>OU696490.1:15780437-16980437 GCA_916048165.1 Spilarctia lutea
TTTCGTTCCAAAAATGTTTCAAGGTAAAAGATGCAAATAATGACTTCTTACTTCAAATGATTGCTATGTCAATAATCTTTTTGTGTCTTACGATACTTACTCTCCAAATTGGTACTTCTGTTTTGTCTGTCCTGTTCTAAATCATATCACAACATGTTACGAATGACAAATACATGAGCCGAGTTGAATATCTAAATGTAAACATATTTATTTCCACCTCGACACCGGAGCATGAAACACGTTTGACATCGCTGTTGTTGTTTTTAGAGCAACATACTACAGATAATTTAGTTTGTACCTTTCAAGTTTCGCACGCTTAGTTGGTTTTACAATGAATATAACTTGCTAAATCAAGTTATAGTATACTGAATTATATCAGTACTCGTTTTCTCAGTATCGTCGAATACATAACACACACATGTACACACTGCGTAAATGATGTAGTGGCTTTAGCGGTTACCTAGCAGTTTCCTACTGCGATGAATGTTGTGAGTTCCCCCGCATGGGATAATACTTTGTATGATCCACACATTGTTATTCTATGTCCGAGTATCAATTAATACTGATTATGACCATTACATATATGTTTATTAAGTCCCCCAGGACTCAAATAATATTCTTAGTTGGAGTTATCTTTTCAAATATATAATTTATGACTATACAGATATATTTCTGGAAAATGCCACATTTATCAGGCCACCAAACTGGCGATTAGGTTTTTAATGCATATAAGTCTTTAATTACCACCCAGTATTTTGAAGTACACGTAGAGATAAGCGTATTCCTCTAATCAATAATCATACATCAGAATCAAAAAAAATTTGTGCATCAATGTTACAAACCGAGACCGATGGTTTAGCGTGCTCTTCGAAGACCCGAAGAGTCCCAATTCCAGTCTCAACAGAGACCAGCCAACTACGCAGGAGATATTATAGTGTACAAGCGTGTACGCAAACACAGGTGCGCTCTCTGTTCCCTCTCTCTCATAATCCTAACCTAACCGTGGGAGAGCTATGCTTCGGCATGAATGGGTCGGCTCGACCGGAGTGATACCACGGCCTCACAGAAACCGGTGTGAAATAGCGTTTGCGCTGTGTTTCACCGAGTGAGTGAGGATACCGGAGGCCCATACCCCAACCTCTCCCCCATCCCCTTTCCCATCCCCCAAAGGTCGGCAACGCACTTGTGACGCCTTTGGTGTAGCGGGTGTCCATGGGCGGCGGTAATCGCTTACAATCAGGTGATAGGTCTCTCGTTTGCCCACTATTCAATAAATAAAAAAAAAAAATCCGATGGGAAGGTTAACCGACACGACCGGAGAGAGTGCTGGCGCAGGACCTACCAGCTTTTCGTGCTCTCGGAGGCACGGGGGTTCAGACCCCAACTTTGCAACTCCGAGCTGTTATTAAAAGTTCTATAATCAGAAAAACTCAATAACACTTTTCACCAGACCTGGGTTTCAAACCCGAGACATCTTGATTGGCAGGCGCATACTTCAACCGCTAGACCGCTAGATTTCATATTTATAAATTTACTATTATGTATAAGCTCATCGATAATACGCCTAGAAAGGCTGTGTACCTACATGAATGCAATAGAATGGCACGACATTGACCTACATACGTGTATTTATAGCGAGACATCCAACAATAGTAACAGCATAGGAAATGAGGGCGCCATTTTATTACCTGATTTTCCGCCTGTCAGTAGGTTAGAAGTAGAAGTTAGATGCAATACATTTTATGGCTACCGTGTAAAGTTGCTTCAATCTCTTACATTCCTTCTCTTAAACATACTGTAAACAATTAGATGATTCGAAAGAAACTACACTGCATTCCTAAAACTTGATGAATGTTGTCGTAACTATTAGTGATTCTACATCTATAAAAATAAATCAAATTGATGAGTCTGTTTGTAATATTAAATGCATATGTAATATGCATTATAGTGCACATGCAGTTATGTCATTATTTGCATATTTTTCTCTTTTGTCCATTTAATGTAAACATTATTTTGTATTCACATTATTTGATCTTTCTTTGTGTTATTGTAATTAGATTTAAGACATTTTTATAACAATATTTGCACACCGCATAATGTGGTAGGACATAGTGTACCTTTAATGAGGAGTTAATTTAATAAGCCTACGATCTATAACAAACCTATGTTTCCGCAAATAAATGATTGATTGATTGAATACAATATAATGTAAATGCCAACACAGTACATTTACCGTAATATTTTTTTTTAATTTTTGTCTGTCAGTCTGTGTATTTGTTCCGGCTTATCTCTGGAACGGCTGGACCGATTTTGACGGGACTTTCACTGATAGGTAGCTGATGGTATAGGGAGTAACTTAGGCTACTTTTTAGATAGGCTTTACCCTACGGTGTTGCCCGCGGTTGATGTCGTACAGCGAGTATCACCGCAATATTCAGCTAGTTTCAAATAGCTTTTTTTTTTTTATTGAATAGTGAGCTAACGAGCAGACGTATCACCTGATGGTAAGCGATTACCACCGCCAATGGACACCCGCAACACCAAAGGCGTCACGAATGCCTTGCCGACCTTTGGGGGATGGGAAAGGAGATGGGGGAGGGGTTGGGGTATGGGCCTCCGGTAGCCTCACTCACTCGGTGAAACACACCGCAAACGCAATTTCACACCAGTTTTTTGTGAGGCCGTGGTATCACTCCGGTCGAGCCGACCCATTCATGCCGAAGCATAGCTCTCCCACTCTCTTATTTGTCTCGCTGGCTGTGTGTTTGTTCCGGCTAATCTCTGAAACGGCTGCATCGATTATGACGGGATTTTCACTTGTAGATAGCTGATGATATAAGGAGTAACTTAGACTACTTTTTTGATTAGCTTTCTCAGCGACGTAACTCATGGTTTCTGTTATTAATTCATATTTCTTAATAATAGTCTTAGTTTGGATAAGTATTCTGATTACTAATAATAAAGTGTTTGATTAATTAGTCTCTAGAAAAAGCGTAGCAGATTCAACAAAATCGGTGGATCTAATATTGTAGTTCGAATTTTTTTGCCTGCCCCCAATATCAAAGGACTTACCATAAACAAAGAAAGAATTGGAAACTTCGTAACGTTGTAACAAACGGAAGTTTCTTCATAACATTTTTCCTCTTATTCCAATCAAGCCTCTTAGAATTCTGCCTACCAATGTAGCCACTTGACAATTCCGAACACGTTCGCTTATTTTCTGATTTTGGCTAATGTTGTAATGACTTGGTATGTTTGTGAGGAACTTCGGAATCTGCAACTTCGAAGCTGTGATTTGAATGACACAAAGCTTAATTCTAATATCATACTTACTTGTTGTGAAGTTTATGCTGTCTTCAAGAGATTTGTAACCGCTATTTACACTTTATACTTCTACCTATAACTGCATGGCTGGCATAATTGTTTAAGCGGTTGCTACGCCGCTTTCTATATAACGCCAAGTGTTGTGGACATTGTCCCATGTGAGTTATGAATCTTAGTGTGATTCTCAAATTGATATTTTGAGTGTTCATTATGTCCTTGTCTTGTATGTTTTAAAAAGTTAAAAAGTAACACTGGACACATTCCTATTGCGAGTGTTATCTTTAAAAAAAAAATTTCAACATCAGATGACTTACGGTTTTTTTGAACTGAGTAATATTATGGCCTCACAGAAAACTGATGATAAACATTGTTATCGTTTTTTCGAAATTCTGGCATCAGAACTCCGCAACCCTGAGAGTGAACTGATTTCGAAGGTTGAACTAAATTAAACAAACTACATACACACAAAAAATATAACCCTTCTTCTAGCGCAATCGAGTAAAGAACACAAGTTAACAAAACTAAAAATACAGGCTATTAATACCGTAACATTGTGAAACAATTACAAATAATTATTTAATTCCGAACCTGCGATTAGCCCCTTCATAGTAATTATACATTTATGTTCCCCCATATTATACTTTATTATGTACGATATGTAGTCTATAATTCATTGAAATTAAATCGGTAGTCGTGAGTTAACTTATTTTTTGATAAATATTATAAATCAATTAGTATTATTGTGGGTTTTTGTTACATTGAATGTTTTTTTTTAGAACATGACCAGTTATTGATTACGAAAGTAAAAGATACTCTTTATCAATATCACGCTATCGCAATCTACTGCTGCACTTAGATCTGTGCTCGCATTCTGCTTTGCAATGTGCGCGTCCTATGTTTCGTCTGCCACAACTCACTCACAAAGACTGCACGTTTGGCCTAGTTAACCACTAGCGGTCGCCACGCCGTTCCCTACTTCGCCAAGTGTTGTGGGTTCAAATCCCACATGGAATAACACTTTGTGTGATCCACAAATTGTTGTTCTAAGTCAGGGTGTTCTTTGTGTCCGTTTTATGTATGTTTGTAAAGTCCCCTGCGACACAGGAATTATTCCTAGTGCGAGAGTTGTTTTAAAAAAAGGCTATAAAAATTTCTAACAACTAATAAATATAGTTTAAAAACAAAAAGAAAAACGTTATCAAAGTCGATTATAAACATACAGCTGAAACTTACAAGAGCGTGTTAAAAATGAGGGCTGAGCACTAATTATTGCTAAATCAGTCAATAAAAGACTCATCCTCTACAAATTTTATACGGTCGGTAACTACGTCAATAATTACAGGTAGATTTAGTTCAAACGCAATCTTTTAATTTAAGGTACTGACTACAGGACAGGTATGATTTAATCATGAGAGACAATATTTCGGGTATGTATTTCAATTATTCCTCTATCGAATAACTTTCACTCTATTTTTTCAATGAACGTCAAAATGAAAGATGCAGTATGTTTTAGTATTAGATTACCGTGTGTGAGATATGTGACGTTATTAGAAAGAAAAATGATCAACAGCTTTAGTGAAATAATAACAAGAACAAAGTCACAGTCAAAAGCTAGCAGCTAAAACATAAAAGATATAACAAAAAGACATCGACAGTAAATTGTAAAAACACCTGCCGAACAAACAAAAATGTGAATTTCGATGTGAATGGCCAAGCACGTCCTCACGAAGGACTTAAATGGCTTTTAGGTTCGGACGTGATAACACGCGCTATTGGCTACACAAAAAGCAAAAGGTAAAACGCATATAATAAAAATAATGTCTCTCTGTTACTATTGGAAGTTGGCAGATGTTCAGTTTCTAACCTAGGAGACCTTTTTTTATGCATGGAATGCTTTTCGTACCCTTCGTTCGTGGTGGAGACGAAGAGCGTGTGTGGGATTCCCAGAGGACCGGTCTACCCACTAAACCCCGCGGTGGCCTATCTCGGCAGTCGGGAGGGGCTCCAGGAACGAATCGGCGGCTTCTGGAGTCCCCCGTACCTCACGACTTAGGTACATCTCAGGGTAACCAGAGTCACCTCTATATCGGGACACTGTCACGCCTCACACCGTCAAACTAGGAGACCTGGGATCACATAAATATTTACTTGGGAAATTCCACACTAGGAATGTAACTTATGTCATTGTGGAATTTAAAAACATACATGTACGTGAAAAGGATATAAAGATCATCTAGATTTGGAACAACTAGTTGTCCAACAAAGGTTTTTCCCATGTGATGCTGGAATAGACAACTTTCGGCACAATATAGCGGTATAATCGCTTTACACGCAGTATTTAAAGTAAACAGGTAGAGTTATAGACTGCTTTAATATTTACATTTACGATAGAACAGCCATTACTTGCATCATTTAGGTCAGTTTAACAGTAGTGATACCATAGTCCCGCAGGAAACCATTGTTAAGCAAGTAAGCCAGTGTTAGTACCTTTCACCGAGTGAACTAGATTTCCGGAGCCCTAAATCGCCATCTATATTCTTGAAGCTAAAGATGATTGATGATAATAACATGTAATCTTTCAGTATTTTTAAAACTATAAAAATCATTTGAGTGTATGAAATGTCCATAACTGAGCTCCCACATTTCTGAGTTTCGTTGGAAAGTGTTCAATTCATTCAGTGTTCATATGTAAAATTTTCAAGACACTATTATTGAGATAACAGCTCATTAACTAGCAAGAGGCTTTCTATAAATTCAATGAATGTCAATGGTATCTACAGCACTATATGCTGCATTTATGCGGTGCAAAGATTGGTAAAAAAATTAAACAGAAAATTTAATTGAAAACATACAATGACTATGTTTCTTTCCTTACTATACAGATATTTCCATAAAAAAATTCTAAGGCTTCAAAATTTGTTTTGTGTTTTATGATAATTGGCGACTGCCTCGGTGGCGTAGTGGTACGCGTATGCGACTGCTAAGCTTGAGGTCTCGGGTTCAAATCCTGGGTCGGACCAAATGTTTGTGGAATCTACAAATATTTGTTTCGGAGTTTGGGTGTTTTCTATATATAATATGTATGTATTTACAAAAAAAAAAGTATATATAAGTATTTATATCAGTTGTCTAGTACCCATAACACAAGCACTGTGCTTAGCTTGGGACTAGATGGCGTTGTGTGTTAGATGTCCGAAATATTTATTTATTATTTTATTATTATTTATAATTTAACAACAACAACTAACAACAGGCTGAAATTCATGAACACTTTTATCCCTACTTAAAAAACACAAAAACATATTTATACTCAAAAATAACTCAACCCACCTTCTGACTCAATCGGACGGAAATAGAAACGATATAATTGTCTTTAAATTAGTAAATCAAATGATAAATTTCTTAGACTTACCTCATCTACTTACATTTCAAACAATCCTTGTTAAACAACCATTATAGACCACTTACGATGAACAACAGCTGTAATAAAAGGCCCCATCTATAAATCATGGTGATTGTATTGTCAACTTTCTATCATGCGACAGACGTTTATAATGGCACACGGTTTTTTATGTGTTTTTCATAGGGTACTAAAGGTCATCCCATAAAAAATAAGCATGCATAACTTCACACTACGTCAGTTTTCTAAAGGTCGAATGGGTAAGATTAATTTTTTATAGGTTATCGGTATGAGGGCGATAGGTTTTTATTATTTGGTCAATAAAATATACCAATGCATAGTCAAGCAGATAGTAAAGTTATTAATCAAAATAGTCGTGACTACTATACTTTACAACCTGAGAGTGAGATCGAGTAAAATAGAAAGATAGAGTTTATGAGAGATTAATAGAGAATACGGTTAGTGATTATGACGCAAGCACTTAATCGAGTAATCATACGCCAAAAATAATGTAACCATTTTGGAAATGAGCTTGTACTCTTTCACTGCTGGACCTATATTAACCAAACATGTAACCACCGCGAGGAATCTGGCTTTCAAATAAAAAAAATGGCATTAAATCGGTCCATAAGTTTGAAAGTTACGATGCCATAGACAGACAAACACACAAATATAGACAGATATCGACGGCAAACTTAAAACACCCCTCTTTTTGCGTCGGGGGTTGAAAACATATGAAAACAAAACCAAGTTGGTGCAGTCGTTTCGCAGTCAAAATCATTTTGGTGATTCGTTTTTATTTAAATAGATGTTTATCAGAAATAATAGTTTTCATAGTACAGACTATGGTACCAACAATGCTGATAAACATACTTATAAAGAGCCTGTCCTCTACCTAGTGCGAGTAAACAAAAATATGTAATCCATTTACTTATAGGATAAAATTACACACATACATGATGACACATACGATAAAACAAGTCAACACAATCAAAGAAAATTAGGCATAAAATACACGCTTGAAGAAATTTTTAGCTACCCACCTTTTTACAATCTCGCTTGTCTCATAATCATTCCGCACGAATTCGCGGATTCTTTTATTTAAATGTCATATCTTTATCTTTTCTTTGGTATATAAAATATATAAGGTTATATCCACGACCTATTTTGGGCATAACAAAGGTTTAGACTAAATCACGACATCGTACAGAGGTGGGTCCTAAAGTGGTGTACTTAAATGAAGAGGCTTTAGAAAGCCCTCAAGTCCATCTGTCTGGTATAGTGTCATATTTTTATTGTCAAGTACATTAATTATTAAAATTGCATTTGACATTAAAGCTCCCTTGAAGAGTCTTAAAATGATCGAAAAGTTTCTAAGTATTAGAGATTTACTTTTGTTAAGCAAATATAAATTGTATACATAACCCTCTGTTTCTTTGGTTAAATACGCTCAAACTAGTTTTTGTTATGACGATCATTTAACTTCGAAATCAATTGTTCACAATTGATCAATTCTACACAAAGAATCTCTTTATGATTTTTAAAAGCTTTTAAAATGAACGTGGGAAGTTCGCTGAAAACATTCGTATAAATTAATGTAACTATTTTTATATTGAGTAGAGTAAGCAACAGCACCTATGGCTTTTTTTATTTCCTTCGTACATTACTATTACAGGAACGGAACAGGAATTATTTTATTTTCTTTCCGTGGAAGAGCCACGCTTCGGATACGACGGCCTCACAGAAAACCGGTGTGGAAAAAGCGCTTGCGCTGTGTTTCACTGAGTGAGTGAGGATACCGGAGGCCCATACCCCAACCCTCCCCCCATTCCCTCTCCCCATGCCCAAAGGTCGGCAACGGACTTGTGACGCTTTTGGTGTTGCGGGTGTCAATGGGCGGCGGTAATCGCTTACCATCAGTTGATGCGTCTGCTCGTTTGCCCTTTATTCAATAAAAAAAAGAAAAACGATATTTTAATTAACAACAACATGAATGAATTCTTTTTTGGAAAATTAATTACCATTTTTTTATTTAAAATATTTGCGAGCACTTTTTGTCTGGCAATTTTGGTATCTATTAGGTCTTTACCTATGAAATTGCCGTTTTGTATGCAATAAGTGAAAGTACTTATTTTTTCAAACTTTTTTATTTCTGTTATTCGAAGTAATCACCCACGCAATCGACGTATCTTTGCCAACGCATTGGCAGTTTATTGATGCCCTTCTTGTAAAAATCAGCTGGACGGGAGGCAACAAACTCTTCAAAGGCATTTTGTAATGCCTCTCGGGAATTGAATTTTTTACCCACTAAAAAGTTGTCTAAATTTTGGAAAAAGTAATAGTCGGTAGGTGCAAGGTCTGGTGAGTATGGCGGATGAGGGAGAGCTTCCAACCCCAGCTCTTGCAGCTTGGAGACTGTCTGTTGCGCAGTATGGGGTCGCGCGTTGTCGTGAAGGAGCAGTGGGGACGACCGATTGACCAAAGCTGGTTGCAGATGTGCAAGCTTCTCCATCATTCTCTCCAGTTCTTCACAGCACACATCTGCATTAATGCTCATGCCGTTTTGTAAAAAGCTGTGGTGAATCACACCCGCACTAGACCACCAAACAGTGACCATCACCTTTTTAGGGGTCATTTTTTGGTTTAGGGCATTGCTTTGGTGCTGAACCAGGGTCTAACCAACTTGCTGAGCGCTTTCGATTGTCGAACAGAATCCATTTTTCGTCGCACGTAACTATTCGTTTCAAAATTCCTTCATTTCTTTGCCTGTTGAGCAGCGAAAGGCAGGTCTCGACGCGTACGTTGCGCTGGCGATCGTTAAGGTCGTGGGGCACCCATCTATCAAACTTTATTACCTTGCCAATTTGTCGCAAATGAATCAATATTGTTTTGATGCTTACATTAAAAGCTGCTGCTAGCTCAGCTGTAGATTGAGTTTCGTCAGCTTCCACAATCGCCTTTAATTCATTATTGTTAAGCAAAGTCTCCGGACGACCACGAGCTTCATTTTTCAAGTCAAAATTTCAAGAACGGAACCGGGAAAACCAATAAAGGGTTGTGCGTTCGTTTGTACAGTTCTCTCCGTAAACGTTTTTGATGTTACGTGCCGTTTGTGTCGCGTTGGTGCCACGACGGAACTCATATTCCATAATTACACGAATTTTTATAGTATCCATTATGACGAAAAATGTTCAAATGTAATGAAAATACAACGCTAATCAAAAAACAAAAGACTGAGTTTGTAAATAGAATGTCATGGTTTTAAAACAAAATTAATTTGAATTTAGAAAACAGAGCCATTACAAACTTTTTTCTATTTGAAATGACCAGTACTGAAGAAACGCAATTTCATAGGTAAAGACCTATTATTATCTAAACCAGTTTTTTCTACATCAAACACATCTAGAATTTTATCTTCAAACAATTCACTATGGACTTTTAAATGTATACATACGTTTGGGATTCCACATAGCCTTAAATATAAATTTAAATAACACGGAAGCAAATGGGACCATCTCTAGGACCGGTGGTTAATTCACGGTACAAATATTTTGCATAACGTAATCCCACACGGTTCCACACAGACCACCCTTTTGTGCGTGACGTCATATCACGTAGATTTCTATACAACTTAATTATGTAACTGTACGTAGATACGCCGAAAAGCTTTGAGTATTCAGCCTTCCTGATCGTAAAAAGTATGAGGTCTGTAACATGAAGCATGATCGTGATTGTTTACGAGTCCTGTAGGTTACGAGGTATTCCGTAGACTTCTTCGGCTAACAAGGAAAAACCACGCCTCAGACATAAAAAGTTGAAGAGGAAAACTGGCCGTAAATCTTAATTTGGTAAGACTCAAGGCGAAGATAAAAGTACAAAAACCAAGCCGACTTCATTTGACTGATTCAATATAAATATAAAAGTAACCAAAAAAAACAAGTTACGAAAATAATTTTGTAATTTAACTCTATTTTCTCTCGATTGTGAAAGATAAAGTGTTATGATTTTCGACACCTCATTCGACCTTCAATCTTATGACACTTGTTTTCCTTCTGAATATTGGTAAGTAGTTTTCTTTAAACCAAAAAAAAACAACTAATACTGACTACAGCTACCCACAGACACGCCAACTAAGGCTCGTTGCATGCATTTAAGGTAGGAGTACATTTTTCAATGGTTTAAATTCCAAAAAAAATATATATATAGTCGGTTTTTTGTTCCAGATATTAGTTGTGTAAAACATAAATAACTAAATGTTTCGGACATCTAACACACATCTAGTCCCAAGCTAAGCAGAGCTTTGTGTTATGGGTACTAGATAACTGATTTATGTAGATACATACATACTTTTTTAGATCATACAAATATTTACCGCAATTCCCCCGGACCCGCGAATCGAGCTCTAGCACAGCAGTCGCATACGCTGCCACTACGCCACCGAGGCAGTTTATATATAATAATATTTAGTTTATATATAGTATTAACTATAATGTCTTGAAACTTCATTTATAGGCATTATAATAACGTAAGAAGCTTTCACGTATTTACATTTACAAGAAATATCTTCACGTAATCCTACTTAAGGACCAAATCTAGTTTTGGCCAAGGATGTGTAAATCTATTGTGAATAAGGTAAACTAAATATTTCTCTAAACTGTATTGTTATAAATCCTTAATACTTGTATTTAATATATTTCAATTAAACTTGTAAGTTTGTTTCTATATCTATAAATATTAAATTGAATTGTGTACGATATTAAATGTCGAAAAGTTTTTGCATGGATTTAACTAAAATTTTGACATGGTACACAACCCAATTCCTCGATTATTTTCGTTTATTTTAAGTTTGTTCGTTTATAAAAGTGTTTTGAAGTGATATATGTTTCTAAAACACCAATATATGTTGATAAAAAAAAGAAAAAATATAAATGAATTTTAAATGAAATGTTGGCGACATGCCTACATTATGAGTGCAACTAATAACTTATCAATAAAACAAAACACATATTGTATGTTATTTTTAAAAACCTGTTTATTATTTTAAAAAAATTAGTTGAACCCGTATGATTGAAAATGTATACCTGAAGTTTAAAAACCTTCGATTTTAGTGTTTTTAATTTTCGTATACTCAGTGTCATTGTCACGATTAAGACCAACATAATGACACTTAAAAAAAATGAAAAAAATATAAATACATTCATCCACTCGAAACATGCAAGAAGTAATATGAATATTACTTCTTGCATACACAATCTGAAGTTGCAAAAGCAACTAATTCGCCAGGCAATATTGAAACTGGTGAACTAATTTCCATTAAGTCCGTCTCCAGGCAAATACAAAGATTTACCTACTCCGTAGTAGATAAATTACTCAACTGTCAAATACAATTACTTGAATAGATTGGTTTGTAAATAGTGTATGCGATTCTGAATGACGTACTGTTTTCTTGGGGAGTTTATTGATAGGGCTTCAATTGTTTTAGTTGTAATGTCTAGCTCTCTAAAATATTTGTCCCAATATAATTTTAATTCTATTCAAATAATTCAAATAAATCCATTCTTTACTTTGGATAAAAAATACTAAAACTAAAACTACAGATGTAGCAATTACAATCAAAGGACTAAAATGGAGATGGGCTGGCCACGTGATACGAGGAGGCGACAAATGGAGCAACGATCGACCCAGTGATATCCCAGAGAGGGCAAGAGGAAGAGAAATAGACCGCAAAAGAAATTAGAAAAGTGGCTGAAGTCATGAGGAACAGAGTAACACAGAAAAGGATAGAATGAAGTAGGTTGGAGAAGGCTTTTACCGATTGGCAAACAGATCTAGAAAATATAAACCGGCAATAGATATGACCTTACATAGTTTGTTTAGTTTAAGAGTCCATTGTTATTTTATAACAAGTTTAAATGCATTGTAATTAGTGAAGATATCTGAATAAAAGGCTAAATTACTATTATATTCTTTGAATAGTACTTATCTTGTTTTATCTTTTGTTTCCACGTCTTCTGCATTGCCTTCTATCTCGGTTTTTATACGAACATCTGTACCTATCGTTATGGTTGAAGCCGTAAAAAATTTGATAGATTTGAATGTGATTAGAGATCTCAACCTAATCGGGTTGAAAGATTCGGAGGAGGAACAGGCTTCGTTTCGAAGGAATTTGTGTAGTAAAGCACTAAAACGTTTTGGCATATGTAACTGAAATTATATCCGTAATGAATTACCAAGGATATTATTTAAACCTTCAGTCCACACCAAATTCAGAACACCCTGTGTAACATACTGTATAATGGTCAAAGTTCTTTTGTTCATTCGTGCCTTACTTAAGGTACGTATTGTTTAACTCGCTGTACCTTGACTGAGACCCTCGGAAACCCTAAAGCCATATTTCATTTAACCCAAGCTTGTAAGATCCTACTAAATATGTAGGTAAGTGAATACTAGCAACAAATGTCATGAGAAACGCGAATAATGTAGCGGTTTTATAAAGTAACTTTGCGTTTCGTTTTGTCTTACATGTCATAGTAAAAGATCTTATATTACATATCCATGATCTGCTCATATTGAGCTTACAGTTCCGAGAGGGACTTAGAAGTAGAAAGAATGATAAATACTTAACTTAGACTTAGCAGTTTCTTATTAAACAACTTGCTGAATCAACGTCTACATAATTGTCATCTATTATTCCTAGTACCTATTCGCGTATGTATGTATGTACTCGTATCTATGTTAGTTGATATGTATTTAGTTATATGTGTAGTATGTATTAGTATGTAGTATGTATGATTAGCATTTACATATTATTTGTATTTGATATGTTGCCAGATATGTTTATTTTAATACATTCTTGTTTATAAAATGCACCCACTTCTTGTCTTCTCTGCATCACCCGATGGTTGACTGGTAGAGAATGCCTTAGGCATTAAGTCCGCAAATGCACCTAAAGTGCATGATGTATTAAATAAATAAATAAATAAATATGGTTCACGTTCTCCCTAAAGGTTCCTTCTTAGGCTTGCAGTAGGGTTAGTCTTAAATGTCAATTATCAAATAATCCTGACGTGTAAGAGGGATTAGGGTCTTTCCTAACCGACTGTATTTTTTTTTATGATTGTTACCTCATTACTTTCGGCTGGGTGAACCGTTTTCATGATTCTTTATTTTTGGAAGCTGATACTTCCTGTGTGGTCCATTTCAATTTAGTTCAGTTCTGACAATGTTACTATGAGAAAACCATATACCTAAGTCTTCAATTTGCATTAAATATGTGCGCGAATGACTCAATATCACGCCAACCGATTTCGAGAATTATTTTTCCATTTGAAAGCTGGTGCTTCCCGTATAGACTGGACCTATTTCAATTTGATACAGTTCTTGAAGTAGGTTTTTTTAGTTAAATGTTGTATTATCTTTTTTTTAACCGTCTTCAAAAAAGGAGGAGGTTCTTAATTCGTCTGTATTTTTTTTATGTTAATTACCTCATAACTTTCGACTGGGTGAACCGATTTTGATGATTCATTTTTTATTTTTCCGGTGCTTCCTGCGTGGTCCCATTTCAGTTGTTGAAGTCGTTTTTTTTGTTGTTAAAATTTGTGATTATTTAAAGAGCCGGAGGTCTAAATGGATTTTCCACTACATCACCATAAAGTGTCATTAAACACTACAATTTCTAATAGGGTGTAAGGTACATTCATAACCAACCATCTATTGAAATCACGAAACCTAATTTCGATAGGTAAACGATCACAGTTCATTGAAACCCTTAGTTTTAAGTGAAATGCTTTCACCTTGTTCTTTTTCTCATTTCTCCAATGTCACATTATTCAGTCGATAAAGATCTAAATCGCTATTCCAACATTACCGTGCTCACAGACGGCGTTTCTTGAAGCATTAAGTAAATCTACTAGATTTCACCAAGGGTTTTGATTCTCTTCGTTTTCAATAGAAAATGTATTCAAACCGTTTTCCCTGAATTAAGTGTGAGTTAGTCTTAGTTGATTTGTGCTGATACTTAAACAATTGAACAATGTGCTTGTAAGTTTTATATGACATATTCGGTGATTGGTCCGTAATTACATACAGGATTTTTAAATAGAGATAATAAGATAGGCAGATAGAAGTAATATAACGGTCTCACATACAACTGGTATTAAGCAAACCTTTGTATGAACTGCCTCGCTTTGTCTGCCTCGGTGGCGTAGCGGTAGACTATGCGACTGCTAAGCTTGAGGTCTCGGGTTCGATTCCCGGGTTGGACCAAATGTTTGTATGATCTGCAAGTATTTGTTTTAGAGTTTGGGTGTTTTCTATGTATAATATGTATGTATTTATATAAACAGTATTTAAGTATTTATATCAGTTGTCTAGTACCCACAACACAAGCTCTGCTTAGCTTGGGACTAGATGGCGTGGTGTGTTAGATGTCCGGAATATTTATTATTATTATTAAAGTAACAGGGACACAAAACAATATTTTTTATTTAGAAAATACGATTTTCACATTAGGAATAAGTTCTGAGTCACCTTACTCACTCCGGTATCCTCACTCACTCGGTGAAACACAGCGCAAACGCTATTTCACACCGGTTTTCTGTGAGGCCGTGGTATCACTCCGGTCGAGCCGACCCATTCATGCCGTAGCATAGCTCTCCCACGGTAAAAACCACGATGTCATTGTGCTTATTCTAAGATTATGTTAATCATGATTGGCTTGGACAGAATAACAGCGGCTGGCATGCTCTGCATCGTCAGACTGTTTAAACACTGTTAATAATTATAAGTAACTCTGTAATATAAAGACAAATAAAGTTTTTCTTATTCTTATTCTATACTCAGAATATTATCTCATTACACTCAGCGCAGTATGAGGAGGTAGAAAGAGCTAAACCAGGATTTATACGTCATTTGTGCACTAAAAAGTAATAATTACATTCACCTGTTTCGTTTTATTCCATCCCTCAAATACTGATTGCGGAATACAGATTACAACCTTCCCGGATTTTCAGAACAGATAATAAATAACGATAGTTCAGGTAACCGCAAGGGTCAAGTCCGACACGCGCTTATCAACTTCTTTTTATGCAAATGATGTTCGTATTTGGAGCGTGGAAAATGGAAGTCTGGTGTTGATGTATTGTTAACGATACGAATCTGTCAGCAATAATGTTTTTGAATCTGAATTTTTCCGGTCCTTTTTGTTTTCAATATTGACTTATATTGGATGAAATTATTGAAACAAAGATATACACACTGGTACGTACACGGGCCTACGCATGCATATGTATAGATACACACATACACACACAGACGCACGAATGCGCACACAAATATGCACACGTACCAGGTGCGTGATTTTTGTGTTTTTTTTTAAATATGAGTGATTGTAGTGTAGAGTTGAAATTATAAAGTTGTATATCAAACTCGATATCGCCCCATCAGGCCAGCATGGTATTGTAGATCAAAATATATTTCTATAATAGGCCTATGTCGAGTAGTGGACTGTTAAAGGCTGTTGATTTAATGCACAAAAACTTACAATGCTCAAATTGTAACGATCAACTTATAATGCTTAACTTAAAATGCTCAACTTGTGATGATAATCTTATAATGCTCAACTTATAATGCTCAACTTATAATGCTTAACGTATAATGCTCAATTTATAATGCTCAAGTTATAATGCTCAACTTCCAACGCTCAATTTAAAACCTGATAATCTACAATTTTAATTTATAGAAAATTAATTAGAAAGCAAGGACAGACATACTCAGGAAATATTTTAAAGTCATTGGTTATTTTATTATTTAAACATCCCTATTTTAAAAACTAAGAGGAAGGAGGGTTAGTTACACCATTTAAAACAAAAAAACTGCTAATCACTACATAGTATAAAACAAAGTCGCTGCCGCTGTCTATCTGTCCCTATAAATGCATAAATCTTTAAAACTACGAAACGGAGTTTGATGCTGTTTTTGTTTAAAAAAAGAGTGATTCAAGAGTACGGTTCATGAATCACTCTCATTTCAACCATTTGCCGTCCACTGCTGAACGTAGGTCTCCCCCAAGGAGCGCCAACCATCCCGGTCTTGGGCAGTCCGCATCCATCCGTTGCCAGCCACTCTTTTTAAGTCGTCAATCCATCGTGCCGCAGGGCGCCCTACACTACGTTTGCCTAATCGCGGTCTCCACTCAAGCACATTTCGGCTCCACCGACCATCGGTACGTCTAGAGACATGACCGGCCCATTTCCACTTCAGCGTACTGATTCTCCGTGCGATGTCGGTTACTCTAGTTCTCTGTCGAATAACCTCATTCCGAATTCTATCAGACAGAGAAACACCTAACATCGCACGCTCCATCGCACGCTGAACAACTTTAAATTTGTGGACCAGTCCAATGGTGAGTGTCAACGTCTCGGCTCCGTATGTCATTACGGGTAGGACGCACTGGTTAAATACCTTGGTCTTCAATGATTGTGGTATCTGCGACTCAAAGATGTGACGTAGCTTCCCGTACGCCGCCCAGCCCAAACGAATTCTTCTGTCTGCCTCCCTATCGAAGATGTTCCGACCAAGTTGGATAGTTTGGCCAAGGTAGATGTATTCTTGCACAACCTCGATAATAACGCCATTTACGGTCACGGGACTCGGGGACACATGCCGATTATGCATGATTTTCGTCTTTTCTATATTCATCCCCAATCCCACTCGTTTTGAAGAATCGTCCAGATTGTTGAGCATTGCTTCCATGTCCTACAGAGACTCCGCCAGGATGACTATGTCGTCTGCAAACCGCAGGTGTGAGAGGAATTGACCATTGATATTGATACCCCGTCCGTTCCAATCGAGCGTCTTGAAGACGTCTTCCAAGGCATTAGTAAACAGTTTAGGAGATATGACGTCTCCCTGTCTTACTCCTCGATGCACTTGGATTGGTCTTGTGCTCTTTTCTTGTACTTGGACGGTCATCGTTGCAGCTTCATAGAGGCATCTCAACACCTGGATATATCGGCAGTCGACCAGGCACCTCTGCATAGATTCCAGAACAGCCCAGGTCTCAATGGTATCGAAGGCCTTTTCGTAGTCCACATACGCTATACAGAGAGGCTGATTATAATTCTCTGTCTTCTCAATAATTTGCCTTATAGTATGTATGTGGTCCACAGTACTGAAGCCTTTTCGAAACCCAGCCTGCTCCACGGGCTGAAAGTCATCGAGTTTTTGGGCAAGACGATTCGTAATGACCCTCGAAAACAATTTGTACACATGGGTCAGGAGTGAAATTGGGCGGTAGTTCTTCAGCAGGATTTTGTCTCCTTTTTTGAAGAAAAGCACTACTATGCTCCTACTCCATGCCTCCGGTGTAATGCCAGTATGAATGACCGAATTAAAGAGTTTTGAGAGCTCTACTAACATAGGTGTTCCACTAGCCTTTAGGAGTTCTGTTGTAATTCCGTCTTCACCCGGAGCTTTATTATTGTGTAGTTGTCCGAGTGCCATCCCAATCTCACCCGGATCGATGTCGGGAAGCTCGTCTGTGAGGTGGCGTGTCAGTCTAGCACGCGGATCATCCGCACTGTGGGTCTTAGCTGGACTGGTTCGTGAGGAATCTCGCTGAAGTCGAAAAACTTTTCGACTTCAGCGAGAATCTCTGTTTCGGAGGTGACGGTGGTGCCTTGTGCCGTTCTAAGCTTGGATAGGTAGTAACAGGAGGTCTTAGGCTTGGCAAAAACTTTTGAGCCCCTGTTTCGAGCAATTGCATCCTCGATCACTCGAGTATTCGACTGTCGAACGTCTTGTCTGACCAGCCTTCTTATTTGCCTGTTAAGTTGTTGTCGCTCAAATGGTGTGGCGTTTAGTGTTTCACGCCGTTTCCTCATGAGATCAAGAGTCTCGCTGTTGAGCTTTGGCTTGCGTCCAATGCTCTTTGGTCGAAAGTTTTTATAACCCACTTCGCGGACGACACGTACCAGACTGTCAGCGGCGTCGTTCACGTCCTGCGCGGTTTCCAACATGGTGAACCGATTCTGAAGCTCCAACTGGAAGCTTTCGCATCCATCTTCGACCTGACGCAGAGTTGGTCTAAGAGTCGACTTCATCAAGCGCGCCCGTTCACTTTTGATGTTTAGATTCAGGGTACCTCTTACGAGTCGGTGATCACTTCCGGCCCCAAAACATGCCAGTTTATGTTGTTCACCTCTGCCTCCAACTCCGAAAGACGATCGTCCAGCCGCAGCGTGCGTCCATTATACGTTGCCAGATAGAGTCGTCGGTGGTACCCTGCCGTAACCCGGGGATTCTTCGCACCCCTGCCGCACCGTTACCATGACCGGTACCTAGGCCAGGAATAGTACGACTACCGGGAACTGGGGGCCGTGGTTTGTGGTTTCTGTCCATGGGGGGAAATTTGCCATAGTCACCACGCTTGGCAGGCGGGTTGGTGACCGCAGTGGCGGTAATCATTCATCTAGTGACGCTGCTGGCCGTCGCCAGTACGAGATTTAGTGATTTCCGCAGTGGTGTGGTTATACCGCCATGAGTCGGTCGCCAGAGCCTCGTCTGTTATTTAGCAGGGTGCACCGCGCGCAGGTGAGGTTGGCTGTACAGGGCCTGGGATGGTAGGTGGCCCCGCTTACACCCCATATCGAATCACTCTATCATTGATTAAATAATTTTAGAGGTTTCTAATGTGATGTCGTAAATAAACATTTTTTTTTGCATTTACATTGCAAACGCTAACTGAAACCTACGATATAGATCAAAATAATGTATTACAGTATTGTGCACATAAAAAAAATCTACAAAAAAGTCCGCGGTGAACCATTTGTATACCATTCTTTTTACGAGAAATAATGATTTATTACCGATTTCAAGGCAAACAGCAATAATCCTTCTTCAATTAAGTACCATAGTAAATATATTGTGCATCTAACATAGATCAATATGGCCCTTCACAGTATGAAATTGAAATAAATATATTCGAATATATTAGTGTCGTCGTTGGGTGCATCTGAAATCCCCACTGCGAAGCCGGGGCGGTTTGCTAATCAAATATATAAAAAAAACATATGATTTATGATGTTTTTTTAAAGGTTTTCACACACATTGTGTATGAAAGATAACAAAAATGAGAGCAGAGTTGTCACTAAAACTTTTACAGGCCTTCTTTAGTAGTCTGCGACTTATTTCTGTGCCCTTAAATAATTAACTAAACATTTCATTCTAATGTAGAACCTATCCCCTTGTAATAAAACCTTTTTAAACATGACATGACAAAGATACCAAAAAACTCTAGGGGTTACTCCTGGAGATAAGACCGCGTATCCACGACCTCGGTACGCTTTAGTCAAAGGATAAGTACCTGCCCTAATCTATTCCCTGGACGGGGCGTATCTAATTTTCAAAGGGCTGTATGTTGTAAAATTCATTGAAATTGTTGTACCAAGTAATAATATATTTATGGATGATAAGTGTGCACAAAGGCTGTCTGAACCTAACAAATTAGTTGCGTTAAATCAACTTTACATATTATATAATGCATGTAATTTACTGAATAATATACTCTGATATGAAATATATTCTGACCCGTGCCTCCGAGAGCTCGTTAAGCCGACGGACCCGGTTGTCATGAACATCTATGGCAATCGTTATTGAGAAGTCATTATCCTCCAATATACTGACAACTTTGTTTTTTTTTTTACGTGTGGAAACCCCCTCGGGCCGTCACCCCACCGGGGTTTATGACGGGGCGGTGTGTCGGAATCGAACCGACTAAAACCCCACGGTGTGCCAACTCTGCGCCTGAGAAGGGAGGGGTCCGGGAACTGCAGTTATTAACACGACCGGACCCCTCCCGGCGCCTGCCCGCACTGAAGCGGGCACCTTCAATATACTGACAACTAATTCAACCTTCGAATTAATTTCACCCTTAGGGTTGCGGAGGTCAGATGCCAGTCGCTCTGTGTAAAAACTGATATTCTGGTAAAACCAGTTGAACTAGTAGCCTAGGCTAGAAAGATGATGAAATATATTGCGACTCATCATTGGGCTTAAATATCCCACTGTCAGACATAGGCCTAATCTAAAAAAGTTTTAGGCACTACAATTTTTTTTTTTTTTTTACTTGTGGATACCCATACCTCGGGCCGTCACCCCGCCGAGGTTTGCGGCGAGGCAGTGTGTCGGAATCGAACCGACTAAAACAACACGGTGTTATTAACACGACCGGACCCCTCCCATAGCCTGCCTTTACTGAAGCGGGCACCATCTGCTGGTAAGCTATCTCAATTTAGGCGACGCACGCGAAATAGATGGAGGGACAACCCCTTCCCGACCATCCGCGGCCACACTCAGGGCGGCATGAGGCGCTGGTAGGCGCGCCTCCGCCGCCTGGTTCGAGGCCGGCGGTTTTAGGCACTACCCTGGCTAGATATACGACTAATTTCACGTTTTCCTTTCTTTACAATTCTATTTTCTTGGTACTCACCTTGATCTATTATCACAAGGATACTAATGGAGACTCAAAAGATGGAAACACTCATGCTTAGCTGTAAATGTTCATGGATATCATTAAGGATAGGGGATAACCCCACTCCGTAATAAGCAATGATATAATTGTTTTTATACTTTCGCGACTTTTACCACATTGTTTTGAGTATACGATACCTTCTATTTACCTACGTTTCAAAAGAATTGTCCAACACCAGATTTCTGCGAGGTCGTGGTTGGTTGGTATGGTTAACTCGATCCATTTATGTCAAAAGATGGCTCTCTTATGGTTATGTATAACTGGCTTTCTTTAAAAATCCATTGATCCTAATAAAAGAACATCGCAGTGACCTACCTAATTTTTGTTGTTAATCTTCTTCTAGAATTAATCTAATATTATTGCCGAATAAGAACTATGTTCAAAATTTTCTTCGAAAGCTGCAGGTTCATCCGAATCATGGGATTGCAATCTGTGAGTACTTTTCGTAAAGGAAATGCTTTTAGCTATTATATCTTTACAAAAATAGTATTAAGATGTTTTGTTACGACTAATAACAATCTATATTTTTAACACTAATATTAAACTCTAAACACAATTCAAACTATTTTTAAAACGTATTTCAAAAAGGTTATATTTAAAAATATTCTCTCTGCAAATGTTGTAAAGAAAGTTACATATTTTGACAAATAAATAGTAACTATCTACATCTATTATAATAAATCATTACGTAAAAACAATATATTATTTGAAAACATCTTAATATTTGGCCTACAGAGCCAACCTTACAGATTCTAAGCTAATTACACTGTCTTTGCATAGTTTGGATAACGTGTCTGCTAAATTAATAATTTAAGAGTAGGTTTAGCTGTCGGCTAAGGTTAAATAGTTTAATGGCAAGATATTCAGATAAACGTCTTTTAACACATTCGCGCTGACGTCGTACTGGATCATTGGATTGTGAGTTGAAAATATTCATGAGCTGTTTATTAGTTATATTCCTGAGTCCTAACACTGACAAGCAAAACTAAATAATCACAAATTTTAACAACAAAAAAACCTACTTCAAGAGCTGGACCAAATTGAAATGAGACCACACGGGAAGCACCAGCTTTCAAATAAAAAAGGAATAATCAAAATCGGCTCACCCAGTCAAAATTATGAGGTAACAAACATAAAAAAAACAGACGAATTGAGAACCTCCTCCTATTTTTAAGTCGGTTAAAAAAAAGAGATATGGAAACATAATTTCCGTAGATTTTAATGTAATTTTGTTCAGACCCAGTATGATACTACCTACAGTCACAGAAAAATTCGATTAAAGCCATTTTTCGTTTCCTTTTTGTTGAATGAGTAAGATTATTGCTTGCCCCTCCTCTTTTTATCTATGCGAAAATCCCCCCAGAACCAACCAAAAATCTCACATCGTCTCAGCTACTAGTAGATTGGGAACCAGGTGTATAATAGAAAGTAAATCCCTAGAACCCTCTGCTATAGTGACAGATGGGTTCACCCCCTGTGTCGAGAGATGTCCTTCAATGGCGGTCTTTTTATAAATCCATATCTATTATATAACTTCTTAAGTTTACGTATTACCTCAGTACTTTATCCAAGCGTTTATCCAACTTTTGAAGGAACTGAAACTTAAAATTATAGTCTGCGTTGTCTGCTTATCCAAAAGCGAAATTCAAAGCTCTGAAACTTTGAGTTTAATAACTTCCTTTGTGTTTTTTATTTGGTAAAAATTCATAAATTATTATATATTGTTTGACTGCACGTTTGGCCTAGTGGTTAAGCGGTCTCTACTCCGTTCCCTTCTTTTCCAAGTATTGTGGGCTCAAATCCCACATGGGACAACAATTTGTTTGATCCACGAATTGTTGTTCTGAGTTTGTGTGCCATTATTTACTGGGAATTACTGTGAAACCATTTTTACTTAGACAGGCTCAAATATTATTATTGTTCTAAGCGTGATGTTAACTATCCTATCTTAGGCAAGACAGCACAATACATATTAAAAAAAAATATGATAATCGGTTACATAGTTTCGTAGTTTATCATGAGCAACTACGTGAAACAAGAATTATATATAATAGATTTTAGTAAAGATAGAACATCGGGTAATGACATATTTAAACTATTGTAACGTTTTTTTAATTATGCTGTCACTATTTTCAGTAAATGAAATAAAAATAATCGTTTATTAACATTCATTTGTATATTTCTTTGTTGTTTGTTTGTAACAGAAATTTGTAAGCGCTGATAGTCTGAAAATCAAACCTAAACTGATTATAAGATAGATGGGCGTCCTTTCGGTTAGTTTCATATCGTTACTTTTCTGTTATATTATTCTCCTACAAATTTATTACCATTATCTTGAACTAATGGTAAAGGAGGAGAACAGTTATGCACTATTCAATAACAAGGGTAATTCAACATTTTGTAACCACTAACAATGCCGCATCCATATTCTCCGGTGAATTTAATTCAACCGCTAAAATTGTTCATAGAAAAGATTATCTATATATGTATCTAAATTCACATAAAGATGACAAAGTGAGTAAAACATTTAAAACACGCAATAAAATAAAAAGACTAGGAAACAAAGAAACTCGCAAAGATAAGACAGAGAGCGAATTTAACTCAACATAAATATATTAATGCCGATAAGTCTCCACATTTCCATATTTCACAAGGTCACTAAAACCCGTAAACACTTATCCAAAGATGACCTTAACCTCCATAAATCACATACCCGTTTAACTTATAGTGAAAATAAAAGGATTATTATCCTTTTATCCAGTACAAAACTTTCATCTCCAGCATAATTTCATGTTCCCCACAAAGGGTGGATCTGCATAAAGACCATAGTAAAAAATGGGAACACATGGTCGAAGTTATGCTCCATATAGAAGGCTAGTAATGTGTATGGGTTAAGTTAAGAGAGTAAGCGTTACTGCAGAGGCACAACCATTTAATTTACAATTGCGTCAAATAAAAATAGGATTGGAAATCCGACATCTGGCCCTGCATTTGTCGACAATTTCAGATATTTTTGTATGGTGTGCGAAAAAAAAACTAAAATTTACAATTTAAAAGAAACTAACTTAAAAAAAATATAAATGCTAACATAGGCTTTAAAATAATATTTCGAACATCTAACACACGCCATCTAGTCCTTCTCCGTGGGAGAGCCACGCTTCGGCACGCGGCCGCCTACGCTACCACTGTGCAATCGAGGCAAATAAAATATGTCGGAATATTCAATTATACGGGAGCTGATTTGACAACGAGACGCAAGCGGTGAAACGTCATCGCTTCGGCAGAGTCTAGATAAGTGTTCGTGCGGGTCGGATGAGACTCACTTACCGATCTACTACCGCGCGGACAACAAGTCTAGGAACTACCTTACGGCTCGTTGTTCATACTTGTTAATAAACGTTGTTCAATTTAACTACTTTGTTTTCTGCTCGAGTAACACCACACAGCCCACACAATATGTCTTCTGGAGAAGGCAACGGCCCTGACAAACACCATTTACCGACAAATATATATCTTTTATTTTGTTCTTAATTTTTTAGCTTTTTATTTGTGTTAAAAATGTTTTTTTTTTGTTGCTCTATACAAACAATGTTGTGTACATCTATAATAGATATAAATATAAGTTATTGTTCCAAGCTCCTAATGTTGACCGTTCTTGTATATGTAAAATTGGTGATGTTCCTTAAAATAAATAAATAGACATGAAAATTTTGATATGTATTTATGCTTTCTTATCTACAAGTTTGAGCACGTTAAAATTTAAAGTTTGTTCTGCTCACTACTATTCTTTTATTTTTTGGAAAATATTCTCATAAAGTAAAATTTATTGTTATTTCTTTCGAGAAAGTAAAGTTCTTTAACCATGAACCCTAGGAAAAATATTTGGCGGATTTTAGTCAATCTTTTATCACGGTTGAGTTGACGAACCTGGTTGAAGCGTGTGTCAGTCAACTTGAAGATTAATTACCATTCGTTAGTCAATATACAATATGAATTTATTACGTTCTTCTAAAATTTGTAATGTATCATTTAATAAATTCAAAACCTGTAGAGTCTAATAACTTAAGCCAGACGGACACGGGACAGATTACAATGTCAGGGAAACTTGGACACAATGTCACCGGGGAAGTGAGCTTAAGGCATCTCCTACATAATCTTTGTACTAAATGTTATAGGCTCTCGTACGCAGATGTGGTTTCTGGTAATCGTTTTACAAGGTAAGTAAATGTGTAATTGACTTATTCTAGGTCGGGAAACTGTAATTTAATTTATTTCTCACTAATTATGAAAACGTGTTGGTTGAACATCGCAATTTTGGTGAAGTAATATAACCTTTCGTGTATATGTCGGCGTATATATACCTACAATAAACAATACGAGTCCTCGTGGTGTTGTTATAAGAATAAATAGAAACATTTTGATAGTGTGCGTGTGTGTGTACATTCTGGTATATTTGTCTATTGTGTCTTCAAATTTTAGTTAGTTTTAGTTTATTTATTTTTATTTATAACCATCTTTACATTATTTAAGTACATTTCTCTGTATCGCCGGATTGTTTTACTAGTATTGAATGCTTTGGTTATTTAATTCGCTCTATTTTTTTTGCATTTAATTAAGAAGGAAGATGTTTTTTTTTTTTTTTTATTGAATTGGAGGCAAACGAGCAGACGCATCACCTGATGGTAAGCGATTACCGCCGCCCATGGACACCTGCAACACCAAAAGCGTCACAAGTGCGTTGCCGACCTTTGGGGGATGGGGAGAGGGAATGGGGGAGGGGTTGGGGTATGGGCCTCCGGTATCCTCACTCACTCGGTGAAACACAGCGCAAGCGCTATTTCACACCGGTTTTCTGTGAGGCCGTGGTATCACTCCGGTCGAGCCGGCCCATTTATGCCGAAGCGCGGCTCTCCCACGGATGTAGGTAATGTGTTTAAAAAGCTTGTGTTACATATAATCTCGATTGTCGGTACTTGATGGAACTTGTTGCAATACATTCTAGAATTAATCTCACTTGTATATAATCCAATATTTTAATTAAATTTACTCTTGACCGGTTTCGCCTTATGAGGTAGGTATAAGTTTTGAAACCGTTTTATACAGGCAATCAATACAGAATAGTTGCCATAGGTAGATTCTGTGATTTATTACCAATTAACTATTGTAAGTACTTTCCATTTTAAGTAGTTATTTTTTTATTTTAGAATATAGTTTAATACAATTTAATAGTTTTAGATTTCTTTAGATTTTTTCATGCCTGATTAAGAATTTTTATACGTGTGGTTGTTCCGACCCTCTTACAACGACCTGTTTTAAAACGAATATAACGACACCTAGAAAACTTATATTAAACAACGTACAGAGCATGCCAAAGAAATATACATAAATACATTTTACATTGGGAAAAAATAACCCTGCCCACAGCGCAGTCATAAAAAAGTATTTTTAAATTTTTTCGACATCACTTTAGAGAACTGCACATTAAGGATTCTTGAGCCAAACTTCGTATTACCATCTCTTTCAAAAGCACTATCAATTGAACAAAACTCCACGAGAAGTATCAACATAAAACCAATAACCTAAGGCAGTAAAAAATACATACGCAAATAGGAGCACATTAGTTGTAAAACACGCCGGTCTGTCCTGACTCAATATTCTCCTTGTGAAAAACCCACAGGCTCGGGGCTGAATCCCCAACAGTGGGTTTTAACTTTTGCTTGAAATAGGATACAGCGAAGAATAACCGCTTTTCGGGATATTATCATGATGCGTATTTTAAGTTTCTTATCGGATAAAAATGTAGACCAAACTGCGAGATTTTTACATAATATTTATCCGTACTATCGTTGGTTTTGTTTTGGGTACAACTTCTGGTAACAGTATTAACCTATATCTTGAACGTGAGAAGAATTGTTTGTGCGAATATATTAAACAAATCGCAAAGAACGGAATGTATTTTATTATTGAAAGTTTATGCCATAAAGCTAATAATGACAAAAATGACTACAACAAGCTGCAGGGAAGTGTTTTTTTTTTGCTCTCCTTGAAGTGACATCTCCGGCACTAGAATTCTATCCTGACTCGCTGGGGCTTTACAAACATACATGAAACGGACACAAATAGTAACCATCTCATCGTGGGAGAGCCACGCTTCGGCATGAATGGGCCGGCTCGATCGTCCCCCATCCGAACGCGCAGACGTATCGCCTGATGGTAAGCGATTACCACCACCCATGGACACCCGCAACACCAGAGGCGTTACAAGTGCGTTGCCGGGCTTTTAAGAAGGAGTACGCTCTCTCTTTTTCCAAGGTTTGAAGGTCGTATTGGTCTGAGAACACCGAACACTATGTCAAAACTTTTGAAAAAATTACGTAACATTTGTGACCCAGATTTGGGGACCGGGATATTGACATCTTATTAATTAAAATTGGTCCTGTAGTTCAGACGCTACAGTGAAACATACCAACATACATAGACTACCACACTATTATTTTTCCTTTTTGTCTTCGTCGCAGTCGGGTAAAAACTCACACTAAATATAGTCAAAATCAAACTCTGCTTTATGAGTCAGCATAAACTGAGCACGAAGTTTTAGCTTCTCTATTATTTACATCTGGTATCTCCAACTTAGTTTTCTGAGATTGTCTTAAACTAATAACATATCTCATATCTTTTGTAACTACTTAATCCCACTAATATTATAAAAGGTGAAAGTAAGTTTGTTTGTTACGTTTTCACGCGAAAACTACTTAACCGATCATCATGAAACTTTGTACACTTATTCTTAGAGGTATTAGAAGTAACATAAGATACTTTTATTAAATGCGACCGAAGCCGCATACGAAAGCTAGGTAATAATTTAAACAGAATATGACCAAATGGCTTATCGTCATACTCAACCAATGGCTTTGGTTATTGTTCTTATATTTGATTTTTTATTAAAACAGTAATAATGGAATTTGTAATAATTTAAAGGCTATTTTCTAAACTACATCTATTTAGTATACCACCTGATAAACATGAACACAAGTCAATTATGAATTTTGTGAAAATGATCCTAAGAACTACAATCCTTACTTTTAACATGCTCAAATGAATGTGAAATAAATAACAATATCTAACAAGAAAAAGTATAACCCGACTAAATACACGAGCTTATACACCCAGGACTTTATTACAAATCACTTGATTGACATCAATTGACATTTTCATTTATTTAAATCGTCAAGTAGTTTAGGCGCTACTGTAGAACATAAATAAACTGGCAAAAATGTTACTCTTCCTTCTAACTTTGCCGTAGTCGGGTAAAAAACAACAAAATAAATACTAAAAGAAATGCCCGAAAATATTATATTCATAGACTGGAAGGGCGTAAGGTATTCAAGGCACAAGGCGTGGAAGAATTTGTGAGGCCTTTTACTCGAGCTAAATCTAAAGCATTTTTCAACGCCTAAATGTTAAAAAAGAACAGATTCCAATAATTGAACCTTTTTTCGTTATAGCCATCAATATACCTTAGACCTACTTTTGCAGCTTTTAAGGAATAATTCAAAGATATAAATTGTATAACAAAAGGCTAACGAAGATTATTGCGTATATGTAGAGTATAAAAGTTGTTAGCCTAACTTCTAAAAATAATATGGTAAGTCTAGTTGAAACATTTTAGACATTTTTTTTAAAAAACAAGCTTTTAGTACTTGTTAATAAAAAAAAACTTTAATCCCTTTCATTTGATACCCACATTGGATGGGTTGTTCAGAAATATGTACGCCGCCATTTTGTTACGGCGGCCATTATCATCAGAAGTGGATCAAATGTAACTTGCAAGATTTGATTACAAATGTACAAGTGAGACTAAAAACAAAAGCTTGCAAAATACATTATTTATATATTATAGAAGATAATGTATTTAATATACATTATATTAAATACATTGTCTTCTATATGTGTTCTAGCTTTTGCCGCTAACATACATTTCTGTTTTCGCGATAATTAGTAGCTTGTCTTTCCTCAAGCATCAAAGTATATCCATGCCAAATTTTATTGAAATCAGTGAAGCGGTTTCTCCGTGTAAGCGTAACAGAGAGACATACTTAGTTAATTTAAACTAATATTATTATCGATAGCCCTTTTTCGTTTCTTTTATTGCATAGGGGCAAACGAGCAGATGTATCGCCTGATGGTAAGCGATTACAGCCGCCCATGGACACCCGCAACACCAGAGGCGTCAAAAGAGCGTTGCTGGCCTTTAGGGGATGGAGAGGGGGAGGGAGGAGATTATGGGCCTCCGGTATTCTCACTCACTCGGTGAAACACAGTTCAAGCGCTATTTTAGACCAAACGGTCGGACCTAATGTTTTTATGATCACTAATCTTATTCAGGCTTTCTGGAGATATATATGTCAGTTTCTTTGGTTCGGAAATTATTACTCATTACTGTCTATTGTCACATCGAGTTTAATCATCAGCAACAGCCTTTAACAGTCTACTCCTGGACATATGCCTCTCCATAGAAAATAAGGTTTTGGTCTTTTACACCACTCTCGCAATATAAGTTAGTATAAGGTATTAAGTTTTCCTTTTCTTTCCCGTGATGTTGTCTTGCGTAAATTGACACCCACGAAATGAATAAGGTGGGTATCACTCCGTATTCAGGCTCACTCAGGCTCTTTTTTTTATTGAATAGTTGGCAAACGAGCTGACGTATCACTGGTAAGCGATTACCGCCTGCCATGGACACCCGCAACACCAAAGGCGTCACAAGTGCGTTGCCGACCTTTGGGGGATGGGAAAGGGGATGGGGGAGGGGTTGGGATATGGGCCTCTGGTATCCTCACTCACTCAGTGAAACACAGCGCAAACGCTATTTCACACCGGTTTTCTGTGAGGCCGTGGTATCACTCCGGTCGAGCCGACCCATTCATGCCGAAGCATAGTTATATATATATAAATTGAGTTTATTACAGAGAAATTTATTCTAGAAATAGGTTTTTGCAAGTTACACTATCATGCTATTTTTGTACTACACAAAACCATCTAATAATGAAGTGTATAGCGAAAACTAAGTATATAAAGTAACATTTTAGATTTTTTAAATTATTTGCTTGTATCATTCTCTAATAGAAATCAATTTCGCTGTTACCTTTACAGGTAAAGGTATTCCAGAAATTTTAATCCCACGGACCCTCGGCTTTCTTCACACACAATTTATCCAAACTTTTTCAAAATCGAGAATTTCACGCTTGAGATTTAAACCACTGTGTAACAAATAAAAAACGAATCCCTTTTTATTTCTTTCTCCAGAGTTATGAATCTCATTGTTCTATTTCGCTTAATACTCTGTATTTTACTATGAAAACTAAACGATAACATTATTCCAGACAAGTTTTCTCACAAATTCCGAATGGAAAGTTTCTTCCTTCAGAAACTGAGAAGTGTGTTTGAATCGAACAAACTTTGCAAGCGTTTGGAGAATATCACTCATATCAACTTTTTTTAAAGTATTCGAAAAAACAATGGAGCAATGGAGAATTTGAGGCAATTTTTTTTTATGGAATGAGGGGCAAACGAATAGACGTATCGCCTGATGGTAAGCGACTACAGCCGCCCATGGACACCCGCAACACCAGAGGCGTTACAAGTACGTTGCCGGCGTTTGGGGGATGAGGAAGGGAATGGTAGAAGGGGTTGCGGAAGGGCCTCCAGTATCCTCACTCACTCGGTGAAACACAGTGCAGGCACTGTTTCACACTGGTTTTCTGTGAGGCCGTGGTATCACACCGGTCGAGCCGGCTCATTCATGCCGTAGCGTGGCTCTCCCACGGTTAGAGGGACGGGTATTAAAGGGATCAATTTAATACTCCTTGAACAACTTATTGAAGTCAGTAGAACTTTTGGATGACAAAAATACATTTACAATTACATGCAAGTGTCAAAAAAGTCTGTCGTATCATCACCTACTGGGAGCGTCTTTTTAGTGTAGTGTAGTTTATCACTTCAATAGAATTCTAACATTAATTAACATTAAAATAACATTTTTATAATAATAAAGTATAAATAACAATTAATATTTCAGACAACTTATACAAATTCAGCTTTAAACAAAGCAGAACTTGTACTATGATAGCTAGAACACTTGTATACTTATTTTGGAAATAAATACATAGATAGAATAAATAGGTATTTGCAGATCATACAAACATTTGCAGTTATTTACTCTACCACTGAGCCACCGAGGCAGTCAAATAAAGAAAACACTTTGTAATTATAGTCACAAAAATTTTAAAGTTAAAAAAGTGTAGTTTAATTAGAAATTCAACAACTAATTATAAACAAACATTATACAAATTAGTTTAGGAAGTGTTTTTCTTATTTAAAACGCATGTTTTTCGTGGCTTCCTTCCCCGACCTTTTCCATCCCTTGTATATAAATATTGAGAGGTCTTCATTATTTAGACATTAAAGACTAAAATATTACCCGTTTCGTAGCAGCTGGAATTTTATATGTATGGACGGATATTTTGGAAAAAAATATTTATAATATGATCAATTTTCTTTTTCAAATTCATAACTTTCATAACTTGTTTTGGGTCTTCCAGCTTTCCAGGCGTCCTTGTCACTGTTTTATTAGGTTCCCATGGTGGTGAGGTGAGCATACCGTATTTGGTGGATGCTATATCTGCTTAGTTGGCCGTCAGCTCGGGTGAGGTGTACCCCGCGATAGTGCACATGAAGCGTGCGTGGGATGATGTGTGGGTGAAGCGGATCCAAAGCGCCTTATTGAAGGGCTCTGAAGGAGCAAATATGGGTAGGCTGAGGGCTATGTCACGGACTGAGGTGGGTGCTGGGTTGCACGTGCTGCCTTCAGCTCATTTGGGTACTTTGCTGGATGACGGTTTTTGAGCATCGCTGTTGCGCTTCACCTGAGCTGCAAGATTTGCAATAGCCATATGTGTACCTACAGTTCTGTGGTGGAGGCCAATGGCCATCATTCATGTTTTAAATTTTGGTCGATGTTTGGGCAGGTTTCCGTGTCACCATGTCCTCAACGATTTCGACAAATTCATTCCATGTCTGCTTGAGCATCCTGGTCTGAGCAGATCGTACTAAAAGGCTGAACCAGCTGACTCTGGTGCCCTGGCAGAACGGCAAGTGCCTGATCGGGACGCTACTTGTGTCAGCGATACCATGTGAGACGTACCATCCACTCCCCGTCGGCTGCCACGGAGGGCGCTTGAAGAGGCAAAAATAAAACTTTTGAGCAGCATTATTATTTGTCTTGTAATTATTGTATCTATTAAATTGTACGAAACAACCTTGTACAAATACTTACGTAAAATGTGTTTGCAAAAATATAATAATTGTATATTTCAATAAATACCTTTTATAAGAAAATAATATTAAGTACGTTACAGATTTTTAAATATTACCTGACTTGATGGAGCCAAAAATATTATATAATTTTTTTCACGGAGCCGGGCATAGTTAATTGGCTTTTTTTTTTGTCAAGCATTATGGCACTCCCAAGTTATTGATCCAAAGCGAATTTTAATTCCATAAAACAATATCACAATTGTAATTTTAAGGAGAAAACATCTAATCCAATAAGAAATTGCACTAATTCACAAATGTAATTGTTCATTATGAAGGTACTGCAAGAATTTACTTAGGCACATGTGCAAACAGCCCTAAAAGTCCCACTTATTTTTGACATTACAACAATGTGAGTTAACACGAGTACAAAAGTAAGGCAGTATAAATACTCATAGGGCGAGCAACGACCTTGTTTTCAAGAATATTCGAGTCTGTGTCGTGTCGTGTTGACATAGTATCGTTAATTGGGGAAAACATTTTAGCCATAACGTGAAAATAACTATATTAGAACAGTCTATAGTAGGTAACGCTATTAGGCTAAATAATCAGTGTTTTTTTTTATAATTTATGCTGTCGATTTTCGGCATTTCATGCTACTTGTTGAAATACATTCTAGAATTAAACTCACTTTTACTTATGTCACTATTTTTATTAACTTTAATACAGATTGGTTTTGACCTTTGATAATGCCATAAGGCCCACAACACTTGACGCAGTGGAAAGCGGCGTGGCCACTGCTTAAACCACTAGGTAAATCATGCAGTCTTATGTCGTAATTATATTATGTATATATGGTTCGTGGTATATGGTAAAAAAGAGATCGAGAACCCAAAAAGGTACATCGCTTCAAATTTAAATAGATCTTATTAAAAATCAAACACTGTGAAAGTAATATCAGAAACGACCTTACACTTGTCCAAAACCAGGTGGAGTCCGTACAATAGTAATGAAACTGCTAGTAAGCATACTTAATTATATTTATTTCTAAAAAGGTCCAGATACTAAACAAACGCTGATAGAAGCAGTACAAGTCGAAAAAAGCTATTAAATTATACAGTCTAGCATATAATATATAAATTGAGATTTGTTTAACTTAAGGCCTTATGAAGCTGGCATTCCCTAATAGAGTAAAAGTCCCTTAAAATAAAGAAAAAAAGAAGAGCAGTACATGTCGTTGTTTTTAAGAAGTACATGTTTACTGACAATAACATTAGTAAAAACAAGTAAAAGTGTTATAAGGGAAAACAGAATATCGTAAAGTGAAATGGCACTTCACGTAAGTACCTACATAGCAACTTTGAAGAGAGCAGTTTGTGTAAGTGAAATCGGGTTATTTAGGAGGAGAGCAATGGAAATTGAAGGGATATAACGATTACTCATCTTTGCCTATTCAAAAATAATGAGAATTACGACTAATGCAAAAAAATAATGAGTGTTTATGTTATGTACGAATCTCTATTGATATTTTGAATATTTTTATTGTAATGTTGTACAAGTATGTTAACTATACAAATATTTTAAGTACCTGATTTCCATGTTTAGGTTGTCTGGAAGAGATCGCTAATTGTTATAGTTACATATTTTGTAACTAATTTTTTGTATTGTTTAATAATTTAATTTATGAAATGAAGACAAATTAATAAAAAAAACTTGAGAGGTGTCAAGGGACACCCGGATGGAACGAAGTTCGAAATAGAAAGACGAAACGAAAATATATGTGTGTGTCGTCGTCGTGTCGTGACAACAAATTGTGTCGTTACAACAAATTGTGTCGTGTCAACAAATTGTGTCGTGACAATTTTTTCGTCTAGCCCCCTTACACAACGCGCCATAAGGAACTTCGTTCCAAAACCATAAAAATAATGAGGTTTACTTGAAAATTTGTTTATAAATAATAATAGATTGAGGATTTGAACCTTTTGTTCTAGAAATTAATAATATCGGATTGTTTTCCAATCAGAACATCGGTCACATATATAATTCTTGTGTGGTACTGTTGCTCAAGAAGAACAAGGCAGTGAATGTTATAATATTACAAATACTTTTAAAAATTAAATACAATCCTGTAATAAAATAATTTCATGTTATAATACTTAAAACATTCGAATTAACAGACGATTAAAAGGCTCTTTAAGAATTCAACGGAAAACAAGTCACACCGCAGTGAGATTTTCTCAAATATAAACTTAACACAAAGCTGAGAGTGATTATCTAAAGAACCTCTCAGTTGCAGCCTTTTGAGGAAACTCTTTATATAAGTGAAATCTGCTAATGGTGCTGGTGTTTTACGAGTTCGGTCACGGAATGAGATTTAAGATATACATGTATATATGTATACTTTTAAAACTTAAATAGGTATAGCGGAACATGAATCAATTTTTTAAGTATAAATTTCTTAGGTCTCTGTAATTAAGGAAACATGCTGGATGTTATTTATTTAATTATTAAAGAGCACTAACAATAATAGTCCACGGGCCCACGTACAAGGGATTTCAGTGATTAATAACAGGCTGAAAGTTTATACACAGCTTCGTTTTGACGAGACCCCCAACTTTTATTATTGGACCAAATTCTGATAGTGACAGGAAAAAGCGGGATAGGGAGCGAAACACGTCGATTTGATGAGTGTCCCAGAAAGTTGTCAAGATTATGTTAGTATTTTTTCGAGTGTGGGTCTCAAAAAAATTACCATCGAATTTGTATGCCGATGCATTTTTTATGTAAAATATATATTTTGCAAGCCCCAAAACAAAAATCAGTTTGTTATTAATGAAAATGAATAAAATTTTTCAAGTCACCATTCTGACATGTTAGAGCTGGGGGTCACTCGGGAAGGTACCATTCACTTTGTATGCCACAAGTTTTTCTCAGTTATCCATCGTATTTTCTCGAAGTATTGATTTTTAGAAACTGTTATTTATTAATTTGTGACACTCATCAAATCGACGTGTTTCGCTCCCTATTCCGCTTTTTCCTGCCACTATCAGAATTTGGTTCAATAATAAAAGTTGGCGGTCTCGTCAAAACGAAGCTGTGTATAAACTTTCAGCCTGTTATTAATCACTGAAATCCCTTGTACGTGGGCCCGTGGACTATAACTGCTGTGTGTGAGGTCTCAAATTAGATTCCGGGATTCGTGTCAAATGTTTATGTGATCTACAAAATTTGTTTCGAAGTTCGGGTGTTTTTATGCATAATACTTTTTTTTGTAAATTATCACTTACAAAAAAAAAAATATGTATTTACATCAGTTGTCTAGTACCCATTACACAAGTTTCGCTCAGTTAAGGATTAGATAGTGTTGTGTGTCAGATGTCCAAAATAATATTAATATTATTAATATATGACCAATTCACAAAAACCTCTTAGGGTTTATCTGAGTATTGGCGGCGTTCATGTATCAATAATGTTTAAACATATTTTAAACGTTTACATTTAAACGTATTTCTTGTCGTTCATAAAATCAGTCATAATTCAGATAACATGTTATTATGCCTATAGGTGATCGCATTTTAAAATCATCTCTAGTTTTTACATCTCTATAAAATCTCTTGGTTCCACTACAGTTCTACACAAAGACGTTTGATAGCTTTTCTTTGGTAAGACGTTAGCGAAATGGTTGCAGCTCTACAAAGCCATTATTTAAGAGGTAAATTCGAATTATTAAATATGTAGATATTGTTACACATGCAATATAATCGTATAACAATTTAATTTGTTATACGAACTGAATTCGTTTGTGTATGTAAATGTGAGTATAGTCTAGGCTTGTAATATAAGTTCATATTTAGTATCGTACTGGTTTTGAGTGTTTCCCCAGCCTATCCAAATGTCCTGCTGGTGATACTGTCGCGCTTTGGGTCGTTAATCTTAACTTATACCGGTAAGGTAACACGATGGCTGTTGCTCGTATACCGTCTGTATGACTCAATACTATAGTCCTTTCATCAAGATGTTTCTAAGCCGCCCAAAGGCCTGCAACTCAGGTTGACGACTGTTATCCTATGATAACAACCGGGACCGACTGTTTAACGTGAACTCCGAACACCAGCGGTCACCCATCCAGTAACTGACCACACCGTCGTTGCTTGCCCTCGGTTTTTTATTCTAATCACTGAGTGCAACTGTGCTATGAGAGCCTTGCCTTGGCTTCGCTAACTTACTGAAAACTAAATTACTAACTTAACTAATTAAGCATATTCTATAAACACAGTTCTTTTTTTTTTTTTTTTGTTTTTATATAAGAGCTACCAAAATGACTCTGCCCTGCCTGATGGAAAGCACCAGCAGAATCCAAGAGTGGTGGTCACCATCCTCAATGCAAACAAGGACAATGCAGCATGGCGACCAGCACTATGGCGACCTAGTGAGATGCTTTTTCACGCCACGCTTAAAGGACCCTCGATCATAGTGGGACGGAAACACGTGCGCTGGTAGTGAGTTCCAGGTTTTAACCGCTCGGCACAGGAAGGAAGAGCCGAATCGATGAGTGCGAGAGTGTATGTCTTCCACTCTGAAGCGGTGACTTCCGAGGCCAGCACGTGTTGTCCTGTAGAGGAAGGGAGAAGGGGGGACCAGTTGGAACAGCTCTTCAGAACACTCTCCATGGTAAAGGCGATAGAGGACTGCCATAGAGGCGATATCTCTTCGCAACTGCAGAGGCTCAAGGGACTCGGTGTCCTGGGGACTGCCGACAATGCGGAAGGCTCGCCATGATGGATGTTCTGAGAATAATTTCACATTTCCACCAATAGTATAATACACGAAATTAAAGGTGTTACATAAATATTATACGTATCGAAAGTATGGAATGGAATCTTCTTTTCGCATACAAACTTGAATCAAAGTTTTACAGTACTAATTTCCTGTTATTGTTCAAACTCAAACTCAAACTCAAATCATTTATTTCCATAGGCCCCAAAAGGCACTTGAACACATCAAAAATACAAACATAAAAACATAAAACAAAACTCCTACTACTAAATGCACTGAGATGATTTGAATTACCGGAGCTTAGATTGATTTCGATTCAACTCAAAGGTTTAAATTGAAATCAATCCAAGTACCAGCTCCGATGGGTATTGCATTCATGAGAAGAGCTGGTGAGAAACTCATGTGCACCATCTTTTCAGATAATTCATACAAAGCTTGTTTGTTTTTGACAACAGTATTTCTATGTGCAAGTTAAGGCAACCAAAACACAAAGGCTAGAAAGCGGTCTAATAAGATATTAAAGCTAGGAAAAAAAATTTTTGTCTAATAAAATAATAAAAATTAGTCCATAGCATATAAGGTTGCAATCACTTACACATCAAGGAGTAAAAGCAATGTGTGCATACATACTGGTCCCAGAGAAAAAGAAAAAAAAACGTTTAAAATGTAATAAAATAATAAATACAAATTATTTAAGCTCCAACAATGTAAACACAGATCGCCTCAACTTAACAAAGTTGTCTTTTTTTTTATTGCATAGTGGGCAAACGAGCAGACGTATCACCTGATGGTAAGCGATTACCGCCGCCCATGGACACCCGCAACACCAAAGGCGTCACAAGGTCGTTACCGACCTTTGGAAGTGGAAAAGGGGTTGGGGTATGGGCCTCCGGTATCCTCACTCACTCGGCGAAACACAGCGCAAACGCTATATCACACCGGTTTTCTGTGAAGCTGTGGTATGACTCCATATATATATAAATACTTCTTTTTTTGTAAATACATGTATGTTGTACACAGAAAACACCCAAACTCCGAAACATAATATTAAATTAAAAATGTTTTTTATGATATAGTGGACAAATAAGCAGACTGATCACTTGAAGAAAAGAATCTCTTGACGCCCATGAGGCATGAACGCCGGCAACTCACTATGATTAATAATAGTAGATTTGAGTAATGGTTCATGGGGGAGGGGTTGGGGTATGGGCCTCCGGTATCCTCACTCACTCGGTGAAACACAGCTCAAACACTATTTCACACCGGTTTGCTGTGAGGCCGTGGTATCACTCCGGTCGAGCCGACCCATTCATGCTGAAGCATAGCTCTCCCACGGTTTAACACTCTCACACGGTCTGTGTATCCGTTACCTATAATAAGATAGAAGCTATCAAGTAATTCTCGCCTTATATTCGTGTGAATAGATTTATGCCCGGTTCCTATATTTAACGAATCGTCATCGTGTAAAAAAATTCTACAACCGACTACGAGTCGTAAATACCGTTCCTCAATTTAGTTTTTATAGGAACGATTTTAGCTTACGCCCCGTATAATATCTTACTATTCGTACCTAGAACGGATCGTTTTTCAAATATAGGAACTGGGCATTATAGTCGTTCCAATCGTTTATTTAACTTTTGACAGATCACGCACATAAAGTTTTGTAATAATTTTTGATACAATGTTCTACAGGGAATACTGTACTTCATGGACGGGCTCCGCCCACTTAGAGATGTGTCATTCGTAATTATAGACCACAGACTATAAAAACGGTTTTGAAATAAATCGATTATCGATTATATTTATAAAACATACAATAAAATTATTCTTGTATGTCCTTTGAGTACTTTATTTTTTGGTATTTTGACAGTAACGAAGGGAGGAACGATACGCTCAACTCAACCAAACGTGAGAATTGACAAATAAATCAATACGGAGTAATATAAATATTCAACTCGACGTATGAAAATGTGGATTAACACTAACAACAAAATGGCGACGTGCGTCGGCTCCGCGTCCGGTGTTGCTGTTTAATAATCGATAAAAGTACGAAATTATCTATAAAATAATCTGTGTGTTAAATCGATTAAAACTTCTTCATGCATTAAATCGATCTATAAAAGAAATCGAATCGGTGACGGGTCAGGGTATCACTATTTGATTAAGTATTAGAGCTGTCAAAAGTTAAATAAACGATTGGAATGACTATAGTGTGTCTCCACCTCTATGCATATCAAGGGTGACGTAAGAGCTAACTAAGTAAGCGAATTAAACGGGCAAACAGAACTGATAGGAGAAGGAAAATTTGATATGTACCCGTTTGGCCAAGGTTACAGTAAGTCAACACTTCTTATATTTAACTAGAGGCCTATTTCCAGCAGTGAAGTATTTTAGGCTATACCAGACGAGGCTATTCTCAGTATAAACACAGCGTGTATCAGACAAGTAATAATCTATAATGCACAAGCTCTAACATATTTTTATAAATACCTAACAAGAAGAGGTATCTACCTTTTTTTGTTTCATTACGTAATAATGATTCTATTTTTAAACTACTTAAGTTTAAGTAGGTTATTAGGAAGCTTGCCTCTGACATTTCGAAGAAACTTGGTTGATATTAATACTTATAAATATATATTACTTATTACGAGATGATAATATTATGTGGCAACTGACAGAGTAATAACAAAATAGCAGAAAAAATACTCACCTTACAATTCATTCATACACCTCCAAAGACTTCCGACACAGACCTGAAAAAAAATATAATTACCATTAATTACTTCCATCACCATCTGCCTTACGACTGTTATTGTTATACTGTTGATACTAACACTAACAGTATTAAAAGTAATAAAATGTGATAAATATAATAATAAGACCCAACTTATGACCAACGGCAGAAAATGTAAGGTGGAGGTCGACGGGCAGGAGATACAATATGTCGAAGAATACTTGTACCTGGGCCAGTTAGCGTCCTTCGAAAACAGGCAAGAAAAGGAAATCGATCGCCGAATCGATAACGCCTGGAAGAGCTACTGGTCCATGAAACAGTATATGAAAGGGGATCTTCCCCTTTCCCTGAAACGCCGTCTCTTTGACGTGTGTCTCCTGCCCATCCTTACATATGGCGCCCAAACTTGGTCTTTGACAGAGGGTCAGAAGTCCAAGCTCAAGGTTTGCCAAAGAGCAATAGAACGTAGCACGTTGGGTGTGAAGCGACAGGATCGTATTCGAAACACGGAGCTGCGATCCAAAACTAAAGTCGCGGATGTGGGCAAGAAGACTGCCAGATTGAAATGGGATAGGGCCGGATACGTATGTCGGATGAATCTGGACCGGTGGGCCAAGGTCGTCGAACACTGGGTGCTTCAGGGTGGACGCCGACGACGAGGCAGACCCCGTAAAAGATGGCACGACGATCTTGACGCCTATCGCGAAGACTGGCCGGAGTTAGCTTTAAATAGAGAGAAGTGGCTTGTTGCAGGGGAGGCTTTTGCCCAGCAGTGGGACACAACGGGATCATAAAAAAAAATATAATAATAATTAAAAATACACTATGTTAATCGGTTTTACCTGAATATATCAGGTAAAACCGATTAACATAGTGTTTAACGTGTTTTACCTGAATATCAGTTTTTCCATGATGCGACTGGCATTGAACCTCCGCAACCGTGAGGGCAAACTGAATTTGAAAGTTGAACTAGTTGTCAATATATTTAAGGGCTCTGACTTCCTAATAACGATTGCCATAGATATTTATGATAACCGGGAACAACGACTTGACGTGCTCTTAGAGGCATGGGCGTAAAACATCGCCAAACTTCCATTAAGGCTTTTATTAAGGATTTTTTGTAAGAAAAACTTAACAAACTTTTTTTCTCGACCCGGGAACTAATTGGATCTTCTGTAAGAGGGGGGCAGCCCATTCGTGCTGAAATCAGCTTAGCTCTACTACCTATGAAACATTACTCAAATCTACTATTATTAATCATACTGAGTTGCCGGCGTTCATGCCTCATGGGCGTCAAGAGATTCTTTTCGTCAAGTGATCGGTCTGCTTATTTGTCCACTATATCATAAAAGACATTTTGAATTTAATATTATGTTTCGGAGTTTGGGTGTTTTCTGTGTACAACATACATGTATTTACAAAAATAGAAGTATATATACATGTAGTGATACCACGGCCTCACAGAAAACCGGTGTGAATTAGCGTTTGCGCTGTGTTTCACCGAGTGAATGAGGATACCGGAGGCCCATACCCCAACCACTTTTCCATCCCCCAAAGATCGGCAACGCACTTGTGACGCCTTTGGTGTTGCGTGTGTCCATAGGCGGCGGTAATCGCTTACCATCAGGTGATACGTCTGCTCGTTTACCCATTATTCAATAAAAAAATATATATATATATATCAGTTGTCTAGTACCCATAACACAAGCTCTGCTTAGCTTGGGACTAGATGACGTTGTGTGTTAGATGCCCAAAATGTTTATGTATTTTAATATTAGGCGATAAAAATCTATCGGACATGCCGTAAAAATACACATTTCATTACAACAAGTAAAAGAAAAACAACACGTTGAATTTTAACAGTATCTGGAACATTTATTTATTTTATTTCTCTTTTATGGTTCGCTTACATAAATAATCTTTTGGCGCGCCACTTTGGCCCAACAAACCGCCTTAGCTTGCCAAAGTAGGAGCCGTCAAGAATGCTTCTATTAGATTAAGTGTTTCCATTGTACGCACTTTAAGTTTATATCCTTTGTTCCTTTCATAGAAATTGTAGTTCACAAATAAAATTGATCACAACAAATTTTAAAGTAGCGATGATGCGAAGGCTCTGTTCAGATTCATGTCGATTGTTTTTAGACGATAAGTATGTAGTAACTGGTTCAGGATACGATGGAACTGGCATACGCTGTGCGTAAAAGTTCCAAAACAAAAAAGAATAAAAAAAAAAAAAAAAAAATTTTAAAGTAACCTAGAATTATAATTCGTGAACTTTGTAGAATATAAAGAGTTGAACAATAGAAGATTGTTTCTTTTAAAAAGTTTTTTAATAAAAAAATACTAAACGAACGAAATAAGTCTTCTTTTATTAAACTTGCAATTTACATTTTTACTTTAAAGTATTATTTTAACTTTATTCATCTCATACGTATGATTGACAAATTTCATCAATTCAGAACAAATCATAGTGTATTTATTCCTAATTGGATCGACGGCATAGTAATCATCAAACTTAAGTAAATATATCTCGCTAAGATAAAAAAAATATATTCAATTCAAAAGAGACTGAAGTAACATTGAACAGTTCCCCCTTTTTTAGAAATGTGTTTCTAATGTGAATTGGGACCTTCAGGAAGTAGAACGAAGTAACCCCGATCCCTTGAGAACCCGCATCGGTGTTTTGAAATATCAAATGCATAAAATATGTTCACCAGACGATATGTCACAACTTCAAAGTACATAACTTATAGTTAGCCAGTTTGATGTTTAAATTCCCTTAAGATGTCATCTGTACTCTTTTGTTATTTCATATTTTTATTTCTATAGTATGCTAGAACCGCCTGGCTGTCGAATTTCGCCCATCATGAAGGTCTTAACAATTCCTTTGACTAGTTTAAATTAAACTGTCAGTACATATACTTTTGTATCATGACATATCTTAACATATACTGGATTCAATAATTGACTGTGACACACCTAGTAAGTGGTTTCCTTATTCTCTTGTTTAAATTTACTCATTTAAAATCAAGTCTTTTTATTTTGCTTAATCTTTTATATTATTTAGAATTAATTCTAAGACTCTTCTAGTTTTGATTGAATTTTATACCTGATATTACACAGAATATTCCACCACAGAGCCTATTGCAATTTTTGCCACACTCCAAACATCACTCTAGGGCCCAGTAAATGGAATTCTTTATAAGCAAAGCTATTTCACAAAGGTTTATGAATAATACGCATTCAAGTTCTTGTAACAAAATCGTATATTGAGGTTATCTGGTTAAATTTGACCACTACAGCGGGCAAAAAGAGAAAGTGAGCTTATGAATACTTAGAAATGAACAAAAACTGCTCTCGAATAATTGCTTTGAGTAATGTCAGCGCTACTGTGTCTTTGGTTAGTAACAATTCGTTCATTGTTTTTCACCGAGTGAATGCTGTTACCGTTAGCTACTCCCTAGGTTAGAACTCCTGCGGATAGGCCACAAATTCTGAAACCGTAATTCAAAGAATTTCATATCATAAAAAACATAGGAATAAAAAGATAATAAATCCTAGTTGTTTTTTTATCTCAACATTAAACTACATTTTAGGTTATCCAAGCACATTTCCCAGTAGCAAATATTTCCTTAATCCAGTATTATAATTAAAAACTGAATAATTTCCATCAAGTTTGCTTGTAATTAAGGCGGGCGACGAAACAGCCGCTTTAATACTAAATGGGGTTTACATTCGCCCCAGCACAAACGCGAATGCGTTTAATTAGAGTAGAATACATGGAACTGACTAAAAGGATTGCTTTGCTCATTTTTGTACTAGTGGGATTTTATGCTTTGGAAAGGCCTCACAGAATACCAGTGTTAGGCAATTCTTTCAATGAACCCTCCTCTGTTCGCCCCTGTTTCGGGTGGGGGGAGAGCACGCATTCGTATGTCTTCAGTAAAACTCTATTTCTCCTTACGATTGTATACTTAAAGCTTTTTATTTTATACAATTTAGTTTAGACATGTGTCTGTGATAAGCATGGAATGTATGTGTTGCTAAGGTATCCAAGACGCTGCGCTTGTGACTTATTTAGCTATTATATTATGTTTGTTATTATTTTATAAAACAAAACTAGGTTTTACCAGCGGCTCCACCGATAACGTGGTTAGCATTTATTGCCAATGACACACAAAAATAATGTGGCTTTCTATTGGTCAAAATATTGTTTTTAAATTGGTTCAGTCGATCCAGAGATTACTCCTACAACCTCACAAACTTTATTTTTTTATAATATAGGTATAGATAATTGAATATTCTTATACGCAAAAAGTACCAAACGGATTTAGATAAAACTTTACAGTAGTATAGCTTATAAGTCAAAATAACCCATAGGCTAATATTGGACGCCATAACCTACATTCAAGCAGGCGGAATTGCGGACAAAAACTAGTAATACTGTAAAGGAGATTTATGTGAGAGCAATACCTCTGAGGCAACTTACAACCGCTTATAACCTTCAAGGGTGAATACTAACATAAATAATATGTACTATAAAGATTAAATTAATTAAGACGTACTTTATTTATACGAAATAGGTAGGTCCGTCCTTGTACATCTCACAAGGGAGAAGTAAATTACTGACGTCACTTTATCTGAAGAGCCTTCTAACAAATTTTGTGTTCAGAACAGGTTCATTTGAGTAGAATACTGAATTAAAATACGGATACTTGAAACAAAAAAACTTGGACGTACGACAGAAGTGAAAACTTAAACTAATCTAAGTTCAACTATTAAATATTGAAATTGTTTATCTTGAGGAAAGCTCAGGTTGACAGCCAGTGCTGTGGGTTAGAGTGAGAGATGAGGAGCCTGCCTACCGCTGCCGTATGCGTGAGAGAAAGGGAAGCCAGACAAATTGGCTCCGTAACGCGTTACGTAACGAAGCGACTTACCCTCCCATAAGAAGTTATCACTTCAATAACATAAAAAACTATTTATATGTTAGTGTTCTTAATTTAAAAAAATCGCCTTTTTTGGTCACAGAATAGGGGTATTAAAGAAATTAATACTTGTACTTAAGTGGGTTAAATGTTCGTTCGGACCTTTAGCTGATATAAAGTTATCGTCTGCCATAAAAGACAAACTGTATTCAAAGACATTGACTACTAAACATTTTATTTCAACGACCTACAATCAACACGAAAGTCCGTCATGACAGATCATCGTAAAACGACTCGATAAATAAAATATATATCGATAAAACAAATGGCCTAAAACTTCTTGATACGCTTGTATTATTTTTACTAACATCCATAAACGTTATTTTTCTCCAAATATTTAGGCAGAATTGTATATTACAGCCACGATTCACTAATTAGCTAATGTTTTTTAATTTTTATGTAAATCTTATATACTTACATAAAACACATAAGAGATCGGTGTCTCTACATTCTATAACAAGTTATAATGTCCCATTGCTGAACTCGGTCTCCTTTTAGGAGAGGGATTAGGCCATACGTCTTCACGCTGGCCGAGCGCGGGTTGACTCGCAAGACAATGTTGTGGTTATGTAATCTTGCCCTTGGGTGTTTTTAAGTTGCTCGAAGGCCTCCAGCTATGTTTTACAACTGATATGCTATAATAACAACCGAGACCGACTGCTTAACGTTATCTCCGAATTACGGAGATGCTCATAGTATCATGTCATCTTCGACCACCCATCCTAGCCGAGACGCCGTTGCTGCCTGATTATTTCCAATCACCAAAGGCCACTGGACTATTGGCGCCTTTATTTATCTTTGTCTATATATTAATGATATCGAATAACAACCAATGAAGGGGTTCTTTATTAAGTGACAGTACTCATGACAACAGTTTTCTCTTATTGTGGTAAACTTCAAATATGTGTTTGTTTAATTTCAATTGGAAACTTACATCACTTCAAAAAATCATCGTAAAACAGACAAATGTACATACATTTGGGCGGGGAGACAAAGGCTAGTTATTACCTTTGTAAACGTAGAATTATTAAATTTTTAGTTTGATAGTAGCAGCTATAGAAATAAAGAAGGTATGTAAGATTTATACTCTCGATTATTGGTACTTGGTGAAACTTGTCGAAATTTCTTCAGTGGGAGAGCCACGCTTCGGCATGAATGGGCCGGCTCGACCGGAGTGAAACCACGGCCTCACAGAAAACCGGTGTGAAATAGCGGCTGCGCTGTGTTTTACCGAGTGAGTGAGGATACCGGAGACCCATACCCCAACCCCTCCCCCCCATTCCCTCTCCCCATCCCCCAAAGGTCAGCAACGCACTTGTGGCTCTTTTGATGTTGCGAGTGTCCATGGATGGCGGTAATCGCTTATCATCAGGTGATGCGTCTGCTCGTAGCCACCTATTCAACAAAAAAAAAATATATTCTTGAAATTAAACTTACTTAAACCTTCACTTACAGATTTAGCACTATAGTACAATGGGATGCTGGCGAATACCGAAAAATTTAATTACGAAATACGTCCTGATTCGATTAGTAAAAGCGCAGAAATCTTTTTAGTCTATGGCATGAAGTTGAAGCCGTCATTTTACTTAATGTCAAACAGTATGTCTGCCCACTTGCTTATAAGTCATAACGGCTTTTTTTTTGAAAGACGGCCCCCATTTCTTGTCATCCATATTTTATATATTTTTTATCATTAACTTCATCACGACGACGACTTGAAGACTCGAAGACTTGATAATTGAAGACGATAAATACTTGACATTGGCAGAAATAGCTGATACGAGTGATCCGGCTGGTTGCCATTTTATCAAAAAAGAAGAAGTCGTGATAGCGACGTATGATTTTCTTAAATCCAATTGTTTTTTTTTTTATTGTTTATAAATTTAGAATTACTCGTTTTGTGATTGGACGTGGTAAGCGCAGTGGCGCTTTCGAAGTGAATTGATTGTTGTAAGCGCGGCCAATTGAGTTCCAACATGGAAACGCCCTATTGTCGCTAAAAAGCTATTGAATTCTTTCAAAATTGGCTTTCCCAACTGGTCGCGTAACTATTGACGCACGGTATTTTCTGATATTTTTTGAAATAAACCTTTTGTGAAGACTAACGTGTGAGAACCGCGCAGAGGATCGCGTTGGTTTGAAGAATAATTGCGGAAGGTTGGCAAGTATACTTCAGTCTAGATCCTTGCGCAGTCAAAATAGTTCTAAATTGTATCTTGTGCCTAACCGTAGCATTTATTTAATATTATATATCACGGGCGATTATGTGCAATTGTAGCCTAAAGCTTATCTAGTGTGCTTCCATTTTTAACAACAAAATGCAGTGATATGTCACCTTGGATGAACAGCTAAGGTCAAAAAAAAGTACTAGAAGGACGGGAGCGGGGGTTAAAAAACAATAAGCTTCATGTGACGTAGTTTACAGAACCCCTTGGTAATGGTGGTCTACTAAATAACCTTAAGATAGTATAATGTACTGTATTGTAAATTCGATTCGATTGACCATTATTTTCTTACCTTTTTTTCCAATTTTATTTGGCTTCCGATCACCTCATTACGAAAGGATGACTTTACAACAGTTTTATATAATTTCTTGATAGCAATACAGTTAGTAGACTTTACCCAAAAATAAAATTTCAATTTTAACAAATCTATTGTTCTACACCAAAAAAATGGTTCAGTCTTAACGACTTATTTAAACGTTAACTTTGATTTATTTTAACAAAACACTAATTAGACTGAGGTCGTCTAGGACAAAGTCAAGACAGGTCAGCAGGCGTCCTAGGTACTTTGGCAAATTAATAGCAGCTATCATTAATTGTAAATGTTTTAGGCAACATGATTAATGATATTTATGATCTAACCGCGATAAAATCGAGAAACCAAGTTGAGAGAACAGACTTACTGTTATTTAACCATTGTCTATGAAATCTGGTCTGAAACTGTAACTTAAGAAAATTCCAGACTGAATTCAGGATTAAAGAAAATACAGTGATAGGTACCTACTTATAACATCAATCACATTATTAAAGTGGTCCGATGGCTTGTGAAAGTCACATCATGGATCATCCGTCATCAGTTAGATGTGGACAGTTCATGACGCATAGTGTAACGAACCTTGGGGGATTTTTGATCTGATGGTATCTGATGATGATACGCTAAATCAACAACCATTATCACAAGTATTATCACAAGCTATCGATAATGATAAAAATATATTGTACTTAAAAAAATCCTGCTATTAAATTACTGTAAGCGAACTTCACGCAACATGACATTTAGACACGGCAAGTGAGTCAATAAATAATAAATAAATATTTCGGACAACTAACACATACCGCCATCTAGTTCCAAGCTAAGCCGAGCTTATGTTATGGGTACTAGACATCTGATTTAAATACATAAATCCTTTTTTTTGTAAATTCATACATATGATACATAAAAAACACCCAAACTCCGAAACAAATATTTGCAGATTATACAAACATTAAATAATAATACTAAAACAAAACTTTGAAAAATGAGTTCAAGACAGACACATTTCAAGAAATAGATAACTACAATGAAGTTTATGATTAATGTTTGGTAGTTATTTCTTATAAAATTTAGTTAAGTTAGCTTTATACGTTATTTTGGTATTTCATGGTAAACGAAAGTTTACTAGTTAATGGAGTAACAAACTTGATTAAACTAGAATATGTGTCGTGGTAAAAGAGTTTCATTGAACCTATTTCTCAGCATTTGTTCAATTCGTAAAATAAAATTCATAGAGAACGCTCTTTGACCTTTTGAGAACAATACTCAGTATGGATTTTCAACTCAATGGTTAACGTATATTGCAACAAACATTTCTAAAAATACTTCAAAGGAAACACAAAGTTCCAGAAACAAGCATCAACAAAAATGTTTCCATGTTGGACTCGTACATCTAAAACGCAATTTAACACGACAATACTGGCACAAATTTAAGAAACGACAAAAAATCTCGTTAAATCATTGATTTGTAAAACTTTTTACTCTGAATGTAACTGCCTCAGGACATTCGACCCTAATATCATTGGCCGTCTACAACAAACGAGGGGCCTTCATTAAAAACTTTTAATCCCATTATTAAGCTCCATGACAAACGTACTTATTGTTCCCATTACACTTGTAAATTCGATTACTAAACATTTAGTAATTAATTAAGAGAGATCCATTCTACGCAATGCTGCTTCAAATTCGTTCAAACTAATCCAATATGGTAAGTTTACTTGTATCTTTACAAAAATGAAACGTTAATAATTTTATTTATTTATTTATTTATTTAAACTTGATGCACATTTTGCACAAAGGCGGACTTAATGCCATAGGGCATTCTCTGCCAGTCAACCTTAAGGTGATGTGAGAATATGATGAGGTGGTGCGTAAGAAAAAATATACATAATACATTTGATAAGATGGTATTGGATACAACTACTATATACAATTAAATACTGAATATTATACATAGATACATAGAAATACAACATACCCTACACAATAAATAAGTATATACACACACATAAATATAATATAATATATAATTACACAGTCGGTGAACTATTGTTGAGACAGTTCCGCCAATTCAATACGGAGTAAATCTCGTACTTTCATCTTAAATGTGAAGCGACTTGTGGACATCCTGATTTCGGTTGGGAGCGCGTTCCAGAGAAGAACTGACTGCACAAAGAAGGATGAATTAATGAAGTTGGACGTATGAGGGGGGCATAGCAGAAGCATATTGTTTCTTGACCGAAGGTTTCGATCGTGATTAGAGCATAGCAGACGGAAGTGAGGTAAGAGGTATTCGGGTAAAAATGGGGAGTTCAGAAAAGAATAAAGAGAAGTGAGTGCACGCAAGCTACGGCGCTGTCGAATTGGGAGCCACTGCAATTGGGTACGTAAAGCAGACACATGGTCATACTTGCGAAGATTAAAAACGAATCGAATGCAGTTATTAAGAATTTTAATCCACTTGCTCAGACATGAGACATGAATGAACTAAATGACTATTCTTGACAGAGTTAGCACTTATGGGTCGGTTAGACGAAAGCGATGCTTCAACCTCACAAGAAAACATGGCTTTTCATCGAGTGAATGAGGTTACCTAGGATTATTTACTTAAACTTAATGCACATTTTGCACAAAGCCTTAATGCCATGTAGATAAAATATGATGCAGTCGACTAGACACTTTTGCAAGGATTCCAGGGCAGACCAGGTCTCCATGGTGTCGAAGGCTTTCTCACATACGCTAGGCAGAGAGGTTGGTTGTATTTCTTTGTCTTCTGAATTATTTGCCTTAATGTGTGTATGTGGTCTACGGTGCTGAAGCCCCTTTGAAACCTAGCCTGCTCCACGGGCTGGAAGAATAATATCTTTATTACTGAATTATTCAAACTTAATGCACATTTCGCACAAAGGCGGACTTAATACCATGGGGCATTCTCTGCCAGTCAATCTTAGGGTGATGTGAATATATGATGTGGTAGGTGTGTAAGAGAATATAGTATAATTTGACATATAATAATATATTTGATACGATGGTATTGGATAAAACTAATATACACAAATCAATACTGAATTTTGTATATAGATACATAGAAGTACAACATACTTTAAACAATACATAAAAATGATACGCAATTACTCAGTCGAAGAACTATCGTTATGACTATTCTGCCAACTCTTTCCAGAGTAGATTACGTACTTTCGTCTTGAATGTAAAGCATCTAATGGACATTCTGATTTCGGTTGGGAGCGCGTTCCGAAGAAGAACTGACTGCACAAAGAAGGAAGAGTTGATGAAGTTGGAGGTTTAAGGGGAGCATAAAAGAAGCATTTTGCTTCTTGACCCAAGGTTTCGATCATAATTGGAGCATAGTAGACGGAAGTGGGGTATAAGGTATTTGGGAAATGATGGGGGAATTGAGAAAATAAAAAAGAGAAGTGATTGCACGCAAGCTACGGCACAGCGAGCGGTGCTCAAAGTACTACTACATCTACGATTTCGACATCCTACAAATTTGGTTTATAAGAGAGCCGAAGCTCTGACAGTACGAAAATTATTTATATACCAGTGTATACGTAAGTTATATTAACAAACTAATACTAACTAAACTATTATACCTACCCTTTTTACACGGCTCAGGTAAAAGAATAGACAGGTGTCCAGTACCAAGAGCCCGAAGCACGTTTGCCCAACAACATTATCATAATATTGCACCTAAACTGTACAACAAACTCAATCTTGTATATAAAACGAAACATCTATCTAATTATCAAATTAAGAACATTATTAAAATATGGCTTAAAGATTTGGACTACAATGAGGTGGAAGATTTAATGGTCAATATAAAAAAAAACTAATTAATAAATATTATTATGATTTTGTTAACGCACGCACAAACACACACACACACACACACACACACACACACACACACACACACACACACACACACACACACATTCATACACGCACAGAAGGTATAAATATCACTCAGAAGTATTATGATGTTAATGCTATATCTAATGTACGAATCTACTGCTTATATTTAGACCACTTTGCAACAAACATAAATGTATCTGTGTAATTTATACTTGGAAAGATACTAGCTCCCAACATACAGCTCACACTAGTTTGGGAACCAAGGCTTATATTAAATTGTTGAATGTAATTTGCTGCAATAAAGAATTTATTATTATTATTATTAAATATATTTTTATGTTATTTGGATTTCAGACGACTCCTGCTATGACAATGCATCCGGTTCGGTTCTTTCTGACGTTTACCAATATGAAGAACCAAATTTAAATCTTTATTTTCGTGACATAAAATACCCGCAAATGATTAAAACGACACGAAATCTCACAATTTTATCCTACGACGATCGCCGCATAAACAATGGAGCTGGCTATTAATTTTATTATACAGCCAGTTACTGGCAAAGTTCTTTTGAAAATAATTCTCTTAATTGAACAGACACTTGTGGAACAAAAGGTCTATTATAATACTCATGCTTATGTTCTGGAAGAGTAGAACTGAATGCGGCCATTGTATAAGCTGTTAATAGGCTGAAAATCGTTCTATTTGACAAAGAAGCTGGATTCAGGAATATTATTAAGGAGATGGATATATAATGAATCGGTATACCTCGTTTTACTATGGTATAGGGGGCAAACGAGCAGACGTCGTCGCCCATGGACATTCGCAAAATCAGAGGCGTCACAAGATCGTTGCCGGCCTTTATCGGCCGTTTTCAAACTAGTCAGTTCATTGCAAGATGGAAAAAATCAGAACTCTCATATTGCTCAATACTATATAATACTCCAGAATAAGCAAAGAATCTGTCTCAAACATTAGTTTCAATGAAAGGTGAGTGTCATTCAAAAATAAAGGGAACAGGACATATTATTGCTTTTTGTTTAAGTGATTTTTTCCAATCCCTTCTTAGTGCGATTTACAGCAGTTTTCTATAAACTATAGAAATAGATTCTACTTCACCTAAATGGTCAATATTCTTATTTTTCAATAAATTCGATTTCATGTTTTCAGTGAAATGCCGGATAATTTTTAATCTTTTTTGTCTAGTTTTAGTTTTCACACAAAGAACAAATACTCTTTCCAAGATAAATTGAGACCATTTTTAACATATTTTCTGCAGTTAAAACTGGAGGTAGGTTATTGAAAATGGACGTTAATGACATTGCTATAATTAAAAAAGCGGTAACTAACCGCCCTTTTGTCTCCTTGTTTTTAAACACAATAGAATAGTCGTAAGTTGTCCAGTCTTCTATACATCAATACATATACAAACTGAGGAAGAACGGGTGTCATGTTCCTCCAACACAAAGGGAGGATCCTACGACCAGGCGGGGTGATCATGTCTGGCGGGCCACTACCCAACAGTTGATGTTGGGCTGTTGTATATATGATAATCGGCGCGAGAACTTCTATTGCGCGATTCGGGATTGGTAGTTACTCCGTGTAGTGCGTTACTTCGTAGTTCAGTGTAGCTACGGTAGATGGCGCTGTAATATGTTATATTGTTGTTGCGCTGTATGTGTAGGTTGCCACACAAACTTTAGAAAAAAATACTTATAATTATAGCCACGTATTTAATTTAAATATATTTATACAATTAAGAATTATTCAAATCTTGTTGAATATGGACCCATGTTTTATAATCACATTCCAAAGCTCCACACTAATACTGCTAGATTCAGGCTTACACCAATTAAATTTGAGACAATAGTCGCTAAATATAACTAAATCATAAATTAAACATAACAACAATTTGCCGATCTTACTCCATAAACCACAAATAACAAGCATTGTACGATACAAATAAATTTATTAACGTTTGATTGCTCACCTAATCTGTCAGTTTGGTAGCCACATCCATCATAAATAGAATAATAATGGAAACACAGTGATAATATTCATAGATATTTCATGAATAACCTATTAATTAGAAGTTAATTGGTAAAAGCATTATTATGGCAAATTCCGGAATTATAACAGCGAGTCTACGACAACCTGTATAGAACATTTTTCGTAATTTTATGTGTGGCTCTGAATGTACATATATTCAGTCTCAGCATATTGATTTTTGAACGACCTTGACCCTGACTTTCAGTTGAGATCCTTTAAGAAAAGCCTTATGAATTTACTAACAAAATTACGTAAGCATTCCGTAACAGGTAAGTCTTTTGCCCTCGTAAATTTTTCGCTTGTAATAAGCATACTGGAAATATCGCTCTAATGTGCCGAAATTCACTTATTAACTTTAGTTTTATCTATATTTTTGTCCATCTGTCACGCTTACACGACTAAACCACTACATCGACTTCTCTATCTTTCTATAGATAACCAACATGTATGTGGGCGGAGCCGTGAACAAAAGCTAGTTATATATATGAGCCTACCAAGGTGATTCTACTCTGCGAATGTAGACTATGTAACAATGCAGCATGGTGACCCATACTATGGCGGCCTGTTATGGTGCTTGTACAAGGTGTCTCAAAAGAAATTTCATATTTAGTGGATTGATTAAAAAAAAAGGAAGCGGTATATAGAAAAAATGTTTATTTATTGTTAAAATACACTTTTTGGGAATTCATTTCTTAAAAATAATATCGTCTAAATGTAAACCCTCACGTTGTTGGCACTCATTTAATCGAACAGTAAAATTACTTATGACTGCTCGACAGGTGGAGTGAGGGATGGCTGCCATTTCGTGACGGATATTTTCTTTCAAATGCGCCAGTGAAGTTGGTTTATTGGCGTAAACTTTAGATTTAAGATAACCCCATAGGAAAAAGTCCATAGGGGTTAAATCTGGGCTACGTGGAGGCCAATTTATGTCACCTCTCCGGGAGATCAATTTTCCTGAGAAAATTTCACCGAACACGTGGCAGAGATATATTGGACGTGTGTGAAGTTGCTCCGTCCTGTTGAAACCATGTTCTTTGGTTATAGCCAGGAAAGTTTTGCAGTTCAGGTACCAAGAAGTTGTCTAACATCTCCACATAACGCTCTGAATTCACTGTAACTGTACGCCCCATTTCGTCTTCAAAAAAGTAAGGGCCGATAATTCCTCGCGCCGACATGGCAGCCCATACGGTCACTTTAGGCGAGTGTAGGGGTTTCTGATGTTTGCGTTTCGGATTGGCTGAACTCCAGTAGCGGCAGTTTTGCTTATTTACGTGGCCATTAAGATGAAAATGAGCTTCATCCGAAAACAAAATGTTGGTAAACGTTGAAAATCGCTCAATCATCTGATTTACGAAATTAAGCCTCTGACCGGCATCTTGGGGCTTTAATTCTTGCACCAATTGAATTTTGTAGGGGTGCAGCTTTAGATCTTTGTGCATAATGCGATGTAATGATGATCTATGCACATTTAAAGCACTCGCGCGCTTCCGAATTGAAAGGCTCGGGTCGTCACGTACAGATTGATTAACACTCTCCACGTTTTCTACCGTTCTTGATGACCTAGGTCGCCCGGATTTTGATTTATCCAGCGTTGATCCAGTCTCTTCAAACTTTTTAACCCAATGTCGAATGAGAGGAAGGCTTGGCGCATCATTTAAGTGGCGAAAACCTCGAATACTGCAGAATTTTCTACGCGCGACAGTTGTCGAATCACCGTTCTTGTAAAACTCTCGCACGCACAACGCGCGGTCTGCTCCCGAGAAACGCTCCATAGCAACTGAATCCCCAAGAGCCAAGCTACCAATTGACATAACCCCCGCACCCCTCAAGTACGCAGCGTTCACGCAGTAAGCTAAACAAATATAAAATTTCTTTTGAGACACCCTGTACATAACTGGGATCCCCGTCTCGCACTCACCAACGAAACGCGACAGCACTAATACTGTTACTTTAGGTTAGTCTTCTGTCTTGTGTGAGGTAGTGTGGCTTTACTACCTTGTTTAAAACACACCTCAAATATAGTTGTCTGATACCAATCTAGGTGGAGCATGTACTCTAGTTACCATACTGCTGATAAACATACTTAACTGTTTCTGAATATATACATAGACAGAACGATGGATCTGCCGATTTTGACTTCATTTTGTCTCCCATTTTGCTAAGAAAGGAAGCGAAGGAAGACTTATTATATTTCCAACTCCTCCAGTTTTTCTTCTGATTAATTTCGTTGTGGGATCCAAGACAGTTGATTTTTTCCTGGGACTTCTTGAGTGTCATAACTCGTTGTGTTCGCGGTTCATTGCTGTGGATCCTGGTGTACAGAAGTTACAGTGATGGGCGAGTAGGCGAAATTAGGCCCCTCAAAAAAAAAAACAAATGATCGTGATTTGTCATGAGTAGAAATTGAACCAACAACAAACACAAAACATATAGTTATTATTTCACTATATTTGTCCAACTAGGTACATGATTTCCAAATATTTTTTATGACAATAAAATTATATATAAGGTCATACTTATATTCTTACATACCTTCAATTTACAAACATAACATTATCTAAATGATGACCTAAATATTTCGCAATAAAAGATATCTATATATACATTTATAAAGTACTTATTTTTCGAGATGCCTACTCGTTATTTGCCAATAAAATCACGATTAAGTCGCAAACACACAACTTGGAATGAAGCAGTCAACGGAATTGAATCGAGAAAGACTCCATTTGTCAATACAAAGGTTTTGATGTCATAAATTTTGTACGTAATGTGTGTTTCATTGAGCATATGTTCTTATATTCGACTTATTTGTTTTCGTACGAGTACGTGTATGATATTGCGTTTCATGACCCAAAACATGCGATGCAATTGTCATGAATTCATTTCAAGTTTAGGTATGAAATAGAAGAGAATGGAAACCTTATTGTATACAGTTTACATAATATAATTGATTTGCTCTTAATGAGGTAGTACATGGGTGCTACATGTGTCAAAAGTGTAAATCTTAGTAAATAAACAGATTTCTTTTATTTACTCCTTTTCCTCGTCAATGTTCCTTGAATAGTTTTAATGTTTTATTTTTGAAAATCAGGTACCTATTTTGCTATTTTATGTTTGTTGTGCATACATAAAATGTACACAATTTTCTTTTGTTACCTTGTGAAAGTGCCTTAAAATAGAATAGAATAATCTTTATACTACATTACATAAATAGTTTACATAAAATAATGCACCAAATGACTGACCATGTGCAAATGGCGGCTTTATTGCTAGAAAGCAATTTCTTTCAGGCAACCTTGGTATAGAAAAAAATACTGAAAGAAAAGAAAACAAAAACGAATTCATGGGCAGTTTGGTGCGAGAATAAACATAATGCAAAAGAATTTTAATGAAATAATTTACACAAGAAATATTAATTATTATAAATACTAATATAAATAAATACATATACACAAATACAATATCTACAACTTTATTAAAAAGAATATAATAAAAAAATATAAATAAAAGGTCTACTTCAAATAAAAGCTATTTGATTTTAACACGGTGCCGAGTCCCGAGACCCCTCTGACAAAGTATTAGCCCTACTGTTGTGACAGAATGAGTTTATGTGTGTGTGAAATTGTGAATGTATTAAGTTTTAATTATTTTGTGTGACTTCGTAGTGTCAGGCGATTATTTTTCTGATCTGAGTCCAAAATATGTAGACTGTTTTTATCGGAAAAGACGATGTGACTACCCCCCTTCGGTCCGCCAACCTATCTTGTTCTATGATAAAGCCATATCAATTGTTTGACCATATTTAAATGGCGGTCTTATTTGCAAGAGACCGCTGTGAACGAGTCAACAGACAGTCACAACCATCTTCGTGACCACTAATTCTTATTTACACCTTTCTTTTTTAAATAAAGAGAACTCTGGCACTAGAAGTATATTCTATATAACTAATATATACTAAACACTGTAACTCCCGTACACCAGGATCAACAGCAGTGACCCACAAACACACCGAGTTATGACACTCGGGAAACCAAGGAAAAATTAGTCTTGTAATCCGCAATTAAATTAATCGGGCGAAATCTAAAGGTATCGGAAATGTCATGTGTCATGAAGAACTTGAGAAATATTCAGGGAAAAGACACAATGAACACCCAGATTTAGAATAACAATTCAGGGATGCCACAAAGTATAGTCCCATGAGGGGTTAGTATGTACATGCTGTAACATGTAAATAATATTCAAAGTAGCATTAATTACATAACCTGCTAAATACCAAGCATATTTTAGTTAGGCTTTTGAACAGCTATCTTGATGGACATTGCAAATACCAAAACCATAAAAAAGAAAATATGCAAATCTGTATGAAAAATGTTTTTTTACTTTTATATATGCGCGAATATGGCCCCATGAATATTATAACTGATATATTAAGGTAATAATAAAGCTAAATAACGGTTATTTGTAACGCAAATAGTTTTCTTTATGCAGTATTTGGGGTAAACTGATTATGTATTAATTTATTGCTAGTTTTTTCTATGCACGCAAGGCTTTGTGTCTTTGTCTTGATAATAACGACGAAGGTCACCAAAGGAACATTGTATACACGAAGTCACGGTCACGAAGATGCCATGTCTTATTAAAGTCTATTAAGTTGTGTGAAAAAAATATTTTAATGTAAAAAGTAATATCAAAGTAATGCTTAATAATTCTATGTGAAGATACGAGTAGTAAAATCAAATTTTGATTTTAATATTAAAACGTTTTGAAAGCGTTATATCATTACAAATTAAATTTTTAAAAGCTTTTTAACTTGTTTTAAATTTTTGTGACATGAAATATGTAAATAGACGGGAATAAACACAAAGACTACAGAGAGACAGATAGGTCATCATAGAATACTAAGGGTCACCACAACTATTTAGTTAGTGGTTGTCGAAGAGCTGACTTAGAGAGCAAACTACGCAGGACAATAGCGCTTGATAGAGAAGGGTTTTTTTTTTTGATCTCGCAGCTTTTCCCCGTCCAAAGTACCGACAGGACCTTATCGTTCTGAGTATTTTTGTTACCATTATTTTTGTAATAATTTTCTTAGCGGGAATTTTTCCTGTTACTTCAGCCTTTCAACTTCTCTTCGAGGATATCTTTTACGTATGTTTATCTCAATTTCTATATCTTTATTTTTCCGCAATTTATTTTATTAACTCTATTTATCCATTCATTACATTTATATTCCATTTATTTATTTATTATATTCTATTTATTTATTTATTATGTTTATATTTTATTTCTAATTGTCTACTTATTTCCTAATAATATATTTGTTTTTCTGGTTTATAATTTTTGTTTTCTATTTTAATTAGCGTAATGTGTATTTTTAACTAAATTTTTTGGCTCTTTCTAATTTTTATTTATCTAGTTTTCTTGGATTGCCTATCCAAGGTGCCCTCTCAATCGGTCTTTGGGAGATCTTGATATTTATGGCTCGTGTATATGTTTTGTGTACGTGTCCGGTGTCTTGTGTATGTGTTTGCCATCCACAGTTCACACTTTCTTTATTACGTCGTTCATGTCAACAATATATATATATTAATATATGTTTCATATGTACAATTATTGCAGTATTTATTATGAACTGTTACCGTCTTATGTTTGTCTGTCTAGTCTAATGTAAATCTAGTGTCTAATGTTTGTGTGCATGTTCTGATTTGTCCATTTATGATCATTATATATTTTCCAGATCAGTGTGTGTATGTACATGTTTCACGCGGTATCATTCCGGTCGAGCCGGCCCATTCATGCCGAAGCGTGGCTCTCCCACGGTGACTGAAAGTCACTATTCTAAGGTAAGTTTATATCTAGCAGAGGACTATTAAAAGATTTTAAAGTGATGTGATTCATACACGAACTAAATTATATACTTCGGTACACCACCAACGAATTATCATTCAGCCATTTTAATATATTCCGAGTACTTAGTCACCACGATGCTATTATAACAGTCATTAAGCTTGAATATGGCAATAACACATAAATTAGTGGCACACCACCATTTTCCACGCTCACTCGCACATTATTATCAATTTATTTTCAACTTTTTCACGTCTTCCGCATTCAAATGAAATTTTAAATATCACGATGAAAATGGAAACATCATTATGTGACCAATTTACACAGAACTATTGTTAATAAAAATTGACCTAGTTTGATGTATTTCTGAACTAATATAACTCTTTAGCCTTCAAGAAAAGAACATACTCATCGAAAACCTTTTTTTTAAGAATAAACGTGCCAAAATGACTGCTCTGCCTAGTCAAAAGCATTAACAAAATGCGACCCCCACTGTGTTTGCCTAGAGATGCCTCTGCGTCATTGGGCCTCCGGTCTTCTACTAACCAAATGCACGAATGCTGTCATTTGAGGTTGATTTTCTGTGAGAGGGTAGCGAACCAGCGTTTCTACTACCTTAACAGATATAGTTGATGGGTATCCATGTACAGGGACCGTATTTAATTAAACATCAAGCGACTATCCAGTTCATTTGTCCACTGTGTGAAGTAATTTATTTTATATAGAAATGAAATATACCGTATAATTTAAAAAATCATTATCCTAGTTTTTAGGTTTGTAGTGTCTATTGTGAAAACTTTAACTACTTTCTCACCGAGTTTAAGAGAAAGGGGTGTTGAATCCATGATAAACTCACTCATGCGTTTAACCCTAGAGTGGGCGCGCTATGAGCATTTTGCCGCCCGCGCTAGAAAAACGTTAATAATTTGTAAAACTATTGCCCGTTAGTCTTGCGCTTTATAGTAGCTGCCCCCACTCTCGTTAGCGACGCGTACCGAAAAGCCAGATGCCGTCAGTGCGCAGGAGACCGCTCAAGGAGACGGTTGTTACCAGCTGGTGTCGCCGGGCGGCAAATTGCTCACCGCGCGCCCACTCACGTAAGTAAAAATTGAGCATGTATTTTTTGCGAAGTTGAAATATATATTGATTGTGAGAACTAAAAAACGATTTTAATTTCAGGATTTAAAAGTATTAAGTGATAAGAACAAAAATGGACGATCAAATCGTGTCTTGGCTGGAAATGTCTGATTTTGAAGGTTCACAGTCTATAGAGCATAATGAGTCGGAAAGTGATCAATCTAGTTATCATAGTGAGCATAACACGAACACAGAACAGTCAGCAAACGACGACGATTCTGACAAGGAAGAACCAACTCCAATTGTTCCGCCCTCTGAAATTCCTATTCCACACCAACGACGTCGTAGACCAAATGAAGGAAGAATATTCTGTGGGGAGAATTATTCGCAGATGGCCAATGAGGCTGTTTTTTTCAATGATTTATATTGCTGGAATAAACAGTCAAATTATTTACAAAGCCAATACTAAACACTTGATGCTACGCCGACAGTTTTTGAAAGAAATTGCTATGGTCCTAGTGAAGCCATATATGGCCATAAGTTCTTCTGTAGAGACATTAAATATTTCTTTGAAGAACCAAATTGCTCGTTTTGTACCAGCAGATCAAGCAACATCTTCAAAGAAGGAGTATGCAATAATGCATATGCAATATATGTCCAACAAAGAAAAATAGGCGCACTAAAAAAGGGTGTTGCAGATGCTCAAAGTTACTGTGCAATGAACATTGCTCATTCCTTTGTAACGACTGTTTGGATAAAGCATATCCTGTAGATGTAGTGAACATATAATTTCGTTTATTTTTTTATTTTCTTTTAGTATTATAGAGTTTTATAATAGCATAAGTCAAAAAAGTCAATTAAAATATTAAGTTTCCTAAAATATTTTGTAAGCCAAAATTCTTAAAACAGAGTTTAATAAATATGTTGATTTACCAATACTTATTTGTGTGTTATTTAAATCCTGACAAAAAAAAATTAATTATGTTACTTTATTTCTACTTAAAATAGCCAAAGAAAAGAGGCGGCAAAATGCTCCCCACGCGCCCACTGACGTTTCACGGAAAGACGCGCCCACTCTAGGGTTAAATGCAACAAAAATATTTCTCATCGATTTCATATGGTCCCCACCTCCTTTCCTGACAGTTGAAAATATAGTTAATTCAAATCAAAATACAAAAATAAACAATGATATTGACTATATATCGTATCGCAATGAACTTTTTGAAATCTTTCTAACTTTGAAATGATGAGAAACCTTTCATTAAAAAGGAATAGCTTGTAATATACTCGTATGAAGAAGTTCTACGACAGGCTTGAGTATGAAAAGAAAAAATATTTATTCACGTAACCATGCAATAGTAATGAAGGTTAAAATTTACGTAACAAAACGGCCGACGGCTCTTACAACGCTTATTTTCGTAACACACGCTCCAAAAGCAACTTGGGCATTGAACAAATCAAATATGTCAAGGCAGTGCTATGTGACCGAACTAAATACAAGTTCGTTTCCTACCTCCATTCCCATTAAGATAACAAAAAATATACAACTGAGTGAATTCAGACCCTATTAGCACGTGTAGGTACGAGAGCTGTATGAAATGGGTTAGTACCATTTAATGGCTTTTAGTCACGACACCGTAGCTATCATTAAACCTTGTTTATATGTAAATCATTCAGTTATAACAGCTTTGTGTAATTGTAATGAAAATTCAATTAGAATATTATGTCTGTGAATTGTTTGCGAATGGTAACGGTTATTGTGGCTTTTCACGAGGCCGTGGATAGCTTTGGAAATATTTCGACTTGTCAATTCAAGCGCAACTTTGTTTATAACTGAACAAGTCGTAACATTTATTGTGGGTTGATTAACAGTAAAATTAAACTGGTTAACTTTGGCTCTTTAGTTAATAAGTTTTACTTTCTTTTGCTCGGTATCAGATAATTATTATTGATTTTATGAAATGAACCGTTGGTATATTGCCGCTCAGTAATGTCATATTAAAGTTGTAATATGAAAATATGTCTAATCATATATTTTACTATACAATACAGCAATAGATTTTTTAAAGTCATAATAAATATGTATATTACCTATGATACATCATAGAATTAGAAATATTTATAGTCAAATGTGTGTTAGTCAAATGGTTCTAATATGTGTGTATTGAAACATCACACATATAAAGATTGACACAGATTGGCATGCAAATATGAACACTACGGTGGGACTGCATTTATGATCTTTGAATGTACAGTATGTACACACAGCAAATGCCATTTATATCGTTTTCAGAATGGAGCTCTCATACTTCTTGAGTTATAAAGTAGTACACTAACCATAAAAGTTAACATTTCATTCATTTAAGTGATAATTTTAAGTTAAAATTTTCGTTACAGCATTAAAAGGCTTCGTTAGGTGCATGAAGTAGCATGCTGGCTTAAATTCCTCCATAACTTAATCCCAATCTCCCAAATCCTTAAAAAAAAGGAACTGGAATATCGTCACATTCATAAGAAATACTGCACAATCACGTACAAAATAAACTCTCCGCTCTAGGAATTATTGTTGTAGGATTTGGACAAAAAATATTACAACAGTTTATAGTGCGTCGTTTGTTAGGGGATATACAACCCCAAGACAAAAGTCAGAAGGCCCCTAACGCCATTCTGTCATAAAATTAATAAGAAAAAAAGAGGGTCAACTTTGATCTCCACTGAGCTTGGAAGCATTCGGCATTTTGTTTTAATCAAATCTTCGTCCTGCTGGGAAAACAAGCCTAATTGTAGGACAAATTCAAATAATCTGCCAGGAAATTCTAGAACGTTCAGTTATTCAGCGTTTTGGGATTGAATTATAAAATGCAGAGGCGAAAGGATTGAACAATTGAGTCAAATTATTTTGAAAGTGCTTAAGAGCCAAAAGGTTTTTTGATCAATATAAATTATTATTTAATGTACCGAAGCACAAGTCGTAAGGTTATTTTCCTATATATTTTTGATAGTGTAAAAAAAAGCTACTAATTTTGAAGGTGAACTTCATCGAGCAGAACATACCCATGTTACTTCATTGAGCTATTCAGTAAAAAAGGTAAGCGACATGTCCTCAATAACAGCCCACTGCTATAAGACATAAGCCTCTCCTTCAAAAGGATGTTTAGTTATCCTAGCCTGAAGGATTTATATAGGGTTATTTTCCAGTTTCCCATCTCGCTGTAGATATGTTGTCATGTGTAGTTTATCTTTTAGTTGGCTCTTACGACACCCATGAGTAGAAAAAAGCGGTGACACTTCGCATTCTTAATCCTTTACCACACGTATAGCGACGGAAGTGACATTACATAACATTTTTTTATGAATAAAGGGCAAACGAGCAGATGTATCGCCAACACCATAGGCGTCACAAGTGCTTTCCCGGCCTTTGGAGGATGGGGAGGGGGGTGGGGAAAGTAGTTGGGGTTTGGGCCTCCGGTACCCTTACTTACTCGTTGAAATACAGCACAAGCGCTATTTCACACCGGTTTTCTGTGAGGCCGTGGTATCACTCCGGTCGAGCCGGCCCATTGATGCCGAAGCCTAGCTCTCCCACGGTAGGAAACTCTGCGAAACTTGAAGTAGCGATGGCTGTTTTCTACTTAACTCGATCCAAATATCAATAGAGAAACGATTGTTAGTCAAACAAAATTATTGGTGATAGATTAAGTTAAATTATAAATATTGTAGATATATTACAAAGACGTAGAAAAAATCGGTCTTGTAAAATCTTAATCCTGTTACGCATGTTATATTTTAACAAGAAATTATTAAATTTTAACGATTCGAGAACAAAGGAGGAAGGTCGACTTTTCCTCAAATTAATGTAATTTGTAAATAATATTCTTTTCAAAATTGTTCATAATGGGATTTCAGATAATTCCATGATCCTCAGATTAGATCCTCCTTTATTTTCCATGAAAATAAAAAATATGACCTTGACACATGACACACCCGGGCGTATAAATAATCATAAAGGTATGAAATGAATTACTTTATTTATTGAATAGTGGCCTAACGAGGTGACCTGTCGCCTGATGTTAAGGAATTACCGCCACCCATGGACACGCAACACCAGAGGCGTCAATCATGCATTGCCGGCCTTTCATATATTTATAAAGAAATACATATTAGAAATGAGTAACACTCAGATAGAGAACAAATGATGGTTTATTATTATATTACACAAATATTTATCTTGGGAATCGTCCCCACACCGCTCCGCTTGCACAATACAGAATAGTCCCAATTTTGCCGCTTTAAGAATATTCAACCTGTGTCGCTGGGGACTTTACAAATATACATGAAACCGGACACAAAAAACACGCAGACTCAGAAATACAATTTCTAAATCAATCAAAGTGTGCCCTCGGTGGGGTTTGAATCCACTACACTTGGCGTAGTGGAAAGTGGCGTGACGACCACTTAAACCTTGCAGTTAACATATAATAACAATATTTTAACCAACGTCATTATCAAATTGACAAAAAGTAAACATTCCACTATATATACTAAAAGTCAAGACCATAATCTGTTAAGATACCCAAGTGGGTTACTGTAACCCGTGTCACCCCGAAATGTTCTTATACGTCTTACGGCGACATTCCCACGTCACCCGACGGAATCCAATAACACTCACGAGACTGGCTTCTTAACAAAAACATGTTTCGTCTTGAGGTGTACCGGTTTATTCAGGAATATTACTTCATTTAATTTAGTAAGAAGGTATGTTGTTTATTTAAAAGGGTTGCGGGTATTTTTTACCTTATATGTTATGCTTATGTATGTAAATTTCTTTAGCACGCTGTGTAGTCTAAACGGCTTGATAGATTTTGGCGTTTGAGGTATCGTTAAAAACTTCTAAATTTTAAGAATCTTACTGGGTATCTGTGTATTTTAATGCAGATCGCTTTTTGTTTTATTTTTGTCAATTAATACTTTAATAGTCAAGGCCAGTTTAACCCTTTGACACTAAGAACGACTCATTAAAGCGTCATTCAAAATTTGTTCGAGACGCCGAAGACGTCATTAGCGACCATCGCCCTTCACTTTTAAAAAAATAGTAAAACCTACTGTTTTTTCATGGAATAGTGGACATTCGCAACACAAGAGAATAAGAACTTTTAAGAATAAGGATTATTTATAACTATAATTATTAAGCATTTAAACAGTAAGATATATTTTAATTTTAATTTTTTTTTTGACTGCACGGTTGGCCTAGTGGTTTAAGCGATCACTACGCCGCTTGCTACTGCGCCAAGTGCCGAGGGTTCAAATCCCACGTGGGACATCACTTTGTGTGATCCTCAAAATGTTGTCCTGAGTCTGGGTGTTCTTTGTGTCCGTTACATGTATGTTTGTAAAGTCCCCCGCGACACAGGATGTATATTCCTAATGGGGGAGGTGTCTTTTAAAAAAAAAAAATCTGTCAACACTGGTGATTAACGGGTTGATGAGTTTTCGGATGGATGAAGTTAAACTTAACTTTAAAACTAAGAAAAAGGATAAAGAAGGCTCTTGTATCATATGATAGCCATTTTAATCGGATCAATACCACAGTCTCGTTAAAAACCGGTATCATGTAATATTTTTGTTGCTTTTTATCGATTGAGTGAGGTAACTGAAAATCAACCCTACCACCGCTTCAATCTTGGTGAAAAAAAACTTCTTCTGCCCTTCATATTATAATAGAGGATTTATGACTAAAGTGTTAGTTCAGTCAGTATTGCAATAGACTAAAATACCGACTACTTTTACCTTTGAATTAATTCTGTAGGGTTAAGTGTTCTTTCTGGCCTAACAAAAAACGCTTTTCAATTATTGGCCACAAAAATAAGTGTCCTTTAACCAAACTCAATACCCACAGAACACAATCGGGTGTCGACACGCCGTTCAAAAAGGTCCCTTAATATTGATTGCCTCAAGGTACCTGCATATATAAAATTCATCCATTCCATTTGATAGGGTACCTTAGTAGGTTCCCCAAACAATTGTGTTTTGACAAATGATGAGGGGACGCTATATTAGGATACTCAATAGAACAAATATGTTTATAGTTGAAAGATCGTTTCTTTCAATTTTTGACAGGTTCTACGAAGTACCTCAATAAGAATAGGCGACAAGGAACATGTATGTAAATGTAAGTGCTTTAGTAATATAATTATGTAGGCTCGGGGTATCATTTCTTTTCAACATCAGATCTCATCAACAGTATTTATAGTACACGCTTAGCATAAGTCTCTCCTGAGAAATAATGTTTTGGCCATTAGCGTTGGCTAGGCAGGTTGGTACTGAATTTGTTTTAGGTTTCCTTCTATCCACCTATTCTACGATACCCATTCGATGAGTAGTGGTGGTGACACAACGTATTTTAAATCAGTCATCACACGAATTATGGTTACATGTACGTTTATATATTTTTTTTGAAGACTAGTCGCAAATCGCGTTTGAGCACAGATAGAACCAACTACTAATACTCAAACTACCTCTTAGCACATCCTTACTAATATTATAAAAGCGAAATTAACTCTGTCTGTCTCACTTTCACGCCAAAACTACAGAACCGATTCAAACGAAGTTTGGTACACAGATAGTCTTGAATCTGAGAAAAGACATAGACTACTTATTGCCGTGATTGCCAACATAAACGTGGGCGGAACCGCGAGTAAAAGCTAGTATAGAATATAAGACAATGTCCTTTTATTCGATCTGATGTTGCATATTGTTAAAGTTAATACAGCGAACTCCCTTTCGCAAAAACAACCATTACTGTTTAAGCAAGTTGTATAAGTAAAAAAAATAATTTGTTAAAGTTTGATAACTAAAGTAAATTTCAGAAATATAACTGAAAGAAGGTTTAGACCGAGAAATTGTTTTGTCTTGTAACATGGTAACCCTACAATCGCCGTGTTTTAGCCAGCCCGTACCTGGTGCTCAATGGGGCATGCTTAAAAATACTGCCTTCGAAAAGTTTCACTTCGATTACTTACCTGAGCGTTTTAAGGCTCTTTTGGAAAATATATAAGCCTACTTAGACCTTTTTTTGTTTTATTGATGTGGGGGATACTCTCCGTGCATAGACGGCTCAAGAATATCGAATGTCACCACATCTCTCGTGTGTGTCGTAAGAGTCGACTAACTAAGGAACAACAGTACGCAGAACCACAGCACTAAAGAGAAGGAAAATTTGAAACAAACCCTATACCAACTAGTTGTGCCAGCGTGCTATTGTAGGCCAAAACCATCTTGCTAAGGAGAAGCATATGTCCAACACTGGACTTTGAAAGTCTAATGATAATGATGATTGATAACATACAAGCAACTGTAGAGAGAGAGAGCCATCATTTGGCACAAATGGATGGTCTCTTTTTTATGGAATAAGGGGCAAACGAGCAGACTTATCGCTTGATGGTTAGCGATTACCGCCGCCCACAAACCACCAGAAGCGTCACAGGTGCGTTACCGGCATTTGGGGAATGGGGATAGGGATGAGGTATGGGCCTCTGGTATCCTCACTCACTCGATAAAACACAGCACAAGCGCTATTTCACACCGGTTTTCTGTGAGGCCGTGGTTTCATTCTGGTTGATTCGGTCCATGCATGCCGAAGCTTGGCTCTCCCACAGTAAACAGGAGTGATACCGAGACCTCACAAAAAAGAGATATTTTTACCTAGTGTGTGGTTACAAGAGCTATATACCGCCCTTCTTCTTATTCTAGGAAGGGATTCAAAGGGCACTCTTAAGTCGTAGCTGCCTTTAGGCGGTGGCAGTCATTTGCCATCAGTTTTCATACATACAAATAAAATACCTATCATACTGATTATTAATATTAAATCTTTACCTAGTGTTAAAATTTACTGTCAGTTCCTTGCCAAATGAATATTTTGCGCTAATCTCAAAACTACTCGTTTGAATTTAACAATTATTTAAGTGTTGGATAGCAAAATTATCGAGAAAGATTATGGGCTCTTATACATCACGTTACGACCGGTAACAGCTCAGTATCAATGAAAAATTTTCTTAAAAAACAGGGTAAAATGTATTCATTTTGAGATTCGCAGACGAAATTACACGTCTCACCTAGTTTAAGGAATAAGATAAGATAATACGCCTTTAATAATTAAGTTACATTAGTTAATTAAAGTTCTATTTTTATAAATTTAAAACATCTTCGTTGCGACCCCAATAACTTTGCAACACATGTAAGAATTTTGTCCAAATGCTTAACCTTGGTTTTGACCCGCATTGCGGCAGGCCACTTTAATATTTTAGTTATTCCTGACTCATAGCCTTGAGGACAAGCCAACACATCCTTTTATACTCGAACGCCGCTAATATATAAAATGTCGCTGTATTTATGTTTGGGTGTTTTTGTAGCGGGGTGTTTTGTATTATACAAACACAATATTGGGGCATGCTTTTTCAGCGTATTATGGGTGCAGTACTCTCTCGTGGTAGAATTTGTGTGATTTACTGACAAGCGTTTTAGGTCAGTGTGTCGACTTTTTTTGTGGCATAGGAGGTAAACAAACAAGTGAGTCATCTGATGGAAAGTGACGTTAAATAACAGACCGTATATTGAACTGTGATTTTTAGATCATAGCAGTGACTATAGAAGGGTGATTTCAATTCTAATCCAGGATGTTTTTTATTGTATAAATGAGAGCCTGCCAAAAAAACCATGAGCAGAATCCACGAGTAGTGTCAACCATACTCAATGCAACAATGCAGCACAGTGATCCACACTATGGCGGCGTATTGAGTTGCTTCTGCATCACTGGGCCATTGAAAGCACTAATTCTGCCGTTTATTGTTGGGCTTCTGTGAGAGTGTAGTACCGCCCCGGTCGAGCCGGCCCATTCATAATATTTTGGAACAAGCACGATCTGTATCGTCCTGCAAACGGTAATAAACTTGCATGTCCTCTTAAGTAAATGAGACAAAATAATAGTTGCGAAAAAATTTGGTATGTAATACAAACACTAGATCGTTGTGTCTATTTCATTCATGTTTACGCAATCAAAATGCAAAGTGGGGGATTTGTGTTTTAGAACATACGAAAATGTTGTAAGTATTTCGCATCCGTATGTCAGATTAAGGCCACTATTAATAGCGTGTCGTAGATTGAATCGTAAGAAGAGAAATTAACTTAACTATTTCCTGATAATTAGCAGTACCTAAGTTAACAACGATTCCTCATTAAAGAATTATCCTCACTAAAGGCACTGTTTCCATTTCTGAATTAAGTATAACGGTTAGCGTACACTTAACACTACTTTAGTTCGAGTATATTTGTAACATAGAATTTGTCGCATGTTTTCTTCATAAATAATACATCCAGATGTTCTCGTACTTGCATGTGAAACACTCCGAACCTTGAGATAACTATGCTTCGGCATTAATGGACCATATCGATCGAATTGTATGGATTAAATTGTCACAGTGTGGTTCACTAGTCACCATTCGGCATTGTTGCATTTTCTGCATTCGCAATGAGTATCGTGATCACTACTCTTGGATATATGGTATCAGCCTCACAGAAAATCAGAAGTGACTGAGATTAATAAAACCCAAGAACCTCCCTTGGAAGGAAGAAGGGAGGGATTCAGTGGACGGCATCGCACTCTAAAGTTACAAACGTCCATGCTGGCCACTTAATTAATTACGTACTATTTTTTACATATAAAACACATAACATCTCTTTTCTCAACTCGAGTACAATATTCACGTTTTATATGAAGACAACAGGCATTTCCCTTCCAATATGCAACATTGGCGTATAGCCAACAGGTACGCTTCAATGGGAATTTCGACCGTATATTAACAACTGTAAGGTCCAAATACGATGCCTAATAAAAATGTTTTCAGATAAATAAAATTCCTTTTCTGGACGGGAACTTAAATGCGATTTTGTATTGGCTCTTCCATTCGATTTCAGATCTATTGTTTAACGTACATTTCCACTTACATTGTGACCTGATTACTACATATCCTTATAAATATTTTATGAATATGTACATTTCACATGCATTGTAAAAATGATTTTAAGTTTTAAAACAGGCATTTTTTTAAATATCAATAATTCGATCCCTATTTCATTTAAACTGTTTTTTTTTTTGTTTCAAATAACAATGTATTGGCAAAAAAACTCTAAATTTAAATACTGTAGGCAGTCAGCCCTACCGCGTGTTCTTCGTACTTCGGGGCTGTGTGTACTTATTTTCATTATAGGCCCGAGCCACAGCCAGTTCTATTGATGATAACAATTATCTATATTGTTATTATCACCTAACCCACTCAAACTAAATATATTTAGAAATGCCATACGATACCAATTGTCCACCAAAGATTATATAAGTACATTTATATCTAAAATAAACAATAACGACTTCTGATCTATAAATAACATACACGGCATTAAATTACAAGAAACACTTGTACATCAAAGAGCATATAGACACAAGGTCCAACCGCAACAACCTTGTTTATCCGCGTAAAATGATCAATGTACACAACAGCACTTAACTACAAACAAGTTAGAACAACCTCGAACATATGTACATCAAGTCGATTACATTTCAACCATGTGGTTCGGTTACACTATGTGCTATGTTTGACCTGTGCGCAAGGGTGTCTAATGTCTATACACCGAAGTTTTCTCCCCTCCGGCAGGAATAGTGCCAGGGACTTTAGGGAGTTTCGATTAAACAGCTTCATCGGCGTCAGTCAAAGTAGTTGTTTGTGATGATAGAAATCCAACAGTTTTGATCAGAAATAAATGTGGGATAATAACAAAAAAAAATCTATTGGGGTTATTAAGAAATTCGATAAAAGGAAAAAAATCGTTTCGAAAAATCTGTTAATCATAACTCGGATACTTTAAAGGCAAAATAAACCATGCCACCAATAACCAACGGGAACTCATATTTTATACAAAAAGTAATAAATTGTAATTTTATTTTTTTATGTTATAACTGCCAAAATGACTCTTCCTTGCCTGATGGAAAGCACGAGCAGAATCCAGTAGTGGTGGTCACCATCCTCAATGCTAATAGGGACAATGCAGCATGGTGACCCACAATATGGCGGCCTAATGAGATGCTTTTTCACGCTCCGCTTAAAGGACCCTAATTATTGGACATAAATAAAAAACAAATAACATTTCTATTCTAAAAAAATCATGATGTTTCTTGGTCTTATTCCCAATCTGTCCTCGATTTCAGTGTCATTTAGGAACGTTCCATTATCTAAAAACGTAAATTGTCTAAGTAGACATTAGGTGAATATACTGACGCAGAACAGCGAGGCATTCGATATTTTTTTCTTAGTCCCTTACCCAGGGGGCGTAATCATAATTTAAATCCCGACCTGTCTCTAAATAAATAGTTACGTATCTGTCTTTATTCATTTATAAAGCTTTTAGGTACTTCATTCAATTTCTAATAATACTCAGTGTTATCTGGAAATTTGCTAAAAGTATATTAGTTGTAAGAATTCTCTTATGACTATATATAAACAATAAATAATGTACTGCACAGATTGCGAAGCAGTTTGGTCACCCATGTGCTTACCTACTGCGATAACTGACGTGATCATGCTTCAAGGCATTAAGTTCGGCTTTGTACAACATGTGCAATAATTATAAATAAATAAAATAACTATTGTGATATGCGTGGTATAGTAGGCCAAATGACCTTTCTATAGAGATGTCTAAGTCCAGCAGTGGACTATTAAATACTGTAGATAATGATGATGGATCAACCGTGGGAAAGCCACGCTTCGGCATGAATGGGCCGGCTTGACCGAAGTGATACCACGACCTCACAGAAAACCAGAGTGATTGAGGATATCAGAGGCCCATATCCCTCCCCCCATCCCCCTCCCCATACCCCAAAGATCAGCATCGCACTTGTGACACCTTTGGTGTTGCGGGTATCCACGGGCGGCGGTAATTGCTTACCATCAGGTGACACGTCTTTTCGTTTGCATCCAAAATAAAACTTATTTTTTTCTAGACTTAACTGAACTTCACTTACTTGATAAAAAGATTCTATAAACGACCCTTAATGGCCACAAAACTAATCAAGTTAATTCGATTTCCTCCAGATTACTCGTGAGCTGTTAATTGCTTTATTAGAAGCGGGCACGATAATAGTCCCATTATTATCACTATTAGTGTTAAACGATTTTGTGTACTATAAAAGAATCATTTTTTAAATCAAGACATCCAGGCGTGCGTGGAATTTTATAACTTTAGCAGCAAACATATCGGCATCTCTCTATTTATTTATGTAATCAACTGCTTACTACACTTATAGTTTACTCAACGTTATGTATGCATTTAAATTCTTTGGCTACTGAATTGTTAGATATTTCCAAAAAAACATCCATAGGATAAAGAAAAGGACATGTCGTGTCATAGGGTAGCGATGATACTCATCTCTGCACCACAATTGCTCACTCAATTAAACTGATAATAGTGCAGTCAGGACCGATGGCAGTTGAAAAACCAGGAAAAAAATGCGTGGCAGTCTTTGAGAACCGCCGATAGAAGTGAAAACGAAGTGACTTTTTTTTATTAAAAATAGTGGGCAAACGAGCAGACGTATCACCTGATGGTAAGCGATTACCACCGCCCATGGGCACCCGCAACACCAAAGGCATCACAAGTGCGTTGCCGACCTTTGGGAGATGGGAAAGGGGATGGGGTATGGGCCTCCGGTATCCTCACTCACTCGGTGAAACACAGCGCAAACGCTATTTCACACCGGTTTTCTGTGAGGCCGTGGTTTCACTCCGGTCGAGCCGACCCATTCATGCAGAAGCATAGCTCTCCCACGGTTGAACGACGACGACTTGTAAATTGTATAGTCGAGCCATTAGATAATTATTTTAATTGGTTTTGGTTTTTGTTTGTTTGTTAGTGATCTAACGATCTGGTTCTACTAGAAGTAAATCCAAAGGCACTCGAGAAGGTGATCCAAACTCTAAATACTGAGAGCTCTAAAGTAGGTTTAAAATGAAGATAGCAAAAAAGAAACTGATGACCAACTCAGAAATGGAACCCATTGAAATTGAAGGGCAACAAATAGACTATGTCGATGAATATTGCTACATAGGCCAGATCATTTCTCTTAAATATCAAACAACCAAGGAAATAAATAAGGGGATTGCTAATGGGTGGAATAGATACTTGTCTCTCAAAGAAAATTGTAAAATGTAACGATCACGATTTGGAAACGAATATAAAAGTATTCAATTCTTGTACTTTTCCATGCCTCACCTACGGCTGCAAAACAGTTCCTAGCAAAATACCATAGTGGTGAAACAGGAAAGTGCCAGAGAGGTATGGAACGAATCATGACAGGAACAAGAAGGCAATATTACCCAAGCAACCGATACACTGGAAAAAATAGACCTATGAAAATGGAGATGGACCGGCTGTATGTTAAGATCTATACAAGTAAAGTGAAACCAAATTACAACGAATTGGTATCCAAAAGATTTCGAGGAGGACAACAAATGCGCTGAGTAGATGAGCTGCAGAACCCAAATGGAGTTGAGAGTCATAATGATTAATCTCACCCCGTTTAACGGGCTAAATGATTAAATTAATGTACAAATATACACAGTATACTTAGCTCATGGAAAGCGTTTAGTGACGACTACGCATATCCGATAATTTTTGTTTACCCAAAAAGTACTCAACGTCCCTAAAGAAGTTTTTACTTCAAAACAGAGAAAAGTAAAACGTAACTAATATGTTAGATTGGTCTAAGTATCAGTTCCAACCGTGATCCACATAATATAATTCTTAAGCAGTAATATCCTTTTCACGATTTCCCAAAGGAAATAATCTTGCATTTATTCGTAACCAGACCACGGATTTACTCGACTTTTCTCGCCCATAAAGGACGGCTTTACAATTTTTTTCCGTTAGATTTCTTCGGTTGGTGATTTTGCTCACAATATAATGTATGGCAATTAGTTCCATATTCCACACCTGTTAGAGAATAGACTTTACGGCAAAGATCTTTTGGTTCAGTTTCCGAGTGGTTATTCTCGCAAATAAAAAAAACACCTTCCAATCCAAAATCTCTGTATATCTTAAATACTCTGAATAATAATATTTTAGGTACATAAGAAAACTTATATATAAATAGTCTAATTTGAACCGACTGCCCCGGACGAAGAGTTGTATATGCGTATTCTTTGTTGCAAAAAATTGCATCTCTTCGTTCAGATAACTGCTTCGTTAGTCTTGCGGTGGACGTATGCGACTGGGGATCAAGAGGTCTCAGGTTCGAATACCCGACCGAGCCTAAAGTGTTATTGAGTTTTTATGATTATAGAAATACTTAATAATAGCTCAGAGTTTGGAAGTTGGGGTCTGAATACCCGTGTCTCGGAGAGCACGTAAAGCTGTCGGTCCTGCGTCTGATCTCTCTCCGATCGTCCCATCGGATTATGAGCGAGAGGGATCAGAGAGTGCAACTGTGTAGTAGCGTATACACTCGTGCACTATAACATCTCCTGCGTATTTGGCTGGTCTCCGTGGTCGTTATAGGCTAGGAGAACATTATTATTAATAGAAATGACTTGGTAGACTTTGGATTGGGAGGAGTCTGTTTTCTTTATTTGCGAGAATAAAACTGGTAAGTTATTCCAAACTTCCGAAATAGATTTAATTCTAAAGAGAATATCATATTTATGTAAATATTATGCAAAATAAAAATCATAACCCCCAAATTCGTATTCCGCATCAGTTTGTCAGAAAAATATGATTAATGAGGTAAAAATACAAGCAGTGGTTGTTATATTGTGGATGACAAGTTACAAGGGTCGGTCAGATGCTGAAAAAGAGGAGGTCGCCTACGAACAAGACCTCGTCATCAAATGCCAATTTGAATATAAATATAATAGAGTGGTTAGTAGTATGGACGACTTACTGTTGTTTTTAGGGTACCGTATTTATAACATGCTAGTTAAGAAAATAACTTCATTCTTTTTTTATAGAAATTTCAAAAATGCTGTTTTGTGTATATTTAGTTATAACTGTTTTTAGTTTAATATAACTAAATTTAGTTAATTTTGACGTTGACATAACAGGATAAAATTTATTTTTCATGATGATGGAATAGCAAACAAACAGATGGGTTACATTTTAGTGGGTAAATACAGCAAACTATTGTTGGTTTGCCCCTGTTACCTACCACAATCGAGATTTTTTGTAATAGGAAAAGAGGGGTCTCATCAAAGTGAAGCCACTCACGAAAAATTAGCTTGATAGTAATCATTTGTAAAATTGATTCCACGGATCCCGGACTAGATGTCGACACCATATACTCGTAAGTAACCTACCTGCCAAATTTCAAATTTGTAAGTCTTATAGTTTCTGAGATTTCGTGATTTTTTCGCTATTATAAATATAGATTTTATGTAACAAGTGGTCGTCCAAATAAACAAATAAAACAACAAACCAACAAAAGCTTGCTGTATTTATCGACTTAAATATAACCCATTTGTTTGTTTGCTACTCCATCATGTTAAAAAACAACTTAATTTTATCATCGAATCAATGAACAGAATGATACCGATACGAACCTTAAAATCTATTTCAAAGTTGAATAATTTTAAGATTTTTTATTGAAGTTTCAAAGCTTAAAGCTATTTCATTTAATTGTTTATACTATCTTATTATAAATTAGTAAGTAACTATGTCTGTCGATTTTCCTGTTACGTTTTTCAATCTTTAGATTGAATAGCTGCACCGATTTCAATGAAATTCACATGAAGACACTATGATTCTTGAGGAAGGATATAGGCTACTTTTCATCGCGATAACCGCATTACACGAGAGCAAATGTCTTCACCATTATCTGAAACTAGTTCAGATAATACTGAAGACAATGTTATGTTATTATCCGACTACGGCAAAGCCAAAGGAGGGTTACAATTTTGAAAGGCTATGTATGTTTACGTGTGTTTGAATATGTTTAGAACTGAACAAATGAGGTATCGTAAGAAGTACTTTGTAAGAAGATTTGATTACCCACCGGTTATAAGCTATATGGCGTGTCACAGAATCTAATGTGGCGCCCTCTAGTGGTCATAAAGAACTGTGTTAAAAAAAATGAGATAAATATGCCGTATTTGGTATCATTCGAATGGGCGTTACTTGTACATTTCAAATATATATATTATTAATTTTTACTAGTACTTTGTTCGTATTTATTTCATTATTGTGATATTTCTATGGTATTTACACACACACACACGTTACATAGAAACGTACCATAACACTTTAACAATGTGTTACTATGGCTTTTCAAACTTGTATCTTTCAGCCTCGTTTTTATCGTAGTTAGATTTTAGTTTTTACTTTTTTTAACCATATTTATAACAACACACAATTTAATAAAGCAATTTAAAGCCTTACCATGTAAAATGAAAAGGTTCAACAGAAGAAAATATTTGGTTTATACAAAGCGATATTTATTTATATTGCGTAATATTCTTTCTGAAGGCAAGCTTAAGGTCAGATTAGAATCGTAGACTTATTAAAGTAATGAGGTCAGTTGGCTGACATGCAAACTCATTGTTGAACCAATTAAGATTTAAAAATATGTTACTAGGTAAAACAGCTCGTCTAAAAATATGAAGGGTTAATTTTAAGTTTAAATAAGATCATAGGTTATTTTCTAACTGAACACAAATTATTGTGTGATGTACACGATAATTTCATTTTGTGTCTAAGTGTGTTATTTTTCCTAAAATTGGAAATAGAATAGAAGTCAAATATTGGAAGTTCGAGGCAATGAATATAAAAAACCATTCTAATTAAGAACGTTGAAAACATTTATAAAACACCCATCTGACATCCTTATGTCAAATGGGTGTTTTATAAATACACACAATATTTTAAATACACAATGAATACTTATTCATTTTGTTTTTAACCCCGACGCAAAAGAGGGGTGTTATAAGTTTAACGTCCATGTTTGTGTGTGTGTGCGCGCGTTTGTGTGTGTGTGTGTGTGACATCGTAACTTTAAAACAGATGGTCCGATTTCAATGCAGTTTTTTTCATTTGAAAGCCAGTTTTCTTGCGGTGGTTCTTAACTGTGTTAGGTTATTATCGATCCTACAGTGCAGGAGTATCAGCATTTTTCCAAACTGATGTAAGGCATTATAGGCGTATAATTACTCGATTAAGTGCTTCAGGCGTGCTAGTATAATCGTTAAATGACAATTTATTGATAACCTGATGCTGCATAGGGGTTTTATTTTTTTTAATTAATATAAGTTCTGTTATTATTAATAGATCTGAAAGTTATAATATGTATCTGAACTTCGAAGTATATAACAACATATAAAGGCTTGAATTGAAAACAATTACCGCTTGACTAGACAAATAGGTGCAAATTCGGTCAATCGTTGGGTGAAATACGTACATTAAAGTTTCTGAATAGAAACGAAAGAGAATATATTCTCTTCGACCATGTGTCGGACAAAACAATAGCCGTTAACACTACGCACATAATGGAAGATTAAACCGAAAATCCTTGAATCGTGTTCAAGTAAAATCCCCATTGAAATAATCCATATAAGAGATAGATCTGCCATCTTTTATTCGGAGAGGATTAAACTGTTTACCGCGACTCCAAAAGCTCTTAGTAAGATTATCAAAAATATTTTTAAGAATATCCGCTCTCTTCTGTTTTGTTCTGAGGATTAAGTTCTTAAAATCAATTGATATTATCCCCTATAAATTGTGTGTCTATAAACATAAATTGAAAATACGTGTTATCGTAAATTAGTAAAAACATTCGTATTTTGCTTGCAACAGTTAGATCGAATTACGGATATACAATATAGTACATTTGCAATGGAGAGTGCTCCGAGGAATTGTTCGGACTAATTCCTGTCGCTTCTTTTCACCATCGATCGTCCTATGCGACCGCAGTTTCGTCCCCATCACTTAGATGGCAGGCAGTCCACGCAGCGGTTATCGCTTACCATCAGGCGATACGTCTACTCGATTGCCCTCTATTCAATAACATAAAATAAAAATATAGACAACTAGCTGTTGCCCGCGGCTCCGCCCGCGTTTATGTCGGTTTTTTCGCGGTCGCGGATATGTGACTGACGCAAAAATTAGATAAAAAGAATCCTTGATGCGGATTATATATCATTCTAAAATTTCAGCTCGATCGGTGCAGAACTTTTTGAGTTTTTGAAGCGTACACAAATCAACATAACATTTTTAAATATATATGTAGATAGATTTCAAGCAATAACATTTAATAATGAAAGAGGTCTTTTTAATCTTTTTTATTCTGTAAATGGTATAATTTTTTGAAAGATTACTTAATCGTTTGTATTGTATTTCTTCGTTTTTTATTTCTAAATGTCTGTTTCAATATCCTTTGTTACTTGTAACTTTGTTTGCTTAATGGATATTATTTATTTTTAGTTGCTGTGGTCTCCTGTAAGTAAAGAAGTATACCGATATAATACCCCTTCAGGCATTTACTGTACACTGTAGTTTATTTTTTTATTGTATAGGAGGCAAACGAGCAGACTCATCACTTGATGGTAAGCGATTACCGCCGCCCATGGACACCCGCAACACCAAAAGCGTCACAAGTGTGTTGCCGACCTTTGAGGGATGGGGAGAGGGAATGGGGGGAGGGGTTGGGGTATGGCCGGCGAACCGGGCGGCGGAGGCGCGCCTATCAGCGCCTCATCCGACGGACGGGATGGGTTTTCCCCTCCATCCGCAATACAGGCCAACCGCGAGGAGGCGACGTACGCGTGTGCCGTGCGTCGCCTAAATTGAGATTTTATTAGCAGAAGGTGCCCGCTTCAGTGCGGGCAGGCGCTGGGAGGGGCCCGGTCGTGTTAATAACTACAGTTCCCGGACCCCTCCCTTCTCAGGCGCAGAGTTGGCACACCGTGTGGTTTTAGTCGGTTCAATTCCGACACACCACCCCGCCGCAAACCCCAGTGGGGTGACGGCCCGAGGGGGTTTCCACACGTAAAAAAAAAAAAAAATGGGCCTCCGGTATCCTCACTCACTCGGTGAATCACAGCGCTAGCGCTATTTCACACCGGTTTGTGTGGCCGTGGTATCACTCCGGTCGAGCCGGCGCATTCTTGCCGAAGCGTGGCTCTCCCACAGAAAAAAAGTTGTGTATATCTTTTGTTGTAGATACTAATTTAATAAATAAATAGCGTAGGTACCGCTAAAAGGCATGTAAATAGGATTTAAATTACATTTAGCAAAGTGTAGGTGGTTAATACGCCTCCTCACACCTAAAGGAATAAAAGCGTGAGTGTATGTATATTTTATAACTTTACCTGTACACAGGGAAAAGGATGAAGCTAAATCAATAAAAACAACTTTTGTTTTTATTACTCTCAATGTGTGTGTCAAATTTTACTCATGTTACACACTAGCTTAGCTCCAAGGTGTTACCCACGGTACAACAGTAACCGCGCATAACGACGCGGGGCAAACTATTATAAGGGTATACTCCTTATATCATTGTTTTTATCTACTATCTGCCAGTGAAAGTCCCGTCAATATTGCTCCAGCCATTCTAGAGATTAGCCGGAACAAACTGTGGCGACTTCCACATACAGCGCAACAGCGACATACTATAGCGCCATCTACCATAGACACACTGAACTACGCAACTACCAATGTAAAAAGTAAACTACCAATCCTGAATCGCGCAGTAGAATTTCGCGCACCGATTATCATAAACACAACGTCCCAACATCAACTGTTGGGCAGTGGCCCGCCAAGCAAGATCACCTCGCCTGGTCGGAGGATCCTTCCTCTGTGTTGGGTGGAACATGGTACCTGTTCCCCCACAAAACAAACAGACGGACAGACAGAAAAAAACTGTAAAAATTGTTATTTTGGTATACGTACTGTGTACCGTGGTATACATACATATGCGTTTAGTAAAAAGTGGTTATTTTAATATTGCAAACACACACTACAGTTTCATATATTTTTTATTAGACATAAAACATTTTGTAGTGATGTAGTCACCTCAAACAGGGTGCGGCCACTAACTACGTGTGAGTAATAAAGCTTGTGGACCTTGCCAATTACCGTGAAGGCGAAACGTGTAGTGTTACGTCACGCGACTCTCGGATTGGTCATTATCGTAATGTGAATACCTGCTTAGATGTATCAAAAATTCTGAGGGATTTCTTGTCGTCTTTTTTGTGTAGGAGGTTGAATAATACTAATAATATTATGAACATCTGACACACAATGTCATCTAATCCTTTACGAAGCAGAGCTTGTACTATGAGTAGTAGTTAACTGAAATAAATACATAAATACAGGGTGGAATTTTGTAATGCCACCTTCTATTTAGTAGCTTCCTAGCTTGATTCATTTATTACCTCAAGTCACATATCAAACCACTCTTAATAAAATAAAAATCAACTAAATAACTTTACAACTGCACTTAAAATCCATTTCGAACGATTTAAAACATTGAAAACCATATAAAATATCGTAGACCCTCGAGAGCTACGGGTAGTGCTACGCCGTAGAGGTAGTGTAGCGTGCACGTAACCTGTAAATCTTCGCTGCGCTGTACGTCCGGCTGTATGCCAAATAACAGTTATTATGGACTTGTTACAGCCTTCGATAATGTTATGAGAAATGTGTGTTTTATAAAACATACTTTTTACTTAATAAAACTGCTGGCGAAATATTCTATAATACTCGTATCAATTGAAAACTACTTCAATTAACAATGTCACCCTTTAAGTCCCAAAACTGCCCTCCAGCAGAAATTGAGGAGTTTTGAGGTCAAAGGTCAAAAACCAAAAAATAACCAACAGCAACCTCACTATTTAGGGTCACTAACCACATAACGAATAGGCCAGTCACAAAATTCGTTGATGTGGCTTAATTGAGTTTTATTATTAAGTCTACATTTTATTTATATACAACTCTGGTATCACGTTGTTACTTACGATGAACTCCGAAACCATCAGACCGATTTTCACTTTTTTTTATAATGGATGTTATGCTGGCGTGATAGTATAGTTAATATCACGCTTAAACCAATTGTAGTTGAGCATAATTGAAAAGAGACGTAGACCAAGTTGCATAGGTCAGTTTTTTGTTATATAGTGGGCAAACGAGCAGACGTATCGCCTGATGGTAAGCGATTACCGCCGTCCATGGACACCCGCAACACCAGAGGCGTCATAAGGTTTGAAGGTCGTATTGGTCCGGGAACACCGCAGGCGACAGCTCATTCCACAGTTTTTCTGTGCGTGGCAGAAAATTACATTTATTACATTTGTTTATCTACATATATATCACAATAATGCAATGCAATCTACAGAAAATTATCAATGAATTCTTGGACTACGAACATGTGGACCATCTCGATCTGTGCGTATTCTTTAACTTTTTACCATAGCTAACTTTAATGTGCTTGTACTTAAATGTGCATAGTAACAACCTACTATGCTACATGATTGTTGTGTGATTTATTCAACCCATTTAATGAATTTAAAACCTTGATAATTAAGGAAAACATCTGAAGAATAGATTACATAATCTGATGTATGGTATATTTTCCAATGTAGTATTATAACATTGAGTGCTGTGTACAGTTGTAATTGGACTTCAGACCTACATATTGTAAACTGCAAGATATTATATTTGTTTGGTTTTTGGTTATTGTCAGTTTCCATACTTAATAAATAAAATAAAATAAATACATGAACTTACAAAGACTTCCCGTTTCCAAAATTAACTTGTTCAATATTCAGAGCAATCTGCTTCGTGTTTTCGTTTACATATGTTATCACAAGTAAGCAAAAATAGCAGAGAACAACTTCAACTCACAAAAACACGCAATCTCATACAAGGACCGCATATAAAGCATACACGCTCAGAAATAATTATTGTTTATCAGAACACGACACGTTTTTGGAGTGGGTACATGGTCACTCGTACCTTAGGTCGATTTTGCTCGCATACACCCACGTGTGTGTCTGTTATAGCAGTAAATAATAGCCTATGTATTATTCTGAGGTATAAGCAATATTGCTGTAAGGTTTTATCTAAATTAGTTCAGTAGATTTTGCGTCAGAGTAAGAAATATCCATATATGTTCACAAACTTTTGCCCGCGTCTCCACTCGGATGTGGTCGGTTATAACGGAAAATGGTAGCCTATGTCCTTCCTCAAGAGTTAAAGTACCTCCATGCCAAATTTCATTAAAATCGATGCAGGGATTTTATCGGAGAAGCGTAACAGACAATCAAGCAGAGTTACTTTTGAATTCATAATATTAATCTATACAAATAAATAAAATTAGATGGTCTGTTTACTTTTATATTGTAATAACCAGTTTCATTAAATATTAATTTGGTTACCTGTAATAGATTGTCTTTAGGCGATAAAGCCTCCACTTGTACCTCCTAGCTATAAGTTACCTTTGTAATTATTCGTACATTAAAGCGATTATTATGTAAACACGGTACATTTACCAAAATATACCTTTGATTATTTTTGTCTGTATATCGTCTGTCTATTCCCGCTGTTTAGGCTAATCTCTGAAACGCCTATACCGATTTTGACGGGACTTTTAACTGGCATATAGCTAATGTTATAAAGAGTAACTTACGCTACTACTACCACCGCGGGTAACACTGGGCGGTTCAACTTGTACTATATTATTTATTATTGTAGAAGTAGGTTAGTATCATTATTTTATTATCAGTTGTGTGTACATTACGCCTAGTAATAATAATATTAATCCAACTGTAAACTGAGTGCTTGTGTCTCGACACATTAAACTTGTCCACTGCACGGGTGGACAATTTTAGCTTTTTTCACCGAGGCAACACTATAAAGGCTGCATCACATTAGTTGGTATTCACAAGGATAAGGTTTTTAAGCCTTTGTGTACAAACTACTCAAAAAAAGTATATAAAAGGCCACAGCTTTGTCATGCGAGTCTCAAAGGTGTGTCTAAAGAGAGCTGTTTTTTATATGTAAATGATCTTATGAAGAAATAATGATAAGAGAAGTTTGTTCTAGAAAGTAATTATATTAAGATACCGACTTATAATATCGCCTAATAGGTGCTCGATTCGAATCCTCAAGGTCAACATTAAAATAAAGTTGGGCACAAATAATACATCACCGTGTATTGTATATTAGCTACATACAAAAAAACGTACAAATTCTCATTTACTTCAGGTTCTTACAAAAATCTGATGCTAAATATATCAATATGTATGTGTATGTCAGCCTATTGCCGTCCACTGCTGAACGAAGGCCTCCCCCAAAGAGCGCCAACCATCCCGGTCCTGGACAGTCCGCATCCACCCGCCGCCAGCCACTTTCCTCAAGTCGTCGGTCCATCGTGCCGCAGGGCGCCCTACACTGCGTTTGCCTGTTCGTGGTCTCCACTCTAACACTTGTCGGCTCCAGCGACTATCAGTCTGCCTGAAGACATGACCGGCCCACTTCCACTTCAGAGTGCTTATCCTCCTTGCGATATCGGTTACTCCAGTTCTCTTTCGAATTTTCTCATTGCGTCTCATATCAATATATCAATATTCTATTACCCAATTCTATAATACAATACAATTAATATATATATACATTCACATTACATTACATCAAAAAGGTAATTAATAACGATCTATTATGCCCCGGAACGTATTATCACCATGAATCTAATAGCGACATTACTTTGATAATTACTCACGCACGTGCCCAAAGAGGTAGGCAAAGACATATTAGACACACTCTCAAGGGGTTTCGGGATAGTAACACAGTTTCTAAGAGACGGTACTACTCATACATACTCATGGGATTTATACTAAGCATCCATTTACTATATATCGTGTAGGTATGTTGCCAAACTTTGTAAAGATACTGATAATTCCCAAATGAACAAGTTGAATGACAATTCTCCGAAACAGAAATATATTCCATTACTTCAGTACACGTTAACATAAGGAAGGTAACAAAGTAGTCAAACCCAAGTACATAACTTAAAGTTAGGTAAGTCGGTAGTACAACTGGTGGCCTTGTTGCTCAACGGAAATCTCTTCCAGGCAACCGTGGGATGAAAAAAATAAATAAATATTTCGGACATGGAACACACAACGCCATCTAGTCCCAAGCTAAGCAGGGCTTGTGTTATGGGTACTAGACATTAATACATATATACATTTTTTTTGTAAATACATACATATTATACATAGAAAACACCTAAACTCCGATACAAATATTTGTAGATTACACAAACATTTGATCCGACCCAGGATTTGAACCCGAGACCGTCGCATTCACTACCACTGCGCCACCGAGGCAGTCAAAAATAACGTTATTGGGCAGACGTATAGTGTAGTGTCTGGTGGAATAATAGAGAGTATATAAAAATAAAGAGTAGTTTGGAAAAGAAAAATGAAACGGTATAAATATCTGTTAATGATAATATTATATGAAATACTGGTGACATAAAACAAATATACCGTTTTTGATATGGTTATTTATTAAAACTTTTACCACCACTGACCTCATTCGTGTTAATATCGATAATGTCAAATAAGTTTTCGGCAATAAATAGTGGGCTACTACTTGTTCACATGCATACATCCACCTTCACGAATTTTTCTATTTTGAAACATACCGTTCCTTCAAAAAGGGTCTTTAACTGTTCCAAAACAAAATGGACATCCCCAAAATAGTTATAGACTTATATAAACATAAAATATAAAACATCATTATTAAGATAAGTAGAAGTTTATTGTAAACATAGCAGATTTGATTAGTTCATCTGTTTGATACTAGATATCGCTATACTAATGACGTCATTTTTAAAAGTCATAATGAAGATTTTCATGTTAAGACTTTAATGTTTATTTATTTATATGGTATACCAATTACAGGTACATACAACATTTACCATATGAGATTATACTTAACAACACAGTATATTAGTATTATGAATGTTTTATTTATGTCTGAAACATTGTCGTAATGGGATATAATATACGAGAATACTTTGAGTACTATTTCATATACTTGTCCCAATATAAAGTGTGTATAAAACCCAAATATTTAGAGTACATATAAACAAAATTTAAATCAAATTAATTTCAAGTTTTCCGAAAGGAAAACGCATTCATCCTGAGCAACAGGCGTAAATATGAAAAATCCTCGCAATTTTTTCGGAACATTGTTTTTGATGACAGGCCCGACCTATATTTTCGCAGGCATCTGTTTTGAATCCACAAAGATGTTTGCTTCCAAATTTATTAGACGCACTGGGCTGAATAGGTTCTTTAGGTAAACAACTTAAGAAGAAAATATCTATGGGCCAATTATTTGGCGCAAAGAAGGTTCTGTAGGATAGGAACGACCATAATTTTTATTGCTGTGTTTAGCTTGTTCAAGTACTTCTACGGCTGGATATACTGACACAAAGAGTAGGACTCGTATGCTGTCTGCATGGACGGACCGATTCAAAACTATGATTCTTTATTCAAAAGGTCAACCCAGACCCTACTACGCCAAGTTTTCATTAAAACAAAGTTCATAGACCTAAAAAAACATCTAGTGATTTCATAAGAGTGAGTTGGAAAAATGTCATCAGCTGTGAAGTCTGACATCTAAACAAGTGATTAATTTAAAAAGTATTTTAAAAACAAGCTTTTATTACTTGTTAATAAAAAAAAAACTTTAAGCCCTTCATTTGGTACCGAAATTGGGTGGGTTGTTCAGAAATATGTATTGCGCCCATTTTGGGTTAATAATAATACCGATTATATATAATTGTATTGTCATCAGAACTAAAGATATATTTAATATTTCAGCTCCATTGGAAATTGAGAATTGGGTCAAATTTAACTTGCAAGATTTTATTACAGACAAACATCGGTACAGGTGAAAGTAAATATAAGCTTGTAAAATATTAATAATGACGTAGAAGAATACATCGTGATTGCTGATGCGATATGAGAACATTACATGACGTGTTATGTTCCATGTTACGTTATATGTTGTATGTGTATAATAAATTTACAACAACCGTACAATTTACACTAATCCTTTGGGAGTAGCAGACAGTAATCACAGAATAACTCAATTTGAACATACTAATCCAACCGAAGTTGCCAAGATAATCCGGAGTCTGGATAATAATACCAGCACAGGCCTGGATGGTATGAATACCAAATCTCTTAAGTGAAGAAGAAGAAGAAGGCGTTTGATACAATTAGCCACAAAATTCTTCTGGAAAAGCTTGGTGACATCGGTATTGGTGGGGATGCATATATCATGTTAAAATCATATCTGTCCGATCGTCGACAGGCTGTTGGGGTCGGTGAGACTATGAGCGAGCCTAAAAACATTACATACGGTGTGCCGCAGGGGTCAATTATGGGCCCCTTGCTATTTCTTATAAATATTAATAATGTACACCGACTGGGATTAAAAGGGGACTTGAATTTATACGCGGATGACACTGCATTATTTTATTTTGGCCACCAGATTGAAACTGTGATTGCAGATGCACAGAGCGATCTTGAACATTTGAATGAGTGGTTTCTCAGTAATTTACTGACGATTAATACCTCTAAAACGAACTACATTATTTTCTCTGCTAAAAATAAAAAAATTACAATATTTCCATTTTTAACTATAAATAATGTTAAAATCAATCAAGTTAATCAAGATAAATACTTGGGTCTGATTTTGGATAACCGTCTTACATGGAAACCGCACATACAAAACTAAAAAATAAATTTATTTCATTGTCAGGAATGTTGAGTGGCTTCGTACGTTGCATACCGCGTCAACTGCGGCACACCATATATAATACACTTATAAAACCGCATATAGACTACCTAATAGAGGTTTGGGGTACAGCGGCTAAAAGCAATCTAATAACCTTACAAACAGCACAAAACAAATTAATTAAGAAATTGTTTCATTACGATTTTTTCACGTCAACTCAAAAAATTTACAAGGAGACCAATATCATGACTATTGTACAGACATACAAATATTATAATTGTTTACATATAAGAAAAATATTAACTAATAATATACATACACAAATAAAACTACCTAAAAAAAAGATGTGCATAGCATTGGTCTCAGAAGTAGAAATGACATATTTCTGTTAAAATCACGAACGAACTATGGCAAGAGATGCATTATGTACGAAGGTGCAAAAATCTATGATCAGCTACCCAATGTGATAAAAGAAACAAAAAATATGATACATTTTAAAAAAATGTTGATAAGTCACTTTATAAATAATACAGGCATATTATAATACAATGAATTCTATATGGTGCGATAGTGTATTCACATATTGTAATGAATACATTAATCAGCACTTATACTAATAGTTTTCAAGTACTTATGTAATTGTAGGTTGTTATGTGTGCAAACCATTCTGTCGCTTCTAGGCTCACTGGGTCTTTGTATTTACTGTTGGCACGGTTCTACAGATATTCGGAGTGCATGTATGTTTTCAATGTACCCTCACTATGTTTTTGTTAAATAGATTGTCTGTGAATAACGTGAGTTATTTTTTCTGTATCGCAGTAATTCAATTTAAATTTAATTTAAGTGTTATGTAAATTTTCTCATATAAGTGAATGTGTATTTTTATTCTTTATGAGAAATAAAATGATCTTAAACCTGAAATTACCTACACAATTTGATTGCACGGTTGGCCAAATGGTCGAAAGAGTCACCACGCCGCTTCCTACTGCACCAAGAGTTGTGGGTCAAAAACCTACGTGAAACATTAATTAGTGTGATACACAAATTGTTGTTCTGAGTCTGGGTGTTCTTTGTGTCTGTGGTTCATCACATTTCACACGTAAAGGGGCATTACTTCCATAAAAATGTTTAATTCTGTTATGGCTACCTATCAAATTATTGTAAAGATAACTCCAACATTAAAAATGAATATCCTGTATGCAGGTAACTTACAAAAATACATGAAACGGACACAAAAAACACCCAGACTCACAACAACAATTTACGAATCACACAAAGTGTTGTTCCATGTGGGATTTGATGAACCCACCTCCGCGCAATAGAAAGCGACGTGGCGACCGCTTGAACCACCAGCCAACCGTGCAATCCTAAATTGTACGAGTATTAATATTCAATTTGAAACTTGCCAAGTTCATTTATTTGTTTTCGTCTTTGTTATGACAAAGTTCTTTCTTATCACTGTCTAAAAACATTTTGGTAATTTTGGCAGTTTTTATTTTCGTTATAAATAAATATTTCGGACATCTAACACACAACTGCATCTAGTCCCAAGCTAAGCAAAGCTTGTGTTACGGGTAATAGACAACTAATATGAATACATATATACTTTTTTTGTGAAAACATACATGTTATACACAGAAAACACCCAAACTCTGAAACAAATATTTGTAGACCACACAAACACTTGGACCGACCCAAGATTTGAACCTGAGACCTCAAGTACAGCAGTCGCATTCACTACCACTGCGCCACCGAGATAGTCGTTAAAATCTATTAACTTCAAAGCAAATAGTAAACTGTGAACATCCAGTTACTAAAGATAACATTTTGCAGATAAACGAAGCCCCTATGCGGGAGTAATCTACACAAGCAGCTAATGATATCACTAACATATTTGCAGCTACCTCGATGCCGTAGTTTACTCCTTAATTCAGTTACATTGCCGCTCTTATAGCGACGTACTTCATTGCCTTTTGCACAAAATAGGCTATGTAAAGCAAAAAAAACTAGACTTGTATTTTTTGTAGGAAATGTTTTAATACTATATTCTTTTTACAAGCGCATTAAATATATGGATAGAAAAATGAGCATTATTTCTTAACGAATTCTTTTATTATTTGGTTTGTCATTAACAGGGCGTAAGTGCACTTTTGATTCGTGAATTGTAGGTAATAACTTACTAACAGGTTATCTGTTTACTCATTTATGCCCAATATTATAAAAACAAGATGACGATTAAAAACGACTCATCTCTTTTTTAAATTTCTTAAAACATATCTATCGTTTTAGAGAGTACTGGGTTAATGTACATTGCTAATTTAAACTCACAAAATGTTATAATACAACTAGTATAAAATATTCTTGACATCGATCATCCCACTATTTACGGTCAGAAAAGACCAATGATATGATTTGAAATGCGCGAAGAAATATAGCCCTGAGTTAGAATACTAATTTCTTATAAACAATTTTTAAAACACATTAGAAACAGTTGAACACCAATTTTAAGAGTCGAATAGACATTTCGAAAAGAGAACCCCTAAATTAGTAATGACATGCAAATCGGCCGACATCTGGCATACGTCCAAATGGACGCACCCGTTCGGTATGTGCACACACTTATGATTCCGCTTGACTACAAATAAAATGCAATTTGTATATCAAGAATAAGAAAGTAAATATAAGTTCGGTAACATTCTTTCTTCACTTCTATCTTTACGTCCCTGTTTTCATAAAGATAGAAGTTAGGAAAAATATTTATGAAATAGTAATTCTGTCAAGTATAACAGACGAATGCCAAACTTGGTCCCTAAAGAGAAAAAAATAGCAATCTGTCAAAGAAAAATAGAAATTAAAATGGAACTCGGCTGGACATATATATATATAAAGAATGAAAAATATTACTAGACTATTATTATACAACTATACTATTTATGTACGTAAATATATTATTATTTTTCTATATATATATTATATGTATGATATCCTTCTTTACATTACTATTTTCTGTGCATCTACCATGTTTGGTTCTGCATCGCCCTAAGGTCGACTGTTAAAAAATGCCTACGGCATTAAGTCCGCCTTTGTACATTTGTGCATAAAGTATAAACAAATAAATAAAATAATATATGTACCAAAAAATAAGTGAATTGATTACACATAGGAGTGAGGAGGAGAGGACGACAAATACTTGCAAACAGAGAGTTGGAGCAGACTGGATGAGTAGCCAGGGACAGGCAGCAGTGCCAAGTATTGGGGGAGGCCTACGCCAAAAAGGCGACTTTTACCAAGGAATTTATAATAAAATTAAGTAAAATTAGTACATGTAATTGGTAGTAGAATAAAGGCTTTTTTATTTTAATTAAATTGTGGAGTTTTCATGACATATAATTTACGTAAAAGTCAAATATCAGGATTTGCAGCCGAGTCTGCGAGTTTGGGTGAAAAACTTTTGAGTCTTTCTCCAAGGACGGGAGGTAAAACATAAGTCAGGTTAGCAAAGAGATATACAAGGGATTATTCATAAGTGTCGCAATGAATCGCATGTCGCCAACTTGCGTAAAGTTTATACTCGGCGCCATATGTGACTTCACGTCGTTATTTAAAGTCTTGTGTTACCTCCTCTTGTTACTCTTCGTTAGCAAATAAACCCGATTATTGAATTAACAAGTTTATCTTCAATATTATTTAAACTGCCTTTGGCAGACCATTGGTACAATAATACGACAATGAATACTCTTATTAAGCATGTTGCCTCATATACTTTGTTGTAAGTGGTTTTATGTATTTCATAATTTGTAATATTATATCTTATATAACTTTAACATTAAAATGTCTTGCGTTTTTCCTTCTATTAAGAAAAAAGTTTTAAAATGCATATAAAGCGTTTCTTATCTATTTATTAATGACTACAAAAAGCTAATAAATAAATAAATTAATATGGTCAATTTCTACAAATGGGGCCCTCTGGTATGTATTAAATAGACTAGCCCACTTACCCACTAGCACCTTAAAAGGTCAAGACGAGGAAGATTTACTATCCTCCAAGAAAATGCAGTTAATACATTTTCGGTCAGAAAGTTATATTAATGCAGTTATTTCAACGCAGATGTACTATTTCAGCCCATAAAAGTAACAATAGTCGAATGCACTCGAGTGAGCCTGGGTGAAGACAAACATGTAGTTACACTTTAAAAATATTTAAGATCAACCATTTAAGAATTCAAATTCTAGACAGACGGCAAGAATTACTTAAATATTTACAGCAAATTAAATGGTAGTAGTTTTGGGGTCCATTTTCTAACTCTTCAAGTGAAAGAACAAAATAATTATCAACTCTTCGAAGTAAATTAAATAGCCTTTAAATAAATGATCCAATTTATTTCAGGATCGAGAAGCTAAACGACTACAGGTGACAACGTTAATTGAGGATTGAAAATTGAGAGCTAAATCTGAACAATTAAGTGCATCCGTTTGCACAAGCCGTGCAATATATCGCACTTTATGTTGCCATAGTGCATTTGTTTCTTGTATATTTTTTCTAGTAAATTCCTCTACTTCAGATGGGACTTTTCGTACTGTTAAAACTATATCTATTTTGAGGATTTAATTTAAAAAACTTTAGTAGCATTTGAATTTATTTCCTTAAAATAGACATCCTTTTTTAAAGAGGTGATTTGTTTTCGGGGGACTTTAATAGTGTTTAATATACAGACACAAAGAACAATTTGTGAATTACAAAATTTTATGTTCCATATAGGGATTGGGCCCAAAATACTTGGTGAGGTGCCCGTATTAAACATTTTCTTGTTCCCAATATTTCAATTACAGATTATTCTTTTTTTGTTTTTGTGTGGCAATCCCAACGGATACCACCTCGAACCGACCAAAACCGCACGCCGTCTCGGGTACCAGATGCCGGGGAACCAGGTGCACCCTAGAAAGGAAAACTCCTGGAACCCCGACGTACCTCGGGCCACCTACGTTTTGTAGATGGCCCTCTCCTGTGTGTCATCTGTCTCATCTGTCATCCTCAGGCTTGTGCTTATGGAGGACGGAGATCGTTCTGCGATCGATTACAGATTACCCTATGTATTAACATACTCACAATGATGATTATAAATAGTACTATATTAAAAAAATGTCTGTGGCAATATACTGTATGTATTTGTTACGTAACTTACTGCGCTCCATGTTATTAAGGACGGTTATTAATGATCTGCATTTTAGTGTTATTATTCATTCGTACTAACAGAACTGAATAGATGTCTGTGACTATGTACTCTAAATTCACTTCTGAGGTTGACTTTACAAACTTTTAATGAGCTGACATGGAATGTGTTTGACTAATTAATAAGTAAGTAGATACGTATATACCCACGTCTTTCGTTGTCGACTTTGCCAACTGTAATTTAAGGCTCTGTACTATAATGATTAATCACTGAATAGATAGCAAGCCTTTTGCCGTTACTATATGCTTTCTCAAAAATAAACCTTAATACTAATCCATACTAATAATAAAGCTGAAAAGTTTGTTTGTTTGAACGCGCTTATATCAGGAACCGCAAGTCCGATTGAAAAAATTCTTTCAGCGTTGGATAATCCATTTATCGAGGAAGGTTATAGGCTATATATCATCACGCTAATACTAATAGGAGCGGAGTACCAATGAAGGGCTATAAAAAACCCAACAACAAGGTTGCGTGGGTCAATTAGTTACTAAATAATTACGAAATACATTCATCATCAACGGTCTTGAACATTATTAATGGTTCACTGCTGGACTACGAAAGGTTATGATTGCATCTATTTCCCGATGTTTTGAATGGTTCATACCGCGCGTGGTCACGTGACCATGAGGTGTTACATATCGATCTATTTATGCTGTCACATTACTATTTGGTTTAGGAAAAAGCTGAATTACAAACAAGATTTTCCTAAATTCATTCAGTTCGTTCCTTTCTGGCTAAACTGCTGCCCAGTAACAGTTTTTGCCTGTCGGCTGACTATCAGTAAAAGGCAAGAATCGACCCCAGGTCTATTCTGCCCTTCATTATGGTTATCCCACTGCTATGATCCAAGTTACGTTTAAGTTTTAGTTATAAGTAGAAATTCTGTGTACGAACTCATGTGTGAGCGAAATTCCAGTTCTGTGTTTTTTTATAAGTACTGAATAGTACAATCTAACAGAACAACTGTATCATAACCTCTTTAATAATTTATCACAAACTAGCTGAGACCCGCGGCGTTACCCAGTACCCCAGGTAATGCCACGGTGCAAAATTAACCTAAGTTACTCCTTATGTCATCAGCTAAAGTCTCGTCAAAATCGATTCAGACATTCCAGAGATTAGCTAGAACAAACAGTTAGACAGACGGACAGACAGACAGGCAAAAATTTAAAAAAAATGTTATTTGGTATATGTATCGTGTAAACATACATATGCATTTAGTAAAAAGCGTTTTTTTAATATTACAAACTGACACTCCAATTATATTTTTTTTGTAATGTATGTATAGATTATTCATTAAATATATAAGAACTCAGTTTGATAAGACCAGGTTTTTAAAATTTCTTTTAAAATAAAAATCCAAAGCCACAAGCTTCCAACTATTTGAACTAAGACCTTGTACTCCACTTGGAGCGACCCTGCAATATTGGGGTAGTTTAGTAAAAGTTAAAGCAAACAGCCAAAGTTCCATGGAGTCTCACCTTCGATGCATTAGGGCGGTTAAATGAGAACAGCCTCAAAACCTACTGCGCCATTTGTGGTAAAATTCGCCTTGGGAATTAAATTAAGGGTGGATGAATAAAATAATGGGTTATGGTGTTTTTATCACATAATAGTTATCTATATCAAAAAATAAAATTAAAGTGTCTCTTTGTAATAAAAATGTAACATCTTTGCACATTTTCTCATACGAAAGTATATACTGTAGGTACTCATGTCAAAAAAATTATGAAAATCTTCTGTTTCTAAACTTAAACAAAGAACATAAAATTAAGAACTGTTTTTCTTGTTTGTTGAATATATATCGTCCTGCCAAATGGACGCTACACTGCCTGATGGAAAGCATGAAGTGATTCCAAAATTAGTAACCACCATAATCATTATTCGTGTACCAATGCAACAATACAGCATGGTGACCCACACTATAACGGCGTATTTAGATGCTTCTGCAACATTGAGGCTCCGGTCTCGCACTCTGGTTGGTTGGCAGTCCACATCTATGCGATTTTCCCGAAACTTTCTGCCACGCACAGCAAAACTGTGTGAACTGAACTGAATGAGCTGTCGCCTGCGGTGTTCCCGGACCAATACGACCTTCAAACCTTCAAGAAAAGAGCGTACTCTTTCCTAAAAGGCCGGAAACGCACTTGTTACACCTCTGGTGTTGCGGGTGTCCATGGGCGGCGGTAATCGCTTACCATCAGGGATACGTCTGCTCGTTTGCCCTCTATATATAATTAAAAAAAAGCTCTTCAACGAAACGCGACAATTCTCCATATAAAAAGTTGTACAAGAATTTAAATAACTTCAGCGGTATAGTTTAAATCTACTACGATTCTTTAAACATATATAAATCGATACTGAGCTCTGCCAGACTGTAAACAATTAACTGTGTTACTGAAACTAATACTTAATGCTAATTAGTAACAATTATATAAGTAACGCTTCAAATATTGTTAGCTAGATTTATTTATTGTTCTTTTCTATTTGTTTTTTTTTTGTGGACTAGGGGCAAACGAGCAGACGTATCGACTGATGGTAAGTGATTACCGCCGCCCACGGACACTCGTAACACCAGAGGCGTCACGAGTGCGTTGCCGGCCTTTGGGGGATGGAGGAGGGAAGAGTTGGGGTGTGGGTCTCCGGTATCCTAACTCACTCAGTGAAACACAGTGCAAGCCGATATTTCACACCGGTTTTCTGTGAGGCCTTGGTGTCACTCCGGTCGACCCGGCCCATTCATGCCGAAGCGTGGATCTCCCACAGTAAGTAAAATCCACTTTAAGTAACTATTACACTACGCTCAATAATTTTGGATATGTAATATTAACAAAGTAAAAATGTAAACAATTGTTTTCGGGCCCTTTCAAATAAAAAAGATTTATCAAAATCGGTTCACCCAGTTAAAAGTTATGAGGTAAATACATAAAAAGAATACAGACGAATTGAAAACCTACTCCTTTTTTAAACTCGGTTAAAAATAATGTCTCATGGTTACGCATCGAGTATTTAAGAACAAACATACAAACACAATTTCTGTAAATATTCACGCTGAATAGTTCATTTTATTTGTTTCGGTTTCATCTTCACACCAGATACCTTTTCCCAGAACTTTCAATATAAATTGCGTGGGTTCAAGTTTAATTGTGTAACAAAACTGAGTTAAGTGAAACCACCTACGACACTCTCAGCTGCTACCTACGTACATTAAACTATTCTAAACAATGTAAGTAGTGCTTAAGATTAAGATGTTAAACAAGCACTCAACTCTTAGCACCGAGCAGGTTACTTATCAAGGGTCCGGTCGTGTTAATAACTGCAGTTCCCGGACCCCTCCCTTCTCAGGCGCAGAGTTGGCACACCGTGTGGTTTTAGTCGGTTCGATTCCGACACACCACCCCGCCGCAAACCCCGGTGGGTGACGGCCCGAGGGGGTTTCCACAAGTAAAAAAAAAAAAAAGTTTATCAAAAATCAAATCAAAAATCTTTACAACTTAGTAATCTTCTCCAGGTATTGCTAATTTGAGATAAATTATATGTCCGTGGGAGAGCCACGCTTTAACATGTATGGGCTGGCTTGCCCGGAGTGATACCACGGCCTCACAGAAAACCGGTGTGAAACAGCGCTTGCGCTGTGTTTCACTGAGTGAATGGTGATACCGGAGGCCCATACCCCTCCTCCCATACCCCTCCCAGTCCCTCAAAGGCAGGCAACGCACTTGTGATTTTAGTGTTGGGTGTGTCCATGTGGTAAACGCTTACCATCAGGTGATACGTTTGCTCGTTTGACTCCTATTTCATAAAAAATATAGACAAAGATTGTTACACAATTATTGCATTTTAAACTGTGAAATGTTAGAATTATATCAAAGACATAAATTAATAACTAAGTAAAAGAAATATAATAAAAAAATGACATTCCGTATCGAATTGACTGCACGGTTAGCCTAGTGGTTCAAGCGTTCACTACTGCGCCAAGTGCCGTGTGTTCAAATCCCACGTGGGACATCACTTTGTGTGATCTACAAAATGTTGTCCTGAGTCTGGGTGTTATTTGTGTCCGTTACATGTATGTTTGTAAAGTCCCCCGCGACACAGGATGTATATTCCTTTTTTAAAAAAAAAAAACTTTTTCACATTAAAATCTGCTTAAAACTAATCATTTTGTATTTATACTTCTTTCTGATGCAGCAATTTTTGTTAATTTATTGTTAAGGTTTTATCGCTTATTGTAGTAGACGTATATATTTATATAAATGAGAACCGAAGACTGCGTTGTTAAACTGTGTCATAAAGAACAACGAAATCCTGGTATTACGTAAACACCATACATATTTATGTGACCGCAGTTTACATATCACGACCCTCGGCGTCTTAAGTGACATCTGTTCCAATCTTACGTTGCCAATATCCCTCACACAAGATACTGGCTTCAGTCAATACAAGTAATCAGCTGCCACAGGCTCGAGCCAACCACAACGCACCGTAGAATAATATATTTACACATATATGTACTAACCTTGCTGAGTTTCACGATAGCTCGACCGTACTTGATTCCTGTCATCTAAAAACTATCCATGATATGACGGAGTAATATTTTACGAGTGGACGTTGGATAGTTCCGAGGCTGATCACGTATTGCCACCCAAATCGTGATATGGCAAAAGCCGATTTCGTTCAGCGAAAAATTGCTCGCATGCCGTTTGAATGCTTAGAGAATTTTACCTGCTTATTGAGTTACATGGTCGCTTTAAAGCGTATGAATATTTTATTCAGACCTATTTAGAGCTGCGAAATCTATTTTTGTTTATGAATTGCTCAGTTTTTTTTGGAGATATTTTACGATAACACAATGTACGACTTTTACATCACATCACTCGATGACCTCGTGTGGCATTAACGTTTATTCGTAAGACACACGATTAAAAGCTTTCCAGTAATGACGTTTCTTAACTGTAAAAATGTATGATTCTGAGACTCATAGAGGCGTATGCCAAACAACATTTCAAAAAAGGCTTTACAAGAATGGTAATTTTCTTCTAGTGAAACTAGGTCTTATAAAAATAACTGAAGATATTTGGTCAAAGTCAATTGATGTATATTTACTGTACTAAAAAAATTAAGTCTAATATGATGGTATTTTAAATAACCTAGTGTAATTAGTGACGTAACATTTAGTTTTTCATAGATTTATAATTGAGTGATAATATATTGTAGGTATACTACGAGAATCACACAATTATAGACCTAAGAAAAACTAAATGTTACGTCTATTTAAGCCGCCATGTAAACCAAACTATATCGCGATTCAGAATTTGTGACATACGTCATCTATCGATCGATCGACAAACTAAATTAATGTTGTTTCCAAACATACCGCCCGCACGGAGAATTAAAAACTTAAAAAAAAAATTAAGTAATTTGTCCATATTTACTTCAAGTATGGTTATCACACGGCAACATCATATTAGTTGAACTATTTGTTAAACATTGTTTTACAGATATATTCTTATTATTAAAGGTAATAAAAAATAATGTTTAATAATATAATTTAATTATAATTTATTATATATCTTATAATCCGTCGAGCAAGTTTACTGTGTATTATCATTATTATTCTTCGAGGAGACTACGATATAGTTATTCAGCTGATGTTGACCGGGTCTTTCATATTGCAGGGCTTAAGAATTTGGCCATTGGTTCGTTTTTACAGAAGTCATCCTACGCAAGAAGCCCAAGAATTGAAGTTAAGGTCTACCCCACCACCCAAAAATATATTAATACTAACTGACCCACGCAATTTTGTTTGCGTCTTTTATTACCCGCAGCGTAAAAAAATTCTCTCGTTTTTGAAATATTCTTCATTGGTGCTCCGCTCCTATTAGTATTAGCGTGATGATATATAATTTATAGCCTTTCTCGATAAATGGACTATCCAACACTGAAATAATTTTTCAAATTGGACCATCGGTTCCTGAGATTAGCGCGTTCAAACAAACAAACAAACTGTTCAGCTTTATAATATTAGTATAGATTATAGTCCACGGGCCCACGAACAAGGGATTTCAGGAAAAATGCATCGGCATACAAATTTGACGGTAATTTTTTTGAGACCTACACTCGAAAAAATATTAACATAATCTTGACAACTTTCGAGTGTAGGTCTCAAAAAAATTACCGTCAAATTTGTATGCCGATGCATTTTTTATGAAAAATATATATTTTGCAAGCCCCAAAACAAAAATCAGTTTGTAATTAATGAAAATGAATAAAAATTTTCAAGTCACCATTCTGACATGTTAGAGCTGAGGGTCACTCGGAAGGTACCATTCACTTTGTATGCCACAAGTTTTTTTCAGTTTTCCATCGTATTTTCTCGAAGTATTGATTTTTAGAAACTGTTATTAATTAAATTGGGACACTCATCAAATCGACGTGTTTCGCTCCCTATCCCGCTTTTTCCTTCCACTTTCAGAATTTGGTCCAATAATAAAAGTTGGGTGTCTCGTCAAAACGAAGCTGTGTATAAACTTTCAGCCTGTTGTCAATCACTGAAATCCCTTGTTCGTGGGCCCGTGGACTATTAGCCCTAAAACTATATTTTCCAAATAAAAAGCTATATTTATGCTCATTAAGAAATATTTACCTTGCAGGTGTTTTAATATCATTAGCTGTTCGACTTAAGTCACCACGTGAAAACATCAGAACCTTGGAAGCCGTACAAATCCTACTTCATTATACCGTTTGCTTCGGATTGAGTAAAAGTAATACTTCGACTTAGTGACCCTCTTTCATAAACGTACCGCAGGTAGGGATTAAATACTAACTTTGCACCTGCTAGCTAGAACATCTGTACTTATATTATAAAATATTTCCAAAGCTCCTCTGTCTGTCTTTTTGTCTGTCTTTCCGTCTGTATGGTTGTTACGCCTTCACGGCTACATTGTTGTATCAATTTCGATGATATTTGGCATAGAGATACTTTGCTTCTTGAGGAAGGACATTGACTCCGTACCATGATAACCGATATAGACGCCTGCGTGTCCAAAAGCGCCCATCCCCCTCCGCATCCTCTAAAGGCCGGCAGCGCACTTGTGACGCCTGTAGTGTTGCGGGTGCCCGTGAGCGGCGGTAATCGCTTACCGTCAGGCGATACGTCAGCCCGGTTGCCCACTAACAAAAAAAAATTAAGACGAAGTAAGATTTTAACATCTAAGAGATTAAAGACTTGCAATTATACTATCAAACTGAGCTGAGCAATGTATCATCCGCGGTTTCAGTTGTAAATAGCGATCTAACAGCTATTAAACAATGGTCTGACATGTTTGGTGTTTCGGTGAATCCGAATAAATGTCAGGCCATCATCATTGGTAGTAACCGTAGTATGAACCAACTTGACCCTGCTTTAATTCCGCAACTTACCTACGACGGTATGGTTATTCCGTACTGTGATAGTGTAAAAAACCTCGGACTATATATGGACACAAGCCTTTGCTGGCGTAAACAAATTGCAACTGTGTGCCAGAAAGTCACAGGCTCATTGCGCCCTCTATAGTCTTAAAAACTTTCTGCCACTTAAAACTAAGGTAATGCTTGTTCAGACCCTAATATTCCCTATAATTGACTATGGTAATGTGTGCTACTTTGACCTGAATGCAGATCTGCTCAATAAACTAGACCGGCTTCTCAATAATTGCATTCGATTCATCTTCAATTTACGTAAATATGATCATGTGTCTCAGTATCGCTCCCTATTGAAGTGGCTTCCAATTCGCCAACGCAGAGAGATACGAGCATTAATGACCCTATATACTTTACTCTACTCACCAAGCTCTCCATCTTACTTAACTTCCCAAATTCAATATCTAGGTGCTAACCACGCAAAAAACCTTAGATCGTCAAACAACTTACTTCTTCACTGTCCCACTCACCGCTCGGATTTTATACATTCTTCTTTCCTGGTTCAATCTGTCCTGTTATGGAATGCGCTCCCTCTCGAGATCAGAATGGCAAAAACTCGTCAAACTTTTAAGCACATGTTGCGGAAACATTTCACAACAATATTAACACCTGAATCCTAATTTTATCCTCTCCACAACAAAATATATAATATTTAGTGTATGTATTTATGTGTATGTGTGTATGTATGTGTGTATATGTATGTATATATGTCTATATGTATGTATACGTGTGTGTGTATGTAAATACTCAATTATTATGTGTACTAATATCCTTATGAAACGTTTTTTTATCCGTATGAAATTATTATGTAATTTAATATACATTTCCTGTCATTGTGCATCTACCATTCTTAGCTCTGCATCACCCTAAGGTCGACTGGTAGAAAATGCCTACGGCATTACGTCCGCCTGTGCACCAATTATGCATAAAGTCTTAAATAAAATAAATAAAGAATAGCAAGCGAATAGAGTTAAGTGCGATTTGGAAACATTTGCAGGAAAGCTTATTTACCGAATTTGGTCATTGTGTCATATTTCGACATAAATGAGTCGAATATACCGAAGTTTTTCTAGTTCATAAAAAACAACTCCCGCACTAAAAATATCCTGTGTAGCGGGGAACTTTACAATCAAACATGAAACGGACATAAAGAACACCCAGACTCGGAACAACGACTTATGGATCACACATTGCGTTGTCCCAAATTCAAACCCCACAAAAGATAACAAACCGAGCAAACGTGTATTTCGAGCATAGTGATACTGTGACTATATAAGAAAAGGGACTAGACTATATATAATTCATTCTTTGATAGGTTTCAGTGTAGTCACCGGAGTCCAAACTCTTGTTTCCATTTATTTCCCTGATTCTGATGGACCTCCACGTCCTAAACTAGAAAAAGTCTATTCAATGACAATAAAGCTTAAAAGATCAATGAATTGAGAGATTCAAAACAGACAATCAGAGTGGCAATCTATACATATAATGAATAAATAAATATTCCGGACATCTAACACACAACGCCACCTAATCCCAAGCTAAGCAGAGCTTGTGTTATGGGTACTAGACAACTGATATAAATACTTACATTTTCTTTTTGCAAATACATACAGATTTTACATAGAAAACAACCAAACTCCAAAACAAATATTTGCAGATCATACAAACATTTGTTTCGACCCGAGAATCGAACCCGAGATCTCAAGCATAGCAGTCGCATACGCTACCACTATGCCACCGAGGCATATATATCGTCACTTAGGTTAATTTATGTTATCTTCATTGTATTGCCGTCCACTGCTAAACGTAGACCCCTTTCAAAGAATACCTACTATCCAGTTATATAAATGATATTAAATTCCAAGCATTGTCCTTTTCTAACATCTTTTTCAAGTTCTCAAATTGGATTTTACCAAAAGAACCTTTGTTAGTAACTCGAATGAAGCCATTAAGACGTGTCATGCACTTTCAAATAGGTTTTATACAAAATATATCAAAGAATTCTACAAAAACTCAATTCCGAGTAAAATGACTGAAATGGTTAACTGTGCTCACTCTTTTTAGAGTAAAATACTTTTAAGCGCATTGAGTTTGAGTATTGAATATTACCCGTAGCTACAATTGTATTTATACGAGGTCAACATTTATAAAATTACATAAAAAATAAGCCCCCTATCTTTAAGGCCTAATTGTCTGCATTTTGATTAGAAAACTACATTTATTTACTCGATATTGTTTTAGTTCGTGATCTGATTTTGATATATTCAGTAAAATGTTAAAAGAAAATGTTGATCATTTGGACTGAGTATATAACATAATTGATGTGAAAAAAATGCAAACTGGTAATGATGTTGATACCACGAGTCTAGTTTGGAATGAAAGGAAAATTTATAAGATACTAACGACCTACCCGGCTTCGCACGGGTGTAATTTAGGCCGACATATGCATTGAAAATGTATTTATAAGCAACTTGGCTGCAAGACATTGTGTTTTTGTTTACACACACTTTCAAATATGTTTTGTACGAAATATATCAGAGAATAACGAGTCTATTGATACAAAAAAATATTACAGAATCAGCTGTAAGAAACTCAATTCAGAGTAAAATGACTCAAATTTAGAACTGCACTACTCTTTCTAGTTTTAGAAAAATGCTTTAAAGTGCATTTTGACTTTTTTTGGGTTCGAGAAAGAAGATCGACAAAACCATGCAAAAAATAAATTAATATCTAAGTCTATGTAATGGAATTTAAGACCAATAATTTACCGAGCCGTGTTTTATGTCGTTTAATATAGGTCACCGCAATGACAATTTGTTCGCATACAACCCTTAAAATAGTATTAACGTATAAAACCTATAACACCTAATTCGGGTTTATTAGCAAACGTTCGATGGTTCGTTCCCACATATCTTGAAAATGACTGGACGAATTTTATTGAAACCTAAACTTTTACGATGTTCCTCTTACGTCCTTTCATTTGAAATTCCACTCGGAGATATTTGGCAACATTTGTTTTTATTTTAATTTCTATTCCTCTATTTGAAGCCTGCGTTCCCTGTGAGGGACCACATTGGAATTTGACGGTTTTGAATGCACCAGGCTTGCTCAAGGTGAACCTAGGCTGATCAATTGAGGGACCACACGAGGATATTTAGTCAATTTTTTTTTTTTAATCTTTTACTAAGAGTAATTACTTAGTGTAGTTGTAAATTTTAACTATAGTCGTTCCAATCGTTTATTTAACTTTTGACAGATCACGCACATAAAGTTTTGTAATAATTTTTGATACAATCCCTGTAGTACACAGGGAATACTGTACTTCATGGACGGGCTCCACCCACTTAGAGATGTGTCATTCGTAATTAATGACCACAGACTATAAAAACGGTTTTGAAATAAATCAATTATCGATTATATTTATAAAACATACAATAAAATTATTCTTGTATGTCCTTTGAGTACTTTATTTTTTGGTATTTTGACAGTAACGAAGGGAGGAACGATACTCTTAACTCAACCAAACGTGAGAATTCACAAATAAATCAATACGGAGGAATATAAATACTCAACTCGACGTATGAAAATGTGGATTAACACTAACAACAAAATGGTGTGGCGCGATGGCTCCGCGTCCGGTGTTGCTGTTTAATAATCGATAAAAGTACGAAATTATCGATAAAATAATGAGTGTGTTAAATCGATTAAAACTTCTTCATGCATAAAATCGATTTATAAGAGAAATCGAATCGGTAACGGGTCAGGGTATCACTATTTAATTATGTATTAGAGCTGTCAAAAGTTAAATAAACGATTGGAACGACTATAGTTTTAGTTTACAAGATATCTATGGGTCACGATTGAGGGACACCTTTGATAGTTTGTAACTTTTGAGTTACTATTTTTACAAATTAATTACTTAATTTACAATTCTTTGAGAAATTTTACCAAAGCTTGGTGCATTCAAAACCTTCAAATTCCAATGTGGTCCCTCAAAGGCAACGCAGGTTATCTTTTAATCGGTTAAACCATATTTCATCAAATATGCCTAAGAAAATAAGAAAACAGCGGATAAATTCAGGTTTCAAACAAAAAAAATACAAAATTGGTTTAATGGTCCGGGAGCTACAATGCCATAGGCAGACACAGACGACACGACTCGACTTCGACGACTTCGACTTAGAAACAAAAACAGCAAGATAGGTTGCTTTTTCCTTGGTTTGCATCAAATAGTCAATAATAATAATAATAAACTTTATTCTCTTTCACAAATGTATAACTTAATAAAAGCTGCAATAGTGGCTTGGCTTCCGGATTCCACCTTTGTGAAAGACTGGTGCCTGATGTGATTTTTATATTGATAGGAATGGCAACCATTAAATTGTAAAACGATCTTTCTCGAGGCCAACAATATAATACACCTAATAATAATAAAAAGGAACAAATCCCTATTCTTGGCAAGATGCCGAATCGTTTCACCAAACACAATAACTACACGTCGTCATAAATAATGAAATGGGAGATATCATGTCCCCACTTCCCCCTCTCCATTCAAACGTCTAGTCGGGACAGACAGACAAAATCTTCACTTATATTTGAAAGGAAAAAAGGTTGATAATATGTTGCGGTACATATTATCGGATATATCGCCGAATGACCTTCAAGATTTTATTTGTCAGGGGCATTTTTCGTAACGTTTTTATATTTTTATACCTAGAGCTTTTCAGCCAATACCTAGTGACAAGCAATGACACTCAAATAAATAGACATTCAAAGAACAGAATGAATATTTTTTTGTCCAAAAATCCTCGACTTGTCCTCCTCGTTACCGCAATATTTGCGAACGCGACTGCTGTGTTGTATGATCTGCAAATATTTCTTTTGAAGTTTGAGTGTTTTCTATGTATAATATGTACTGATATTTACAAAAAAAAAATTCATGGAGACAAACGGGCAGACGTATCGCCTGATGGTAAACGATGACCGCCGCCCCTTAACACCCGCAATGCCAGAGGCGTCACAAGTGCGTTACGGGCCTTTAAGAATGTATTTATATCAGTTTTCTAGTACCCAAAATACAATCTCTGCTTTGTTTGGATCAAAAGATACAGTCGTTTTTCAATGTCTTATAGCACTGGTAAAGGAATAATTGCGAAAAGCATAAATTTTTAATTACACCATAAAATATACCTACAGTTTTGTGCGGAACCCTCGGTGCGTGAGTCCAAACCGCACTTAGCCGGGCTCTTCATTTGTAATTTTATTAAATAATTATACGTATGTGTGTATATATGTTTATTATAAACGCACAGTCTACTACTATTGTCTTTCTGAAATAATTGATCCGTCCTTAGGTTGCCTGGAAGAGATTGCTAATGGCAATAAGGCCACCTTTTGTACACTACACATCGGACATTAAGCAGTTTTTTTAATTCTATAATATGATGTGCAAATAACGAGATTTCTACCTATCTGTCTTCTTTTCTGATCTACCTTTCAAAAGACCCACTTTTTTAAAACTTAAGGTGCTCTGTCGAGAGCTTATAATCTATTAAGTCAATAAGCCTAAAATTATCGTTGCCAAAAAGATGTCAAATTAACCGGAATTTTACCAAAATTCAGAAACCACCAGGCTGCCTCTGTGGCGTAGTGGTAGCGTATGCGACTGCTAAGCATGAGGTCTCGGGTTCGATTCCCGGGTCGGACCAAATGTTTGTATGATCTGCAAATATTTGTTTCGAAGTTTGGGTGTTTTCTATGTATAATATGTATGTATTTACAAAAAAAAAAAGTATATAAGTATTTATATCAGTTGTCTAGTACCAATAACACAAGCTCTGCTTAGCTTGGGACTAGATGGCGTTGTGTGTGAAAAAAAAATAAAAAAAATACTGACTATCTAATCTGTCAGCAACTTCTGATTAAGTGAAAGCACTATATTCTGAGAAGTATCTCGATGATAGATGAAGAACATTATTTAACGAAGTATAACCAGTATCCAATTGGAATAGAAGCAGGCATAATATGACAGAACAGAGGTATTTCGTGGTAGAATGTTAGAAAATGGTTTTAGCACAATATAACCATTGAATTTGACTGCACAGTTGGCCGAGTGGTGTCAGCGGTCGCCATGCCGCTTGCTACTGCGCCAAGTGTCGTGGGTTCAAATCCCACGCGGTACCTACAACACTTTGTGTGATCCACGAATTGTTGTCCCGAGTCTGGATGTTCTTTGTGTCCGTTTCATGTATGTTTGTAAAGTCCCCCACGACACAGGATGTTTATTCCTAATGTGGGAGTTGTCTTTTTAAAAAAAAAAAAAAAAAAAATTCGTTTTGGTTAAGCTCAGTTACGTCGTAATCTCGATCGATTCCCGGGTCGGACCGATCTTTGTACCACCTGCAAATATTTTTTCTAAGTTTTAATGTTTTCTATGTATAATATGTATTTATATCAGTGGTCTAGTAACCATAACACAAGCTCTGCTTAGCTTGGGACTAGATGGCGTTGTGTGTTAGATGTAAAAAATATGTATTATTTATTTATTTTAAAGACACGCGAACTGCAAAAATTTATTGCAAATGAACTGTGATATGGGGTGACACTTTCACACAAGAGTTTATCGTGATATTTTAGATAATGATAGTGCATATGTTTGAAGTGATACTCACGAGTAGAAAGTTCATCTTTATTGGATTTCAAGCGTAAACAGTTAATAGAATCATAAATAAGCTTGTTGTTTGAAATTTTATGGTAACTCCTACAAAAGTCTCGTAGGTTTCCCATTACGTTAGCGTGTCACTTGAGTATGTTTTAAAGTTTAATTTAAAGACTGTTTAGACAATGTATTTTATTGAACCACTATTATTTACTTTAAAAAGTAAGTCTTCAGCCTTTGTACCTTACGGAGGCTTATCTAAAACACTTAATAAATTGTTAAGAGAGTTACTTAACAATCTTTTTGACGAGACCACCTTCTCTATAAACTTTTGTTCTCAGAAAAACCAATAAGGTAGGCACCTTCTCCAGACCTCGTCAAATTAAAGCCGAGGACAGTTTCTTACGATCGATTTACGAGTTTTCCGTCCCAAAGTAGTTAATTAAACGAAGATTGATTCTGTAAGAAGTTTATTGGATCGAGTTTGTAAAGAGCCGATTAGATGAGTAATCGACTAACGATTTAGTAAATCGATTTGGCAAATATAAATATGAAATTTTCTGTTTTAAGTAGCGTAATTACTTTTTTTGAAAAGTTTGGTAAGTTATAAATGTGTAAAAGGCACAAAAAATAATTGATTCGAGTTTCTGAAAAATGTTTTAAAAATAATAAAAAATGTAATGAAATTTTCAAACACATTTCAAAATAAATAATGACTTTTTTAATCGAATTTAAGGAAAGGAGAAGATTATCAATTCGACAGTTTTTTTTTTACTTTTATTATTTAGTTACATTTAGTATTTAAATTACTTACTTAATATTTTTTTCTAATGTGCAAATTATGGCGAGTCGCGCGGAGTAAAAAGTTAAAAATTATCAAGGATGTCAAAAACAGCCAACCGTTAACGTAATAAATGGTCCGATAAAAGGGGGCTAAGTTGCTTCCTAACAGTGGGCCTTATGTTCTTCGTAGATTGGAAAGTTACATGGAATCATACACCTTAACAGAGTACAACGGTTTGAAAACTACATACTCTCGGACGTGCTTCAGAAGCTGACAGGATTTTATATCCCGTCGCTTCTTAACAATAAAAGCCAGCCAGAAGCCAGCAAGCATCACATTGCACTTCGTCAAAATCCTTAATATCTATTTGCTTCGTTAAATTTGTTCCCTATTTAATACTCATTGAAAATTGATCCCAGAAACGAGCTTATTGAATTGCAGATTACTTCTACGCCGATGTAAAACTTAAGAACAATATTTATGTTCATTCAAAATTCAGTCTCGGAAATCGATTCGAGTTGAACCGAGTAACGAGTTCATCGAGTCTATCGACAATGGTCGGCTCATCCCTAGTTTGTATAGAAAGTTAATTTAATACGTAGCATGGTCTTTGAGATAAGGAGACAGAGTAAGGACTGATTACTTATATTTTGGTTATGCGTATAAAATTTAAGCCGCCTATCTTTAAGGCCATATTGTTAGCATTTTGATTAGGAAACTCTATTTACTTAATATTATTTTAGTTCGTGATCTGATTTTGATATATTCAGTAATATGTTTAAAGCAAATGTTGATGATTTGGACGGAGTAGGATTGAGAAAATGGAATATAACAAAATTGATGTGAAAAAAATGCAAACTGGTAATGATGTTGATACCACGAGTCTAGTTTGGAACGAAAGGAAAATTTATAAGATACTAACGACCTACCCGGCTTCGCACGGGTGTAATATAGGCCTACATAAGCCTTGAAAATTTATTTTTCAGCGACTTGGCTGCAAGACATTGTTTTCCTGTTTACATAAAAGTTAATGACGTTTTATTATACACATGAAAGCTCCTGGAAAAATTATCTAATTGGTAGTGAAATCCGTATTAACATACGTTTTTATTTATGGAAGAATTAGTGGATACACTGATAAATTTTCTTAATAGATAACTTTACTCCTTTATGTATTTCTACGCATATAGTATTTGTTTTTTAAAAGAAGTTTGATGGAAATACAGAAATGGCAGTCACTCCTCGTGAAAAAGCGAAGCTCAATCGTATAGTTTTTATTTTTTATTGTATAGGGGGTAAACGAGCAGACGTATCATCTGATGGTAAGCGATTACCGCCGCCGCCGCAAAACCAGAGACGTCACAAGTGCGTTGCCGGCCTTTTAGGAAGGAGTACGCTCTATTCTTGAAGGTTTGAAGGTCGTATTGGTCCGGGAACACCGCAGGCGACAGCTCATTCCACAGTTTTGCTGTGCGTGGCAGAAAATTTCAGGAAATTCGCACAGTTGAGGACTGCCAACCATCTAGATAATGGGGATGAAATTTCTGTCGCGTAGGACGATGGCGGAAAGATGCGGCAGGGATCAGTCCGAACAATTCCTCGGAGCACTCCCCATGGTAAATGCGGTAGAAGATGCAATAATGAACCTTAATCTGAAATTAACCTAGATTGATTAAAGGCTCAAAAGAAAAATGCTATTAAAACCCACTGTATTAACATATATCTACCAATGTTTTATTAAAATTCAAAAAGGAAGATACTCCATACGCCACAGACAAAAATACTATAGATATACCTACAACGAAATCCAGGCATATCGTGCAAATCCAGGCAAAAACTCCTCGTTTAGACCCTATTGTGTCTGTTACATATTTTCGGCCCATCTTATATCTATAGGGGCTGTGAAGACCCTTTTCTAAGCCGATTTTTACAACCCGAACTCGATGATAAGCATATCATGAAAGAACGTTTAAACCATCTAAAAGTAATAACAAATTTTCTCAAAAAGGATCAGAAATTTATTTAACCATTTACATAAGCCATAGAGTTGTTTACGATTAGAGACTTGATGTAGCGGTCCCAATAGACGTTGTACTGGCTAAATGTAAGCCGTCTTTACGTCTTATCGCTGATATAACTGGTTTAGACACTAAAAGAATAATAATTTCACGTATGTCACACACTAACCTGTCTGTCTCGGTGGCGCAGTGGTAGTGTATGCGACTGCTGTGCTTGAGGTCTCGGGTTCGATTTCCGGGTAGGACCAAATGTTTGTATGATTCATAAATATTTCTTTCGGAGTTTGAGTGTTTTCTATGCATAATGTGTATGCATTTACAATAAAAAAGTATATATGTTTTTAAATCAATTGTCTTGTACCCATAACACAAGCTTTGCATAGCTTAGGAATAGTTGTGTGTTAGATGTCCAAAATATTTATTTATTATTACTAAAATATAGTAATACTGCTTAAAAACAAGTCGTACTGTTGTACAAGGACCAATCTTGAATTTACACTATCCAGATACCAATTCCAAATCATACAAAAACGCCTAAAAGTGATATAAAATCTTGACACCGAGTTATAACACCTCATTTCAAGTCCAATCGAAATTAGAAACCTAAGTTGCACCTGCACTCGATAAATAAAAGATCAGTAAAGGAACCTATTTATTTCTTTAAATTCTCATCTAATAGTGCTCACAGGAATATAACCGACAAGTAAAAGTTTGGTACAATACCGATATCCGAGATATCCGCACGTTTTAACGGTTTTTGTAGCGAATCGGTAGTTTTGTGTATGTTAGTTTTTTGCTAGCGCGCCTCAAGGGTGTTGTCACACAGAAATATTTTCCAGTGGCAACACTGTTAAATAAACTAATGTGACAGTTATTTGGTTACAAGTTACCATGTTTGTCACGTAGTTCTTACTTTTAAGGTGAACAAACCCCGACAGTAGGATAATCAACTTTATTTCTTGTGTGGTTTTGGGATCAGATAATCTTTAGAGGCATTATTATTATGGATAACATCAATGAAAAAAATTATGAACACCAATTTCTCCGTGTGGCTTCGATCGCTATATGTGACTGTATCTTTAATACTGTATTCTTTATTCTCATTTTTATAACAGCAAATTTTTATATTAATCAAATCGGTTATAAAGCGACTGAGTTCTGACATAATAAAGTTTAAAAAACTTACATTAAAAAAAATACTAGTATAAGTCGTTTATTTTCAGACGTTCTATTCTCAAAAGATAAAAGTGGTTTGTGGTATACAAGAAGACAGCTGAATCGTGTGGAGAATATATTTTCGTCACACTCAGTTATGTCTCGGGAATTAAGGGTACACTCCAAGGATAAAGTTATACCCCGTCTCTGTCAATTAAACGAAGCAAATTTATCAAAGATATTAAAAAGTATATAATTAGTAATTACTAATTATATACTTTATTACTAAATAAATGATCTGGAAAGTTAGTACTAACAACAATTTGTTAAAAAAATTTAAAGGCTCTTTGATCATTTCATCTCAAGCCTATCATAAAATCTGTTCTTGGCTGACGTCTTTGAACTATAAACTATAAACGTCACCTAATTAAAATTTGTCTAATATTATCTTCTAGTCTTTTATTTTAGTGAAATATTTTTCAAAATGTAATTTCTATCTAGTTCTAGGGTCTATTTTTAGTGTTACATTTCTAATTTTAATCAACTCATTGACAAGACACAACGTATTGTCAGTGAATTTTGGTTTAGTTTAAACAGTTCGATCAACAGAATAAGAATAATCTTTTAAGATTCTAGGTGTCTAATACAAAGTTAAAACTAAAAACTTGCAAGATTATTTGGATAAATCACAAGGGAGTCTACATTTTCCTAACGAAGTAGCCTTAAAACTTAATATTTTTTTAGATTCTGCAGTAATTTTGAAACAATATAAGTTTTGTACACTTGCAACCATAACTTTTTGATCGTTAATTCTTGCCCAGAGTTGGCAATATTCCAAAAATCAATTTGATTATCAAATTCTTTAAGTTCAAAGTTGAGTTGACGTTAGGCGCCATAAAAGTTTTATTTCATCGGGAGTTGGTCGGACTTCGCCGTTTAATGCGGAAACCTGCCAAGCAAGAGCATGCTTCATTTACAGTTGTACGAACTAAGCTAAAGTTTGAATTGTAATGTTACAAATGACACAAACATGGCTAGACTTCTGTATCCTCATTCCCTCGTTGAAAGCAACGAAATAATGGCCTTAAAACGGTTTTCTGAGATCGTGTGATCACTCTGGCCAAAGCGGACCGTTTTTATCATGGCTCTTAAACGGTAAGCTACTGCAGTATCGTCCTTATTTCTCTAACTTTAAGTATTCTCAATTTATATTCTCCTGTTTTCTCGTCAGAAATCGATTGCAAATAAAACCAAGTTGACCAAGTCTTTGCCTTATTACATATTTTAATGCTAATTGACATACTTACTTTACTAAATGCACACATATTTTATCAAAATAACACAGTATAATAGCAGTTTTTAGCTGTTAGACAGATGAACCTGTTAAATTTTGCAAAAAGAAAACAAAAAACTCGAAAGCATAAAAATAAAAAAGCTTAATATACAATGGCTATTTAAAAAAAAAATCTGTCCTGATACTTTACAAATATACTTGGAGCGGACATAAAGAATACCAACTCCGAGCAACAATTTCTGAATCCCACAAAGTGTTGTCCCATTTGGGAACGATTAGAACCCACAAGACTTGGCGCAGTATTAAAGTCTCTTAAACCACTACGCATCGCATCGTGCAGTCGTCCATTTTATTACACACACACACACAAGTACAATTCTTCTTCTACAGTCGGCCAAAACCAGGTCGCTAATCAAGCAAAAGGTAAAATATAGACATATATATTATCACGCAGAGCATACAAGGTGAAAACTTCCAAAGTTTCCTAAACTCCGTCGCTTTGTCACGCGATTCAAACATTATTATGCTGTTTTTAGTAGCGCACGAAAATGCTTTGTCTAAGTTTTGCGAGGAACTTCTGAAGTATTACGTCTGTGGTTACACTAGATGTATTGTGAAAGGAATTTAAATTGAATGTGGAAAATAAGCGTGATTTATAATGACCTAGCTTTTGTCCGCGGCTCCTCTCGAGTTTACATCCTTCTTCGAAAAACAAAGTATCTCCATGCCCAATTTCATTGAAATCGATAAAGCAGTTTAACCGTGAAAGTGTAATAGATATATAGACAGTTCATTTCGAATTCATTAAATTAGTAATAATGTTAAGAAACTTCATTTGAGAGGGTATGGTTGTATTTGAGGCTGTTAGGGCAGAATAAATTCCATTCTATCATGGATGTTGTACTCTAAATGTAATGAATCATTATTCCAGGTTTAACTAAGATTCGCTCAGTAGTTTTTGCATGATGTGATATACATTTTGGGTCTAAATATTGTTCTAGGGGTCTGACGACTTAGTGGAGGTAGCGGCAAGTCGATTGGACCTTGGGGGAAGCCTATGTAAAGCCAAGGACTTATTTTGGCTGAGATGATGATGACGATAAGAGTTAAACATGGGTTAAGAGTGCGTCCCCTTTTTTCTTTTTTTGCAGTAATCCCCTCAGATACCACCGACTGGTGGCTACGTCGGACTCGAACCGACGAAAAACCGCACACTATCTCGGGTACTAGAAGTAAGGGAACCTGGTGCACCCTCAAAAGGAAATCCTGACGTGCCTCCGGCCACCTACGATTTGTAGATGTTCTTAGTAAAAAGCTTTTCTTTCAATTTCTTTACTTTATAAATATAGATGTGACATTATCTGAAAACTGCCTCGGTGGCGCAGTGGTAGACTGCTGTGCTTGAGGTCTCGGGTTTAAATCCTGGGTCAGACCAAGTGTTTGTGTGATCTACAAATATTTGTTTCGGAGTTTGGGTGTTTTCTATGTATCATATGTATGTATTTACAAAACAAAAGTTGTATATGTATTCATATTAATTGTCTAGTACCCATAACATAAGCTCTGCTTAGCTGGGGATTAGATGGCGTTGTGTGTTAGATGTCCGAAATATTTAATTATTATTTATTATCTATCAGAAACTATAATGAGATCAATTTCTTTCATGGACTTGGGAGACTACGAAACTATTTCAATGTAGTACAAACGCTACAAATTCTTCCTCTACGTATTAACTGAACTGTAATGTAAAATATTGGCACGTGTCTCCGATATTGTAGTTTTCATTTCAATGTGAATTCACATTCTATGCAAGTGCGGACCCGTTGAATAAAATTAAACGGTTTAAAATGTATTGCCCACGGCTTCGCTCGCGTGATTTGTCACTAGCTGACCTTGCGAAATTTATTCCACCATTTTTATTTAAAAACCTTTTTTTTTATATTTTTGTACGCCGCAGTTGCTACCAATACCAGTACCAATGGCTCAATATACAGTTGCAGACTAAGCGATGCGGACTGCCCAAGACTGGGATGGTTGGCGCTCTTTGGGGGAGACCTTCGTTCAGCAGTGGGCGGCAATAGGCTGAGAGAGAGAGAGAGAGGTGCAACAGTGTAACCGAGAAAGTGTAATAGACAGACAGACTTACTTTCGAATTTACAATATTAAGTATGGATACCTTGGATTAATAAACGGATAATACACAACACAGTGATCCGGGATCAAAAGACAAAGTTAAAAAAAAAATTGTCATTTTCTTTCAACGAAGCCTTATTATTTATACATCATTTACATTTAAAAGTTACACAATAAAAACTAAACAATGGTGAATTCTACAAGGTGGTACCTGAGGCCCTATTCAATTCAAAGTTCCAAAGTAATTACCAAACTACACAATAATAGCCGAATGCTGACGAACTCCACCTGCGAAGGCATTAAGTTATTTCATTAGTTCTTTGTTTTCACGTAGGCAAATTCTGTTAAAATATGGACGACTGATCTTAGAAACATGTTACACCTCGTCAACGGCCTATAATAGTCCACTACTGGACTATAAAATGTGGTAATGTCCTACCACACCACATTGGCCAGAAAAACAAATGTGCTTCTTGCCCGTTCATTTTCAAGAAAAGTTTTATTTAATATTATTTCTACATGTTACAGATCTAGCATCGAGATATGAAGGCTGACTTGGGCTTTCGAAAGTTAAACATAAAACGAACTTAAAGTTTAACGTTCAAGGTATATTTAGAAACTATTTACTAACTTGCTTAAGTCATTAAAACGTTATAAAATTGAGTTGAGGAATAATTATGAGTATGTGAACTGATCGGGAGTCAAGCGGGGATTTTAAGCGTTCAAGCGTTTTTATAATACTAGGTCTATCAATTACTAGCACTAGTCTGTTATAACAGTTATAAGCATTTGTAGGTTTGTATTACTTTACTGTAGCATCAATTTAATAGTAATATTATATAGTTGATTTAAATTTGTAGTCAGTCAGTGTAGATTTATTCAAGGTTAACTTTAGAATCATCTCGACAATTCATATCTTAAACTTCGATAACCGCATTAAACGCATTTTAATCTATCCATTAATTTACGAGTTACGGTGCCACAAACAGACACACCAAACTACCCTATTTAAAATAATAATAATATCTTTATTTCTGAAAAATATTCACAATGTGTTAGTAAACAATAGACCTTAAGAACTATGTTATAGTCGTTCCAATAGTTTATTTAACTTTTGACAGCTCTAATACTTAATCAAATAGTGATACCCTGACCCGTTACCTATTCGATTTCTTTCATCGATCGATTTTATGCATTAAGAAGTTTTAATCGATTTAACAAACTCATTATTTTATAGATAATTTCGTACTTCATATTTCTATGTGTTTCAATGTGCGACCTCCTTTGTCAAAATAAAGAAGAAATGGATTAAAAGAATGTTGTTCAAATATGACGGTTCTATGTCATGAAAAAATATATAAAAGGAACTGAATTTTCAAAATGTATTATTGTATTGTGTTGTAATTCAGTGGTTAATATTGTATTTGTTAAACTATTGATGATCTTTATTAAATCTCTCTATGTCTATTTTAAAATAATCTACAGTATTTCAATGAGTAACCTTCAATATAGTTGAGTATTTATATTCCGCCGTATTGATTTATTTGTGAATTCTCACGTTTGGTTGAGCGTTGAGCGTATCGTTCCTGCCTTCGTTACTGTCAAAATGCCAAAAAAGAAAGTACTCAAAGGACAAACAAGAAAGTTTGTCTTGCGACTTTGTGAATACTTTGAAAAGGAAAGCCGTAATGGTGGGCCTCTTATACCAGTGACTCAAGTTAGAGACCGTGTTGCAGCAGCATTAGGTATTAGTGCTCCAACAGTGGCAAAAATAACAAAAGAAGGCTACGGCAGCAGTGGCATGGAACAGAATAAGCTATCTACACCTAAGAAAAAACGTCCGCCTAGTAAAGTTACAGCCGTTGACAATTTTGACGCTGATGCTATTCGTCGTCATATATACGACTATTACCAAAGAAAAGAGATTCCAACATTAAAAAAACTAACACAATCTCTTCGAAATAGTGGTTTGTTCCGTGGTCAAAAATCTTCTCTGACAAAGGTATTGAAAGACATTGGAATGTTATTCCAAAAATGTGACAAACGAAAAATTTTAATGGAACGCAATGATATTGCTTTGTATAGATGCGATTTTTTAAGACAAGCAAAAAAAATAGAAGATTGGTCGAATGTTGTTTTCACAGATGAAACTTGGCTCAATGCGAATCATACGCTGTCAAAAACTTGGACTGACAACACCGTTGGCTCCACTTCTACAGTACCAATGGGAAAAGGCGAACGACTGATTATTTGTCATGCAGGAACAGTAAAAGGATTTGTGCCAGGCGCTCTATTAGCTTTTAAATCCCAGAAAACAGGAGATTATCATGAGGAGATGAATTCGAACGTGTATGAAAAGTGGTTCAGAGAAATGCTTACATCACTCGAAGAGCCATCAATAATATTTATTGATAATGCACCTTATCACTCTCGTCAAATTAATAAAATACCAACACAGGCCAACAAAAAACATGAAATTATAAACTGGCTCCGTGACAATGGCGAAGAGGTGAATGAGTCCCTACTAAAAGTAGAGTTAGTAAAGATATTAAAAACAAAGAAGCTGCCAAAACGATACGTCATAGATGAAATGGCAGCAGAGCATGGGCATACCGTCCTCAGAATTCCCCCATATCACTGCCAATATAATGCAATTGAAATGATCTGGGCACAAGTTAAAGGATATGCTGCGAGGAACAATGCAACTCCTCCTTTCACCGCAAGAAAAATGCTGAATTTACTGAAAAATGCGTGTGAAAAAGTAACTCCAGAAAACTGGCCGAATGTTGTAGAAAAAACAAAGAAGGTGATAATGTCGGATTGGGATCGGGATGTTGCATTCGACAATTTATCTATCCAAGAAATGATAATCAATATTACTGAGAACTCAAGTGATGATGATTCCTGGTCATACGAAGAAGACGATTCTTTATAATTAAAATTAGTATTACAGTACCTCTTTTGGTTGTTTTATTTTTAATCCGTAAATTACTACGAATTTCAACATTTTGTACCTGTTCATTACAAGTAGGTACCGCAGGTAGTTTTTATTTGAACCAACTGTAGTAAGTCTAAACAATTATTTTAGATTCATTAATTTGCGGCGAATACATTCGATCCCATTACTAGGTACGAGTACGATGGAACTGTTTTCATTACGCAAATTATTTATGCATTGAAACAGAGACATTTAGGGCATTTTAATGCAAAATAATAAAGCTTTTTACGTGATTTGATATAAAATATAATCACAATAATTTTATTGTATGTTTTATTAATATAATCGATAATCGATTTATTTCAAAACCGTTTTTATAGTCTGTGGTCATTAATTACGAATGACACATCCCTAAGTAGGCGGAGCCCGCCCATAAAGTACAGTATTATCTGTAGTAAATTGTATCAAAAATTATTACAAAACTTTATGTGCGTGATCTGTCAAAAGTTAAATAAAGTATTGGAACGACTATAGTATATGTAATTTATATAAATAATTTATTAATGAACAGTGATTTATGCATTAGAGATTAATAGAAGAATTCATATTCTTTCTTGATTTTATATTCATCAATATGTATCGGAAAACAAACTCGCTTACACATATTTTGGAAGGAAAATAAATAATTGTTCATTCGTCCTTACGAATACTCATTATTGAATATCGATTAAACCTAATTATAACTTGAAGTTGAGTAATAATGTGTTGTTAAGTAATTATTGTTATTAGAATAACGGAAATAAACGAGTTGAACTGCTGGAATCGTGAAGCAATTAAAAGGTACGTAATTACTATGTAATTTTTCTTTGTAGCATAATGGCAGACGAGTTGACAAGTCCCCTTATGTTAAACGGCCCTACTTCGTTGGTCTAGTGGTTAACGATCTCACAGAAAACCGGTGTGAAACAGCGCCTGCGCTGTGTTTCACCGAGTGAGTGAGGATACCGGAGGCCCATACCCCAACTCCTTCCCCCATCCCCCTCCCCATCCTTTAAAGGCCGACACAGAGCTTGTGATGCGTCTGATGTTGCGGGTGTCCATGGGCGGCGGTAATCCTTACCATCAGGCAATACGTCTACTCGTTTGCCCGCTATTTTCATAAGCAAAAAAATAATAATCAAGCTAAGACCAATAGGAGCGGAGCACCAATTAATTAATGTTACGAAAACGGGGGAAAATTATCATACTACGTGCAATAGGACAATACGCAAACGAGGTTGCGTGGATCAGCTAGAATACTCGTATTATAAATGGATATCATTTGGACAAGTTAGCTGAAGCATCAAAATCGAAAACTTAACCTCCTCCTTTTTGAGTCGGTTAATGACCCGCAATTCCAGTGAACAAGTGCAATGAACGACAAGACTCATACAATACTTAGAAATAAAGTGCTCTTCTAGTTTTAAGCTTACTGAAATGGCCCACTTCAAAAGTTAATAAGCCACACTACGTTTCACAATTCGACACTTATTCTTTGTTAAGCTCCAACAAAGCTAAATCAGTTCACGTCTGTTCTACCTAGTGGACAATGACCTGCAAACTTGCCTACAACTCCGACACTTTAAATATGCCGCTATGTATTCTTGTATCAATACAAAGTGACTTTATAATGCAATCTCGTCAGCATAATTGTAAAAGTGTGAATAAATTAGTTATATGCTATCTTGAACTTTTTTAGAAATTATAAAGGGGAACACATATTTCATACATTGTTTTCGCGTCACTTTAACCTTTACGCAAAGCGCGCAATTACCAAGCTCTCAAAAGGAATAATATTCCACCATTTTTGTAGCATTTTTATTGATACTGAAATCGTTATGGTCATGATGATACATAGGCTGTAGGTTTCAATGTTAACTGGGGCATTTGAATTTTTTTTTTTTTAAATCGAACCAGAACTTCCTGAGATTAGCGCGTTCAAACAAATAAACAATCTCTTCAGCTGTATAATATAAGTATAAACGAGCGGAACCCCATGGTGTTACTTGCAATAACGACTAGTCTAAAAAATAGCCTAAGTTACTCCTTATTATCAGCTGTCTGTCCGTCAAAATTGGTTTAACCGTTCGGGAGGTTAGCCAGAGGTCTGTCTGTTTGTTTCAAACAGATAGACAAACAGACATAATAATATATATATATATAAATAAAATTGAACTAAATACTTCAATTTTATTTATTTGTACAGATAATAGCCGTGTCATAGGAACTGGGAATAGCCTATTTTGATCTTCCTTTGTAGTGCGTAGGTGCGTAGATATTGGTATGTTTATCAACATTTTAGGAAACCCAACCTCAAATGCTGCACTTGATCTATTTCAAATATTTACGCATCAAAAGTTTTGACCTGATATTGGATAAGATATAACATAGGATAAGGTACGATGGTACTAACATATTATCATGTAATAAAAGTCTCTAAATTAATAAAGATAAAAAAAATCTACTTTTGAGTACTTCCTAACAGATAAACGACATCTAGGAGTTTATTTTATACAAGAGCCGAAAAAATACTGACATTTAGAACGATGAGGTTCGAATACGCAACCACTTGATCGAAAGTATACATCCCACACTAGACTGCTTCTAGTTCCAAAGTATTCATATCCTATACAACATAAGTATTACTATGTCCTAAGACGCTTCGAGAGACATTTGATACGACGAGTTATATAATCTCACACAAAACCTCATAAACTAATATGGTAAGATGATATATAATTACAGTGTACATGTATGTCAATAACTATAACTCAACTGCCCAGTCACATACCTAGTTAGATGATAGACCTGGTAGTGGAAACTACAAGCAACAATACTTGGTTGTGGACGAAATCCATATCCATACTAATATTCAAAAGTAACTCTTTTATACTAGTTTTTGCCTGCGACTCCGCTCGCGTGTATGTTAGTAATAGTGATAAAAAGTAGTCTATTTCCTTCCTCAGGAATCAAAGTATATAAATGCCGAATTTCATTGAAAATGGTGCAGCGGTTTAGCGCGAAAGCGTAACAGACAGCAGAGTTACTTTCGCATTTATAAAAATAGTATGTATTATAACTGAGGAATTGGTTTGGTGCCAACCAAACGCTAATTTCAAGAACTACTGTAAGTAAATTTATGTAAAACGGTTGAAAGCTTTACAATATTACGTTACGCCCAAAAAAAACTTAGCGTCTATGAAGAATTATTTACTTTGAGTGACACATGGGAAATTGCGTAGCTTATTTAATGTCATATATTCTACGACGGAGAAACAATTATTTATAGAAACAAAGTAATATAACTGCACTTAAAATTCTAAGTTCCTGGATGATAGAACTTTACTCGGTATTTTGTTAATTTTCTAATAATGAATCCTAGTTAGATCGATTTATCGCCTCCGAAACCCCCCATGAAAATCGTTGGAGGCGTTTCCGAGATTCAAATGATATATATACAAGAATTGCTCAGTTACAGGTATTAGATTACATATCTTTATGAATAAAAATATTAAGTTAATTTGTATAAAATGCGCTCTAAAAAGTTTTCCATCAATTGCACTCATAATTTATCAAGATATTCAACACGCTTTAAATATGGTATCTTTTTTGTAACTACATATTACTACAGCGAAGCTAAGCACTGTTTTATAATAGTTTTAAAGATTTACCAAAAAATTGTAAGATCACATAAAAGAAGTGTGTGTTAGCTCCGATGCCCTTATACTACGTGAAACAAAACGCGTAAACTCCATGAAATTTTTCACGTTAGGTACTAGTATATCATTTGGGTCGTGAGGAAACTATTAATAATAATAAGCGTTCTTACGCTATATCTTTCAATAGTTGGTTAAACGACAGAACAAATAAAGAAATAATAGAAACACTAGATTTTACGCTTCATAGAAATGTCACACCTTTCGCGGGCTAAATATGGTTACTCAAAAATTAACCTCTAGCTCGTGTTAGACCTTTTTTTTTCTGACGAGGTGGAAATCCCTTCGGATCACCGGCTCTTCCGGGGACTGAGGAGCCAGGTATATGGTGAGTCCACTAAAACCACCCCGGCGGCCGGTCTCGGGCGCCCTGCTCTGGGGAGGACCCGGACCAAATTATTTCAGGTCCCCCCCAGGAACGACACCGCGTCCATAGACGCTATCCTGAAGGAAGCCTGGGCTTCCCCCTGCCTCTAGCCGTTATGTTGCGGCCTTGCGCAGTTTTGCGGCAAGGCCACTCCCTTAATGCTGAAAGCATCAATTATTCAGCTACCAGAGGTCCCCACTCTCTGGCAGCTTGCGGTCTTGTCGGCGGCGGGTGTCGCCGGCGACGTCGCCTGCGCTCGGGATCGGCCCTCTCCTGATCCCGTTCAGCGGTCTCTTTCTGGAGCATTACTGCCTCACAGAATGAGACCAGTGCGTCCCAGCCCTCCTCACCCGCCAGGATGGCAGCAATGATGGCTGGCGGGGACAGATCTCGTCCGATTCGGCCGACCAGGACTTCGCGTTCAGACACCCACGCGGGGCAGTCTTCCAGCGTATGCTGGGCGGAGTCCATGTCGGCTGCGCAGTGGTGGCATTGTGCCGTCTCCTCGCGTCCGATCCTATTCAGATACTCACCGAAGCACCCATGCCCGGTGAGTATCTGCGTAAGTCGGTAGGTGACGCGACCTCCCTCCCTTCCTACCCAAGCTTCGAGGTTAGGCAGAACGGCACCAACATCGTGTTAGACACCTAGACTCATATTTAACATTCTCACAAAACTAAGCAGCCGAAGTTTTTAGTGAGTTCAATAAACCACCCTTCGAACATTCAAATACAAAATAATATTATTGCTACATCTGCATACAGTTATACGCTAATTACCATACTGTCGTGACTACACGCAACCGTTATACAAAAATATACTATTAACCGCTTAACTTTTAACTCGCAATCGTTTTTGATAAATAATTTATTTCCATTCGTTTTAACTTCGTTTATTTTTAAGCATTCTTTTAAAGTAATCTTTGTAATTTGTTTGTTTAATAACTTTTTCCTACAGCTCCACCCACATATATATCAGTTTGTTGAATAGACACCTGCAATTCTAGGGTTACATGTTCACCACAAAACATATTTCGTACATCTAACACACCACGCCAGCTAGTCCTAAGCTAAGCAGAGCTTGTGTTATGGGTACTAGACAACTGATATAAATACATACATACTTTTTTTGTAAATACATGCATATTATACATAGAAAACACCCAAACTTCGAAACAAATGTTTGTAGACATTTGGTCCGACCCGGGAATCGAACCCAAGACCTCAAGAACAGCAGTCTCATACGCTACCACTGCGCCACAGAGGCATTCAAATGCAATGCTATGCCGGTTTAAGAATACATAATATCACTACTCCTGTTCATCCCATGGATGCATGAGTGTCTTAGGAGGTGACCAATAGAGTAATCTACGCAGGACAACATTACTGCAGAGAGAAGGAAATCTTGAAACAAACAAACCAACCGGTCTGGCCAGCGTGGTACAGTAGGAGGCTCCGTCTCTTTAGTCATTGGGGGAGTGACCTTGCCGCAAAACTGTGCAAGGCCGCAATATAATGGTTGGGCCAACAGGCAGGGGGAAGCCCAGGCTTTCCCCAGGATAGCGTCTATAGACGCGGTGTCGATCCTGGGGGGACCTGAAATAACTTAGACAGAGTCCTCCCCAGAGCAGGGCGCCTGAGACCGGCCGTCGGGGTGGTTTTAGTGGACTCACCACATACCAGGCTCCTCAGTCCTCGGAAGAGCCGGAGATCCGAAGGGATTTTCCATGTCGTCAAAAAAAAAGAGGCTCCGTCTCTAAAGAGAGGTGTATGTCCAGCAATGGGACTGTTGACGATGATGTTGTTTCGCCGTCCTTCATTCCTCACAATGAAGAGAGAAACCTCCTAGAAGGTTTCAGATAATTAACACTATTTAACAGACAAAAGTTTCTGATAAAATATATATGTTAAATAGAGTTAAATGTTAGATAACTATCTGAAAATTTATTAGGTACGGTGAAACTAGTTCGTAAAACTCCAAATTGCGTTAGAAATATGTTAATTTTTGTCTAAACGTTTTCGCAATAGTTATAAACTGAATATTCATTTTGTATTCGAATGAGACCAACTATAAAGACCAAACTAAATATATATCAATATTTCATTCTACTATTTAGAAATATTGTTAATGCGAAATACTCTTTTATGCTGGGGCCACACTAAGGTTTAACGTCAATGCCCATTATCTCGATAATTATTGCGATAATTTTTACCGCATTAAAATGGGTGGCTACACTTCAACGGTCAACATGAATGCTCATTATTGGCGATAAAAACGGCATTGAATTTACTTTAATTCAAGCAAGATGGACGTCGACAGAGCTCTATATCTCATGAGTGTAAATTTATATTATTTGACTTTATTGAATCATTACCGAATAAAAAGAAAACGGAAACAAAGAAAAACGAGAAGGTGGATGATTACTCCACTAGGACGCCATAGTACGTATTTCCAGTCAAAATCGTGCGATTTTGAGGCAAATCCGTCGTAAAAAAACAAATACGTCCGCTCCCGTTGCGCTCTTGATGCAAACTGACAATACGTAATGTGGCCGCTTCATCGCATCAATTCTCGCGTTAATCTCTTTGATGTACCGCCACTTGAGCTATCGCCTAACTCCAAATGGCATTGTTAATGCCATTGTCAAATTATCCCGTTAAGTTGTGGCTACACCTATGGTGAACGTCCATTATCGCGATAATTAATGGCATTTCTCATTAGTGTGGCCCCAGCATTACACTATAACTACTGAACGGTTTTCTATAAAACTTACAGTTATATAGCTTATACCTCCTAACAACACTATTTATCGCAATAGCCGACATATATACGGAAAAATCCGCAGGCAAAGGCTAGTCTGATATGTCTGTTTGTATTCAATGTAACTTGGGAAAACGAAATTTGTAGTTTGTAATAAATAACTTCAGAATAGTCTTGCAGGGATTGTATCAGTTTGTGGGGGAACTGGTCCTAAGTTACCGCTCGATCTAGCAAAGTAAGACAATAATAAAGTAATGTGATTACTAACCATTGTAAGTGTGTATATATGTTTGTTGATTTTTCTGCCTCCCCAGAGCGAATCAATGTAATTTTTTCACAGTTAATGGACCGAAGAATGACATAGGTTCGGAGACCGCAATTAATTTTCCGAACGTTTCCGGACGAACCACGTATAATGTACCTACATGTATAAGATGGCTGCGAAATATAGACAAGATGGCTTCTTAATTTAGAAATGAAATAGTTACATGTGGTATAATTTGTCTATTATTAAAATATTTCTTTTTACGTATTAATGGGCAAACGAGCAGCCGTATCGCCTGATGGTAAGCGATTACCGCCGCCCATAGACATCCGCAAGACTAAAGGCGTCACAAGTGCGTTGCCGACCTTTGGGGGATGAGGGAAGGGTTTGGGGTTTAGGCCTCCGGTAGGCCAGTTTTCTACGAGGCCGTGGTATCTCTCCGGTCGAGCCGGCCCATGCATGCCGAAGCGTGGCTCTCCCACGGTGATTTATTTTATCAAACTAATGGTCACCCGGTAGACTAAACTCGACTTTTATTTATTTAATTTCGTATTTTGTTTTCTAGATATTTTTTAGATTTCTGCACTTCTCCTCCATTTAACTTCCATTGTTACTTTCATACTGCCTCGGTGGCCCAGTGGTAGTAAATGCGACTGAGGTCTCGGGTTCAAATCCTGGGTCGAACCAAGTGTTTGTGTAATCTACAAATATTTGTTTCGGAGTTTGGGTGTTTTCTATGTATAATATGTATGCATTTACAAAAAAAAAAAAGTATATGTATTCATATCAGTTGTCTAGTACCCATAACACAAGCTCTGCTTAGCTTGGGACTAGATGGCATTGTGTGTTAGATGTCCGAAATATTTATTTATTTATTTATTAATTTATACTCCGTTTTTCATAAAAGAGTCAATAGTTTTTGCTTCACATCTTAATATATAGTTTAAAAACATCAAGATTATTTCGTCACTGTTATCTATGCCTAGCTGTATCTGCCAAACCTTTTCAAAATATAGTAGAAAACTGACACCGAAAAATTGATAAAACAATCGTTATTTATCTTTAGTTGAGTTTTATGACCGTACAAAAAGCTACTAACATCATACTAATATTATAAAGGTGATAATAGTAAGTTTGTTTGTTACGCTTCAAGTGAAAACTACTTTACCGATCATCATGAAACTTGGTACACATTCTTGGAGGTATTAGAAGTAACATAGGATAATTTTTATGTATTGCGAGCATAGCCGCGGGCGAAACCTAGTTTTTATATAAATTAATTAGTAACTATAAACTTCAATAAATATTATTTTATTTGAAATATTTTATTTGAAAATATTAAATTTTCAAGCAGATATGCTTGAAAATTGAATATTTTCATAACTAGTGTTCCTAGTCTGAAATTCTCAATGGTACAACTTTCTATCAAATAAGGCTTTAAAAGATATTTAAGCCAAATTCTTTTCATTATGTTAATGAATAGTTCCCAGTCAAGTATAAACGTTTATCAAATTCTTTAACTTAATTACATAAAAATTATCATTTACGTTCAAGAGATATTGGACTACACAAGTATTAATGCGGAATTTTACGTTAAAATATCGCTTTGGGGAATATAACAAGATAAATTAAACACGATAGCAACTAGTAAAAAATAAAACACAATCCGTGAAAAGCATTGTATCATTTAATAATTCATTCTTTTTAACTATAATTTTTAATAAATTATTTCTTTTTGAGGTAAAATAAGTAACTATAATTAATCTATACTAAAAAGTTTACACGCGTCTAAACAAAAAGGCTTCATATAAATCAGTCGTATTGTTAATATAATACCTAACTTTATTCATAAAGTGTAATTGATATTGAAGGGAATATATAATTAGGTCGACTGACTCTTGAATGACCAAAACTCACAAACAAAAGTTAAAACTACACGAGTCCATATTTATAGTGTTAATAACTACTAACGTCAGCAAAATGTATTTATATATTCAATGAAACAGCTATAAAATATCATCCCCATAGACATGACATTATCACTGCTCGAATGTACATAAAAAAATCTAACACTCACCTCGCTAACACGAGCCAACTTTCTGAGAAATAATGCACAACACTATCACTAATCAAACTATTTTTCAATCAACACCAAATATATACAAACTCGTAGCACAGAAACACTAAACAACCAAACATTCACAAACCCTAAAAGTTAGCGATATATGACACTTAAAAAAAATTTACACTGTCGTGATTTTCTAAAAAAAAATTAGAAAAAACACGTCACTAAACAGTCGATTAGTTTTTTAATGTTATTTATTTATTTTGAGTTTTAATATCGCGTGTGGGGTTGAAAGGGGCGCGCGTCCTCCCTCTCCGATAGCAACCGAGCAACTGAGAAGAGAACTTCGTAGTACTAGAGTAGGTTTGGAGCGTAAAGCAACGCGAAATATACGTGCATATAATAATAGTCTGTTACCACATTCAAAACGTAGTAAACACATACCGCCGTGATTTATACCAACATAATCATCATTTCTAACCGACTTCAAAATAGGAGGAGGTATCTCAATCCGCATATATGTTCTTTTTTAGCGTGTTCGCGGATAACTTTGTAGTATATGAACCGATTTCAGGAGATAACAAAACCAGGATCAGGTGACCTTCGAAAATCGTAAGTGTGACTAGTGCGTTTGTAATTGCAATAGACAGATAGACGATAGAAACAGACTTCAAATAAAGGAGGAGGTTTTCATTCGTCAAAATCTTTTTGTTTGTATGTCAATATTTTCATCGTTTATGAACCGACTTAAAAAAATACTTTTGCATTGGGATTTGTGTAACTCTTTTTTTTAGTAACTAGCGGTTAGGTTAGGTTAGGTTATTTTTTGATTTTATTTCTTTAAAACCAAAATACTTGGAATTGAATCTAAAAATACATAACACTTACCTAGACTTACAATGTCACTAAAACAAGGCCGTTAAATTGTAAGGAATGAAGCCGATTGGCAATCTACCATTTTAATTAATACCACTAGTGAAATTTTAATTTCATGACTGACAAAATATACTATAATTGTTTATTTAAAGGTATTAAATAAACTAATATTATGTGTACTAGGTAGCTTAAATCTGTTAAAAGTTGTTGTGTAGTTGTCTCCCTTAGCTGATACGACACCCGCGGACTAACTAGGGGGGGTAACAGTTATTTTATTTTCTTTGGTGTATAATTTTCTTCGTGCCTGTTCAAATTTGCCTGGAAGAAATTACCTTTTAGTGATAAGACCGACATTAGTACATAATCATTCAATTGATATATTATTTTTATGTGAACTGTATTATCTGATATACAATAATGAATATTATTATATCTATTCTATTCTCTTAAGCCTCTACCAAGTTTAGCCTCAATAACCTGCACATACATAGCATATTAAAGTATTATATTTTCTTCTAGGGTGGTCAATCCACGTATAAAACATGGTCGACGAAATCTATAGGAAAACAAGTATTTTTACTTTCCTTGTACATGTATAAAATTTATATCTTTATATATATATAAATTCTCTGTGCATGTGTATGTGACTAAACTCCTCCTAAACGGCTGAACCGATTTCAATAAAAAAAACGTGCTTATTCCTGAAGATTCGACAATAGTTTAGATTCACAATTCGACGGAGTATTACCCCGTTGTGTAAAATAATAATAAATATTTCGATCATCTAAAACACAACGCCATCTAGTCCCAAGCTAAGCGACTAAGAGCTTATGTTATGGGTACTAGACAACTGATATAAATACATTTATACTTTTTTTTTGTAAATACCTATTTATTATACATAGAAAACACCTGTGGGGGAACGGGTATAATGATCCACCCAACACAAAGGGAGAATCCTCCGACCAGGCGAGGTGATCATGCCTGGCGGGCCACTGCCCAACAGTTGATGTTGGGATGTTGTATATATGATAATCGGCGCGAGAACTATTTATTGCGCGATTCAGGATTGGTAGTTTCTTCGTATTGTAGGTTACTCCGTAGTTCAGTGTAACTTCGGTAGATGGCGCTGTACTGTTATGTTGTATGTGGAGGTCGCCACTCACCCAAACTTCGAAACAAATATTTGTAGATCACACAAACACTTGGTCCGACCCAGGATTTGAACCCAAGACCATAGCATAGCAGTCGCATTCACTACCACAACGCCACCGAGGCAGTAACAATAACCGCGGGTAGCACCGCGGGACTCATACATTACGCTAGAGTATATATAATACAATAAATAAGCTAGAACTAGTTGTAATTTGTACAACGAACAACCTTATCGCACTCCGACCATCTCTGTAATGGTATGGTGAAATCATAAAGTAGTACAATAATAATTACTAGGTTACAATAATTATAAATCTGTGACTATTAGCCGTTGGTTGTATACCTCAGAATAGCTCCTTTTACCTCGGAAAGCGACTTTAACACTTTGACCGCCAAGGACGCGTTAAAGCATCATTTGAAAATTTACTCGAGACAACCAACCAACGACGCGGTCTTAAAGTGTCGACCGCACTTCATTTTTTAATGAAGAATAAAACTTAGGTAATACAGTTTTTTTATTTTAAAAAATGTACATAATATAGGTATATCGCACATTAATTACTTTTTCTTAATGCCAGGATAGTTGTATTCTTTAGTTTTTAATATTAGGCACTACGTTTATTTTGTTTTTGCGTACATCCTACTGACATTCTAAACGCGAAAATTAGTGAGTATGTAAGTGAGTATGTTTGTTGCTCTTACACGGAAAAACTACTGAATGAATGTTGATTTAACTTTAGAATAATATAGCTTATACATCAGAATACAATTTATAAAGATACTAGTTTCACCTCGCGGCTTTGCCCGCGGCTATTGTCGTACCACCGCGGTAGCACCGCGGTGTTCAGCTATTAAATAATAATGCACACGAAAATTTTAAATTTACTGTTTTTAAAAGTTATGGAGCTTTTAAAAGAAAGCAACTTAGTCTGGGTGCACTTTGTGACCGTTTTATGTGTTTGCAAAGTCCCCCGCGACACAGGATGTATATTTCTAATGCGGGAGTTATCCTTTTGAAAGAAGGAATTAATGTAATAAAGGCTGTAAATATAAGTGATAAAATTAAAACCGCTTGTTCAAAGTTAATTCATCGGTTTCATACAAGCACCGCAGCAGCATCGCCGTCCTGATAGAATCCTATTACTCAATATATGTAACTAGCTGACCCACGCAACCTCGTTCGCGTCTTCTATTGCCCGTAGCGTGAAAATTTTCCCCCGTTTTAGAAACATTCTTCATTGGTGCTCCGCTCCTATTAGTATTAGTGTGATGACATATAGTCTATAGCCTTTCTCGATAAATGGACTATCCAACACTGAAAGAATTTTTCAAATCGGACCAGTGGTTCCTGAGACTAACGCGTTCACACAAACTCTTCAGCTTTATTATTAGTATAGATTAAGTTTGTCACTCTTTAATTCGTCCCCTCAGCCAGAATGACTAGAAGTATTTCTTCGTATATTTCTACTGTGCGGCAATTGAACTTCCGAACCTCAGATGAACTACAACCTCCCTAAATGTGTGATATACAATACCTGAAAAAGTAAAAAAATCTCGTTCCCATAGTTTGCTCCGTGACCTGTAAAAATTAAAAATTCCTCAAGTTCCGGGGCGGGCCGGAAGCGACGAGAATTTTGACACGGTTATAACTCCTTAATGTGTTTGTAAAAAATGAATTCATAAAGAAGGTTGAATGTTAATCTTTTATAACGGGTTTTTATTGAAGAATTTCATCGCTGCGTTTTATTTTGTTGGAGAATTTATCAGTTGAACGTAAATAATTAACTTTTTTATCGTTTTTTTGTACTGGATAATAAGAAGGCAACTACAGGTGTGTTTTTATAGTAGGAGAATTCGTCCACGGATTGATCATATTCTGCCATAATATAGTGCTATTAGATTGATAAAGACTCTTTTTTAGCAGCAAATTAAACGCTAGTCCACTCAACTGTGGTCTTGCCTATAGTGAAGTAAGACAGCTCAGTTAGCCTAATCGTTTAAGCGGTCCCCACGCCACTTTCTACTGCGCCAAGTGTTGTTCGTTCAAATCTCAGATGGGACAACACTCCACAAAGTGTTGTTCTGAGTCTGGGTGTTCTTTGTGTATGTTTCATGTATGTTTGTCGTCCCCGTGACACAGGATGTATATTCCTAGTGCGGCAGTTGTCTTTAAACCCCCCCCCCCTCCTCCCTTCTCAGCCTGCTTTAAACAAGCAGATGGGTTACTCAATGTTAAGTAACCGTTTTCTGAGACCCCTTCCCGCTCCCCTGGGACAGGATAAGCAAGGGGAGGCGAGCTTTGGACTCAGTCAATGCGACAAAAGAATTGCTTAATAGTGGTTATCTGTAAATAGGTGAATTCCATGTACATTTGTACTGTACTGCTATGCTTGAGGTCTCGGGTTCAATTCCCGGGTCGGACCAAATGTTTGTATGATCTGCTTATTTTTTGTTAGATGTCTGAAATGTTAATGTATTTATTCTCACGGTATCTTTGGTTCTAATATAAAATTAATGTTGTTTTACTTTTCTAACAAATAGCAGGAGTATATTAGTATTAGTTTAACTGCCTCGTTGATAAAGTGGTAGCGTACGTGACTGCTGTGCTTGAGGTCTCGGGTTCGATTCCCGAGCCGGACCAAATTTTTACAATGTGTATGTACTTAGAAAAGTCAAGTATTTAATTATTTATATCAGTTGTCTAGTACTCATAGTTCAAGCTTTACTTAGTTTGGTACTAAATGACGTTGTGTTCTAGATGTCCGAAAATATTAAAGATTTTAAAATATTTTATCTACACCCATGCAAAAAATTGTCTATAAAAGTTTCTGAAACAGCTAACTCATTGCTAACATTAAAACGTTATGTGACATATTTACCTTAATAATGACTGCTTCGGTGGCGCGAGTGGTAGCGTAAGCGACTGCTGTGCTTGAGGTCTCGGGTTCGATTCCCGGGTCGGTCCAAATGTTTGTATGATCTGCAAATATTTGTTTCGAAGTTTGGGTGTTTTCTATGTATAATATGTATGTATTTACAAAAAAAAAAGTATATATGTATTTATATCAGTTGTCTAGTACCCATAACACAAGCTCTGCTTAGCTTGGGACTAGATGGCGTTGTGTGTTAAATTGTCCAAAATATTTATTATTATTATTATTATTATCCAAACGAGTGTTTTGTTGTACCACATTTCATAATGCAAATCCTTTTTTTTTTTAAAAAGAACATTGTCAACCACGTGCCTTCACTAACACAGCGTCGTATACCGCCATTTTTGTTCGATATTAGTATTGCACATCACCTTGTGGTTTCAGAACTTTATATAGAGGATACATATCATGAATGTAGATAAAGTCTTGTATGCAACTGTACATAATTAGGTATTAAAACACTCATGTGGTACTATTATCAAACCCACAGTCGTGTTTTAATACCCCTTATAATACAACAGTTGCATAAATAACTATAAAAACATATTTAATTATTTTTTTAAACAAAATGTATTCCTTTTGAGAGACGTAGACTAATTTGAGCAGTTAAACTAGTTGCTAATATCAGCTTTTCATAGCACTTGATGTTCGTGTTGTACTAATGAAGTGCGTGATCTAAGAAGTGAGATATGTTTAAAAGAGGCGAGCAACGCCATAACTAGGTTATCAGAGAAGGCCGAGATCACGCTATAGTATGTCTGTAATGACAATAATAACAACAGTCTGTGTTTACAGTTCTTCGTTAGTCTGGCGGCTAGCGTATGCGACTGCCAATCAAGAAGTCTCTAGTTCAATTCCCTAGTCGGGCCAGAATGGTGTATAGTATTTTTCGTATATGAAATTCTTATTAACCGGCCCGGAGTATGGAAGATGGCGATGTTTCCATCCCGTGTCTCGCAGAGCACGTTAAGTCGTCGGTCCCAGTTGCCCTGAACATCTATGGTAATCGTTATTGAGTAGTCCATTCCCTCAAATGGTCTGACACTAGTTTTAACTTTTGAATAGGGTGAACTGAATTCGAAAGTTGAAACAGTTGAAGGGCTAGTCGCTTCGTGGAAAAAGTGATATTCAGGTAATACGGGGTAAAACTAGAAGCCGACCTCAAATTATCTTGGGATAAGACTAGGTAGGAAGGAAGGAAGAAGTCTGTATTTTCAGTACTTTTTATGGACCATTCCCTTTATTATGGCGTGGCGACTTCCATATCAACCAAAACATACTATAACGCCATCTTTCTAAGATACACTGAACTACAAAGTAACAAACAATGCTTAGTATCTGCTAATCTTGCACCGCAATATAGAAGTTCTCGCGTCGATTACCAAAAATATAACATCAAAATATTATCCCTGGAGATGGTGACAATCCAGTATGTATGCCACAAGGAAAGATCCTCAATTTGTGTTAGAGGGACTTGCGATCCCGTTCCCCCCACAGTCACGTCGGGGACAACACAAAGGGAGAATATTCCTTATATGCAAAGTGAACAATGTGAACATACCTAATATGTCACGACCCAACGGTTGATATTGGGATGTTGAATATTTGCTAATCGGCGCGAGAACTTCTATAACGCGATGCAGGATTAAGAGTCCGTAGCTCCGTATAGTTCGTCATTCCGTAGTTCAGTGTATCTCCAGTGTTTGGCGTTTGATTTCTCCTGACTCCGCTCGCTACTGAGCTGTGTTATGGGTTTACATTTTGTGTAATCCACAAATTGTTCTTCTGAGACTTTACAAACGGACACAGAAAACACCCATAGGTGTTCTCTGTGTCTGTTTGTAAAGTGATGTCTTCTCGTCTTTTCTAAGTTTGTAAAGTGCCCTGCGACACAGGATATATTTAAAAATAAATAAAAATATATTTGGAACATTTAGAATACAATGTTGTTTAGTGTCAAACTAATCTAAGCTTATATTATGGCAAGCGCCATAAATACATAATTATATTTTTTTTTATTTTACGTAGAAAACACCCACACTCCGAAATAAATATTAGAAAATATTTTTTGTTCTTTTACATCTAACACAAAACAATCTAGTCCCAAGCTAAGCAGAGTTTGTGTTACGGGTACTAGACAACTGACATAAATACATAATATATATTTTTTTTGAAAATATATACATATTATATACTAGCTGAACCCCGCGGTGCTACCCGCGGTACGACAATAATCACAGGCAACGTCGCGAGGCGAGGCTAGTATCTTTATAAATTATAGCCTACGTGTTATTCTGATGTATAAGCTATATTATTGTAAATCGTAAAATAAGTAACTTTTCTGGTTGATTTTTTACACCTTGTTTCTTGAAAAACGCAAATATCTTACGGAACCCTATTTTTTTTCCAAAATAAAATATAGCCTATGTTACTCGTGGATAATGTAGCTATCGAATGGTGAAAGAATTTTTAAAATCGGTCTAATACTTTTCGAGTTTATTCGTTAGGTACATACAAAAATACAAATCTTTCCTCTTTATAATATTAGTGTAGATAGATGTAGATAGATAACACCCAAACTCCTAAACGAATATTCTGCAGATCATTCAAACATTTGGTCCGACCCGGTAAACGAACCGAGACCTGAAGCACAGCAGTCGCATACGCTACCACTACGCCACCGAGTAAAAATACAAGATGCCGTTGACATAAGAAAATAATAATAAATAAGTTGTAACTAAATACCAGGGAACCTTTACCTTAAAAGGAATCATAAAATGTACATAAAACCTCAAAATCGTTATCCCCACGCTTCTGCATGAACCTGATAACACCGATGGTATAAAGTCTTTCAAACAACTTCATAAAACTTATTCGCCCCAACAAGGAACAAGTTCTGATTTAATAAAAGCCAACTTCATAACAACCTATAAGTAGACATTACAGAACGTTACTGTACAATTAAAGTTTTCACATTTGACTACAGGTCAGCACGGGCTGTTTAATGAACAAACTTCTGGAATCTTGTACGCCTGTAGTGATTCTCAACAACCGGCTGGATACTATTACGTACCAATGGGAATTGTTAAATCATACTAATATTATAAACGTGAAAGTACTGAATGGATTTCGATGAAACTTTGTAATAATAACTGCCTCATTGGCGTAGTGGTAGCGTATGCGACTGTTAATCTTGAGGTCTCGGGTTCGATTCCCGGGTCGGACCAAATGTTTGTGTGATTTACAAATATTTGTTTCGGATTTAGGGTGTTTTCTATGTAAAATATGTATGTATTTCCTAGTACTCATAACACAAGCTCTGCTTAGCTTGGGACTAGATGGCGTTGTGTGTTAGATGTCCGAAATATTTATATTTATTATTATTATTTACAATAATATAGCTTAAACATCCGAATAACACATAGGCTACAATTTATAAAGATACTAGTTTCGTCTTGCGGCGTTGCCCGCGGTTATCGTCGTACCGCGAGTAACACCACGGGGTTTAGCTAGTATAATATAAGGTAGGTTACCTATGGTTTAAAAACCGATAGTTTGAATATTTGTGAACGTCGTTGCGTATAAATGAGAATTGTTATTACATGAAACTAGGTATTCAGCCGTTGGACCAATTTTAATAAAATTTTGTATGGAGGTACCCTACAAAAATTTATCAAAATTGATCCAACTGTTTAAGCGTGAAAAGGTAACAAACATACACACACACACACACACACAAAATTCCACCTTTTAAATATTAACAACCTTTTGCCTACGACTGCGCCCGCGCGTATACCGGTTATCGCAATAAAAATAAAAGTATTTTTTTACAAAATTTCATTGAAATCGGAGTTACTTTCGAAATTATAAAATACTAGCTGACCCACGCAACCTCGTTTGCGTTTTATATTGCCCGTGGCGTGAAAATTTTCCCCCGTTTTTGAAACATTCTTCATTGGTGCTCCGCTCCTATTAGTAGAAGCGTGATGATATATAGCCTATAGCCTTCCTCGATAAATGGACTATCCAACACCGAAAGAATTTTTCAAATCGGACCCGTGGTTCCTGAGATTATCCGGAACAAACAGACAGACAAAAATTTTAAAAATATATATTTTGGTATGTGTACTTTATATACATTCATATGCATGTAGTAGAAAGCGGTTATTTTAATATTACAAACAGACACTCCAATTTTATTTATTTGTTTTGTATGTATGTATAGATTAAGTCTGGATAGGGATTTTTTTACTTTTAAATAACAATCATCGGTATTGCCACACGTAATAAACACGTTAAAGTTACACGAACTCATTTGGGAATCGCAATTTGGAATTAGAGAGAGGCTTTGAGCACAGCTAGTTCACACATTCGACATACACGGTTCATTAAAGCACAATTAATCGTTTCATCAATCGCTTGTGTGATTCGGAAACTTTAGGAGAATTTGAATCGGTTTCAAAACTCTCAACATAAGCGGCGATTGCTTTGAAACTGATATTTGTATAGGGAATTTAGGAAACCGAGCCTAAAGATATTGATAGGAAATATGCGTTTATTTATTCAAAATTATCTAATTTACATGATTGTCACGATGAACTTCGAAACTATCTAATCGATTTTTAGGTTTGTAAAGTGAAAACTTCTTTAGGCGCGCTGAGCACTTTTTGGATGAACAAAAATCATGGTCAGTTGAACAATAGTATGTAGATCACACAAAAGTGATATAAACCAAAATAAAACAATAAGCGAGTGACCGTTTAAACCACTGCGCCATCTTTTATTAGAATTATATTAATGGAGCCATCATTCACAAGTCTGAGTAAAATTATCATTATATACAAATACATAAAATTGAAATGTCTATTTATAATTTCAAAATAACAGCTTTTCAGTAAATGCAAATGAAAGAATAGATAAATAAATATTCCGGACATCTAATACACAACGCCATCTAGTCCCAAGCTAAGCAGACCGTGTGTTATGGGTACTAGACAACTAATATAAATACATATATATATATATTTTTTTGTAAATACATACATATTATACATAGAAAACGCCCAAACTCCGAAACAAATATTTGAAGATTACACAAACATTTGGTCCGACCCAGGATTTGAACCCGAGACTTCAAGCATAGCAGTCGCATTTACTACCACTGCGCCACCGAGGCAGTCGAGTATACGATACTTACATGAAAATTTCGATTTTTATTTATTTTGTCCGCCTGTCTGTTTGTTGTGGCTTTAGACCAATTTTGACGAGACTTTCACTGATAGGTAGCTGAGGATATAAGGAATAACTTTTTTAAGACTAGGTAAGGTTTTACCCGCGGTACGACAATAACCGAGCGTTCAGCTAGTATTTAATAAGAATCTTCTTGTAGCAATATATGTAGGTACCTACTAAAATTCCATAACCTACTGACCTGGCTAACTCTTGGGTGAACCAATCCCTTTCTCGGTACTTAATTATTAAGTCATTAGGACGTCGGAAAACATCTTCCGGACGAAATAGATAGGCTTGATTTAAACTGTGATGATTTTAAAAAGCTATTAAGCCGTGTGTATGAATGCGGGGCACAGACTGAGGAAACGGAAGGCATAAAGTGAGGCGCACACGAGATAACTGCGGTAATGTGACAATGATGCATAGATGGGTGGATAACTACGCTAATATATTTTGTGTGCAACGATAACGCTTTGGATGTTATTTTGTGCTATTTTCATTGGTACTTGTTTGGTATATGTTGGTAAGTTCTTCTGAAATTGAAAGGCAATAGGCCTTGTTAGTCTAAAATAAGTGGCTAGTGTAAGCGACTGCAGATCATGAGGTCTCGGATTCGAGGTCGGTGTTGGGCTGCTGTTTATTATCTTAATTTTTTTTTTTAACTTATTATGTTATTCCGATGTCTGAGCTATATTACTGCAAAGTGTTATATGTAAATCCGTTTTGTAACAAACACACACACACATCCTTACAAACTTTCGCATTTATAAAATAAAAAAGGATATACCTACGTAGGATTAGTAGAAAGCAGGTTATAAATGTACATTGGTATTCTCACCATCTCACTGCCGCGGTGGCGCAGAGGTAGCGTATGCGACTGCTGTACTGAAAGTATCGGGTTCGATTCCCGGGTTGGATCAAATGTTTGTATGATCTGTAAATATTTGTTTCGGAGTTTGGGTGTTTTCTATGTATAATATATATGTATTTACAAAAAAAAGTATTTATGTATTTATATCAGTTGATCTAGTACCCAGAACACAAGCTCTGCTTAGCTTGGGACTAGATGACGTTGTGTGTTGTCCGAAATATTTATTATTTATTATTATTATTTTATTATCATAGTACATTTCAGCTCTGCTCAGTTTGGGTTCTGAGCCGTATGTGAGAAGTGAGATATTATTGTTCTCAATTCAGTGGTTAGAGGCAGATATTTTACAGAACACGGTTTTACGACGCCACCTAACACTCACTTCATATCATCTATTTTCCTTTCCACGGCTGTGGCCCTTTTCAGATATATCAGCGAAGTATTTTTTACGATTTTTCTACGTTATTTGTGACTTTGACCTCGTTTTCCTAAAACGCTGTAGTAAAACCAACTATTTTTTTGATACAACGACCTCTGCCTACGCCATTGACTAAAACATTACTATATTCTTTTTATGTGTCAGCCTACCAAAGCACTCTGCCTATGTTTCTCACATAAGCAGAATCCCAAAGTGAGTAACTGCATGTTTGGTCTAGTGGTTAAGCTGTCGCCACGCCCTACTTCGTCAAGTGTTGTGGGTTCAAATCCCACATGGAATAACACTTTGTGTGATCCACAAATTGTTGTTGTAAGTGTGGGTGTTCTTTGTGTCCGTTTCATGTATACCTGTAAAGTCCCCCGCGACACAGGAATTATTCCTAGTGCGGGAGTTATCTTATTTTAACAAAAAAAAAAGAGTGGTGGTCAAAATACTCATTGCTCGTGCAGACACTGCAACAATGCAGCATGTTGACCCACTCTATGGTGACCTATTGACATGCTTCTGCAAAATTAGGCCTAATATATCATACATATTTCAAGTTATCGCCGTCCACTAATCAAACGAAGATGAACGAACTTCGTTTATCGACTGCACGATTGGCCTTGGAATTTAAGCGCCACGCTGCTTTCTACTGCACCAAGTGTTTTGAATTTAAATGGCAGACGGAACAATACTTTGTGTGATCCATAAATTGCTGTTCTGAGTCTAATTATTCTTTGTGTCGAAAGACACTATCTGTCTGTTAAGCTTTCACGCCTAAACCTCTGCATCGATTTCAATGTTTGCCATTGTGATACTTTGATTCTTGAGAAAGAAAATAGGTTACTTAGTACTTTACTACCATAACTGATTTCAAGCGGGGAGAGCCGCGGGCAAAATATAGTTACTTGAAGTTCGTCTGTAATATACTATAAGATAAATAAATCACCATCTGTGATGTTTTAAAAGTGCACGATCCGATACGTTAAATAATACACTTATTACGTAATATACAGAATGTAGAAAAAAACATAATAGCTTTTCCCCTGCGCACTTAACATGGGTCTTTCATACAAGCGATTATTATATTGCCTTCACAATAGGATGCTATTCTCCATCGAACACTTAATAGAATACGTGAATTATGGCCAAGGAATGTATATTTACTCTTCGAGATTTATGTGTAAGCAAGAAAACAATATTTCAAGTTACTTCATACTTGCTGTACTAAATAATATTTTGGACTTTTGACACTCAACGCAATCTAATCACATATTAAGCAAAGCTTGTACTATGATTACTAGACAACAGATTTTTATACAAAAACATATTCATATTTCATATTATTCATAGAAAATACCCAAACTCCGAAACAAACATTTGCAGATCATACAAACTAAAGCGGCGTAAATACAAAGAAATTGTGGGTACAAATATTATTGAACTGTTTGGGGTCGACAGGATAGAGGCATGGGGTCTGAGAGCTCGTGTTATGTTGGAACAACTAGCTAAGCAACTGACCGACGTCTTTCGTCACCAGGAGGCGAAACACAAAGCCTCAGAATTGTCATGTTGTATATATGATAATCGGTGCGAGAACTTCTACTGCGCGATTCAGGATTGATAGTTTATTCGTGTTGTACGTTGCTGCATTGTTCAGTGTGTCTGCGGTAGATGGCGCTATAGTATGTCGCTGTTGCGCTGTATGTGGAAGTCCTCACAGTATTTTATTTCCTAGTATTTTCATTTTAAAGTGGGTTAAAGGAAAAAAATATAAAAACTTGGCGAGCTCACTGCTGAAGAATTCTATTAAACAATTTGAATGCAAAACATTTTACACAAAACCATTAATAAAAAGAAAGCTGAAACATCGACTTACTGATTTATTTAGTGACTTTTATTCAATTAAAACTGCCCCCGATCGAACACACGCTCTAGGGATGCGACCTACATTAAAAGTTTTGCTTATTAAGTTATTAAAAATAACATTTATTACACAAAACGTTCAACTTAAAACTAGGTTAAATTACAAATCGAACATGAAATGACCTCTGTTGCCAAGCTAGGTAGAAACCTGTAAATCGGCTATCTGCGCCTTCCCCACGGGAATTTGAACTTACGAGTATTGACAGACAAGGTTAATTATTAGAAAATAAGTACCTACAATAATTCTACTATTGATTAAAAAATAACTAAATGAAAACTTAATTAATAATATAAAACCTTGTTTATAATATGTACATAACTTGGTTTCCATTCAAAGAGGGCCGGTACTCCCGTGTTCGTAAAAAAATTCCCAAAAAATTTGACTTTCAAAACCAAACCAAATTGAAATGGGACCCGTGAAGAACCAGAAAAAAAATTAAAAGTTCTGAGGTAACAAACATAAAAAATACAGTCAAATTGAGAACCTCCTCCTTTTTTGAAGTCGGGTTAAAAAGTGGCACCAGGTTAAAAAGAGTGTAGAATGATCTACGACCTCCACGAAATCTGGCTAATAGAAGTACCTGGGACAGGAGGTGCGTCGAGCGTCGACTTATACTTTGCGACAGTGATTTTTATCAGTGTCGTCTGGTCCTGGTGTATTTGAAGCGTATACTTCACGATGGGTTGCTTGACATGGGTCTTAATTTAAGAGTGTAGTTCAATAGAGGCATGGAATAAAACTTGTCAAACTTTTTCAAAAGGTTTACTATTTATGGTAATGTTCTTTAACACGCTTCATAAATACTAAAGATTTTCGTTAAGTATATGATACTGGTTGATTGCACGTTTGGCCTAGTGGTTATAGCGATCACCACGACGTTTACTACTGCGCAAAGTGTTAAGGTTTTAAATCCCATTTGGGAAAACGTTTTATATGATCCGCAAATTGTTGTTCTGAGTCTGGATGTTCTTTATGTCCGATACAGGGTGTATGATGCAGGAGTTATATTTAAAAATAATAAAGCTCAATCTCTGTGACAGATAGCTACGAAACCAATGAAGTAACTTATAAAAAAATGCTATGTTTAGACATCTATATTATTATATAGTTGAAAAGTTTGTTTGTTTGCTTGAACGCGTTAGTCCAGAAAGTACTGGTCGGATTTGAATAAAATATTTTATTGTTGGATAGCCTAGTTATGGTTGTATGTACACAGCTATACACAGCATCTTTATTGATAATGCGAGAATTACCTTTTCATATGAAATAACTGGTAAACAATTTTTGTCAGTTACTGCATAACTACGATGCAGTTGTCGAGACGTCGCATAAATACATCCCTAGAGCACGCCCGAAAGCCGACGGCTCGTCCATATGATTAATAACTCCAAAACTTGTGGACGTGTATCGGTGAAACACACAAAGTAATTTGTTCTGTCATCATGTTTACATTCATACTTTAGTATGAAGCGCGGCCTGTTTATAGGTTCAACAATATATGTAGGCTGTGCCAAAAACAGTAAGTGAAATAAGAAAAAGTTGGAACATACAAAAAGTTTATTTACAGCCGTATACATATACGTACACAACCGAGGGAGAGCCACGCTACAGCATGAATGGGCCGGCTTGACCGGAGTGATAACACGGCCTCACAGAAAACCGGTCTGAAATAGCGCTTGTGCTGTGTTTCACCGAGTGAGTGAGGATACCGTAGGCCTACACCTCATCCCCTCCCCGTCTTCTAAAGGCCGGCAACGCACTTGTCACGCCTCCGGTGTTTCGATACGCCTGCTCGATTGCCCCCTATACAATAAAAAAATCCCAATGTACTTATGCATTCGGGTGAACCAGCTTTCAAAACATTTAAAAAAACGTGCGTTGCGATAAAATCGGCTCCGCCAATCACTGGCTAGTGCTTCAGCGAGCTCAACATAAAACAAAATTTTAACAAAAAACAGACTCCAACAACTGGACCAAATAGAAGCTTTTAAATAAAAAAAGATTCATCGAAGTCGGTTAGCGCGATATTGAGTTATTCGTCAATTTGTCGCGCACATACTTAATACAAATTGAAGACTTATATGGTTTTCTCATGGATGACATTGTCAGAACTGGACCTAATTAAAATGGGACCACATGGCAGCATCAGTTTTCAAATTAAAAATTATCAAATGCGGTACACCCAGTCGAAAGTTCTGTTGTAACAAATAAATAAACAAGCCTTTTTATTTCTTGCTTTACAATGCTTTGTACATTCTACGAAAGTAACAAATAAATGTTTAGTGTTAGTAGTTTTCTGTAATTAGAAGTTATGGTTTTTGTTAATTTAGTTAATGATTAAGTTTAAACAATAAGTAAAAAAAAAATAATTATTCTTTAACTTTCAGCAGGAACCCCGGTTTAGGTAAAGGCATCCTCTAAAGATACCCACTGTTACCGGTTGTAACAAACATAAATAAATACAGCCGAATTGATAAGCTCCTCTCACTAAGTCGGTTAAAAATAGCTCATAACTCTGTCTCGATTCACGAAGCGGGAGACAATAGCTATAGACTGAATTATGGATGAACACAGTGTGGTGTGGTGTTAGTACAACTGGAAACCAAATTACCACTTAATCAGATAATTTCTAGCGGCATGTCAAACATGCCTGACTGTTCTTGATGTGTTCTCGGTTTCAATTCCCGGGTCGGAAATTCCCAAATACTTATGATCTGTAAATATTAGTTTCGGAGTTTGGGTGTTTTCTATGTAATATATAATGTGTATATACAAAACCAAAACTATATATGTATTTATATCAATTGTCCAGTATGCATAATATAAGCTCTGCTTAGTTTGGGACTAAATGGCGTTGTGGATTAGATATCCGAAATATTTATTTTGTTGATTTATTTACATTAAAAAACCTACTTGCTAAGCCCCTGTTGTTGATTAATAACAGAAGCCGCGAGTTAGGCCGTGGAGCGAAGCTAGTCTAAAAACAGTAGCCTAAATTACTCCTAATATCATCGGCTATCTGCCAGGAAAGTTTCTTCAAAATCGGCCCAGTCATACTGGAGATTAATCGGGCTAAACAGACAGACAAAACTTAAAAAAATATTTTTTGATGTACGTGCGGTATATACTTTTATGTACATTTAGTGAGAAACTTTTAATTTGAAATTACCAACAGACACTTCAATTTTATTTATTTGTATAGATAGATCAATCAACCTAAACCATCAAACACTTCCAGAAACTACTATATTAATCAGCACAAGAGATTGTGTGTCTTGAGTCGTTCAATTAATGTGAAATTTACGCATGAAATTCCATGTTCATTAATAGTAAACACTCGTAGGATTAATTGCTGAACTCACTGACTTCATAAACAAGTACGCCAACTTGAATTATGAGCCGTTGATGACTTTCGCCGCATATTAATGACTGACATTTCGTTCAAACAATCGGATACACTCTCAATGACTAAGATCATCTATTATATGTAACTAGCTGAGCCCCGCGGCGTTAATCGCGGTACAACAACAACCGCGAGCACAGTATTATTTTGAACTTTAATCTTACACCCTTAAAGTTGAAAATAAAACCAAACTATTGTTTAAAGTTAAATTACGTTAATGAATAAGGCTGTATAAGTTTATCGATTTACAACAGCATTTTAAGTTTATAGTCATACGAATATTGTAAATTTGAAAATAACTGTCTGTCTGTTCGTTTTACGTTCGGAGATAATCCAACAGTACCTGAATAATCGATACTTCTTTTGCTAAGATTGTTACATTGCTGTAATACTAAATTCATACTTTTCGATATCGATACAAAAATATCGATATAAATTAACTTAAACTGTCGCGACGACTAACGGTCCGAACGGCGCGTCACCGCTCCCTTCGGAGATCGACACTTTGACCGTGAGCTCGTGTCTGCCACACGTACTTGGTTTTAAAATAGTTCGTTGTAGGTACTTATACTAATATTTATTTCATATTATAGCTTCTTTAAACTTCACAATTAGCTACGATTGTGGAGGTGTTGTTCTGGTGCCGTATTAGTATCTAATAAACACTAAGTAAATTGTAGCCCCGTGAACGGGGTTTTTAGGTTTACCTCTGAGTTCACCCACTGGTCGCCGCGCTGCCTACTCAGCGTGGCGCCTACAGATCTCGGTGAAGTTTGAGATTGACCCTCACTCTACTGGAAATGCGGCACCCGCACTGCCTACAAACTGGTCGCCGACAGACCTTCTACTGTTGCGGGGTCTACAGAAACGGTTTTAAATTCACCTTGTTTACCCTCTGGTCGCCGCGCTGCCTACTCAGCGTGTCACCTACAGAGCTCAGTGAAGATTGACGCTGCTCCCTCGAAAACGGTTCACCTTTAAGCTTACCCCCTGGTCACCGCGCTGCCTACTCAGCGTGTTGCCTACCGACCTCGGTGAAGTTTGGGTTGACCTTCACTCTGCGGGAGACGCGGAAACCGCACTGCCTACAAGCTGGTCGCCGACAGACGTCCTGCTCCTGCGAGTCCTACAGGAGCGTACGATTCCGATCCCTTGTCTGTGCTATCTTAGAATATATTAAGTTTGGGAATCGAACCCACTACACTACCACTACCGTTCTAGTTAATAAATTCTATTTGTTACGTACGACTAGCCGGTTTTATTTCTACGTAATTACGTGCAGACGTAACAAGATCTCTAAAAATGAATACTAGCTAGATCAATTTATCGCCCCCAAAACCCCCTGCACACTAAATTTCCTGTAAATCGTTCGAGCAGTTGCCGAGATTCAGATTATTTATATAATATAGGTAATATTATAATATACGTAAATAAAAGAATTGCTTGTTTAAAGATATTGATAATACTCAGTTGGAGTTACAAATCTGACATTAAGTATTCCGGTCAAAACCATTAAGATATATAAATATATTGTAATATATTGAAATCTTAATTGAACTTGTATGTCCTCAAATGTCAACCCAACGGCCACCCAACATCAAAGGGATAATATAAGCTGTGCTTCTTTACGAGTATATTAATTTCAGACAATATTACTTTCAAAGAAAGTTACATAATAAAGAAAATACATTCAATATCGTTTCATAATACTCCTATGGTAATTATATTTGTACCCTAGAGGTATAACATTAAAATCATATCTCGAAGCTATTTTTTTAATACAATAGGGGGCAAACGAGCCCACATATCGCCTGATGGTGAGCGATTACCGCTGCCCACGGACACCCGCAACACCAGAAGCGTCACAAGTGCGTCGCCGGTTTCCTGTGAGACCGTGGAGCTCTCCAGTCGAGCCGGTCCATTAACGCCAAAGCGAGGCTCTCCCACGGCTGTTAGAATACTTCTTGTATTTACAGAACGGATCTTAATTTATAAACTACTAGTTTTTGTTCGCGACTCCACTCGCATTTAGGTAGGTTTTCATAACAAAAATTAACCTATGTCTTTCTCCAAGATCTAAAATTCATTCAAATCAGTTGAACGGTTCAATCGTTAAAGCGTAACAGTAAGAGAGAGTTACTATTAATTTTTTTTAGTATTTTTTTTCATTAGCCGACTTACTTACTTTACAAACAAACATGAAACGGAACAACAATTTGTGGGTCCCACAAAGTGTTGTCTCATGTGGATGGTGACCACCACTCTTGAATTCTGATGGTGCTTTACATCAGGCAGGGCAGAGTCATTTTGGTGGCTCAAGAAAAAAAAAATGGAAAAAAAAAATTGGAACTCACTACACTTGGCGCAATAGATAACTGCTTGGCGACCGCTTAAACTACTCGGCCAACCGTGCAGTCAAATACAAATATGGACTTTTTCAAAGTATAAGTACATTTTCAGCCTAAACCCCATATCCACAAAGACCTCAGTAATCCAGTAATCCACTCTAACCACTCTGCAGACAAAGCCTAGGAACATGTTTCGTCTTTTCTAATCTTTTAGTCCGTAGAATAGATTGTAATAGCAATTTCCTCCTGCACTCTTGGTATGACATTTACAGACAAAAGACTACATCTACATATCAATGAATTAAAAAAGTAAAATTTAAAAACATTAGTATCAGAATCTGAACATCTTCTACACAAATAAATAGAATTGGAGTGTCTGTTTGTAATATTAATATGTATAACCGCTTTCTCCTAATTTTTTTTTTACCACTTTTGTCTGTCTATTTGTTTCCGCTAATCTCTAGAACGGCTAACCGGATTTTGACAGGATTTTCGCTGGCAGATAGATGGTGTAATAGTAATGGAATAATTTAGGCTACTTTTTTTATACTAGCTTTGCCCCGTGATTTTATCCGCAGTTGAAAAGGTACGACAATAACTGCGGGTAACACCGTGGGACTCAGCTAGTAGAGAATAAACTATTTAGGCATTTAATAAAAGATTGTATATGTTCAAATTTGTAAAAGTAACTTTATGTTAACATGGGAAAATTACATTTTGAACTAAGTTTGGCCCTTGAATTGGAATATTCTCTAAACAGTCATCTAACGTAAGTCGCTCAAGGTGTTAGTCGAGGTTCTTGGCATCTATGTTCTGGCATGGCATATGGCAGCGGTATTCGCTTACCATCAGGCGATTGACCAAATAATATTAAGATGGAAAGCATGAACAGAATCCAAGAGTGGTGGCCACTATACTCATTGCGATGGCAGACAATGTGTGTGATAACAATGCAGCATGATGACCCATACTATGACGGCCATTGAGATGCTTCTGCATCAATGGGCCTCCAGTCTCGCACACACCAACAAAACACGACACCACGAACGCCCTGATCGAGCCGGCCCGTTCATGCTAAAATCTACTACCTCGAGACATTCGGCAGTTTTTGTAAATACATTCATATTATACATAGAAAACACCCAAACTGTGAAACAAATATTTGCCAGATCATACAAACATTTGGTCCAAAGCAAACCCGAGACCTCAAGCACAGCAGTCGCATATGTTACCACTACGCCGCCGAGGTAGTTTAAGAATACAAAGTGTCACCACCTCACAGATCACCCCCAAGGGAGTGATCTGTGCACCACCTATACACATCTACGTACACATCTCTGCCAAAATCCCACGTGTAAGTGGTAAACGCGCAACTTAACTAAAAAAGCAAAACTTACTAGTAAAATCCCACGTGGGACATCACTTTGTGTGATCCACAAAATGTTGTCCTGAGTCTGGGTGTTCTTTGTGTCCGTTACATGTATGTTTGTAAAGATGTATGTTACTAATGCGGGAGATGTCTTAAAAAAAAACATTTGAAATATATTGCTCAATTCTAAAATCGCCTGCTAAAAATAAATTCAATTCATTCTTTCATAATAACGCTGATATCAGCACGGTTCGGTCGACTCGACCAGGCGTTCTGTTTCGTCGGTGAATGCGAGATCGGAGGCCTTTGACAGTATGCTTCTCATAAGGTTCTACGCATTTTGGAAACTGGAAGTTATAGATCGACACAAGCGAGCAGTAGATTTTGGTGTTTTTTACCTTGACAATCCAGTAGATACTGTGTGTCTGTTTATGTCGATTTACGATTTTGAACTGTAGCTTCAATTTAACGTTCATAAATGTCACTTAGTGTCTTAATTGAATAAATGATTTTGAATTAGAATTTTGAATTCCCAATGAGGTGACCACTACTATTGAATTGTGTTTATGCTTACCATCAGGCAGAGTTGAGTCGCTTGGCAGGCCCAACTGAACGCACTTAATCGCGTTTATTGTTTACACTTTCGGTACTTCTACACATGACATTGCATTCTCCTTTGAAACTCTCCCTCCTTAGGAGGCTGGGAGGGAAGAGAGGCTGAGTATTCAGTTACAACCAGGTGTTTCTTCTGCTCTTACATTTAACCCCAAAAAGTAAACAGGCATAAATTTCTTGACTACACGCTGCGAATAAGAAATTACATCATCTTGGCTGAAAGACGTCCATTGCCGGACTCCTCTTCTAAGACTCCACAACAACCGATCCTGTGTTACCCACATCTTAAGGGGCCTTCCCTTGCTTTGCTACAACTTTTAACAACAATCTACCCTTTTAATTGCAATTGGTGTAGTAATGAGTACATTTCCATAAAATAGCGACGCCATAAACGTGTTACCAGCGTTAAAATTTACATAGTTGTAACGCAGCATTAACGCGGGCATGACATTAGGGCTTATCGAACACGCCCGGATGGTTTATTACTTCCGTTTCCCGGGAAAAGTGGCGGGACTGACTGTACTACTAGTACTGGACTGTGTGGTTGCTGACAATAGCTGTAAAACTGAGTATTGTTTAAAGTACTGTGTTGTCTTGTGGAAAAGGTGAGTTATGGAATTTATCTTCTAATAAATTAATGTTTAATTGTAGAGCTGAAGATGTTGTTTCTTAGATTGAGTTTACTGTACTGAAATAGAAAGAATTGCTTAGGTTGCGCATTGGTAGAGCATGCGATTGCTGTACTTGAAGTTTCGGGTTCAATTCCGGGTCGTACCAAATGTTTGTATGATCTGGCAAATATTTGTTTCGGTGTTGGGATGTTTGCTAAGTATAATATGTATGTATTTACAAAAAAATAATACAAGTATTTATATCAGTTGTCTAGTACCCATAACACCAGCTCTGCTTAGCTTGGAACCAAATGGCGTTATGTGTTAGAAGTTCGAAATATTTATTTATTAATCCGTAACCAATGTTTCAGTGTTAATCAAAATTTGCAACAGAAATGAAAAGCTGGTTTGTAATATTCGTTTTAATGAAGGAAACATCGGTATTTATTTAATATGCAGTCATCTACCCTATTAAGTCGACATAACTCACAAAATTATTACTATAATGAGGAGTCATTATTGAAACAAAACAGTAATCAGTAATATTTTATTACTATAATTAGACAACTTAAAAGAAAACATACTAATCGTATACGTAATATAAGAGGGTACACTTGAAATATCTTAGAAACAAAACAAATACATATTAAACCATACACTTTACGAATAACATAAGTAATAACCATGATTGGTGTACTTTTGATAATAGAATTAATAAGTTAAAATGAAGAAAAGAAATGTAATCCCATCCTTTTTTAAATATGAAAATAATAATCATATTCGTTCGTTGTTCTCGTTCTGTGCAACTCTCCTCCTGTAAAAATATAAAATTATTTTAAATTAGGAATTTAAATACGTTTAGTTTGTTTTCGAAAACTGTTGTACGTGTGTGTGTCTGTCTGTGTGGTGACGTAATAAAGAATACGGAGTATCGCCATTCCTACGCATCCCTTAGGTGTCGTAAGAGCTGACTGAGGTAGCAAACAACGCAGGACAACATCAATGCCATCAAAGGTATAAGATACCTGTAACACAGGTATCTTATACCTATCACAGGCACCAGTCTCTCGCAAAACATCGTTGAAGTTAATTGTATTGAACTCAAATCCCATTGTAATTACTATTTTTTGAAGAGAAAATAAACTTAATTATTATTAAAAAATGCAAGAGGATGGAAATTTTGAGATAAATCCATCCATATCAGCTCTCATCTCTAGTGTAGGACGTCCACAGGCCAGGTGGAGTGATGATTTGCGCAAGACGACTGGCAGGAGCTGGATGCGAGAAGCCGAGGATCGAACCAAGTGGCGTGCTATTGGAGAGGCCTGTGTCCAGCAGTGGACTGCGATAGACTGGTGATGATGAACTAGCGAACTGCACCACCTGCACACGGAAACCTTAGAAATTCTTGGGTTTTTCCGTTATAAACATACATGTATAATAAAATAAATAAATAAATATTTCGGACTTCTAACACACAACGCCATCTAGTCCCAAGCTAAGCAGGGCTTGTGTTATGGGTACTAGACGACTGATATAAATACTTATATACTTTTTTTTTAAACACCTACATATTATACATAGAAAACACCCAAACTCCGAAACAAATATTTGCAGATCATACAAACAGTTGGTCCGACTCGGGAATCGAACCCGAGACCTCAAGCTTAGCAGTCGCATACGCTACCACTACGCCACCGAGGCAGTCATAACATAATGATGTTCTACTACCCGACTTTAACCTTTAACTAGTACCTTTATCAGAGACCAGCCAACCACGAAGGAGATATTGTTATCTCGCTCATAATCCATAATCAGAAAAATGAAACTACACTTTTTGGCTGAGCCTGGGATTTGAACCCGAGATCTCATGAACGGCAGTTGCATATGCCAACGGTTATACCACACATGTAAACCTTCCTCTTGAAACACTTCATCTATTGGTGAAAATAGTATTAAAATTCGTTAAATAGTTTGAAGAATCTAAGCGTACAAAAAGGGGAATCGATTTCATTTTTAACCGACATTCAAAAAAGACGAAGGTTCTCAATTCGACTGTATTTTTTTTATGTTTGTTCCCTCAGAAATTTCGACTGGGTGAACTGTGTGAACACAGCAATAACCTACTACAGCGCCATCTACCGAAGATACACTGAACTACGAAGTAACGCACTACACGAAGTAACTACAAATCCTGGGCAGTGGCCCGCCAGGCATGATCACCTCGCCTGGTCGGAGGATCCTCCTGTTGTGTTGGAGGGACATGACACTCGTTCCCCCACAAACTGATTTTGATATTTCATTTTTTATTTGAAAACTGTGTGGTCCCATTTCAATTTGGTCTCGTTTTTAAAGTCGGTTTTTGTTATTGCTATATTTTTTATTATTTTACTCAAGAACTTACTGTCGACAGAATTTATTATTAGTAGTTTCACTTTGTGAACATGCAGTATAATATAGTGTTCTGTAGTATAGAGTACTAAACTGTGGAATGAGCTGTCGCCTGCGGTGTTCCCGGACCAATACGACCTTCAAACCTTCAAGAAAAGAGCGTACTCCTTCTTAAAAGACCGGCAACGCACTTTTAACGCCACTGGTGTTGCGGGTGTCCAAGGGCGGCGGTGATCGCTTACCATCAGGCGATACGTCTGCTCGTTTGCCCCCTATATAATAATAATGAGATAGAGATGAAGACAGAGAAGAAGAATCACCATCTAATAGTTGAGAGCGCAGAAGAGAGCGACTCCTCGCTTGATCCAGTGCGCCTGCGGCTTGTGCGTGGGCAGCTCGATGGTCATCACGTAGTTGGTGGAGTGGCCCGTCGTGGACAGCGTGCCGGCCCGCAGCAGGGTCTTGTACGTGGGACACTCGTACAAGCCCTCCTTCAGCTTGTGACCTTGCTCTGGCTTCATGTAGATTATTGCCATCTCTGGACAAACGATTTAGGAGATTTGAATCTGCCGCATATGCTTGGTATAGAGTCACTAGATGCGAACATGGGAAGGGGGGGCTCCGGTAGTACCCTATGTTTTTTTTAAAGACTTTAGGAATTTATATCTTGTGTCGCTGGGGACTTTACAAACATACATGAAACGGATTCAAAAACACTCAAGACTCAGAACAACAATTTGTGGATCACACAAAGTGTACCATTTGGGATTTGAACCCATAACACTTGGCGCAGTAGGAAGCGGCGTGGGGACCTGAAACCACTTGGCCAACCGTGCAGTCTTTAGTTTTAATTTAGGAGATAGGACTCAGTATAACACAAATGGAATAGCGATACTCGATGGGACGAGAGGGCTTCGGTTTATTGTACCCTTTACTAAAAAAATCTGCCAGAAATAGTTCCGTACCATTTTATATATATATTTCAAGTTTTACCCTTTGGGTACGGAACTCTAAAAGCAGTATTATACAGACACTATGGTCACATACCCAAAGTGGTTTTTTAATCATATTGACAGCAAATGGACTTAACGTCTAGTGTTAAACTATAAACATTTTTCAAATCTTCATTTAGAAATATGCCATCTTTCCGTTACATTCGGAACTAATTGAAATTTACTTAAGTTCCCTAGTCGATTCTTTTTCGGGAAATATTAACAACGCCAGTTGATAGATGGCGTTTAACTCAATATAAAACTTGCGGGTTCATGAAACTAGCTTTATAAGCAAAAAGTTTGTTTTGATCAAAAATATATTCCCAACTGGTTGATCAGTTAATGTATACAACAATTCGTTGAAAACTGTTGACTTCTTTGCTTTATCCGATCCTGATGAAACTCAAGATCAGATAAAGCTTTTTTGATGTACGTATCCGTTCGTAACCGTACATCAAAAAGCAATGGGATATGGCAATGTTAGGCCCTGAATGCACAAAAATTGGATACAAAACAAAATTATTCAAAAGTTAATATGTTTGTTATGTTAAATAGTATTTAAACTGCATTAAAATGATTATATCCACACAATTGACCATTATTAGAAACTCACTTGCCAGTGCAAAAAAAAACTAAACTCGATTACTACTCGCATTATATTATCGATGCAGAATCGATTACACTAAACTTATACAATACGAAAAAAATTGTATCTATAAATATAAAAATGAATCATTGTTCCTATTGACATAATCACACGCTTGTGCAAATAATAATAAACATTAAATGATTAAAAAAGATATGAGTGTGTGTACTTATGTACACGCGTTAGAAGTTATACTTCTATGGCGTATGGAAAAAAAATAACTAAAATGCAGTAGTGATTAACGATAAACATTAAAATTAATGAAAAAGATTTTATTTAAATATATAATATTTATTTATTCACACTGTTTAATTGTACTGTTTCGAAACACGTGTTCTAAATATAAAAATACTAGAATATACAAGTTGAACATAGTTATCGATGTTCATGCCACCTAGAACTAACTTCACGATGTAGAATTCAGGTGTCGGTGTGCGCGCGCTAAGTAAAAATTCACTCGAGTCATTTTTCTCCATCGCGCCAAAAACTTCAATTATGAAAACTTTTTTTATTGAATAGGGTGCAAACGAGCAGATGTGCAAACACCAGAGACATCACAAGTGTGTTGCCGGCCTTTGGGGGATGGGCATGGGGTTGGGAATGGGGGAGGGGTTGGGGTATGCGCCTCCGGTATCCTCACTCACTCGGTGAAACACAGCGCAAGCGCTATTTCACACCGGTTTTCTGTGAAGCCGAGGTATTACTAAGGTCGAGCCGGCCTATGCATGCCGAAGCATGGCTCTCCCACGGTAATAGTAAACACTGGTAAAAGTAAAACATATTTTTGAAGTACGGCGAGTACGTCTCCATAAAAACGCAGAAAACGTTTACCTACCCCAGTTACTTTACCGCTCTTTTCAATTTTACAATGTTTTTAAGATAGCAAAATACTATTCTACTATCTATCTGCACGATTCTCTCTTATCAAAATTCGATATATATATTCGATGTTTCATAAATCGCCAATCACGAATTTTTATGATAATAACTTGCAGCATTTAAATATCTGTGGGTGGGTAGCCACAGATATTTGACAAAATTAACCAAACACAACCAACCCCCGAAACATTCTGCATACTAAATATCACGGAGCCGTTTCGCTGGAGCCGTTTCCGAATACATACAAGAATTGATCGTTTGAAGGTATTAGATAAAGCAAGTATCAGTTACCTGTATATAACTCCTTAGGTCTGCATTCCTCCAGGACCAGGTCAGTGGCGTTCCACCGAGCCCCTTCCAGGAACAGGCCGCGCACACAACACCCGTCGTCCGGCTTCTTCCCCGGAGGACCTGTTAGCGGCTGTAACATACACCTGAGACCTGGTAGCTGGATCTTTAAAATCAACCATAAGGCGAGGTGATCTTGTCCGCCAGGTGTTATTACCTTGACCTTTGTGTTAGAGGGATATGACACACATTTCCCCACATTTTGATCACTACTTTTTGCCTTTTATACTACAGTCACATACACAACACACACATTCTACGTTTTAAGCCTTTTTACGTACTGTATACTATATAAAAATCATTTAACTGCACGGTTGACCTAGTCGTTTAAGCGGTCACTACACTTCTTGCTAGTATATAACTTGCGCCAAGTGCCGCGGGTTCAAATTCCACTTGGGACATCACTTTGTGTGATCCACAAAATGTTGTCCTGAGTCTGGGTGTTCTTTGTGTCCGTTTCATGTATGCTTGTAAAGTCCCCCGCGACACAAGATGTATAATGCGGAAGTTGTTTTTATTAAAAAAAAAACTAACCTCAAAGGCATACGCCACTGTGTCAATAGCGATTACGTGTTTTCTGGCATAGTTCTGCAGGGCTCCGGTGAGGAAGGCTTGCGGGAAGTAGAACCCTGAGATCCAGAACACCTTGGGGATGCCTGTGTCAGCCCACTCCTGCATGAAGGCGACGCGCTGGCAAAGGTCTTTGGTCCATGCCGCTGATACAACAAGGAAGAAATAAGAACCCAGTTGATAATAACATATAACATAAGATCATTTGATCGCAAACTAGACAGAGCTGTACTATGGTAACTAGACTACTGACAAACATACATACATATATGTTATAGACTAGCTGACCGACGCAACCTCGTTTGCGTCTTTTATTGCCCGTAGCGAAAAATTTTCCCCCGTATAGGGTTGATTTTTTACACCTTGTGTCCGAAAAACCCCAATATCTTACGGAACCCTATTTTTTTCCAAAATAAAATATAGCCTATGTTACTCGTGGATAATGTAGCCTTCGAATGGTGAAAGAATTTTTAAAATCGGTCCAGTAGTTTTTGAGCCTATTCATTACAAACAAACAAACATACAAACAAAGTTTTCCTCTTTATAATATTAGTAGGTATAGATAAATCTCACTCAAACAAAGGACCAACCACATAATTTGATTATTTCTCATGAGACGATGAGAATCATATCAAATCAAAATCATTTATTCAATTAAGATACTAAAAGACATTTATGAACGTTAAATTGAAGCTACAGTTAAAAATCATAGATCGACACAAACAAACGACACACGCAAAATCTCCTGCCCGCTTGTGTCGATCTATAATTTCCAGTTTCCAAAGTGGGTAGGGCCTCTTTTTTTTTATTATTGAATAATGGGCAAACGAGCAGACGTATCACCTGATGGTAAGCGATTACCACCGCCCATGGACACCCACAACACCAGAGGCGTCACAAGTGCGTTGCCGACCTTTGAGGGATGGGAAGAGGGATGGGGGAGGGGGGAGGGGTTAGAGTATGGGCCTCCGGTATCCTCAGTCACTTGGAAGAAGTGACGCTAAGCAGAGCTTGTGTTATGTGAAGAATACTGGTAAAAGAAGAAAGAAAATGAAGAAAGAAAGAAACAAATTTAATTTGTTTTAAATTTGTTTTATGTGACTCTGTGTTAATAATCAAGATTGATCCAAGTGGCTCCTAGATCAGGGATGAATATTTTAAAATCTGAACGTGGAAGGAATAAGTCAAAGAGCCTTAAAACGAATCGTTCACGTGTTCCTTGTAACATTTAAGTATTCGTGTGTTCTGTCCTCGCTTCGTGTTAATGAACGTCCAGAATCGAACCTGCTAATTGTAGAGATTAAGTGAGAAATACAAGCAGTTACATCCACATTTACCTACACTACAGGTATTCGTCCACACAAGGACAGCTGATTCTCGGTAAGATAAACACCAAACAATAGATAGAAACAGCCAATTACCAAGAGGCTTCAATGAAGGATACGCCTTGGAACTCCACATGTGCGGTACAGTGTTCCTGGAAAGGCTGCCACCCATATTCTCCAAGGCTTCGGACATCACAACAAGCCCTTTCAAGGCTTTCAGTAAGTCCCTGATGAATACAAAAACAAAGACATATATTGCCCTTACTCCACTGATCAGATTTTCAAAACTCATTTTAAGTTTGTTGGCAGAGCTGGCTTTCGGCAATAAGGCCGCCCTTTGTACATTATACATCTGACATTATACGCACTCTCTTGTAATCTTGTAATACGGTGTTACGAATAAAGCGTTCTCTATCAACTTTTTTTTATCCTATGCAACGCCATCTAGTCCCAAGCTAAGCAGAGCTTGTGTTATGGGTACTAGACGACTGATTTAAATACATATTTACTTTTTATTGTATATACATACATATTATACATAGAAAACACCCAAATTCCGAAACAAATATTTGTATATCTTACAAACATTTGGCCCGACCTAGGAGTCGAACCCGAGACCTCAAGAACAGCAGTCGCATACGCTACCACTGGGCCACAGAGGAAGTAAATCAATGGGGGCAAACGAGCAAATAGGTCATCTAGAGGTAACTGATTGACTATGACTCAAGAGACATTTTACCCCATAACCCTCTCAAAAGCATTGCTAAACACCAGCTTCCTATAAGTCACTGATATTACTAGTACACGCACATATATACAAGCACGCACACGCACATGTAATTTTTATAACAGTTCATGAGTATGTATATATACAGGATGTAAAAAGACGACTACCGAAAACGAAAGGGGCTGATCCAGCACCCCAAAACTTATTAAAAAAAAAAAACTGTTGTCTTTAAAAAAAATTGTAGCTTGAAAAAACAATGTGTCAAGATTTTTATTAATTTCAGAAGCCAGCAATGTACAAGTTAACGCGCCCGCGCGCTCTGTCGCGGTCACTCACGGTGCACTCACCCGGCCAGCTGTTTTGATATTAAAATACATTACTGTTTTATTGATTTTCTTAGTTTTTTGGTTTTCTAAATGAGATAATTAGGTAGTTTGGGTCTTGTTATGTTTTACTATGTGTGTGTAAGCAGAAAAAAACATAAAACGACTTAGATAAATTAACATTTTTTTTGAGTTTTTTTTCGCTAAACCTATTCAGTATCATGGTCTGATTGCAACTCCAAAGTTTTCGGTAGTAGTCTTTTTACACCCTGTATATAATTGCATAAAAATTAAGCGACCTTTCAAACCCAAGTCAACAATTTGACAAATAGACATCCACTCACCTCGCTGAGTTCTTGATGACCCCCAACAGTCGGTTGTATCTGATCGTCTCCTGGATCAGTACTGTGTTTAGAGATTCCTTGTACGATACCGGGTACCTATAAAACAACGTTATAATAATTATCTGGCAATCGAATCAGCTAAAAAGTCGATGTCTATAGGTAGATTTTTCATTTTCTTTCACACAACGCCAACATCTTGCCCAAGCTAAGCAGAGCTTATGTTATGGGTACATATCATATATAGAAAACACCCAACTCCGAAACAAAAATTTTGCAGATCATATAAACATACGACACGGGAATCGAACCCGAGATTTCATGTCGCATACGTTACCACTGCACCGAGACAGTCAGAATAAAGCCGGTGCCATTCCGTACAGTAGATTCCGTCACCACAGAGACATATCAACAAGTGTATTGGCTGGTAAACTGTGGATACCTCAGGCTAATTTCAGCCACATCCAATGGTTGGGGCATGAGTTCCAGTATTTCCTTCGCGGCTTGTTCTATGATCTCTTCGACAGTGGCGCCACCCTCCCCAGATACTTCTTGAGGCTGCAGGTTCAGCAGCGTCTCTGAAATGAGTCGAAACTGTTTTTATAGTTTTGTTTGTTTAAGGGACCATTTTATTTGCAAAACCTATCAATTCATAAAATTGGAAATGACTTAGGAACCTGCGACTTTATAACAAGTGTGTTATAAAGCATTTGTATCCCTTGCGCTATTGGTGGTGATTCTGTTGGTGTCATCACTAAACGAAAATTCACTAAACTTGTTGTAGGATTATATACTTTAACCTCATCCGCTTATAGTCCATTTTCCAATATCTCACATCTCATCTGTCACTGTATTTAGTTCAGTACCAAATAACTGTTAATCAGAAAGCTTGTTTATTACTTGAAAAAGCAAAAATTTAAGACTTTTTGAGGAAAGACATAGGCAGTTACTTTTTATCATAATAAGAGATATGATGTAATACATAAAGCTTGTTTGTTTGCTTAAACGCGATTATCTCAAGAATAACTGGTCCAGTTCAAGTCCTGAATTTTTTTTTGATATATATATTTATATTTGATTCTGATAGCCTCGATAAATGGGCTATCTAATCCGGAAAGAATTTTGCCGAGGCGTGATCATATATAGCCTATAGGCTATGTGTGATTATGGGGCAGGGCAGGTGGGTTTGTGGGCTGGTGGGTTGGTGGGCAGGTGGGCTGGTGGGTTGGTGGGCTGGTGGGTTGGTGGGCAGGTGGGCTGGTGGGTTGGTGGGCTGGTGGGTTGGTGGGCTGGTGGGTTGGTGGGCTGGTGGGTATTGTGGGCTGGTGGGTTGGTGGGCAGGTGGGTTGGTGGGCTGGTGGGTTGGTGGGCTGGTGGGTTGGTGGGCTGGTGGGTTTGTGGGCTGGTGGGCTGGTGGGTTGGTGGGTTTGTGGGTTGGTGGGCTGGTGGGTTGGTGGGCTGGTGGGTTGGTGGGCTGGTGGGTTTGTGGGCTGGTGGGTTGGTGGGCAGGTGGGTTGGTGGGCTGGTGGGCAGGTGGGTTGGTGGGCTGGTGGGTTGGTGGGCTGGTGGGTTTGTGGGCTGGTGGGTTGGTGGGCAGGTGGGCTGGTGGGTTGGTGGGCTGGTGGGTTGGTGGGCTGGTGGGTTGGTGGGCTGGTGGGTTTGTGGGCTGGTGGGTTGGTGGGCTGGTGGGTTGGTGGGCTGGTGGGTTTGTGGGCTGGTGGGTTGGTGGGCAGGTGGGTTTGTGGGCTGGTGGGTTGGTGGGCAGGTGGGTTTGTGGGCTGGTGGGTTGGTGGGCAGGTGGGTTTGTGGGCTGGTGGGTTGGTGGGCAGGTGGGCTGGTGGGCAAACGAGGCAGGGGCACTCACTGAGGCAGGTGTGCGTTTCGGCCATGGCATAGCTGATGTTGGCGTTGGCGTGCAGCCCGAACAGCGACGGGTCGTCGTTGAGCGGCAGCCCGCGGATGTACTTGTGGTAGCCCTCGATGTTCGTGGACGGGGATTGCTGCAACACAACACGCTTCATTACCACTCTATTTCTAGAACAACCTGTTCTTTCATCATACACGTTTTGGCAGTGGAGCAGTATAGCATTAAGATTCGTAAAACAATTTTTTTTTCGAGAATCACGAGCTTTCTCAAAATACATAATAATATAAGTGTGAAATATTTGACCTGCTTGTAAGCGCCAGCTTCGTCGAAGATATAGCGATCACTGAGAACCGCAGACGAATAGTAGTCAGCGAGCAAGTTAAGCAGACACCGGCGGTCCCAGTCGTCCGTCACTCGCCCGCCGTAGTTGATGTGGCCCGCAGTGTACGTCAGCATCTACCGTTTAACAAGTATACTTTAGGCCGATAAATATATATTATATAAACACATGAGACAGTAGAAAGGAAAACTTGATACAAATCCTACACCAGCCCGTCATGTATCTGCGATCCAGCCCAGGAGGAGACCGTCCTGCATATTATTTTTGAATGTCCCGTATTCGGGGCTCTAAGACACGAGGCTGAGCAACGCCTTGGGGTACAGTTGGTTAAAGAAGAAGCAAACCTTCTACTAAAAGATAAGAAGACACAGACCGTATTTTCGGAACTTGCTGAAAGAATTTGCAAAAAAGTGATTAGTAAAAATAAGAAAAACTGAACATAAAGTAATTAAATAAAACCAAATTAAACTAAAGAATAATTAAATATATTTATGATCAAAAACGAATAAGTGCAAAACAAAGACTCTTGTTATGCAAGAGGTTGACAGCAAATAAAATTTAAAAAAACCTAACCTAATAGACATGATCAATAGTCTTCTCCTTCCTAGCATTCCCAAGTTTATTTGGGGTCGGCTACTAGTTACACCCGGTTTTACCTGAATAAAATGGGGATGGGGTATGGTCACTTCGTGAAACACAGCGCAAGCGCTATTTCACACCAATGTTCTGTGAGGCCGTGATTTCACCGGTCGAGCTGGCCCATTCATGCCGAAGCGTGGCTCTTCCACGGTTAAAGAGAACCTTACAGCAGTGGACTCTTAAAGCTGTTGAAATGAGATTATACACTGACCTTAAGTGGAACTTCAGTGTACTCATTCAAGAACATGTGTAACTGAGAGATGCAGATGCGCAAATCTCCGTCTGTGAACTCGTAGGGGATGTTGAAGCCCAGAGGTCCGAACTTGCGCCGCTCCAGGACCACCCCGTGGAACAGGCAGAGGGAGAACAATAACCACTGGAAAGATTAGAAAAATAGCTAAAATATATACACCTATGCTTACTACCCCCGAAGGGGTAGGACCAGAAGTATATTCAAGTTTCATTAGGCAAGTCTAAGTTTAGCAAAGGATCGAAGGCCCGATGATACAGAAACTTCTCAAGAGGATGCCACAGTGTGGGTCATCATGCTGCATTGTTGCATTCGCAGGCAGTGTAGAATCACATTAGAAGGAGGAGAATTTTTGACTGCAACTTTTTTTGAGGGTAGAGTGGATAAATAGGTTGATGGGTTTCGTGATGGGAAGTTTCAACTTGAGCGTCACATGTGCGTCTTGATGATGCGTCTACCCAACCTAAAATGGACAAAATCACAAAACAAAAAAAAAGAACAAAGTTATAATTACCTTAAACTGATAAACTTTATTTTCTGTAGAATTTAAATAATCAGTAAAGTCAGGGACTTGGTTAATATACGCCTTCAGTAAGTTCGCTTTTACACCTCTAGGGGGCTCCACTGTCATTTTATATCCTGAAATATAGATAAACTTCATTTAATACTATGTAAGACTAGATACCATCATTTAATGAAATAAATTTGTTCATTCAAAAGTTGCCTGTAAGAAATTGATTTTCAGCGATAAGGCCGCCATTCAGGGATATAGGGAGAGCCCTATATCTAGAAGGGACCTCCATTTCTCCCGGTCCAGCGCAGCAACCTCGATATTGGTCCAGCTGTAGCCTCTCTACCAACTGATCACCTCGCAAATATTACAAGTTTAGCCGCGTTTTCATTTACCGTCCGCTTGCCACTTAAAGGTCTGTTTGGAGATATGGTTGTCAGGTCTCAACAACGCATGACCAATCCAACACCACTTCCTGATCAGGATCTCCTCTCCTATTGGTTTCTGGTCGGTTGACTTCCATAGTTTTATATTAAAGATGGTTTGTGGCCACCATATATCCTCAGTATACGTATACGCCATTTGTACATGATCATTATATTGTAAAGCTCTTAAATGTAAATTATATATTTGGTGTATAATAAAGTTTATTCTATTCTCTTCTAAGAGGCAAACAAACTGATCATTTAATAGAAAGAGATTATCTTCACAATCAAACCAGCAATTTATAAATGGACATCTGACACACAACGCCATCTAGTCCCAAACTAAGCAGAGCTTGTATCGTGGCTACTATTATAGACAACAGATATAAATACATATGTACTATTTTTTGTATATACATTTAGATAAGTGGCGACTTCCACATATAACACAACAATAACCTACTACAGCGCCATCTACCAAAGATACACTGAACTAAGAAGTAACGCACTACACGAAGTAACTACAAATCCTGAATCGCGCAATAAATAGTTCTCGCGCCGATTAGCATATATACAACATCCCAACATCAACTGTTGGGCAGTAGCCCACCAGGCATGATCACCTCGCCTGGTCGGAGGATCCTCCCTTTGTATCGGAGGGGCATTACAACCGTTCCTCCACAGATAAATTAGAAAATGAGAAAAAACATATATTTAGGTGGTTAGGAAAAAAGTTACCATTCTGCAGCAGAGCTACCGGGAAGAAGGGCGAGGGTGTGGAGGTGAGCCAGAGCCGGAAGTCCTTGTGCACCAGCTCCGGCGCGATGTGCTCCACGTTCAGCTCCAGCACCGGCATCCACGACGGGGACAGGTGGCAGTTCTGATCCAGCCCAGAAAATATTCATCAATAATAGCAGTACCATATCATCATCATCCATCACCCAAGGCAGTCTACTGCTCAACCTAGGCTCTTTCAAAAATCACCAAAGAGCCCGGTCTGTTGCCTTTTGCATCCTGTCGCTACCAATAGCATATGCGATATAAATATTTGTGACATCTAATACTTGTGTATGGCGTTGTCGCCATCTAGTCCCAAACTAAGCAAAGCTTGTGTTATACTTCTCGATAATATGTTTCTTACCTGGAAAAATACCCAGTTGCCGAAATCACAGCCAACCTTCATCATGGCTTCGGCTAACGGACCTTGACCTTGACCCAAAGAGATGCTCTCGAAACGCTTACCCATCTTCATTTTATCAGCGAATTTCATTAAATCTGAACATGTTGAAAAACTCAGGTGACAAATGAGACTTATTTATTAATATCAATATACTCGTAGTTTAAAAGATGGTTTTGAAAAATATTCAAATCATTAATATACAAATTGATGAATTAATAAACTTTCAATGTGATGACGGGTTAAAAATGAAAAATTTCACTAGCCCTATTTATCCTATCTTGTCGTGAGGAGGCTGCTCCTTTGAGTCATCAAAGGAGCAACCTCCTCACGACAAGATTACTGCAAACAGAAGAAGAGCCGTCTGGACAAGTTCCTTGTTGATAAATCTGTTGATGTGACAGTCAGTGCAGTATTTTTTTTATGGAATAAGAGGCAAACGAGCAGACGTATCGCCTGATGGTAAGCGATTACCACCACCCACGGACACTTGCAACACTAGAGGCGTCACAAATGCGTTACCGGCCTTTGGGGGAATGGAAAGAGGGATGGGGTAAGGCTGGGGTGTGGGCCTCTGCCTCTGCTATTTTAAAAATAGGATATTGTAGTTTATAGATCAGGGATAATTAAAATACGTTAAAAATGTATAATGTTGTCCTCACAGTATTACAGCTAAAAAAAAGGTAAGGAGCAAAGAACAGTGTTGCCAATATAAACTTAAAATAAAATAGATAATCAGGCAAACACAACTAAACTTAGTAATTTTACTAATGAATTTATTGTCGACATAATTAATCAGTAGTTTCGTGAACGTGTAGTACAGTATGGTGTAATGTAGTATTGTGTAGTGTAATATATATGAGATGGTCACCAGCGGCAGGGTCGGTGCCGGTGGACAGCACGAAGATGATGGGCGCGAGCGGGTCGGACTCGGCGTACAGCGCCGCCAGGTCCGCCGGCTGCGGCTCCACGAACCTGGCTCCCAGACCCACCACCACGTAGTCCTGACCATTCACAACCACCTCATCATTATTTCATACTACATTTCTACGCGTAACTACTACGTTGGTCTAACAGCTAGCAAATAGTCTCGGTTCGATTCCCGGATCAGGCCAAAAGTGTTGTAGAGTTTCTTACTTCACGATCGTGCCTCAGAGAGCACGCTAAGCAGTAGGTCCCGGTTATCATGAACATCTATAATAATTGTTATGCATAAGCGAGTGCCCTTTAATATACTGGTAACTAGTTCAATCTTCGATTTCAGTTCACCCTCAGGGGGAAGACTGATGCCAGTCGCTCTGTGGATAACTGACATACAGCTGGTTCAACTACTTTTCAAAGAACAATAGAATTGAATACCTTTACCAAAAGTATTTTATTCAAGTATTTATACATTTATGATGTACTAAATAGTAAAGGTATAAATATCACCTGGAAACCTGGTATAAGCTTGTCGGGGCGTAAACACTTTAGGACAAGTAACTTCTGGAATGCGTCCAGGGTACAATCTTTGGGGTATGGAAGCCTGGAGGGGTAAGAAATATATTAGGACTATGGGCCAGTTGACTCGTCTTTCATTTTTTTTGCTTTTTTTTATGGAATTGTGGGCCAACGAGCAGACGCATCACCTGATGGTAAGCGATTACCGCCGCCTATGGACACCCGCAACACCAAAAGCGTCACAAGGGCGTTGCCGACCTTTGGAGGATGAGGAGAGGGAATGGGGGGAGGGGTTGGGGTACGGGCCTCCGGTATCCTCACTCACTCGGTGAAACACAACGCAAGCGCTATTTCACACCAGTTTTCTGTGAGGCCGTGGTATCACACGGGTCGAGCCGGCCCATTCATGCCGAAGCGTGACTCTCCCACGGTAAAACGAGTTTTGAGTTTATCGCGAACAGAAATACAAATGGGGCGGAGGACTTTGTTTCATAATATGTAGTGAATTGTCAACTTACTTGTGTGGGTTGACAGAATCGTAGAAGTTTTTATAGAATCTGATGTTCTCCATAAAATCGTTCAACATGTTATGCATGGTAGGCACAGAACAGTTGAGTTGTTGTATCTCCATCCACATGCGGTCTGTTATCCACTTCGGTTCTGGATTCGGTATTTCCTACACATAAAAAATCAGTTTCTTTAAGGAATCCTAGATAGGTCATTTAATGGATGTGTCGCCATTCTGCAGATTAAGATTCTTCCATGCCTCTGAGAGGACGTAAAGTCGGTCTCGGTTCAAAGTGAACCTCTTTCACTATCGTTACGGAAAGTTAACCCTTACAGTCGTTCTACAGTAGTTCGATATTGCCTAGTACTTGACTGTAGGTACTATAGTCGTTCCAATCGTTTATTTAACTTTTGACAGATCACGCACATAAAGTTTTATAATAATTTTTGATGCAATGTACTACAGGAAATGCTGTACTTCATGGACGGGCTCCGCCCACTTAGAGATGTGTCATTCGTAATTATTGACCACAGACTATAAAAACGGTTTTGAAATAAATCGATTATCGATTATATTTATAAAACATACAATAAAATTATTCTTGTATGTCCTTTGAGTACTTTATTTTTTGGTATTTTGACGGTAACGAAGAGAGGAACGATACGCTCAACTCAACCAAACGTGAGAATTCATAAATAAATCAATACGGAGTAATATAAATATTCAACTCGACGTATGAAAATGTGGATTAACACTAACAACAAAATGTCGACGCGCGTCGGCTCCACGTCCGGTGTTGCTGTTTAATAATCGATAAAGGTACGAAATTTTCAATAAAATAATGTGTGTTAAATCGATTAAAACTTCTTCATGCATAAAATCGATCTATAAAAGATATCGAATCAGTGACGGGTCAGGGCATCACTATTTGATTAAGTATTAGAGCTGTGAAAAGTTAAATAAACGATTGGAACGACTATAGTAACTAAAACAAACGTAAACAAGTGCTAAGAATAGTTACTACAATAACTGGTAGCTTTTTAAAAGTCAAATAGGTATATTATACGAGGGGTGTTCAAAAAGTATCGCGAATTTTGAATTTTCGCGGGTTACGTATATTCGAATTTCGATTTTTTTGTGGCGTTATGTTGGTACTCATGTCTTTTACTTATGCCGACAAGCTCGGCCATTTTGAATGTTCACTTAATTGTTGACAGCTGCTTTGCTTGCAAGTGTTTTGGATCGTCTTCGATTTTTACTTATTCAAAAAAATTGATCAAAGAACCTGTATCAAATTTTGTGTGAAAAACGAAATTAAGTGCGCGGATGCATTCCGAATGTTGACTGTGGCATACGGAGAAGCTACCTTGGACCGAAGCAACGTTTATCGGTGGTACAAAATGTTTTTAGAAGGCCGAAAAGATGTGAACGACGAAGAGCGTGCCGGACGCCCGAGCACTTCAACAACAGACGAAAAAATTAATGAAGTGGAGAAAATGGTATTGGCCAATCGTCGAATCACCGTTAGAGAAGTTGCTGAGGACCTAAACATATCGATTGGCTCGCCATTCGATTTTTATCAATGATTTGGGCATGAGACGTGTCGCCGCGAAATTCGTACCAAAATTGCTCGACTTTTTGGCCCAAAAACAACACACTAATGATGCCGCAGCCACCGTATTCCCCAGATCTGGCCCCCTGTGACTTTTTCTTGTTTCCTAAACTGAAGAGGCCCATGAAAGGACGACGTTACGCTACGCTTGACGAGATAAAGACGGCATCGAAGGAGGAGCTGAACAAGATAAAAAAAAATGAATTTTTGAAGTGCTTCGAAGATTGGAAAAACCGTTGGCTTGTGCCAACACTTGTGTGTATAATATCTCATGGGGATTACTTTGAAGGGGCAAAATAGATATTCATGAATTAATAAATAATTTTTGAAAAAAAAAACAAAATTCGCGATACTTTTTGAACACACTGCGTACACTGTGTGCGTGTATGTGTGCGGGTGTGTGTGTGCGCGTGTGCGTGAGCGCGTGTGTGTGTGCGCGTGTGTGCGCGTTAGCGAGAGTATGTGTGCGCCCCATGTCGTGCTTTTAGGGTGTATGGTTGTTTAAAAAGAGGCATAACTATAGTCCGGCCACTCAGAGAATGCGTTTCTGACACTTGTAAATTCGTCATGAGTAGTGATGTACCATGAATATCATTAGTAATATTTGGTAACAGTATTTATAGTATTCATTATGCATAATTATTCAATTTAGATATATTTTATATTTCAAACACAATATTAACAAAATTGTTGATGGATGAATTAAATTTAATCGTAATTTCTGAATGAAACCAAGGGAAAGAAAATAAAAATAATGTATTTATTGAAAAATATATATTATGAAATATATCGTTTTAAGATTTCAATAATATCAAATCAAAATTTAATCCGACTCCGATTCGCTTGAGGACTCGCTGTCATCTTCACCAACCTGTATTATCATGTTATTATCAATCATAGTGTCTATACGAATATCGCGGTCAAAGTCATCAAATATCATTTTTTTAGTTTTTTCAACCACCTTCATCCAGTCATTTCTTGTGACTTTTTCGCATGCTTCTTTTAAAAACATCTTCATCTTTTTTATGCCATATGGTGGAGAAGTATTATGGCGGGCTGCATAACCTTTAATTTGAGCCCAGATTAGCTCTGAGACGACAAGAGACGACCGTTTGTGTATGTTACAAAATGGCGGTCCTCACAACGCTGTTTTGGGTTGCCATTTTTTACCAGAAATATAAAGGGATAAAAATAGTTTTTCATTTATTTTTAATTCAGCTGACTGATATCGCGACAATTATTTTCATAAGTTGGTTTGGTCGTACCTATATCGTATTATAAACTATATTAAATATGTATTAAGTACATTATACACACTCTGGAATAATTTCTCCGATGTCCCCAGGAACTTTAATGTCGTTCGTATAACTGCCCAAAACATTTCGGTACATTTCCCTGAAATGGTGACAACATTCGACTGTACGACATCCTTACATACTTTGTAACTCATCTTGTTCTACTGTTTTTTTGTATATTCAATAAACAAAATAAATAAAATTATATATAATAAAATTAGAACGTTTTATTTAACAATATATCGACCGATATCGATTTTTGGAATCGAATATATTACGATTCCAAAAATACTCAGTTACAATTCAGTATTTTTTTGCCTCATCACTACGAAAACAAACTATTGACATAACCTTGAAACAGCGCAGTTTGACGTCGTGAGACATTTAAAAATTATTGTTCTTAAATTAATTAATTGTTTAATTGTTAATAACTTTAGCCCAAAATAAAACGTTTATTGTACATTGGCATGATTATTACATTTTTAATGTTATTACTCATTATTAAGGTTAATAAAATATATTTAAAATTTTGCCATAAATTGTACGCCAGTTCAAAGTTACATCGCCCATTGGATCACGACCTGTCAGGAACGCATTCTCTCAGTGGCCAGACTATACACATGCAATAATGTTTTATAACTATTTGTATGCGAATTCTTTACGTATTTTAAGAAGCGTGGCTTTGTGGCTTAGTCACATGCCTTTTATAGTGAAGTTTCGTCAGAGGCTTCTTTTATAGGAGCTAAACGAACGTGGTAACATCAAATATCTATAACTGTTCCTCCATTACATTATTTGACATTGTACATTCCTTATTTTATAATTATATGCCGTACTTGTTCAATTTTCCCTCCGCTCAAAAGGAAGTTGAACTCAATGAAGTTGATGACGCCCTTGTCGAGCAGGATCCTGGCGCAGAGCAGGAAGGCGAACAGCAGCTTGTGGCGCTCGAACAGGCTGCGGCACACGTTCACGTACAGCAGGAACGTGAAGTGCTCGATTATTATCTCCACTCGCTCCATTATCTCCTCTGAAACAGACACAAAGTTCTTTCCAATTGTAGGGACATAAGCACCTCACCTATTCAGTTTCCTTTCATATCTTAAGACTAAGTTTAAGGGCTAAAAGATATACTTATTTAGTTACGACTTGGAGCGGCTGTACTCTTCGCTAACACAGTCGAGAATAAACCCTATTTGGGTGAAGACCTCAGTAAATTTTAATTGATTCTGTGGAGGAACGGGTATCATGTCCCTCTAACACAAAGGGAGGATCCTCCGACCAGGCGAGGTGATCATGCCTGGCGGGCTACTGCCCAACAGTTGATTTTGGGATGTTGTACATATGATAATCGGCGCGGGAATTTCTATTGCGCGATTGAGGATTGGTAGTTACTCCGTGTACAGCGTTAGTTCGTAGTTCAGTGTGTCTTCGGTAGATGGCGCTGTAGTAGGTTACTGTTGTGTTGTATGTGGAAGTCGCCACAAGTCTATGGCCCAGCTACATCTACATAAGTACGTCCCCGAAGCATATTTGTGATATAGTAGGCCAAAGTCTCCCTTCCAAGGAGCGGCCTATGTAAAGCAGGAGTCATGAGCTTCATTTCAGAGATAAAAATAAAATAATACAATTATTTCTACTCAACATTTACAATTTCTTTTAATCACAGGTATATAATTTTATACTCATTAAATCATTTAAGTGGCGATACCGATAAACAAATTTTAACCATTAAATACAAAAAGATGTGTGAAGACTCACCATTAGGCTCCGTCTCCGCCATGGACCGGATGAACAGCTTCACAAACCACTCGAGAGAGTACTGGTACATGGGGTCCACGTTAGCCATATCTGACAAGCAGAAGAACAGGATCTGGCCACGGTTGGCCACCGGCACGTAGTCCTCACGAGCTGTGTCTATTTCGATTGTGGTCCTTTCAATGTCCTCCACTTTGATCTGGAACACAGAACTAAATTTTGGCACAGGAAGCTGATTTAAAACCACATTTTTTGTGAGACCCTGGTATATTATGTGCCGATTTATGGGTGTCTTCGTTCAGTTGTGCATCGCGATGAGATAGTCTTTAAAATATATTATATGTACAGTGGACCAAAGTGATTCATGACCCCCCTTAGAGTCATTTTCCTACAATTATTCTATACCATTAGGTTGAACTTAGCTTGAACATACATTTCATAAGTGACGTACCATTATCATTCTACTAGACACTGACAAAGCCATGACATAGACATAGACGTATACTATGATAAGTATTGCACGAAAAAGTTTGTTAGCCAGTGAACGTCCTTATCTATAGGTATATTAGGAAAGATTTAATTGTATATTTGTTTGAGACATAGGATTGACTTTATTTCGAACTAGCTGACCCCCGCAACCTCGTTTGCGTCTTCTATTGCCCGTAGCGTAAAAAATTTCCCCCGTTTTTTAAACATTCTTCATTGGTGCTCCGCTCCTATTATACAAACGAAAAACGCAAATATCTTACGGAACCCTATTTATTCGGTCGGTAAAAATAAAATCGGTCCAGTACTTTTTGAGTTTATTCGTTACATACAAAAATACAAATCTTTCCTCTTTATAATATTAGTGTAGATAGTGTAGATAATGGGTAGACTTGAGGTAGGAGGGTAGAGGTACCGTAAAGGTAGCATAGGGTACTGTAGAACAAAAATAGATAAGCATTTATTTAACAGAACGAAGTCTGTCGAGACAGCTAGTCATACATATTAGTAAAATAAAACAGTAAAATTAGAGACCTTTGTTTATTTCATATTATTAAATTAAAAATAATGGCATTCACTTCGTAAAGCGAATAAAAAAGAAAACTTCTCAATAGTTAATTTTTGGGTTATAATGGTTCCAATTGTTTGGGTCTGTAGGATTACTGGTTAAACCTAAAACCGAGTGTAAGCGCCATGGTTTTCAATAACGTCTAATAATCGATTACGCATAGACCCGATTAGACGACTGCAAATGTCACTTCCCCTCATGAAATCCCAGATTTCGTTACAATGCAGCTCGATTGCTTCTTTAGTCCTCTCGTTCCTGTTATCCCACATTTGAACCATCAAACCCCATAAATTTTCTATTGGGTTAAGATCTGGTGACCTAGACGGCCATGGAATGAGAGTAAATTCATCTTCATGCTCCGTAAACCAATTTGAGACAATTCTAGCAGTATGCACTCGACAGTTATCATGAACATAGGAGAATACTGGCACATCTTCACGGGGGTAAACTGTTCGCAAAGTCGGTAACATTGATTCTTCCAATAAATCGACATAGTTGATAGCGTTATGACGAGGAGAAATAGGAACAAGTTCGCCTATGTTTCCAGCATCCATCCATGCCCACATGTTAGCTGAAATACGGCCAGATAATTGGTTAGGCACTACGTGGTCTTCTGTGTATCGCGTGTTATCATAACGCCACAAAGTTAAGCGACCATGTTGAGAAGAGCGAAATGATTTTTCGTCTGTAAAGATGGTGTTTGTCCAGTCGAAATCTAAATAATTACGTGCAAAATTCAATCTCACAGTTCTGTGTGCATCCGTTAAATGAACTTTCTTAGCATGATGTCTGTAATGCAGCCCAGTGCGGTGCAAATTATTTCTAATTGTTTCTAGACAAACGTCGTAACGTGCTGCAAAATAGCGGGTACGAGTAAAAGGATGTTCTTCGTAATGGTGTTGCATTTCCGTTCTCTGTTGGTTTGTGATTCGACGAACCCCATGATTATGTCGTCGTCGGTCTTCAAGGATACCCTCTTCAGCGTGCCGTCTGATCCAGGTTCTGACCGTGTTACGACTTATATTTAACTCACGTGATATTTCTCTAACGCCGCAACCTTGCTCACTGAGCACTACAATCCGAGCTCTTTGTTCTACCAAATTGGCCATTATACGATTCGTTTATAGATATAAATATATTCTTAGATTTTTATTTTAATATTTTCAGATTGACTACTACTTGACATCTTACACATAATGTCATTTCATTTTACAAATTATAATACTTTTTCTTCGCAATGAAAAGAGTTTGGATTATAAACGATTATATTATTTGAAATTCAAATAAGACTGCTGTATCAAAAATATATCTTGTTCAGTGGTGACAAAGGTTTAAATTGCATTGACATTTAACCCGTAATGACGCATTTATGTTTATATCTAAAACGTACTATGTGCAAATAGCGAAGAAAACCTAACTACATATATGATTACAAAGGAATAATTGTCAAAGTGGGTCACCTTTCAAGTTGGTCGATAGTACTTGATATCTGTGACACATGTCGCTAGTATCATTTTAGAACTAACAATATAATTTTTAGGTGTGGATTTATCTATACTAATATAATAAAGCTCAGGAACCGCTGGTCCGATTTGAAAAATTGTATCGGTGTTGGATAGTCCATTTATCGAGGAAGGAATATGGGCTATATATCATCATGCTACTACTAATAGGAGCGGATCACCAATGAAGAATGTTTCAAAAACGGGAGAAAACGCTACGGACAATATAAGACGCAAACGAGGTTGCGTGGGTCAGCTAGTACATATATATAATGTACTAACTTTTAACCGTGGGAGAGCTATGCTTCGGCATGAATGGGTCGGCTCGACCGGAGTGATACCACGGCCTCACAGAAAATCGGTGTGAAATAGCGCTTGCGCTGTGTTTCACCGAGTGAGTGAGGATACCGGAGGCCCATACCCCAACCCCTCCCCCCATCCCCTTTCCCATCCCCCAAAGGTCAGCAACGCACTTGTGACGCCTTTGGTGTTGCGAGTGTCCATGGGCGGCGGTAATCGCTTACCATCAGGTGATACGTCTGCTCGTTTGCCAACTAATCAATAAAAAAAAAAAAAAAAAAAAAAACCCGCAGGTCCGCCTACGTATGTATCAGTTATCGCGGTAAAGAGTAGTTAATTTAATTAAAATCGAAGCAGCGGTTTAGCCGTATAAATATTATAGACAGACAGACTTCCAGAGTTACTTTCCAATATATAAGTAGGTATAGTACTGCATTTGTGATAAACCTGGTACCTGAGGAATGAATATATAAGGGATACAAAACGTGACGCTTGTTCAAAGTTACTTCATAACTTTCTTATCTATCTGCCACAGAGACCAAACTATATTTGAAATAAATAAACCAAGATAAGTATTAGTTAATATTCTGACCAAAATCTCAGCACTCTTGATCTTGATGGCCTCCAGGGTGAGAATGAGCGGCAGGTCGTCGACGGGCGAGCCCTGGCTGTTGGAGAGGCCGTAGAGGATGTCGGCCTGCATCTCGGCCAGCTGCGCCGCCATCTGCGCGCGCGACACGATGAGCTGGCCGCGCAGCTCCTCCAGGTCGGGCCGCTCCTGCGCCACCACTATCGACAGCAGCTGCTCCGCCAGACCGCTAAAGTGTCACGGTAATCGTCATTAACCTAACTAATCTTTACTCTGTGCATGTACCGCATTATATTTCTGGTGGACTGGGAGAGAATGCCTCGCTTTGTACAACATGTGCAATAAGTTTTAAATACATAAATAACAATCTAAATCTAAATGTTCTCCTAGCCTATATTATAGTGCACAAGTGTGTGCAAAAACACAGGTGCACTCTCTGTTCCGTCTCTCTCATAATCCGATGGGACGGTTAACCGACACAATCGAGGAGAGATCAGGCACAGGACCGACAGCTTTACGTTCTGTACGAGGCACAGGGTTTCAGACCCCAACTTAAGTTTTTCTATAATCAGAAAAACTCAAAAAAACAATGACACAAAAAGAATTCTCATACTTTGTCCTGGATGGGTACACAATTATTGTTCTAGATGAGAACCAAACCCATCACCTACGACTTGTAAACCAAATTCACTAACCATCAAACCAAATCACCTGTCGAAGTCAAACGGACTGCTATGAAATGCTCGTTTAAAATAATAGATCATATAGCATACCTAGGCACTAAAGCGAAATTCACAATCTGCACCTTGACCGAAGTTTCTGGCGTGTACTTGGGGTTCGGAAGCTTAGTGGTCATATACAGGCGGAATCCAGGAACAAAAGGGATCAGAGAATCACCGAGTTTGAGCACTAACTGTCCAGCTTGACGGAAGTATTGACGCTGGAAATACTCGTAATTAACGATGATACCGTGGGAGAGCTACGCTTCGGCATACGTAGGCCGGCTCAATCGCAGTGATACCATGGCTTCATAGAAAACCGGTGTGAAACAGCGTCTGCGCTATGTTTCACCGAGTGAGTGAGGATACCGGAGGCCCATAACCCAACCCATCCCCCATTCCTCTCCCCATTCTCCAAAAGCCAGCAACGCATTTCTTACACCTCTGGTGTTGGCAATACGTCTGCTAGTTTGCCCCCTATTACATAAAACAAGACATGAGTTCGTTTTTTTGTTCGGTTTTTCTATAGGGAAGCCAGGAGTCACAAGGACGTTGTCACTCTCTAGATTCACTCTCTCCCCCCGGACCAGGGAAAGGATTCAGACTCCGGTTCTCACTTATTCGATGTAAAGCTATCGATGTCGAGGTTTTACGTGAAGCCGTAGTATCGCTACTAGGAGTGCGATTTTAGACTCGATTTGATTTTGTGGGCAATAATGGATTAGCTTATATTAGATATCTTGATTTATATGCACAATAATTAAACACAGTTTACATTACGTTCGATCGTACTTACTACTTACTGACTATCACGCAACATTAAAATATCTAATCTATCAAATCATAATACGAGTATTTAGACCGCGTTACGATATTCGAAAGAGTTAAATCGATCCTCGATCTGATCGCTTGATATCGATCCCATACGAAAATTGGCTCTAATCGTTTCGATGAAGCAGGCCAATTTCTGACGAACCATGGCTAATGATTTAGAGGTTTAAGGTGTAATTCGAAATACACAAACATTTTTTTTATATATAGGCTCACCAAAGTGTCTCTACTCATGTCTCTGACTAGCAAAGACTAGCAGTCATTTCTATATATTCCTTCTTGTTTTAAATAAAACGCAGGAGACCATAAAATCCTATAAATGGCCTATTTTATCTTACCTTAAGTACAGGATCCAGAGCTGGATCCAATTCTTGGCCAACATTCTCCAACAACACTGGTTTGCCAAATCTCAATGCAGATTCAAAATTTCTGAGCAAGTCGCGATCATTTGGCTTGCATACCACTAAACCTTCGATTTTGCCCTGAGAAGTTGTAAAGGAACTCATGACAATCATTATAAAGATGAAAGCAGTCTATGAAAAACAATCTTATGAAAAATAAATTCTGAAATACCGATTGATATCTTTATTAATGTCTATTTGAATTAGTTTTTAGTTTATTAGGCGTTTCTTTATAATAACACGGCAAAATACTATACGCAGTAAAATTACCGAGGTTTTGAGAACACAATTGACGTAATGCTTTAAGCGGTCGCCATGCTGCTTTCTACAGCACCAAATGTTGTGGGTTCAAATCCCACATGGGACAACAATTCGTGTGAACGGCAAATTGTTTTTCCGAGTCTTGGTGTTCGTTGTGTCTGTTTCATTCCCCCGTGACAAAGAATATATATTCCTAATGCGAGGGACCGTTTTAATCACTGCCCAGTGAATCCATGATTTCATAAAGTATGGTAAAATCCTGCCATTAGTTCAGCCGTCTCTACAGAGTCCAGAATGATCCAGAACGACTGTAAGTCTTACTTATAGAAAGTAGGTAGGGTAAGTTACCATTGTTCTGATCCACTTGTTGGCCTGCGTCTGCGGGTCGATGATGAGCGGCCACCGACGCGAGTTGGACATGAGCACGGCCGACTCCACGGACATGGGGTCCCGCGGGAGACCGTACATCTGCCACGTTCTACAAATTGAAACAGGTGGACCAACATGATAATATGAATTGATTGATGTGAGATATCGAAAAATGAACTGTAAACAGATGACATTAAAGTATATAATCCAACAAAGAATTTTAGTTTAGAGATCATAAGAACGGAATTACCACCATTGTCTTTCAAAATTAGTTTTAAAAATGATAAAACACAAATGTTATAATCGATTGGCAAGTAGTATAGTGCAAAACAAAATCTATACAAATAAATAAAATTGGAGTGTCTGTTTGTAATATTAAAATAACCGCTTTCTACTACATGCATATGAATGTATATACGGTACACATACCAAAATATATATTTTTAAAATTTTTGTCTGTCTGTCTGTTTGTTCCGGCTAATCTCAGGAACCACTGGTCCGATTTGAAAAATTCTTTCAGTGTTGGATAGTCCATTTATCGGGGACAGCTATAGGCTATATATCATCACGCTACTACTAATAGGAGCGGAGCACCAATGAAGAATGTTTCAAAAACGGGGGAAAAATTTCACGCCACGGGCAAGACGCAAACGAGGTTGCGTGGGTCAGCTAGTCATTAACATAATCACTGGTACAGACAAACCTGATCTGTACGGCGTCACCCAACGTGCTCAGCGGAGTGGCTCCGTGCGTGTGGGGAACGTTCACCTCCTGGGGGGGAGGAATAGATACACATTTGAAAGATTGTAGTTCTGATTCATATAGATGACTGAAAACCGCCACCCATAATACAAGTATCTACGTATTTTAACGTAAGAAATAACTTTCTGCCGCGCACATTAAAACTGTGGAATGAGCTGTCACCTGCGGTGTTCCCGGACCAATACGACCTTCAAACCTTCAAGAAAAGAGCTATATCTTAAAAGGCCGGCAACGCACTTGTGACGCCTCTGGTATTACAGGTGTCCATGGGCGGCGGTCAAGTCAACGAGCCGACGTATAGCCTGATGGTAAACGATTTCCGCCACCCGTAGACACTCGCCATAATACCCAAGGCGTTACAAGTGCGTTGCCGGCCTTTGGGGAATGAGGAAGGAGATGGGGGAAGGGGAAGGGGTTGGGATAGAGCTTCCGGTATCCTCACTCACTCGGTGAAATACAGCGCAGACGCTGTTTCACACCGGTTTTCTGTGAGGCCGTGGTATCACTCCGGTCGAGCCGGCCGAAGCGTGGCTCTCACTCGGTAAAACGTTCAACAGTGAACTATTTAATTTGGTTTGAGTTGTTGATGGTGATGATTTTATACAAACCACTGTATGCTGTATCCATTCAGTTAACAATTCTCTTCTAAACTCGTCTGTAAACGGCGTTATATATCCCACCGCACCTAAAGAGACAGCGGAAGTTCAGTAAAAGGGTCCAATCCTGAACAGGGCATTTAATTTTTTTACACAACGCCATCTAACTTTAAACTTAGCAGAGTTTGTACTGTGATGTAAATATATGTATACTTGGTATACATAGAAGACCTTACAAATATTTATATATATATATACTAGCTGACCGACGTAACCTCGTTTTCGTCTTTTATTGCCCGTAGCGAAAAATTTTCCCCCGTATAGGGTTGAGTTTTTACACCTTGTGTCCGAAAAACCTCAATATCTTACGGAACCCTATTTTTGTCCAAAATAAAATATAGCCTATGTTACTCGTGGATAATGTAGCTTTCGAATGGTGAAAGAATTTTTAAAATTGGTCTAGTAGTTTTAGAGCCTATGCATTACAAACAAACAAACATACAAACAAAGTTTTCCTCTTTATAATATTAGTATAGATAATAAAGGCTATAGTCGTTCCAATACTTTATTTAACTTTTGACAGATCACGCACATAAAGTTTTGTAATAATTTTTGATACCACTTCTATCTTTCCATCCAATGGTTGCCTGTAAGAGATTGCCTTCGGGCGATAAGGCCGCCAATTGTACCTCTTAGCTTTAAGTTACTTTTGTACTAACTATCTGGTGTACAATAAAGCGATTATTATTATTATTATTATTACAGATAATACTGTACTTTATGGGCGGGCTCCGCCTACTTAGGGATGTGTCATTCGTAATTAATGACCACAGACTATAAAAACGGTTTTGAAATAAATCGATTATCGATTATATTAATAAAACATACAATAAAACTATTGTGATTATATTTTATATCAAATCACGTAAAAACCTTTATTATTTTGCATTAAAATGCCCTAAATGTCTCTGTTTCAATGCATAAATAATTTGCGTAATGAAAACAGTTCCATCGTACTCGTACCTAGTAATGGGATCGAATGTATTCGCCGCAAATTAATGAATCTAAAATAATTGTTTAGACTTACTATAGTTGGTTCAAATAAAAACTACCTGCGGTACCTACTTGTAATGAACAGGTACAAAATGTTGAAATTCGTAGTAATTTACGGATTAAAAATAAAACAACCAAAAGAGGTACTGTAATACTAATTTTAATTATAAAGAATCGTCTTCTTCGTATGACCAGGAATCATCATCACTTGAGTTCTCAGTAATATTGATTATCATTTCTTGGATAGATAAATTGTCGAATGCAACATCCCGATCCCAATCCGACATTATCACCTTCTTTGTTTTTTCTACAACATTCGCCCAGTTTTCTGGAGTTACTTTTTCACACGCATTTTTCAGTAAATTCAGCAGTTCCTCGCAGCATATCCTTTAACTTGTGCCCAGATCATTTCAATTGCATTATATTGGCAGTGATATGGGGGAATTCTGAGGACGGTATGCCCATGCTCTGCTGCCATTTCATCTATGACGTATCGTTTTGGCAGCTTCTTTGTTTTTAATATCTTTACTAACTCTACTTTTAGTAGGGACTCATTCACCTCTTCGCCATTGTCACGGAGCCAGTTTATAATTTCATGTTTTTTGTTGACCTGTGTTGGTATTTTATTAATTTGACGAGAGTGATAAGGTGCATTATCAATAAATATTATTGATGGCTCTTCGAGTGATGTAAGCATTTCTCTGAACCACTTTTCATACACGTTCGAATTCATCTCCTCATGATAATCTCCTGTTTTCTGGGATTTAAAAGCTAATAGAGCGCCTGGCACAAATCCTTTTACTGTTCCTGCATGACAAATAATCAGTCGTTCGCCTTTTCCCATTGGTACTGTAGAAGTGGAGCCAACGGTGTTGTCAGTCCAAGTTTTTGACAGCGTATGATTCGCATTGAGCCAAGTTTCATCTGTGAAAACAACATTCGACCAATCTTCTATTTTTTTTGCTTGTCTTAAAAAATCGCATCTATACAAAGCAATATCATTGCGTTCCATTAAAATTTTTCGTTTGTCACATTTTTGGAATAACATTCCAATGTCTTTCAATACCTTTGTCAGAGAAGATTTTTGACCACGGAACAAACCACTATTTCGAAGAGATTGTGTTAGTTTTTTTAATGTTGGAATCTCTTTTCTTTGGTAATAGTCGTATATATGACGACGAATAGCATCAGCGTCAAAATTGTCAACGGCTGTAACTTTACTAGGCGGACGTTTTTTCTTAGGTGTAGATAGCTTATTCTGTTCCATGCCACTGCTGCCGTAGCCTTCTTTTGTTATTTTTGCCACTGTTGGAGCACTAATACCTAATGCTGCTGCAACACGGTCTCTAACTTGAGTCACTGGTATAAGAGGCCCACCATTACGGCTTTCCTTTTCAAAGTATTCACGAAGTCGCAAGACAAACTCTCTTGTTTGTCCTTTGAGTACTTTCTTTTTTGGCATTTTGACAGTAACGAAGGCAGGAACGATACGCTCAACTCAACCAAACGTGAGAATTCACAAATAAATCAATACGGAGGAATATAAATACTCAACTATATTGAAGGTTACTCATTGAAATACTGTAGATTATTTTAAAATAGACATAGAGAGATTTAATAAAGATCATCAATAGTTTAACAAATACAATATTAACCACTGAATTACAACACAATACAATAATACATTTTGAAAATTCAGTTCCTTTTATATATTTTTTCATGACATAGAACCGTCATATTTGAACAACATTCTTTTAATCCATTTCTTTATTTTGACAAAGGAGGTCGCACATTGAAACACATAGAAATATGAAGTACGAAATTATCTATAAAATAATGAGTTTGTTAAATCGATTAAAACTTCTTAATGCATAAAATCGATCGATGAAAGAAATCGAATAGGTAACGGGTCAGGGTATCACTATTTGATTAAGTATTAGAGCTGTCAAAAGTTAAATAAACTATTGGAACGACTATAGGTAGTGAAGTATATATATATTCTGCGTATTGATTTATTCCAAAGTAATTAAAGTAGTAAATAAACGTACATCAACGAACATACTACACATATATATTGACTGCCTTTCTTCACTGGCTGACTGCTGTTCTTGAGGTCTCGGGTTCGATTCCTAGGTCGGACCAAATATTTGTATGATCCACAATTATTTGTTTCGGAGTTTGAGTGTTTTCTATACATAATATTTATGTATTTACAAAAAAAAAGTATAAGTGTAATATTATATCAGTTGTCTAGTACCCATAACACAAGTTCTGCTTAGCTTGGGACTAGATGGCGTTGTGTGTTAGATGTCCGAAAAAAATATTTATATATAAATAAATAATGTTTAAGAATAAGGGTGTTTAGCCTTACTTACATGCACTAAGTAATATATCGCCGATGATGTTGACGATATCCACATCCAGGTCCTTGATGGTTTTGATCCATCTCACTCTCTCGCTCGATAGACCGTTAAGTAATCTGAGAAACTCTTTGACATTAATATCCATCATAAATATAATTACTTTCACGTCATGTCCTTCTTCAAAAATCTAATTATCTGCATGACAGATTTCATCGCAAGTGGTGCTGTGGTTTACCCGTGAAAGAATTTATATTAGTGTGGTACCTTCCACATACAATATACTACAGCGCCATCTACCGAAGATACACTGAACTACTAAGTAACGCACTACACGGAGTAACTACCAATCCTGAATCGCGCAATAGAAGTTCTCGCGCTTATTATCATATATACAACATCCCAACATCGACTGTTGGGCAGTGGCCCGCCAGGCATGATCACCTCGCCTGGTCGGAGGATCCTCCCTTTGTGTTGGAGGGATATAACACCCGGTTCCTCTACAATTAGTGTGGATATTTTTATTCATACTAGCTCGTATGAAATACGAAAAATCAAACTAGGCAGAGCCTCCATAACAATACTCCTTATGATATCAGCTATCTATCAATAAAAGTCCCGTCAAAATTGGTCCAAATTGCCTCGGTGGCGCAGTGGTAGCGTATGCGACTGCTGTGCTTGAGGTCTCGGGTTCGATTCCCGGGTCGGACTAAATGTTTGTATGATCTGCAAATATTTGTTTCGGAAGTATGTATATGTATTTACAAAAAAAAAGTATGTATGTATTTATATCAGTTGTCTAGTACCCATTACACAAGCTTTGCTTAGCTTGGGACTAGATGGCGTTGTTTGTAATATGTACGAAATATTTATTTATATATGTTAATTTGAAATTACAAACAGACACTTCAATTTCATTCATTGCACAGATAGAAAAGTTGTTACCGGTTAGCGCGGTCCATTCTCGCCAAGCATTGATTGATGTCTTCCTCCATTTTCCGCTTTTCATCTTCCTTCTCTGCCAAGTACGCGTTCAACTTGGCGATACCTTCGCGCAGAGCTTGCATCTTGGCCATGGCGTTCGCCAATAGGGCTGTTTAACATAACATATAATATTTTCAAGGTAGTAGAGCCTTGGAGCGATACTACTCTTTCACAGAAGATGAACCTACATTGACACCAGCACTGCTGGCGTGGGAAAGCCGCGCTTCGGCATGAATGGGCTCGACCGGAGTGATACCACGGCCTCACAGAAAACCGGTGTGAAATAGCGCTTGCGTTATGTTTATTATACCGGAGGCCCATACCCCAACCCCTCCCTCATTCCCCCTCCCCATCACCCAAAAGTCGGCAACGCACTTGTGACGCCTCTGGTGTTGCGGGTGTCCATGGGCGGCGGTAATCGCTTAACATCAGGCGATACGCCTGCTCGTTTATATATAAATAAAAAATGAAATAAAAAAAGTGTGGATTTAGTGAGTGCAACCGAAATCACAATGATGCAGAAGTATCCCAATAGCCATAGTGTGGGTCACCATGCTGCATTGTTGCATTGTTTACACTGCAATAGGTATGGTGACCACCGCTCTTGGATTCTGCACATGCTTTCCAGACAGTTTCGAGTCTCTGTGGCTGGCACTTATATAAAAATATTTATAAAACAGGAATATGACGTTATAAAATATCTGCCTTTAATAAATAATTGCTGGTTTTTGCCAAATCGGTACAGCGGCTTATGCCCGGTTCCTATATTTAACGAATCGTCATCATATAACAATTTTCTACAACCGACTACGAGTCGTAAATACCGATCCTCATTTTTTTTTATAGGAACGATTTTAGCTTACGCCCCGTATAATATACTACTATTCGTACCTAGAACGGATCGTTTTTCAAATTTAGGAACTGGGCATTAGCTGTGACCAACGACAAACAGACAGAGCTACCTTCGAATTTATGATATTACTATGGATTGTTTACTTTTCTTTTAAATACGGTCATATAGTTCGCTTGCTGTCTATTAGTTTAGTCTTTACTGTTGTTTAAAAACTTTTTTTTTTTTAATAATTTTTATTCATGACCATAGATACAAGTCTTTCAGTCGCATACATAAAAGGGTTTAAACTTAAAATATTAAATGAGGATAACTACTTATTATTAAGTTACATTTTTCATTAGGTAAATATTAATGAATCTATTATTCATTCTGTTTTCACATATGTTTTTCATATATTACCTACTTGCCGCCCTTTCAGGCTCTTAGGTTGGCTAGGTACATCTCCGTGTTAATATTATCATAGTTTTTGTATTAATCTAAATTACAACTAATTCACTTATATACATTTATAATTACAATAAACTAATTTTTTTCAAACGTATTACAAATTCATTTATACAACACACTAAAAAAATTCTTATATGCTAATAAATCCTGAACGCGGCGAGGAACACTTTGTTACTGTTCACTTTTAGTGTCATTGTCTAAAATCAAACGTTGAATGGTAAAGCTATGTCCCAATCTCATGCGTGATATAATAGTTATAAATCTTCTTGATATATATTTGAAATTATGATACAAAGGTATAATCAGTAATTCATTTTGTATTCCGTCATACCATCTGCCTTTCGTTTCCAGGGTTATGTCCCAATACTCTTTCCATAACTGTTTATTAAGATATTTAATAAGGCTATAGTAATCGGTGAATGGAACCTTGAGCAAATCGGATTGATCCTCGTCATGGTTTGAACGGACCGCTGTGTCAGCTACTTCATTTCCACGAATGCCACTGTGTGAAGGTACCCATATTAATTCTACTTTAACATATCATTAAATGTAGGGGGTGAGTTCACAACAGTGGCATATGATTGCTGCCGAAATTTGGCCTTTTTCTCTTCAATTTTTTGTTTTTTAATGGGACAGTCTCGCGAAATGGCAAGATGATTACCTGCGCAGTTGATGCAGGTGATCTGATCGACATCACAATCTTTGTAGGAGTGACGACCAGCACAAGATGAGCAGTGTTGTTCACCTCTGCAAGCCTTAGCAGAATGGTTAAATTTAAGACATTTATAGCATTGTAATAATGGTGGTATGTAAACTTTAACCTCATATCTAAACAGCTTTATATATGCGTATTGTGGTAAAGATGTTGATGCAAATGTAACAGCAACTGTATTGAGGGGCACTAATTTTCCCTCTAGTTTACGCATAAATCTTTTAATTGAAATCACTTCAGAGTCGCACACTATATTTTTGTATATTTCTTCATTGGAAAGTTCGTTGGGCACAAACCTCAATACACCAATCCTTTCGGTCAAATACGATGGTATAAATGCTTTAAACTTATATTTCCATAGGAAGTCTTCCATCTTCAGAAAATTATTGGCCGCAGCCGCCTTTCTGAATGTTACTCCTATTTTGTGCGCATTTATTCTATGTACTCCTAAGACTCCTTTAACATTTTCTGATATTAAGTTGATGAGTGTGATAGGATTTTTATTCCCTACCTTCTCCTGCTCTGTTGATTCGACGTATACTACATACTCTGAATTGGTGTTTTCTATAAACAGTCTTTTATAATTTGGTTTAGTAAAAATGTTATACTTAGTATCGGAGTCAGATTTTCGAGTCTTGAGATATTTTCTTTTCTTCTTTTCCCCCGGCTTTGGCGGCTCCTCACCGCCACTGGAGGCACTCATGGTTATTTAGACCCTAAATTGACGTAATTTATGTGGTATTTCTGTGCAATTATCTATTCAATTAATTTTTGCGAAATCAGAATTACCGCCTCGTTTGACTTCCCGCCAAAAAGTCTGTTTAAAAACTCGTCTTTTAGTGTTACCAGACTGTAAATTGACACAAATGAAACGCTCACCTTCAACAGCAGCAAGGTCTGTCCTCGCCCTGGCCAGGGCTTCCTTCTTGGGCTTCACAGCCTTGTTCACGTGATAGAACTTGTACATGGCGTGCACCCACATACATAGCGACTGACACGCTTTTGAAACCTGCCAAACAATATAATAATTAATAAAACAGTCATTTTGACTGCCTCTGTAGCGCAGTGATAGCGTATGCGACTGCTGTTTTTGAGGTCTCGGGTGCGAGTCTACTCTATGTGATGGAAAGCATGAGCAGATTCCAAGAGTGGTGGTCACCATACTCATTGCGAATGCAGACAATACAGCATGGTGACGACCAGGTGATACTTCTCTATCATTGGGCCTCAGGTCTCGCTCTCACCAACGCAACACGACAGCCCGAACGCTGTCAGTTGACGTTGATCTTGACCCAACCGTGCTGAAATCAGCGTGGCTCTATTACCTCGAAATTTATATCTTTCACGCCGGCTGTTATAATGAATATATTTTTTGTTTTTTATTCAGTAGGGGGCAAATGAGCAGACGCATCACCTGATGGTAAGCGATTACCGCCTCCCATGGACACCCACAACACCAAAAGCGTCTTAAGTGCGTTGCCAACCTTTGGGGGATGAGGAGAGGGAATGGGGGGAGGGGTATGGGCCTCCGGTATCCTCACTCACTCGGTGAAACACAGCGCAAGCGCTATTTCACACCGGTTTTCTGTGAGGCCGTGGTATCAATGAGATAAACATTCAGCACAGCAGTGGACAATTAAAGATAATGATGAAACAAAAATGTTAATTACTTTTAGAATCTTCATCGGTTCGTAGTCAGGATTAAGGATAAACCTCTTCAGCTTCTTGATCATGTCTTCAGTGATGGAGTTTTTGTCGAACTTCATGAGAGACTCGAGGAACGCGCCGGGGTCCGAGAGCATCATCGACCCTGGCTTCCAATAGTTCAGGACCTTCTCACCGAATGATGCACCGGGTTCCTGGTGAGGAAGCACATGGATTAACCGACTCGAAATAGTAACGTTATCAGTTTTGTACACTAGTACATAATAGACTCAATTTGCATTTTTTTTTATGTTGTAGCTAGCTACTAAACCAAAAGACGTTATCTTGTCTAAATTATGAACATTGCATTAGCATTTGTATCTACCTACATAAAGTACTAGCTGACCCACGCAACCTCGTTTGCGTCTTCTATTGTGAAATTATTCCCCCGTTTTTGAAACATTCTCCATTTGTGCTCCGCTCCTATTTGTATAAGCGTGGTGATATATAGCCTATAGCTTTCGTCGATAAATGGACTAACCAACACTGAAAGAATATTTCAAATCAGACTAGCGGTTCCTGAGATTAGCGCGTTCAAACAAATAAACTCTTCAGCTTTAAATATTAGTATAGATTTTTTTCTTTACTCATGAGTTTTATCAGTTTTGCTATTATCCGCGTAAATTTATAACATGCTCACTAGTTTCATTCATTTGTACATACCGGAAACTTTAAACATGACATTGACCCGTATAAAACGTCGGATTAACACAAAATTTGGCAATACTTATTAAGTACCAATGACAATTCAATATTTTAAACAGTTAGATCCTGTTATCCTTACTATAATGCTATGAGTTAGAGATTTCTTGTTTTCCTAAAACTGGTAGTGTCTTTTTCTTTCTTCTTTCTTTTCTTTTAAAAAAAGACAACTCCCGCATTAGGAATATACATCCTGTGTCGCGGGGGACTTTACAAACATACATGTAACGGACACAAAGCTTCTTCTTTGTGCCAAGAAAGCGTGTATTTTAGTTTTTAACCGACTTTAAAAAAGAGGAGGTTATTATTTCGACTGTACATCTTTTTTTTAATGTTACCTCGTAACTTTCGACCGGGTGAATTGATTTTGATGATTCTTTTTTTTATTTGAAAGCTGGTGCTTCCCGTGTGGTAACATTTAAATTTTATAAACTTCTTGAAGTCGGTATTATTTCGTTAAAATTTATATACTATGTAAAGATAGTAATGAAATACCTTGATAGGTTTGATGTCGAAGACCACACACAGCGACTCAATGACCAGCACCACCCCCTGGGGGGGTTTCTTCATGGCCTTCACCTCCACGATGTCGTTGCGGTTCAACTCCTGCAGGGCCTGTTCTGCCGCTCGGAGAGCGGGCATGGCTTCCTCTGTGGAGGATAATGCACTACACTTAGGACTAATGACAATCTCAGAATAGTTTTCATTGACTGTATCGGTGGTGCAGTGGTAACGTATGTGTCTGCTGAGTATGAGGTCTCGGGTTGGACCAAATGTTTTCATGATTTGTAAATATTTGTTTCGGAGTATTAGTGTTTTCTATGTATAATATATATGTTTTTACAAAAAAGTATACATAAGTATTTACATCAGTTGTCTAGTACCTGTAGTACTAGATGGCGTTGTATGTCAGATGTCCAAAATATTATTACTATTGTTAATTTTGTAAATAAATCTTTTACAGAAATGACGGAACAAAGCACTAAGCCAAAAATTGTGGGTTTAAATCCCACATGAGACAACAGTTTGCGTGATCCACGAATTGTTTGTGTTCGTTTTATATTTTATTTTTATATTTATATTTATATTACTAATTCAGGAGCAGTCTTTAAAAAAAATGTTCAGAAGGACTTGCCCAGGTCCCTCATGGCGTCCTCGGCCATGGCGGTGGTCTCAGAAGCCATCACCTCAGCGATGGCCTGTTCTTTCTCCACCTTCACTCGAGCGTCCTCGGCTATAGCCTACAAAAAAATAATAAATAAGAAACATCACAGAAAACTAGTCCTTGAAAAAAAATTTAAAATAAAAGTAAAAAACGTGTAGGTATACGAAAGTCGGTTATAAACAAACATACAGGTAAAGCTATTGGTCTAGTGAAATGAATGAATATATTTTTGTATTCACATCAAACGTTCATTTTATTTCTCTTGAGTAAACCAAGCTTAACATAATTTTTGGTATAAAAATAACATTAATCTTTCGGATGCGCGAACGGGTACTTCCGGTTCCATGCACCGTGCGGCGAAATTGCAAAATTTTGCAACACGGTGCATGGTGTACGAAAATGATTAAATCTTTTCAAAAACAATGCTCGGTGGTTATAAAAGTGATTATTTTTCAAAAGATGGATAACAAGCGTACATGGTTATGCCATATTTTATTACTAAACTAATGTTATCGCTTTATTATTTACTCACAATTGAGCCAAGTATTAATTTACGCACCTATTGTGTTAATAAACATGATTTTAATATTTTATGTGGTTTATTATTCATTTTACTTATTATCCTCATAAAGTTCGATAACTAAGCTATCTACTGATATAAAAAACACTATAACTGCAGTAAAAATTCATTGAGAAACATATTTGTAAAAATCACATTTCGCTGTCGAGATATTCGCCATTTTGTCACTTTACAATCAAACTATTATTTGCGCCGAACACCAAATTACGTAGTATTTATATGAAGAAATAGTGTTTTTTAGTTAAATAATTTATTTTTTTAGTTAACTAGTGCAAAAAACAGGAACAATACATAAAAAAAACAACCTATTTATCAAGTTATTTAAAAAAAGGACTCGTTTGCTAGACCAGTTTTCATTTATTATTTTTAAGTTCTGAGAATTCTCTAAACTCTATGAAAATGACTGAATGCTAAAGAGAACAAACTGATCGTTCCATTATGTGACACACAAAGTCTATGGTCAATACAAAATAATTTAGTAAAACATAAACAAAGATCAGTTTACGTCTTGTTCATTGTCCGTCACTACTGTGTATGTGTGGGTGTTAATAGTTCCGGGACTTCCCGCTAGGCTGCGTGCAAACACGAATCAACGGCGATATACAATTTTAAGTGGCGTGCTATTGGAGAGGCCTATGTCCAGCAGTGGACTACGATACGCTGATGATGATGTAGAACAGTAATGGCGTGGGAGCCCTTTGTATGTGTGCGTCTAATTTCGCTCGTCAGGCAAAAAATTAGTGTTTATTTAAATATTTAGCTTTTCTAACACATTTTTGTTGCTATTCTATATTCTATATAAGATTCTCATCGCAATTATATCATTTTATCAATAAAAACATAAGAATAAATGCGTAAAAACCTTCAAATGAGTAAGCCCTTTTCAATAGGTAATAGACTCGGTAACTTTTTGAGTAACACTATTCAAAATTACGCATGATTTATGCCTCAATTCGTATTGATAGTGGTTCCTAAAATAAGTATAATAAGTAAAATATAACAACAAACTACCTTCAAAATCACCTTATCGGCAAAAAATCAGTTTTAAGAGGCACTTGACAGATCGCTTTGCGTCATCGTCAACTTTGAAATTGGAACTCGTTTTTTTTACGGCTCTTGAAGCGCACTTGACAAACGAATGTTTTAAAATGTTGTTCGTATAAAGCAAATGCATAACAAACCTTTCTAGACTTCGTTATAATAACTTTAATACCCAAAATTAATTAAAATGCAAGTTAACTGCGAAAAACATGGATCCGTGTGTGCCGCACCGACGGGACAAACATGGATCCGTGTTGCCGCACCCGAGAGGTTAATAAACATTTTGAGCAAATGACACACAGCGCCATCTAGGCTAAAACTAAGAATAACTTGTACTGTGACAGCTAAATTGATTGATAGAATACTTTTTGTATTACCTAGAAAACACTCTTAATTCCAAAACAAACACAAAAATTTGGTAAATTCCGAGAATCGAAATCGTGATCTCAAGCTTAGCATTCTCACTCACAGTGTCAATGGCGATCTGTTCAATGACTTTCCTAGTCTCCTCGGCCGCCTTCTCCATCATCGGCTTCAGCTCCGCCAGTTCTATTTGCAGCTCCTTTACTTCTACTTCTGTCTGGTTTAACTTGTTCAAACCTGTGTCCAAAATAGTACAATTAATTCAACAGTTTAGGAAGGTAAGAAAAAAAATACTTTGGTGTCTGTTTGCTATTGGGTAAGATTTAATTTTAATAACAGTGAAGGAACGCATGCCATGTATCTCCAACACAGAGGGAGGATCCTCCGACCAGGTGAGGTGATCTTGCCTGGCGAGCCGCGGTCCAGCTGTTAATGTTGGGAAAGTACGAGTATATATTCTAATCTATTTCGTAGTTTTGTATGTCTTCGGTAGATGGCGCAGTAATATGTTTCTGCCGCGCCAAATGTAGAGTTTACTTTTTTTACACACATTACGATTCTCCTTGTATTTAATGAAATAGTCTTGGGATAATTGCCTGAGTTAAGCTCATGTGATTCGAAGACTCAAGTAAAGGTTCTATTAGTGGAGAGGTTTGTGGTGTGTGAAGAAATAGACAGATGTTTTACAAAATAGTGAGAGATAACCGTGTGGTGAGGCATTAGGAATACGGATTGTCACTACACCTATCCGTCCCGTGGGAATTGTCGTAAAAAGCGATTTTTAAGGGAGCAAACTAAGCAGTACAACATTACTTTTTTTTTTTTTTGAATAGGGGTAAACTAACGGTAAACATGCGCATCACCTGATAGTAAGCGATTACCGCCGCCGATGGACACCCGCAACACCAAAAGCGTCACAAGTGCGTTGCCGACCTTTGGGGGATGGGGAGAAGAAATGGGGGAAGGGGTTGGGGTATGGGCCTCCGGTATCCTCACTCAGTCGGTGAAACACAGCGCAAGCGCTATTTCACACCGGTTTTCTGTGAGGCCGTGGTATCACTCCGGTCGAGCCGACCCATTCATGCCGAAGCATAGCTCTCCCACGGAAAAAAGAGAAAGAAAACTTGAAACAAACCCTATACCAAACCGTCTGACCAACGTGGTAAGCCAAAACCCAAAACCTCCTTGCAAATGAGGTGCTTATAAGTGTGACAGTGGACTCAAGTCTGTTAATAACTCTGAATAGAAGTTAAGCACACACCGTTCCTGAGCGCATTGGACTCGGCGAGTATAGAGGTCCTTTTCTTCCGGAACATGTCGGAGTAAGCGTTGAGCATCTCCATGTAGGACATGGGCGTGACGTAGTTGATGCGGTTGAGCTGCTGCTGGAAGCGGCGGCTCGCGTCCACCACTGACTGGTGGGCGAAGCAACACACCGACTGGACACACACATTATAACATTTTGAACATCCGACACACAACGCCATCTAGTAGCAAACTGAGCAGAGATTGTATTATAGGCACCAGATAATTTATTTAAATACCTAGACACTTTTTTTACAATACCCACACGTTTCATTCATAAAAGAAAAAATGAATTGAGTTTTTTTTTATACTGATAGCAATATTAATACATAAATTCATGTCGTTCGTTTAAATCTTTTAAACTACTAAACGAGAAAATTCAAGAATTTCAAAAAACTTCCTTCCGAAGTCGACCCGGGTTTCTAGTACAGCATACAGGTAGCAGCATGATGATATACAAGAACAAATACACACTAAAACCAAAATCAACAGAGAAAAAAGTTACTAAAACTTGGTAAAATTATATTCCATTGCGTGCGTAAAGGTTAGTGCGGTTAAAGTTTCACAAACAATATTTGAAAGAATTGTTCTCCTTTAAAAGTTATAAATAAAACTCCGCGACAGCATATGTCAAGGTTGGCTCACTTAAACCTTTTTTATGGTAAACAAATTTCTTCATGCTTTAGAACATCACGCTACGTGTAATAGTAAACGCAAAAACAACTCACCACCATAGAATCGATAACCTCATTAGACGCGCTCTGCAGTTCCCCCATCCTGGTGAAGAAGTGTTTGGCGACAGACTCCAGGGCCGTCTTAGGCCACTCACTGAACCAGTCTATGGTGCAGCAGTTCACCAGCGACGGGAACTGGCGGAGGCGGGCGCGGAACACCTGGAGAGATAGATAGGCAGTAGAGTCACGCTGATGTGAGCTCGGTTGGTCCGACTCGACCAGGGCGGTACTTCCCTCTCACAGAAGAACTACCTTCAGTGACAGTATCGAGCTGGTGAGTGCGAGACCGAAGGCACAATGGCTTAATAGACCGCGGTAGTGAGGGTCAGCATGGTGCATTGTTGCATTGTCTCCATTCGCAATGAGTATGGTGACCAGCTCTTGGATCCTGATCCTGCTTTCCATCATGCAGAGTGTAGTAAAAACATGGTAACCCGTTCTGACCCACACTTATACAAATCCTTTTATACAATTATATAATACTAACTGAACCCCACGATGCTACCCGCGGTACGACTATAACCGCGGGCAACGCCACGAGGCGAAGCTAGTATCTTTACAAATTGTAGCCTATGTGTTATTCTGATGTATATATAGCTTATTGTAAAGTTTCATGAAAATCCATTCTGTAGTTATCGCGTGAAAGAGCAACAGACATCCATCCATCCATACTTACAAACTTTCGCGTTTATAATATTAGCAGGATTTAAATCTGTGTTTTACATTACTTTTGTTACTTTTAATGCTATGTATATGCTTTATATTTTGTAGGTTATGAATAAATCACGCTTCGGCATGCATGGGCCGCTCGACCGGAGTGATACCACGGCCTCACAGAAAACCGGTGTGAAATAGCGCTTGCGCTTGCTGTGTGTTTCACCGAGTGAGTGAGAATATCGGAGGCCCACATCCCAACCCTTCCCCCATCCCCCATCCCTCTTCCCATTCCCCCAAAGGCCGGCAACGCACTTGTGACGCCTCTGGTGTTGCGGGTGTCCATGGGCGGCGGTAACCGCTTACTATCAGGCGATACGTCTGCTCGTTTGCCACCTATACCATAAAAAAACAGTTTCATTTTATCTCATGTGATCCGATATCCGTGATTCAATAGTACTCTACCCGTGATCCACCCACAATCTACCTGTGATCCACCCATACGGTAATTTGTCTACGAAAAAAACTTAGCAAACAGTAAACTTACCTCACCGATAGGGCTCATCACTATCACAATGTGGAGGTTACTGCGCACTCGGCGCTGGTAGCACGAGAACAGGTTGGTCTTGGTCGCGGCCAGGTTCATCTCCATCACGGCGTGACGGACTGACATGTAGATTCTATCGAAGTCCTCAGGCTCGTATATATTGGGAACGTCGCCAGAACTTAGAATATTGTTGAGATCTTCGAGAAACGATTCCATTTTAATCTGTAAATTAAAGAGAAAGTTACAAGTCATTTATTTTGAATCACGAAACGGATTCGGACATCTGACACAACGCCATCTAGTCCCAAATAAAGCAAAGCTTCTACTATGGATACTAGCCAACTGATATAAAAATACCTTTGTTTGTAAATACATACATATCATACATAAAAACAACTCCGAAACGAATGTCTGCAGATCATACAAACATTCTATGTATAATATGTATGTATTTACAAAAAAAAGTATCTAAGTATTTATATCAGTTGTCTAGTATCCATAACACTAGCTCTGTTTAGTTTAGGACTAGATGGCGTTGTGTGTCAGATGTCAGAAATATTAATTTATTTATTTGGTTCGACTCGAGAATCGAATCCGAGATCTCAAGCACATCAACCAATAATATCGAATCAGTTAATAGGTAACAGGTAATCATAACTATAGTCGTTCCAATAGTTTATTTAACTTTTGACAGCTCTAATACTTAATCAAATAGTGATACCCTGACCCGTTACCTATTCGATTTCTTTCATCGATCGATTTTATGCATTAAGAAGTTTTAATCGATTTAACAAACTCATTATTTTATAGATAATTTCGTACTTCATATTTCTATGTGTTTCAATGTGCGACCTCCTTTGTCAAAATAAAGAAGAAATGGATTAAAAGAATGTTGTTCAAATATGACGGTTCTATGTCATGAAAAAATATATAAAAGGAACTGAATTTTCAAAATGTATTATTGTATTGTGTTGTAATTCAGTGGTTATATTTATATTGTATTTGTTAAACTATTGATGATCTTTATTAAATCTCTCTATGTCTATTTTAAAATAATCTACAGTATTTCAATGAGTAACCTTCAATATAGTTGAGTATTTATATTCCTCCGTATTGATTTATTTGTGAATTCTCACGTTTGGTTGAGTTGAGCGTATCGTTCCTGCCTTCGTTACTGTCAAAATGCCAAAAAAGAATGTACTCAAAGGACAAACAAAAGAGTTTGTCTTGCGACTTCGTGAATACTTTGAAAAGGAAAGCCGTAATGGTGGGCCTCTTATACCAGTGACTCAAGTTATAGACCGTGTTGCAGCAGCATTAGGTATTAGTGCTCCAACAGTGGCAAAAATAACAAAAGAAGGCTACGGCAGCAGTGGCATGGAACAGAATAAGCTATCTACACCTAAGAAAAAACGTCCGCCTAGTAAAGTTACAGCCGTTGACAATTTTGACGCTGATGCTATTCGTCGTCATATATACGACTATTACCAAAGAAAAGAGATTCCAACATTAAAAAAACTAACACAATCTCTTCGAAATAGTGGTTTGTTCCGTGGTCAAAAATCTTCTCTGACAAAGGTATTGAAAGACATTGGAATGTTATTCCAAAAATGTGACAAACGAAAAATTTTAATGGAACGCAATGATATTGCTTTGTATAGATGCGATTTTTTAAGACAAGCAAAAAAAATAGAAGATTGGTCGAATGTTGTTTTCACAGATTAAACTTGGCTCAATGCGAATCATACGCTGTCAAAAACTTGGACTGACAACACCGTTGGCTCCACTTCTACAGTACCAATGGGAAAAGGCGAACGACTGATTATTTGTCATGCAGGAACAGTAAAAGGATTTGTGCCAGGCGCTCTAATAGATTTTAAATTCCAGAAAACAGAAGATTATCATGAGGAGATGAATTCGAACGTGTATGAAAAGTGGTTCAGAGAAATGCTTACATCACTCGAAGAGCCATCAATAATATTTATTGATAATGCACCTTATCACTCTCGTCAAATTAATAAAATACCAACACAGGCCAACAAAAAACATGAAATTATAAACTGGCTCCGTGAAAATGGCGAAGAGGTGAATGAGTCCCTACTAAAAGTAGAGTTAGTAAAGATATTAAAAACAAAGAAGCTGCCAAAACGATACGTCATAGATGAAATGGCAGCAGAGCATGGGCATACCGTCCTCAGAATTCCCCCATATCACTGCCAATATAATGCAATTGAAATGATCTGGGCACAAGTTAAAGGATATGCTGCGAGGAACAATACAACTCCTCCTTTCACCGCAAGAAAAATGCTGAATTTACTGAAAAATGCGTGTGAAAAAGTAACTCCAGAAAACTGGGCGAATGTTGTAGAAAAAACAAAGAAGGTGATAATGTCGGATTGGGATCGGGATGTTGCATTCGACAATTTATCTATCCAAGAAATGATAATCAATATTACTGAGAACTCAAGTGATGATGATTCCTGGTCATACGAAGAAGACGATTCTTTATAATTAAAATTAGTATTACAGTACCTCTTTTGGTTGTTTTATTTTTAATCCGTAAATTACTACGAATTTCAACATTTTGTACCTGTTCATTACAAGTAGGTACCGCAGGTAGTTTTTATTTGAATCAACTATAGTAAGTCTAAACAATTATTTTAGATTCATTAATTTGCGGCGAATACATTCGATCCCATTACTAGGTACGAGTACGATGGAACTGTTTTCATTACGCAAATTATTTATGCATTGAAACAGAAACATTTAGGACATTTTAATGCAAAATAATAAAGCTTTTTACGTGATTTGATATAAAATATAATCACAATAATTTTATTGTATGTTTTATTAATATAATCGATAATCGATTTATTTCAAAACCGTTTTTATAGTCTGTGGTCATTAATTACGAATGACACATCCCTAAGTAGGCGGAGCCCGCCCATAAAGTACAGTATTATCTGTAGTACATTGTATCAAAAATTATTACAAAACTTTATGTGCGTGATCTGTCAAAAGTTAAATAAAGTATTGGAACGACTATAATATGAGTTTGTACAAAAGGAAGGAAAAGTATTAGGTAAAGAGTAGGCTACGTCATTCCTCAAGAACAAAAGTATTTCCATGGCAAATCGTATTGAAATCGGTGCAGCAGTTTAGCTATGAAGCCCTCCGTAATTTACTTTCGAATATATATCTATCTTCGAATATCGAATATTCCGACATGATGATTCACCGTGAGAGAGTCATGCTTGGGCAAGCATGGGCCGGCTCGACCGGAGTGATACCATGGCCTCACAGAAAACCAGTGTGAAATAGCGCGCTTGCGCTATGTTTCACCGAGTAAGTGAGGATACCGGAAGCCCATACCTCATGGCCCATACGCCTCCTCCCAACCAATCCCCATCCCCCCAAGGCCGGCAATGCACTTGTGACGCCTCTGATGTTGCGGGTGTCCATGGGCGGCGGTAATCGCTTTCCATCAGGTGATACGACAGCTCGTTTGCCCATATATAAAAAAAAAGAATATAAAAGTACCTGAGCGTCGGAGAACAAGAAGATAACTCCCTTGTTGTCAGCACCAGCCTTAAGCATGGTCTGTTTAAGGTCATCCCGCCACTCTGCTGTGCCGTAGGTCTTCGTGATCTCGATCTGCACACAGACCAGCTCCGCCATGTGCGCGGCCAGGCGGGACAGGGACTGACGACCTACCAGTCATAAGTAAGTAACGAATATCCGTGTACTAAAAGGATTAGGTGACACCCCTCCCCCCCCCTGTTCATCACGTGAGTGTACTGAGAGCCGACTGAGGGATGAACTATGCAGGATAATCACCTGGGCTGGTCAGCGTGATAAAGTAGGTCAAAGTCTCCTGCCAGTTTGGTTTTTAGGGGCATTACCATATACCTGGTTCCTTAATCCCCTAGGACCTAGAAAGCCGAAGGGATTTTCTACCTCGTCAAGAAAGGCTAAAGTCTTGTTTACAAGGGTTGGACTTTTTTTTTATTTTGTGCGGAATTACCCCGTGTACCACCGACTGGTCGCTATGTCGGACTCAAACCGACTAAACCACACACCGTCTCGGGTACTAGAAGTCGGGGAATCATTTGCACCCTCGAAAGGAAATCCCTGGAATTGTAAGGAGTGGCCATGTTCAATAGTAGTACTGTTATTATGATAGCTAAAAGTGTGTTGTTATAATTTGGTTGTGTAATTAACTCGTAAGTTTGTTAATTTAAGCACACTTTAATTATTAATATTTTTTTAACCTTAAATTTCTTGATGTCGACCGAGTATATGTGTAATCATAATGGTAATCGTTACAGTTATCTACACAACAGGCTTGGGTAGTGTGAGGCCACTGGGTACAACAATAGGGTAGTACAGTCATATTGTAAATAAGTACCCTCCTTCATAAATATCAGCGATATTGCAAAACATATCGGAAAATTTAATTATTACAAATTTTAATAAAATAAACATTGAAATATATTGCTCAATTGAGTAGCCTTTTTTCTTTTTTTTCCATTCGGAAATCCCCTCGGATACCACTTCCTGGTGGCATGTCGGACTCCACTTACAGTTTGTAGGTGGCCCCCGGCTGTGTGGGACCCCGAACCTCCTGTCACTGGCCCCCGAGGCGACTTGACCGATGAGCTCACCTGTCACCCCCAGGCTTGCGCTTGTGGAGGACGTCATGACGTCTCTCGAGTCAATACTCCATAACGAAAGAGTGACGTCACAAGTTGGTTTTTAGTACATAATTATTAGGACATACCGGAGCCGCCCATGCCCAGCAGCAGCGCGTTGGCCATGGGCTGGCGCATGATGCGGGCGATGCGACACAAGTGCGCTATGGCGTCGTCGAACAGCACCAGGTCCAGCGGCGCCGTCGACGAGATGTTGTAGTCGTATAGGTACGTGCCCAGTATGTCATCCAACTGGAAAGTGCAAAACAACTAATGAACGAAAAGGTGACGCCTCTGGTGTTGGACGCCCCATGGGCGGCGGTAATCGTTTACCATCAGGCGATACGTCTGCTCGTTTGCCCGCTATATAATAAAAAAATATAATTAAAACAGTTACGAGTTTTTAACCGACTTCAAAAAAGTAGGAGGTTCTCAATTCGTCTGTTTTTTTTTATGGACCCATAACTTTCGACTGGGCGAAGCGATTTTAATGATTCTTTTTTATTTGAAAGCTGGTGCTTCCCGTATGGCCTTTTCAATTTGGTCCAGTTCTTGAAGTCGGTTTTTTTGTTGTTAAAATTTGTGATTATTTGTACAATCAACATCATATTGATTAGTACTTTCAAAATACTCAAAATTGTATGAAGAACATCAATTCAGTTTTATGTTCTACGCGTTCAAAATGGTGAAAATATCTTAACTATCAGCTGTCAATTTGTGTTAACTGACAGAGTGTTTAAAAATTTAAATGTTATCAATTAGGTTGTCCCCTGGTATCTATAATAAAATAAATATTCCGGACATCTAACACACAACGCCATCTAGTCCCAAGCTAAGCAGAGCTTGTGTTATGGGTACTAGACAACTTATATAAATACATATATACTTTTTTTGTAAATACATACACACCATACATAGAAAACACCTAAACTCCGAAACAATTATTGGCAGAGCATACAAACATTTGGTCGGGAATCGAACCCGAGACCTCAAGCACAGTAAGGGCTCTCAACCAGTCGTTCTACCTGCGGAGTACGGGCCTCGGCTTGAACTGAAGACAATATTATCTTGCTTCATTACTACAGACGGTAAAAAACCCTAATGAGATGTACCTGAAACGAACCACTCCATCTATATTTAAAACTTTTAATGTTATCTATACAAATAAACAAAATAGAACTGTTCGTAATTTCAAATTGATAACAATAAAAAAAAACATTGTTGTATCTGTTTGCTCCAGCTAATCTCTAGAATGGCTGTACCAATTTTGACGAGACTTTCACTAGTAGATGCTATTAGGAGTAATTAAGGCTACTTACATTTTGGACTAGCCACGCCCCACGATTACTATTGTTAAGGTACAAAAAACGCGTGTCACACCGCGGGATGGAACTAGTTAAGTACTCACCTCCTCTCTATCGGTGATCTCGATATACTTCTTGTCCTCAGCACCGACGTCCATGAAATCACCGAACAGCATCAAACGACCTCCGACAATGTCAGTGGGGTTTTTACCAAAATCCGAGCGGATCTTTTTGTGTAATAAGCTGGAAATAAAACCATTTATATTGTGGTGATCGTAAATCTAACTACTTCAACAACCCATAATGTCCCACTGCTGGGCTACGGTCTCCTCTCAGAAAAGGGTTTAGATCTGATTACTTCTGTAGAAAAATATTGGCAAGAACAGGATTTAAAAAAAACAAATATTTTCATAAATACTAATGGCTGTATCAGGGGTCTGATGCAGAAGGCAGTTCTCTTTGACACGGCTCGTATAGAGCGTGCCGCGGGGAACTTTACAAACATACATGTAACGGACACAAACAACACCCAGACTTGGAACAACAATTTGTTGATTACACAAAGTGTAAACCAACAGCCGTGCAGTCAGAGAAATTATGTCAATCTTCAAATAATAGTTGTACCATTATTAAGTAGTGTGTACTTTACTTTTTGAACCACTGTCGGTCTTCGTCATTCACGAGCCGGTCCTGATAGACTCGCTGGTGCTCGTGGTACCACAGACGGATCACGTCGTTCTCGTCCTAACAACCATGGAAAAGAGAAAGCACCACTACCTATTAAGAAAATAATAAGTAAATTTGCAGACCGTTTAGCTCGACCCGGGAATCGAACCCGAAACATTAAGCACGGCAATCGCATACGTTTGGAGTGATACCACGGGCTCACAGAAAACCGGTGTGAAATAGCGCTTGCGCTGTGTTTCACCGAGTGAATGAGGATACCGGAGGAACTTACCCCAACCCCTCCCCCCATTTCCTCTCCCCATTCCCCAAAGGTCGGCAACGCACTTGTGACGCTTTTGGTGTTGCGAGTGTCCATGGGCGACGGTTGTCGCTTACCATTAGGTGCCTCCTCTTTAATAAAAAAAAAAAACCTTACCACTGTGTCACAATTTTATTGAGATCGGTGCAGGGGTTTAATCGTAAGAGCGTAACAGACAGACAGTGTTATTTTCGCATTTATTTTATCAGTATGGATTGTGTGTAGTGTGCGCTCACAGCTACTGCACATAGTTTGATGTGTTTTTTACCAATATCTAAAGTGATTCTTGACGAAGATTTTGGTATGTAATTTGTTTTTGTTTTTTGAGTATATTGGCAAAATGTAAGGATATTTGTTGATGAAATCCGAAAAAATTAAGCCGCATATCTTCTCGGGGTAACATAGGCTATATTATATTTTTCGTAAAGAACCCGAGCCGGGGCGTGTTGCTAGTACAGAATAAAAAATAAAGTTACAGAGAACAAATACAAACTTCAATTAAGCCCGGATCCGACATCAGCATTCCTTGGAAGACTTTGCTGAGGTCTCTCAGGTTGAAGGTGTAGTGAGACTTGACGGGCGTCGGAAGCAGTTCCAGAACCAGCTGCGTGAAGATATCGAGAGAGGCTGTCAGGAACGGGGCTTCGCGAACTACCACCTTTTTGCTGATGTTACGCGTCCAGGATTTCAAGATTACATTGAAGATCAAGTACTGTGGGAAGAAAGAGAGATACAATCATCATTTTTAACAGCCCACAGTATATACCTCTTTTTATAAAAGAGGTTTGACTGCACGTTTGGCTAGTGACTTAAACGCTTTAATCTTTCGAATGCGGGAACGGGTACTTCCGGTTCCATGCACCGTGCGGCGAAAGTGCAAAATTTTGCAGCACGGTGCATGGTGTACGAAAATGATCAAATATTTTCAAAAACAATGCTCGGTGGTTATAAAAGTGATTATTTTTCAAAAGATGGATAACAAGCGTACATGGTTGTGCCATATTTTATTACTAAACTAATGTTATCGCTTTATTATTTACTCACAATTGAGCCAAGTATTAATTTACGCACCTATTGTGTTAATAAACATGATTTTAATATTTTATGTGGTTTATTATTCATTTTACTTATTATCCTCATAAAGTTCGATAACTAAGCTATCTACTGATATAAAAAACACTATAACTGCAGTAAAAATTCATTGAGAAACATATTTGTAAAAATCACATTTCGCTGTCGAGATATTCGCCATTTTGTCACTTTACAATCAAACTATTATTTGCGCCAAAAAACAAATTACGTAGTATTTATATGAAGAAATAGTGTTTTTTAGTTAAATAATTTATTTTTTTAGTTAACTAGTGCAAAAGACAGGAACAATACATAAAAAAAACAACCTATTTATCAAGTTATTTAAAAAAAGGACTCGTTTGCTAGACCAGTTTTCATTTATTATTTTTAAGTTCTGAGAATTCTCTAAACTCTATGAAAATGACTGAATGCTAAAGAGAACAACCTGATCGTTCCATTATGTGACACACAAAGTCTATGGTCAATACAAAATAATTTAGTAAAACATAAACAAAGATCAGTTTACGTCTTGTTCATTGTCCGTCACTACTGTGTATGTGTGGGTGTTAATAGTTCCGGGACTTCCCGCTAGGCTGCGTGCAAACACGAATCAACGGCGATATACAATTTTAAGTGGCGTACTATTGGAGAGGCCTATGTCCAGCAGTGGACTGCGATAGGCTGATGATGATGTAGAACAGTAATGGCTGGGGAGCCCTGTGTATGTGTGCGTCTAATTTCGCTAGTCAGGCAAAAAATTAGTGTTTATTTAAATATTTAGCTTTTCTAACACATTTTTGTTGCTATTCTATATTCTATATAAGATTCTCATCGCAATTATATCATTTTATCAATAAAACATAAGAATAAATGCGTAAAAACCTTCAAATGAGTAAGCCCTTTTCAATAGGTAATAGACTCGGTAACTTTTTGAGTAACACTATTCAAAATTACGCATGATTTATGCCTCAATTCGTATTGATAGTGGTTCCTAAAATAAGTATAATAAGTAAAATATAATAACAAACTACCTTCAAAACCACCTTATCGGCAAAAAATCAGTTTTAAGAGGCACTTGACAGATCGCGTTGCGTCATCGTCAACTTTGAAATTGGAACTCGTTTTTTTTACGGCTCTTGAAGCGCACTTGACAAACGAATGTTTTAAAATGTTGTTTGTATAAAGCAAATGCATAACAAACCTTTCTAGACTTCATTATAATAACTTTAATACCCAAAATTAATTAAAATGCAAGTTAACTGCGGTTATCGCGGATCCGCGATGCCGCACCGACGGGACAATCGTGGATCCGCGATGCCGCACCCCAGAGGTAACACAAATCCCGCATTATAAACAAACATCGTGTGTCGCAGGGGAATTAACAAACATACATGAAACTAAACAAAGAACACCCAGACTCAGAACAACAATTTGTGGATTACACAAAGTGATGTCCGATGTGGAATAGGAACCCAGAACACTTGGCGTAGTAAAAACTAGTAGGCCAACCGTGCAGTCAACGTACCTTGCTGTCGAACTCCATCTCCGTGAAGGAGATGTAGTGGAAGTGCCTCATGAGCCTCATGGTGACGGGGTTGCGCCCCCCCCCCGGCGGGCCCATCGCCGCCACGATGCCCACGTCCACCAGCGTCCTGAACTCGCCGATGTTCTGCCGGTCGTACCAGCCTGAGGACAAGTCACATTCATCAGGAGACGATGAGACCATTACTCAGACCCACTTTTATTTTTACTTGATTCAAGAACCGACGAAATAAGGACAATTTTCGCAAAGTTTTTGAAGGTTTTACTGATTCCTAGAAATATGTTTTACCTGTATCAAATGTGAAATATAATTAAGATAATTAAAATATTTCACTTTTGACTCCCAAGTTGCAGGAGCGGCCTATCTGCTCGTTTATCAGGTGTATCATAAAATTATTTCCTAAAAAGGTCGGCAGAGGGGTATATTAGTCGCCCACACCTTTCCAATTGGGGGATTCCTCAGGATTACCTCAAGACCAGCAGTAACCCCGCCATGACTAACGTGACGTCAGCAAACCAGGTATTTCTTATATGGATGTTTTTTTATGTATGAGAATGCCAAAGTGGCTTTACTCTGCCTGATGGAAAGCATAAACAGCATCCAAGAGTGGTGGAATTTTGCAAGTTAATATCTAAATAGCTGTTTATGACATTTTAAAGTCATATCTAACAAGATAAATATATAAGTCAAATTCGACATGTATAAGTGAAATAGTTTTTGAATTTTGAGGGTGGTTTTGGGTTTTAAGTGGCCACAAATGGTTCGTGTAATAATACGCAAGGTGCTGCTCACCAGTTCTGTTAGCTTGAACTTGGCTTTAGCTCGAACCACTTTGGTGATAATGCACTTACCAGAAAAATCCATGAACTGTCTCAGCAGTTCAATAGGTGGTTGAGCTCCGTAGACCTGCAAATGTAGAAGAGAATTGAGTGAATCACAATGAGAGCAACGCTTCTGCACGTATAGACGGACTCGACCGGAATGATACCACTGCCTCGCAGAAAACCAGTGTTAACCCACGAGGTGAGGTAACTAAAAACTCAATCTCTATTCCTAAGTACAGACACTTGATCATCAACATATCAGACAAAAGATGTCCCCTGGTAGCCCTAGTCCTTCCACGAGGCTTCCCTTCACTAGTTCGTTGGACCATTATAGGGTCCTACCCACTAGCATACACTCCCGGTATGTAAAGAACACTATAAGATGACGGCAGTTATTAGTCAGGGGAAGGATTTTGGGGTACAAACACCACAAACCTCCTCCCCCCTTCCCCGAAATGTTACTTCACTGTTAAGATTAATAATATTCCGTGGGAGAGCCACGCTCCGGCATGAATGGGCCGGCTCGACCGGAGTCCACCACGGCCTCACAGAAAACCGGTGTGAAATAGCGCTTGCGCTGTGTTTCACCGAGTGAGTGAGGATACCGAAGGCCCATACCCGAACCCCTCCCCCAAAGTTCGGCAACGCACTTGGGACGCTTTTGGTGTTGCGGGTGTCCATGGGCGGCGGTTATCGCTTACCTCTCTTTTCCCTTCTCTCTGTACCATCATTATCACTTGCAACACACACCGATATAAAAAGTTTAGTTTTGAGAAACCGACTTTGAAAGAAGAGGAGGTTCTCAACTCGACTGTATTTTTCTTTATGTTTGTTACCTCAAAACTTCGACCGGGTGGATCGATTTTGATGTTCAAGTTTGAAGGACAGTTCTTTTGTTACAGTCGTTTTACTATCTTGAAACCTGGCTACATCTGTGATCTGCTTGTTAGCATTATGAAATGTTTAAATTGGGGTTACGTACCTCCAGTGCAGGCATGTTGAGGTCATCAATGAAGAATACTTGTCGTTTAGTGAGAGGAGGTCCGAACACTCCACGTCGACGACGGTCCAGCTTGCTGTCTATCACGTCCTGGAGTTACATCAATAAAGATCAAGTCATTACAGAAACATTTCACGCGGTTTATCGGAACTGAGCTTTAATTTTTGGCTACACGTATCACTTAGTCGTTTAAGCAGTCGCCACACCGGTTCCTACTTCGCCAAGTGTTGTGGGTTCAAATCACACATGGGTAAACTGCGCGGTATGAAAAATATTATGCTTAACTCTGGCTGTTTGTTTGTCAGTTACACTTTCACGTCTAAACCGCTTCACCGATTATAATCAAATTGAAAATATAAAAAGGATGTACTGCACGTTACCGCGATAACCGACATACACTTGCTGTAAAGCTAGTAGTAATTTTTTATTCCTATCTCAACTCTCACTCTCTTACACAGTTTAAATATCAAGTTTTCACTCTAAAGAAGATTACCTGTGTCTGATTAGAAGAGGTCCTAGCAGAAAACACTATAAACTCGCATATATACTTCTTATGTAATCCGTGCGAGAGTTTTGCGCTGATGGTGACCGTCTTGCCCGTGCCGGTTGGTCCCACGCATATCACGTGGTTCCAGTTCTGGACCTTGTAGCCCAGGATCGCGGCGCTTCGCACGTTGTCCAACGTTGGAACTTCAATATCTAGAGAAATCATTAACATACATCATACATGATAATAAACTATATTCTTTATAACCTCCTCGATAAGGCAGGCAACAGAAAACCAGTGTGAAACAGCGCCTGCGCTGTGTTTCAGCGTGTTAGTGAGGATATCGGAGGCCCATATCAAATCCCTCCCCCATTCCTCTTCCCATCCCCATAAGACCGGCAACGCTCTTGTGACGCCTCTGGTGTTGCAGGTCTCCATGGACGGCGGTAATCGCTTACCATCAGGCGATACGTCTGCTCGTTTGCGCCACAAGTGCGTTGCCGGCCTTTGGGGAGGAGGAGGAGGAGGAGAGGGGACGGGGTTCTGTGATATACTTTCTTCAATTAAATTTTATTCATAAATAACTAGCCGAGCCCCGAGGTGTTAAGCGCGGTACAACATCAAAATAACGTCACTGGACGAATCTATTCTAAAAGTAGTCTAAGTTACTCCTTCTAATATCAGCTAGCCAGTGAGAGTCCCGTTAAAATGGATCCAGCCATTTCAGAGATTAGCTGGTATAAACAGACAAGAATTTTCAAAAATTGCTTTTTTTGGTGTAAGTAGCGTATAAACTACAGTCCTACTATAAATAATACGTAACATTTATTACTATTACAGTGTATTGGTTTAATACAAATACTTTTTGTGTCCATAAAATGTTGAACATAAAAGTTTTTAATTTTTTTAAGCAATAGACCGATTTATTCATACCCGCATACTGCCATTCAGGGTCCACCTCGTAATCCTCCATGTTAGCCATCCAGTTGTACCAGTAGGGGGCGGCTGGTTCACCGTCCTCCGTCAGGTCCGTGAACCCGCCATCATGGAGACTACGGCATCAGGAAACCATTACTGACATACTTATCACACGTGCTTCAGGGAATTAGTGATGCATAGCTCGCATGCATAGACGCACGGAATCTATACTAATATTATAAAGCTGAAGAGTGTTGTGGCGACTTCTACACACAACACAACAATAACCTACTACAGCGCCATCTACCGAAGATGCACTGAACTACGAAGTAACGCACTACACGGAGTAACTACCAATCCTGAATCGCGCAATAAATAGTTCTCGCGCCGATTATCATATATACAACATCCCAATATCAACTGTTGGGCAGAGGCCCGCCAGGCAAGATCACCTCGCCTGGTCGGAGGATCCTCCCTTTGTGTTGGAGGGACATGATACCCGTTCCTCCACATTGTGTTTGTTTTTTTTAACTCGCTAATCTAAGGAATCGCTGGTCCGATTTGAAACATTCTTTCACTGTTAGATATTCCATTTATCGAGGAAGGCTATAGGCTATATATCATCATGCTACGACCAATAGGAGCGGAGCCACAATGAAGAATGTTTAAAAACGGGGGAAAATTATTACGCTACGGGCAATAGTAGACGTAAACGAGGTTGCGAGGGTCAGCTAGTGGTGTTACATAAATCACTTATAGAAACAATGTGATTACTAGAGGATATAATATGAATAGTTTTACTGAGGCATCTATTCATATACTAAAAAATACTAAACTAAGAGTCAACCGGTAGGAATTCATAACCATAGCGTTTGTAGAATTGAAAGCTGAGAAGCATTTAAAACCATCAAACTGCGCGTTATATTGATTGCACGGTTGCGGTTTAAGAGGTCGTCACGCTATTTTCTAGTGTGCCAAGTGTTTTGGGTTCAAATCCCAAACGGGACAACACTTTGTGTGATCCACAAACTGTTGTCCTAAGTCTGGGTGTTATTTGTGTCCGTTTTATGTATGTTTGTAAAAGCCACCGCGATACAGGATGTGATTTTTCAAGCGATTGTTATCTTTAAAGCAAAGAAAATAAGTCACACAATCATTCCCGCAGCTCAGAACTACTGGAGTTTTGAACACTGGAAGGGTTTTCATTTACACAGCATCGACAAACAATGGCGTATCTTTATTTTTGTTCCATTTAACATTTTTAAGGTCCTCCAATTTATTTAATAACTAGCTGACCCGACAACTGTTGCTTTGCCATAAAAAGGAATATATATTTTAGAGGTGGGTCAATAAAAATCGCGATGGAAAAAAAGGGGTTGATCGTAGAGGGTTGAAAATTCAGGGTTGTATGTATTTTCTAATGCTGTAACATAAATAAAAAAATATCTAAAAATTAAAATAAAAAATTAGGGGTGGACTACCCTTAACATTTAGGGGGATGAAAAATAGATGTTGGCCGATTCTCAGACCTACCTGATATGCACACAAAAATTTAATAAAAATCGGTCCAGCCGTTTCAGAGGAGTATGGTAACTAACATTGTGACACGAGAATTGTATATATAAGATTTCTTGGTTTCCACATAGTGCCCTGTTTAGAAAGTCCAGTCATAAATCACAAACATGATAGATATACTAACGTATAGTCGTAGACCCTGCCTTTCGCTGGGAAGAGAGGCTTGAGGCCAGCTTCTGCGGTCTTCTGCCGAATGAAGTCGGAGAATATGGCGCGTCCGTTGTGGTCGCAGGTCGCTCCCACGGACCATATCACGGACCACACCACCCAAAATGGCGCCAGGCGAGCTATTACATGGTACGACAAAACAATCTTTATAGGGATTTCTATTTTACTGTACATGTAGCCAAATGGTTTAAGCGGTCGCCACGCCGTTTTCTACTTCGCCAAATGTTGTGGGACCCTTAAATTGTTGTTCTGAGTCTGGGTGTTCTTTGTGATCCGACGCGACACAGGATTTATTACTAGTGCGAGTAGTTGTCTTTATCAAAAATAAAAAAATGTCATAAAGTGAAACCTGTCGGGTTAAAGCTATGTATAAGTACGTGAAGAAAAAACTGTGGAATGAGCTGTCACCTGCGGTGTTCCCGGACCAATACGACCTTCGAACCTTCAAGAAAAGACCTCCTTCTTAAAAGGCCGGCAACGCACTTGTGACGCCTCTGGTGTTGCGGGTGTCTATAGGCGATACGTCTGCACGTTTGCCCCTTATATAACAAAAAAAAAGAAAATAGCAATACTGTACTCTTTTTTACGAAAATTATTGGAATGAAGGAGTACGAATTTTGAAACAGTCAAAGTTTATATCGAGGACGAGTGCAGAAACTTATAAAAGCTAAACTGGTTGTGTTTATTCTAATTGATAAACTCAAAAACCAACTCCGTGAGTTGTCACTCACGCATCGTAGCTAAGAAAGCCGCTGCCGGAGGTGGCTTGTCATCCTTCCCGGTGAGCGGCCTCAGCCTAAAGTCCAGCAGCTCCAAGAACTTCAGCACCAGCGCGCAGTCGATGGACACCACGATCTCAGTCAGGCGCTCGCGCAACAACTCCAGAGCGGGGTACAGGTACGTCTTGATCAGGCCGGGGAGAGGCTTGCGGATGTTGTCGGCTAACTGTACGAAAAAAGGTAACAAGTTATAATATTAACTCAACACATCCTCCAAACAACAGTCTGATCTTCAACTAACAGACTGTTGATAAACACACTAATGTTTTTTTTTATTGAATATGGGGGCAAACTAGCAGACGTATCGCCTGATGGTAAGCGATTACCGCCGCCCAACACCAAAGGCATCACAAGTGCGCTGCCGGCCTTTGGGGGATAAGGAGAGTTATGTAGGCGGTTGGTATCCCCACTCACTCGGTGAAACACAGCGCAAGCGCCGTTTCACACCGGTTTTCTGTGAGGCCGTGGTATCATTCATACCGAAGCGTGGTGCCCGACTACGGCGAAGCCATAAAGAAAGCTTTTGCAGTCTATGTTTGTTTGTAGGTTCCACCGTAGCGCCTAAACCACTAGTTTTAGTGAATGAGGTGTCAATATATACTAAATTCTAGCTCGAGTGACATCATTTTATTTCATCATCAGCCTATCGCAGTCCACTGCTGGACATAGGCCTCTCCAATAGCACGCCACTTGGTTCGATCCTCGGCTTCTCACATCCAGCTCCTGCCAGCCGTCTTGCGCAAATCATCACTCCACCTGGCCTGTGGACGTCCTACACTACGTTTGCCGAGACGCGGTCTCCACTCAAGAACCCGTTTACCCCAACGGTTATCGGTTCTGCGGCAAATGTGACCAGCCCACTGCCACTTCAGCTTGCTAATCCTGTGGGCTATGTCGATGACCTTGGTTCTCTGCCGGATCACTTTATTTACATTTTATCTAATTTTTTAAATGTCATCTAATTTAATTTCCTAAAACTATTTCTTGTTTTAAATTCAGACGTAATCTCCCACGACCTGGTACACCAGGTACACCATGTCGCAGCGCTACAGCTACTTGACCAGCAGGTTGATAGATAGACAGACAGACAGATACTGACCGCGGGCAGGTTGGCCTTGAGCCAGGCGTTGACAAGGGGCGGCAGGCCCACGACCTGCGCGTCCAGGTACACCATGCCGCAGCGCGAGACCGTGGCGGGGGAGGCCACGGCCAGGTCCGCCACCTCGAAGATCATGCGCTGGCGATCCGTCAGCTTCATTATCTCACCGCTCGACAGGCACAGCTTCTTGTTGTCGTCTAATACCTGAAAATAAATAAATATTTCGAACCTCTAACACACAACGCCATCTAGTCCTAAACTAAGCAGAGCTTGTATTATGGGGACAAGTCAACTGATATAAATACATATTATAAATAAAAAACACCCAAACTCCGAAACAAATATTTGCTAATACCCGGGAATCGAACCCCATACCTCAAACATAGCAGTCGCGTAATGATACGACAACAACATAGAGCAAATTGGTTATAATACTCGTATCAAGCCATAATAATATAAGTATGCCACAAATCCAACATACCGTATTCATGTTTTCAATCCACACGGCGTCAACGGGTCCATCGAAGACGTACCAGCGTTTGTCCATGTCTTCAACAGCTATACCGGCTCGGACCAAGCTCGACAGAATGCCATCGGTCCTGATGAAAATAAATGTCACTGAAACACGTTCTGTAGAAATAAATACTAGGTTATGACTAGGAATACGGAGTGCTATAGCTTCTATTTATCCTGCGGAGAGCGATTAACGGAGCAAACTATACAGGATAATATGAAAAAGAGAAGGAAAACCTTATGCCCCATGCAGACACTCGTGAGGCGCTTCCTAAAGACTTACGGCGTGAGTCTCGGCGAGTGGAGGGGGCAGGAGTGTTAGCGATCCACAATCTCGCGTTAATTGACTCACACACAAAAAACTACACTCTGCGAGGCGAGGCGAGGCGAGGCAAGCCCAGGCCAGGCAAAGCGAGGCTAGGCCAGGCCAGGCGAGGCGAAGTAAAGGTAGGCCAGGCGAGGCGAGGCAAGGCCAGGCCAGGCGAAGCGAAGCTAGGCGAGACGGGGATGAAGAGGGGGCACGAGCGCACCGTCCTCACTGTCGCACACGCCTTGCCTCGTTTAGCCTCGTGGAGAGTCTAAATGGGGCATAAAACGAACCCTATAAGAACCCGTCTGACCAGTGTGTGTCTGTATAGTACGCCATAACCTTCTTTCTAAGGAACATGCCCAGCAGTGGACTATTATAAGAACTGTTTAGTTAGAGAGCATATCTTTACAACTCTAAAATGGTGACTAGGGAGAAAAAGGGAGAAGGTAGGATGGAAGAGCTGAGTCACGGGCCTTCAGGAAAAATGCCTTGAATTTCAAAGAGTTCCATGCAAAGCCAGGCCGGGTTGCTATTAAGAAAATAATTAGAAAAAAACAAGCGATACAATTGGAATTATTTAGTTAATTACATATATATATAATTAAGTTAAAGATTTCAGTTAACTTACCACTCGTGCGTGTTAACATCGAACTCGCCATACAGTTGCCCCATGGTGATGGACTTGGGGTTCACCACGAACGTGTGCACTGGAGTGAAGGGGAACCCATCCGGGGCGAGCTTGCCCTTGATCGCTGTCAACGCGTCACGAAGCACTTCGTAACACTGACGCCAAATAAAGCGATTATAGCAGCGAGACGAATAATCACGACATGTATTGGTGGAAACGTCATGATCGATTTTGGGACTTAACTCCATAAAGCAGGCCGTGGACTAGAGGTGAGTAGCCATAGCGTCTTTTCCCGATACAAAACAGTCTGAGGGGGGGGGGCATCTTCACACATACACATTTAGACTCACATATTATTTTATTTTTTAATAGTGGGCAAACGAGCAGACTTATCACCTGATGGCAAGCGATTACCGCCGCCCATGGACACCCGACCTTTGGGGGATGGGAAAGGGGATGGGGGGAGGGGTTGGGGTATGGGCCTCCGGTATCTTCACTCACTCGGTGAAACACAGCGCTAACGCTATTTCACACCGGTTTTCTGTGAGGCCGTGGTATCACTCCGGTCGAGTCGACCCATTCATGCCGAAGCATAGCTCTCCCACGGTTATGTTTTATACAAAACAATTTCCCGTCACTACGAACTTACACATAACAATTAAAACAAAACACTCACACACTCACACATAAATACATTCTGTGTCATAACAGTGTAACGTGTAGGCCCATTTGTGCTTATACTTTGACAGAAGGGAAAACCTGCGTATGGCTGCTCTCTATTAAGTTGCTCTATGCTTGACACATATAAAAACAATAATCTGTAAGGTATCGGATTAAGAATATGGTCCACTTTTCGTGGGTAACTAGTTAATCCCAAGCTAGTCTAAGTTGGGGTACGCATGTGCATATGTACATATGCATGGCCATGTGCAAATGTACATCATGCACGAGCGGAATGTCCAGTCTATGTGATAAAATTGATGAATTCGATTTAATCAGTTACTTCAATAAGGGAATCTCTAAGATTCGAATACAGAAGAAGCAACCTAAGGTACAGCAGCGACGTTCATGCAGCGTTCTTTTTTGAAACACTACTCCTGATCTAGAACTATATCTTATCTCATGGGAAACTTTACAAATCACCAGAATATCTAGACTTGGAACATCAATTTGTGGATTTAGTAGTTGAAGCTCACCTTAGTCTTGCCGGCGCCCGCAGGCCCCACCAACATCAGTCCGTGTCGCACCACCGTCGTCTCGTACAGTTGAATCACTTTGAATATGAACGCTGGAGAATAATCAGGTCAGTCATTAATCAATCAATCAGATCAGTTTGATATACATCATCAAGCCAATTAAAAAAAAATCATAAAAGATTAAATAATAAATAAATAAAAGGAAGTTCTGGAACACTAATCAACAGGAGCCTATGTGGCGACTTCCACATATAACAATAACCTACTACAGCGCCATCTACCGAAGATACACTGAACTAAGAAGTAACGCACTACAGAGAGTAACTACAAATCCTGAATCGCGCAATAAATAGTTCTCGCGCCGATTATCATTTATACAACATCTCAACATCAACTGTTGGGCAGTAGCCCGCCAGGCATGATCACCTCGCCTGGTTGGAGGATCTTCCCTTTGTGTTGGTGGAACATGATACCCGTTCCCCCCCACAGTTCCTCCACAGTCATTAAAACTTAAAATCAATACAACATGTTTTATTTTTTATATGATAAGCCTTGGTATTCTCAATTCTTTCATCCTTTATGGTCCAACAACTAATTCGATTGATTTTCGAATACACACAATGTAGCAATTTCGAACGATGACCCAACACTATGGCGACATATTGAGATGCTTCTCCATCATTGAGCCTCGGGTCTCTATTTTATTTCTCCCTTATTTAATTGTCTATAATGTTATTATAACCACAAATAATATGCAAACAAAATAATGTATAACATTATATTAACTTATACACAAGAAATATTCTATGACCAGTTGTCAAGTGACAAATTATTAAAATTTACCGTGGGAGAACCACGCTTCGGCATGAATGGGTCGGCTCGACTGGAGTGATACCACGGCCTCACAAAAAACCGGTGTGAAACAGCGCCTGCGCTGTGATTCACCGAGTGAGTGAGGGACCGGAGGCCCATACCCAACCTCTTCCCCTAAACCCCTTCCCATCCTCCAAAGGCCGGTAACGCACTTGTGACGCCTCTGGTGTTGCGGGTATCCATGGGCGGCGGTAATCGCTTACCATCAGGCGATACGTCTGCTCGTTTGCCAGCTATTCCATAAAAAAAAGGGAAAAACCAAACCAAAACTTACTATACAAATCATCGTAGCCTCTCTTGACGAGCATGTTTCTGATGGACTGCTCCATAATACCGTAGTCCACTATGGGGATCTCCACGCGTGGGAATAAGTCCGATATTATACCTAAAGAAAGAAAATAGAAATCTATCTTCAAGCATCAAACTGGGAGAATGATGGTATATAAAAAAATGCCCCAGTCTCCGGGGACCTCCGATTTAAGAGAAAATTAGGTACATATGGATATATATGTAGAGAGATATACTCTTTGTTTATATTTAATGTGTACTAATAACGCACGGAGGTATATACACAGGTATATACACAGTGTGGGTGTACATATAGCTCATGGAAGCCTGCGGTAACAATGACGCGAATTTCTTGCTTTTTGTTCGCCCAAATAGTGCTCAACGCTAGGCGCGTTAGAAGTTTTTGTTTTAAAAAATTATACCTCACACATCACATTAACATTATTTAATAGTCAATAGTTCTTAGATGAACTACACCACTTTGGCCAGACGGGTTGGTACAAGGATTCTGTGAAATTTGCCTTCACTTTGCTGTTGACATACGTACTTTGCTTCTTTAGCTGGCTATTACGACACCCAAGGGTTTTTTGTATTTGAAGAGTTTGTATTATGGATACAAACACATAAATATATTTTTGTGAATTCATACATACTATACTTAGAAAACATTTTACCGTGGGAGTGCCATTCTTCGGCATGCATGGGTCGGTTCGACTGGAGTGATACCACGGTCTCATAGAAAACCGGTGTGAAATAGCGCCTCCGCTGTGTTTCACTGAGTGAGTGAGGATACCGGAGGCCCATACCCCAGCCCCTCCCCCATCCTCCTTCGGGACAGGAAAAAAGCCAAAGGTCGGCAACGCACTTGTGACACCTCTGGTGCCTCGGGCCATGAGCGGCGGTAATCACTTCTGCTCGTTTGCCCCCTATAGCATTAAAAATAAACATCCAAACTCCGAAACAAATATTTGCAGATCATACAAACATTTGTCCCGACACCCGGGAATCAAACCCGAAATTTAATGCACACCAGTTGCGTACGCAACCACTGCGCCAACGAGGCAGCCAGATGAGAGTCAGAGGCACCGCCTAAAAAAACCCACGATCATCAGCTCACCATTAAACAGCAGCAAATCGTCAGCCAAGAACTTGGGCACGTTGACATCCCTCAAGGCCCTGAGCACGATTTGCCTCTCATCTCCATCGGGCATCTGACGGATGAGGTTCCCAGCCACCGTGATAACCGTCTTCACGGCACGCATTCCGAAGTCATAGTGGTCCTGGTGGCCGTGACATAACTTATTACTTAACAAATGTTCACTCTAGAAGTGTCTACTCTTTGGAATTGACCGGTAACACTGCACATAATGTCAAACTCTCATAAAATTATTCTAAAATCTATCAAAGTTATAAGCTTTAGAGAGAGTTATACCGTGGGAGAGCCACGCTTCGGCATGAATGGGCCAGCTCGACCGGAGTGATACCACGGCCTCACAGAAAACCGGTGTGAAATAGCGCTTGCGCTGTGTTTCACCGAGTAAGTGAGGATACCGGAGACCCATATCCCAACCCCATTCCCTCTTCCCATCCTCCAAAGGTCGGCAACGCACTTGTGACGCCTTTGGTGTTGCGGGTGTCCATGGGCGGCGGTAATCGCTTACCATCAGGCGATACGTCTGCTCGTTTTCCCACTATTCAATAAATAAAAAAAAAGAGTACTTACCAACACACACTTCAAATAACATAACTCTCATTGTAATGTTATTAAAAATACTAAAAAAAAAAAAATACGTTTATTAGATTGGAACCTATTTATCATAAGAGAAGTTTGTTATGGCGACACTCAACATCAAAAATGTTGATCAATTATTTTTTCAAACTTCATACATTTTGGCGTTTTAATTACAACCTTAGCTTATTACAAAGTTAAGATAAAACAGTAGTATAGCGCCAAGAACATCGGGATCACCTGAGAAGACAGTTGTTCAGAGCTTAGCCTGAAGGTGGTGGTGATCTTGCCAGCCAGGATCTTGGCCTCGCCGAACCCGAAGGAGAACAAGGAGATTTCTGCAATCAGCGCATAGTCCGGAACCATCATGGCGATTGGTCTGAAGAGCGCTTTCAAATTGTCTGGAAGTTCCGTTCGACCTGTAAATTGTATAAAGGTTTGGTTGATAAACGAATGACATAGGTAGATGACAAAATGACTCCACTCTACCTTACGGAAAGCATGAATAGAACCCAAGAGTATGATGAATACAGAGATACAAAAAAGGGGGGAGGGGAGAGACGCAAAGGGGGGAAGTTGAGAGATAGGGGGGAAGTTGAGAGATAGGAGGAGGGAGGGTGAGACAGAGGTAGAAATAGAGAGGGGAAAAGATTCCAATAGGACATTACAGCCTAGTGAAATGCTGTTTCACGTCCCGCTTAAAGAACCCGGAATTATAGTTTGATGCGCTGGTATTAGGAGGCAAAAGTGGCAGTTGGAGTGATAATAAATGACTACCGCTGGCCTAGGAGTACCGGAGTACGGCTCGACAGGAGTGATACCACGGCCTCACAGATACCATCAGGCGATACGTCTGCTCGTTTGCTCCCTATTACATTAAAAAAAACTCCCCTATAGTCAGGGGTAGTAGGGGTTTGGGCTCCGATAACTGAAATGATCCAAAAACCAAGGGCGGGTCCTTTATGTGAGCTCTTGGTGTACCTTACGAGAGGCTTATATAATATCCAGCAGTGAACTGAACGGGCTGATGATGATGATGATAAACCTCACTCGTTAGTTGAAAAGCAACGAAAAAAACTGCTAAAATCCGATTTTACTCCGGCAATTTAGCCTGTCCTATGACATGAACGTAACGCACCTGCATATCCAGGGTTCATGGTGATGAAGACAGAGCAAGACGCCTTCAGCGGTAGGTCCACTCCTTCGAACATGAACCTATCTTGTTTCGCTGACTGGGCTTTTTGGATCGTCAACACCTGTGATGAAAGGAAGCCTTTCATAGGTTTCAAACTAACCATTGTTATATTAGTATTTGATGTAAAATTCAGGTTAATTACGGAACCCTAAAAAATATCAACATATTAATATCATTCATAACTTATTAAATCATGAATGATATATTTGATTACTCATAATAAATGATCATAGTAGAAATTTTTTAGTGTAATTCGCTTTCTTACTTTCCAAAAGGGCCCCAAATACCTATGTGTCCAGGGCCCCAGCTGAGCTGAGGCCGGCCCTGGACGTATAGTGAAGTGTACCCGAACGTGCGACAACCCAATTACGTCACAGCTCATTTGACGTGCCGACACACGTTCTTCAAGGCGAAGGGAAACTTCACAGAGAACCTATACAAACTCTGACCAACGCAGTATAGTAGGTGAAACTCCTTTCTAACGTGGGGCCTATGCCCAACAGTGGACTGTCGACTGCAGTATTATCATTTTGAAAATGGGTTATATGATCATTGGATAACTACATACCTGCTGTGCCACTACGGAGAGTACTTCAATATCAATCCTGTTGAATTCATCGAAGCAAGCCCAAGCGCCGGATCTGATAGGAATTGTTAATTTTCAGTTTTTACTTAACTGCTTTTTTATTTTTAATATCTGAAACACAGCGCCATCTAGTTCCAAACTAAGCAAAGCTACTGCTAAACTGTACAATTTAGATTAATACATACACCATTTTTTGTAAATACAAATATTTTACAGATCATATAAACATATGGACTTTATTAAATCTATTAACACGTGAAGTAAAAACCTTGTATCCCTTTTTACGAAAATCATGTGATCGGAGCAGTATGAAATTAGTGAAGTTGTTAAGCGCACTTTTGCAATATTAGATAATTACATCTATTCCTACAAATATAAACAATAAACTCACGCGGCAAGACCCTTGAAAAATTTGCCCATAGCCATAAAGTCTAGCTGGTCGGAGCAATTGAACACCACACATTGTACTGCCAAGGCCTTCGCCAAATCCTGGAATAAATCATTTTTAGAGCCAACGCCGATCATTTTCGTTGATTCTACTTATGCATTCCACCTTGTATATAAACATTTGGTGGGAGGCGGGAATCGAATCTATATAAGAGGTACCTTGGTGGTCTCAGTCTTGCCCGTGCCGGCCGGCCCGGCGGGCGCTCCGCCGAACTTGAGGTGCATCGCGCACATCAGCGTCAGGTAGCAGCGGTCCGTCAGGGGGGTGATCACCAGCCGACCACTGCACACACACACACACAACTCACTCACTTCAAAAAGACAACGCCTGCATTAGGAATGTGCATCCTGTGTCGCGGCAGACTTTACAGATTTAAAAATCAATATAAGATTACTTAAAAAACGATACTTGCAGAATTAGAGCCATAGCGAAAATATAGTACCCACACGTACAATACATTAGAAAGATTCCAAACTGACCTGTTCCCCAAATACTCGTTCTGGTAAGTAAACACAGAGTTGAGAGCTTTCACGTCACAGGTATTCTGACTGAACTGGCGGTAGTACGCCGAAGTGTTCAGGTTATTCTCGTCCTGGTAGATCTCGGGCAACTCGCCCGGCTCCAGAGGAAACATAGGCTTCACGTTCGAATAATATCTGTATTTGAATAGAAATATTAATTGCAGCCACTATCAACTTATGTAACAACTAATATATATCAATTTAAGCAAGCCGATGTTCAGTAATTCCAATTGAACTGTACAATGTGAGCGGGGTAGAGCGTACCGGAGCTGGCAGATCCACTGGAAGTCGGAGACGTGTCGCACGCTCTCGTCGACGAGCGTGTGCGTGACGTCACGCGCGTGCACCTCTATGACGATGAGCGCGCACAGCACCTCGCGCTGGAAGTACGTCAGGTCGCTCTTCACCAGCGCGCGGAGACTCTCCAGCTGCACATACAATGTATTCATCATCATTCACCACAGACAACGGGTCATTTGCTAACATGCCATGTATCTAGTCCAGATCTGTGCAGGCTTTACTGCCTATACCAAGGAAGGTCAAACAGCATTCGCGTCGCAGAAAGAACATTGTAATAAAAGTGTTACCATCTTCACAATAAAACGAACAGGTGAATTAAGGAACCTGTTGCAACATCTCGTCGAAGAACTGGTCGATGCGGAACTCCTCGATGCCGTGCTCGACGCCGGCGGTCCAGGCGGTCTGCGAGCCAGCGATGACGACCTGCCCCGGCCAGCGCAGCACCCACTGCTCGCGCGGGATCTGCCACAGCTCCTCCAGCCCCGCGACCAGCGTCAGACGGACTACAAACAATTTACTATTTTCTTAAAAGTAAAGAGTTCTCCTATTAGCACCATACGTTAGGCACTTGTCCCACCGCTGACGATTAAACGTGAAGCGAGTTAAGCTGGCAACTAGAAAGGAGTTGGCGAGCGGCGGATAACGAGATTGTTCATTTCTTGCGTGAGAAAATAACAGAGTCTTTGCCGGCGGTGGGACAACTGCCTTACTCTGCTCTTTATTCCGACGTCCGTGTCGTATCGGAATAGGTATACAAATGCCACCATTCCTCAGAAATCTAACGCACAACGTCATTTAGCTTCAAACTAAGCAGAACTTTTACTATGATCACTACACTGATAGAATATTTTCCGTGGGAGAACCACGCTTCGGCATGAATGGGCCGGCTCGACCGGAGTGATACCACAGCCTCACAGAAAACCGGTGTGAAATAGCGCTTGCGCTGCGTTTCAACGAATGAGCCCTCCCCCCATTCCCTCTCCCCATTCCCCCAAAGTCGGCAACGCACTTGTGACGCTTTTGGTGTTGCGAGTGTCCATGGGCGGCGGTAATCGCTTACCATCAGGTGATGCGTCTGCTCGTTTGCCCCTTATTCAATAAAAAAAAAAAAAAAAAAGAATAATTGTATTGTTTTTTTTGTAAATATCAGAATCATCACATGCAGAAACATCCAAATTTCGAGAGCACCTGTGTTTGCTCTCGCTTGTACACTAGTTCTGCGTAGTTGGCTGGTCTACGTTAAGATCGACTATCGTAACCGAATTCGGCTAGGAGCGCATCACAACATCAAACAAAAAAAACATAACCAAATAAACTTACTAGAATGTCTCATGGTATCTTCTAACAACAGAAGCCACTGCTCCACGTTGGCCGAGGGGTAGAACTGATACTTCAGCTCCACAATCTCGCCCTCACTCGAGTGCATGTGGGTTATCTTCAGGTCTGGTTGGAACGTCACCTGTATAAATAATACAGGCTTTAGTTAACATTCGCCACTTCTAAACCACGTAGTCTCAGCAGAACAGAAAGTCATGTTACAGCATGCAGCATACATAGACTAGCTCAACCAGGGTAATAACTTCTCCGTGTCGTCACATCATATCAACAGTCTTCAGTCAGTCAACTGCTGGACATAAGCTCTTCTTTAAAAAAGGGTTTCGGCCATGCTGGTCAGACGAATTGGTATATACGGAGAAGTTCCGGTGTCAAAGTAAGAATACGGAGTATCACCCCTACCCCCCCCCCCCTCCTAATATTCTTATAAAGGTCAGAAGAGCCAACTAAAGCACTCACGGGCTACGCAGGACAACATTGCTGACAAATCCAATTTTTCAAAGGAGAGGCGGATTAAGACAATACTAAGGAAATTGTCTGTGAACCTTAGCTATGTTCTCGAAGCACTTCCTGAGATGTGGCTGGACGGCGCGAGGGTTCCGCGACTGCGAGAGGATCTCCAGCAGCTCGTCGTCGCTCAGGAAGAAGAACCGTGGGAAGCGAAGCCGCTTCAGTTCCATGTAACAGTTTAGGCCCCGGTACACCACATCGAGCAGGTGGCGCGCCTCCACCAGACTATCCAAGAGGCGACTATCTGGGCAGATTATCATTATCTGGAAACAATACGAAATAGTTAATGAAACAACAAGAAACCGAGGGAGAGCCATGCTTCGGCTGGACCAGCTCGACCAGAATCATAGAATGGCGACTTCCACATATAGCGCAGCAGAAACATACTACAACGCCATCTATTTGACAAACACCGAACTTCGGAGTAACTGTTTATCTTGTATCGCGATATACAAATTCTGGAACCTACAACTTTGTGCCCCTCTTTCTACACTTTCTAACATAGGGACAAAGGTCACTATCAGGTAACCAATTTGCTCGTTCCCCCTCCCCTTTCTAATGAAGAATAATGAGAGGTTTTTTTTATTTCAGTCTCTCACCTTAGGACAAGCGACAGCGGCAGTCATGGTCCGTCGCCAGATTCTTTCCATAGTGTTGTACTTCTTGGCTTCCGCTGGCAGCTGTCGAGATATATCCTCAGAACTGAAGATTGGTTCTAGATACATCCATTCCCTGTAAACATAGTCTATTAAACTGTTGACTCGGATAAATATTTTATTTACGTTGGTTTATATTTAAACTGCCTCCTTGGTTTGGAGGTAAGCGTAGGCGACTATCTGTGATGTCGTTGGTTTTTATGACAAGTCCAAGACAATCTCGCCGCTTCCTACGAGTTTAGTAAATGCGATCCCACATGTGACAAAAATACGATTTTGGGCGTTCTTTGTGTCTGTTTCATAAATATCTGTAAAGTACCCGCGACACAGTCTACATTGCTAGCGCGTAAGTTGATCTTTGAGAAACAAAACTATACACAGTAGACTCACTTCTGACACTCAATCCACTGTTCGACAACTTTCTGTGTGAGTCGTAGTTTATCGTCCCACTCCTGGATGCGCAGCTCGAAGGCCGCCTTGAAGGGGCTGAACCCCAACTGTTGGGTTATCAGGAGATGTTCATCCAGCAATTGCAGAGTTTCATCAGCAATCTTCATTATATGAGTACCTGGAGATAGATTCCAATGATGGCGATTTAAAATAAAAGGCAGAAATAACACCTCTGGCCTATGCCTCGCACAACCCAACTATGGAGTGAACTGTCTGACTGTGGTATTCGCCGACCAATACGACCTTCAAACCAGACCTTCTTGGACGACGGCGGCCGTATGCTAATTTTCTCCCTTATCCCGTAAAAAGGGGCACTCAACATGAATTCCTGAGGCTTCTTTTAGAGGGAAAAATACCTGGCAGGAAGACACCAGGTTGACCAAGAAAGAAGTGGATAGATGACATCAGGTCCTGGACTGGTCTGAAAAAATATCACCAACTGAAAGAGGCCTCTCGTGATCGCGAGGGATACCGTCGGCTGACCTTCAAACTTCATTTTGACAATGGCACACCATGATGATGATGATCCCGTAAAAAAATACACGTTAACGTTTATTACAAATTACCGTCAAATATATACATTACCAGTATTCTTATAAGGCGAAAGTTCCATGATCTTGGTGGCCCAATCTCCTTGCATTTTATCCAGGGATTGTTCGATGACGTACTCTTTGGAAGCAAGCTCACCGATCTCCGCGATCAAGTCCCCGTGTTCAGCCACCCCCTGCTTCAGGCACATTTGGAAGGTCTGCTTGTCGTTCATCGTTATAGTGATACCTGCAACCAGCAACAACATTTTTTATAGGCGAGCCTGCCAAAGTCATACTGCTCTGCCTGATCAAAAGCACAAACAGAATCCAAGAGTGTATTATTTTATTTTATTTTTATTAGTCTATATATTTTTCTTATGTATAAGCTATATTACTGTAAAGTTTCATCTAAATCCGTTCAGTTATTATATGTGAAAGAGTAACAAACAGCCTGACATTCTTTTTTTTTTATTGAATAGTGGGCAAACGAGGAGACGTATCACCTGATGGTAAGCGATTACCGCCGCCCATGGACACTCGCAACACCAAAGGCGTCACAAGTACGTTGCCGACCTTTGGGGGATGGGAAAGGGGATGGGGGGAGGGGTTGGGGTATGTGCCACCGGTATCCTCACTCACTCGGTGAAACACAGCGCAAATGCTATTTCACACCGGTTTTGTGTGAGGCCGTGGTATCACTCCGGTCGAGCCGACCCATTCATGCCGAAGCATAGCTCTCCCACGGTTGACTATTCTAACAAACATTCGCATTTATAACATTAATAGGAGAGGAAATAAGGTTGTAGGGGCCGTTATGAACTTGCGTTTCTTGCGTTGTACAAGTCCATGGGCGTTGTTAGTTGCTTACCGTCAAGTCACTCGTCTACTCATTTGCCTCTGTGGCCACTTCCACAGAGACATAATACAGCGCCATCTACCAAGGACGAGCCGAACTACGGAGTAACTCCCAATTCTGTTCCACGATATAGAAGTTCTCGCGTCGATTAGCATATATACAACTTCTTAACATTAATCGTAGGGCTGCAGCCTGACAGGCCTGATCTCCCTTTGTGGTGGAGGGACCTGCTACCCGGTACTTTATTACAACATACAAAAATACATAATATGATTTCCCATACATCCTAGATGCAAAAACATCAATATCCCACCGGCTTTCTCCATAAACTCGTTCCAGTGCCTCTCTTTCATGCCGGGGTTCCTCACGGCTTGCAGTACAGGAATCAAAGGTCTGAACTCATCAATAGCATCCTATTGAAAAAGATTAATTAATACATTTTATATGACTGTGATTATAATGTTAGTAACACAACAGATTCGAGTGATGGAACAGACTAGAAGACCAATTTCACACACTTTCATACACACAAGCACACACAACGCGCGCACATACATACGTAAACACACAAATATATAAAAAAATATCTTATTTTTTTTTACCTTTCATCACTGAATCTTTGAATTTGTGCTATACAATTTTCTTTTTAAATAATTTGGTACAATCTAATACCTTAAACGAGCAATTCTCGTATATATATGTATGACATAATCTGAATCTCTGAAACGTCTCTAACGATTTTCATGAAACTTAGACCCTTCTAAGTGGAGACGTTCTTGATTGAATGGATTAGAGAAGTTTAGAAAAAAAACCAAGCAAAGTTCTGTCATCCAAGTACTCCTAATTAAAGGCTGTTACTAAGCAGTGTAATTTATAAATATTTATATAAATACTACTCAGTCACCGCATAACGGTATTTTGGATTTCGGGTGAAAATTTAATGTTTTATCTATTGCTTTGCTTGCAAATTTGAGTGGCTCTGAATAATACGATGAAATGGAATTTGAGCATGTCTTGTTTAAGAAACGTCGTGCTATCGGAATAAAATTACTTACCCGAATGGTGTTTGCAACGGACTGTACTTTAGGAAGATCCGCAAACGTTCGAGTACACTTGACGATCGTTTTGTAATATTCGTTTATGGAAGGTTCTATTGAATCAGCGTCGACATACATGAGTGGGTTGTCGAACCATACTTCACGGGCCTTTAAGAAGTCTAAAAGAAAGAAAAACAAAGTCAGTTGGCACCAACAATAGTTTTCACCAACAACAGTTTTAATGACACTCGAGACGACGTCGACGACGAGACGAGACGTATGAGCACAATCATTACACTCTGCCATTGGTTTAAGCTTCCATTCCGTAAGCGAAAAACCTAAACGTCCCTGGTCCATTCGATCTCTGGTGTCTAGGTATGAGTTATATGAGAAATGAAAGAAGATACAATAAAATGGTGGCTCATAATTTAATGGTTACAACAACAACAAATGATTTATTTCTTTGAAATCTAAAGTCAAATCTTAAGGATATGTCGTTGAATTAGAAAGCCAGATCTCTGTGCACTTGATAATTCTGATCTTTTAAAGAATCTTTTTCTCGAACACCTAACACAAAACACACACACACACACACACACACACACACACACACACACACACACACACACACACACACAAACCACACAAAAGTGTGATTTGCCACCGACGATGTGGCGCCACAAGCGCACTTATACTGCGTTGAGTGAAACGCGTAAGCGCCATTATATTCTCGCCGCTTACGTCATTTAGCTCGCGAGAAAACTATCATATCGAATAAAAGCGCTGTTCTACAAGAAAATTTCATACTGTGAGCTAAATATGGGAATCGTTCCTTAAGATTATTCCAAAAATATTGGAATTTTACCTGATGCAGTCACCCACAGGTTTCTGTACGGCTCAAACTCTTTCACCAACCTGTTCAGGTCAGAAAAAGGAACGACCGGCTGTCCGAACAATTTCTGACGAGTGTTGAGGATACGTCCCCAATCCTGGGAATCTTTCATGCCTTTCCATGCTTTCTTTATGTCGTTAGCTATTTCATGAACCTGAATGACAAAAAAATACAAGTAAGGCGTGTTTCTGGAAGTGGGATTAATATTCAGAAATGCAGTGAAATAAGATAATTAATGGATACATAGCTGGATATCAACCCTTCTTCTAGGATAGTTGACTGTATCGTAAATAAATATCTATGACTCCCTACTTAGAAGGAATATTAAAAAAAAAACATCTCGGAGGTGAGTAGTCTAAAACAGTGACGTCACAACGTTGTATTTAGTACATTTTTCATAACAAGTTATCGTTTTGACAGATGATAAAAAGTAACTTATTTCACAAAAGTGTCAACTACCCTAATGTGGATTCAAAATTGTTTTTTATTTAACTCAGAAAGGGGGTAAAACTAAAGAGGGAGAATATCCAGAGTGAGCTTCTAAAAAAGGAGGATAGATATGGACTGCCCAAGACCGAGATGGTAGGTGCTTTTTGGGGGAGGCCTCCGTTCAGTAGTGGACGGGAATAAGTTGAAGTAGAAATAGCTAAGGGGAGTCAGCATCATCACCAACAGCCTCTACCAATGAAACTAGGAGAGGCCTATGTTAAGCTTCTTTGGCCAATAATAGGTCTCTGTACCACGATATACCAGTAAATGTTCCAAACTAACCCTTGAGAAATCGGACTGCAGGGTAAGCTGCATGCACTGAGCGGTGAATATGTCGATCCTATCAAACAGAGTCAGTTCATCCTGTTGGTGTAACTTCCAGAACTTCTCCTGTTCCTCCTCCAGGAATAGAGTGGTCTCAATTACCTACGACAAAACAAACATAATATATCGACTGCCAAAACTATTACTCTTTCTTTAGGCTTCGCCATAGGCGGCTAAAATAATATAATAGACATTGGCTTCGATAAAATATAGCTAACCTGTTTATTTATCTGTTCAGGCCAGCCCACAGCTTCCCAAAGCGCCCTGAAGTCTTCGTTCTCCAATGGACAGAAAAACGCATCGAGAACTTCATAATTCTGCAGACGAAATAAATACACGTAACTGCATATAATATATTTTGGTAGGTAGGTGGATGTTTTCTATATATAATAAATATTTCCAGAACAAATACATCTTGTCCAAGGCATTTACGTCCACTTGGGTCCCCTACCTTGATCCTTCTTGGCTCTTTGCTCCATTTTCATACGAGAGGATCAAAGTGGACAAAAATCCCTATGAATCCCCTAAGGGATCTCAGCAGGGGAACCTAGTTAGCGGAGTCAAATAAACTCGCAATATAATACATAACTACGTATTTATTGCAAGCCGAAAAGAAGTCTAGTCAAGTTATACCGTGGTCACTCGCTTCATAATGTCATCTTGCGTCTTCAAGGCAAAAGGAATCGACTCCATCCACTCCCTGATCTCGAACACGTGCTCAATGGTGTTGGGTTTCTCCCCCAACTTACGCATAACATTTTTGTAAGCCTGTAAAACGTCGTCCACCACCAGTCGTACCTCCTCGCTCCACATCGCCAAGAGGGCTTTCATTATATCCTCTCTCTTCATCACTAGCTTTTGCTGTAAAAGAACAAAATTCAGAGTTCAAAAGATTTCCTCAAAGAAGATGCATAAGGCAGGCTCAATATCGTAACATGAACTAAGATAGCCCAGTTGCCCTTGGTGATTAGAAACTGTGACCGGAGCGTCGCTGCGATTCAGAAGTCACGTTAAGCAGTCGGTCCCGGTTATTATCATATTGGATAACAGTCGTGAATTTGGTTAGTTGGAGGCCTTCTGGCAGCTTCAAAATAGTCAACTACAAGATTACGTGACCACAACTAAAACTCTGGGGGTTATACCACAAAACGCAGCTAGTTCAATATAAATAGCTATTTTAAGCTATTGCATAGCTTTTATCGCGGGTTTTGAGCGCGGCGACCGAATCAAGAAATTCCGTAACGAAAATAAAACCTAACACCCCCCACTCCACCTACTATGTAGCCGCCAAGTCGGCCAAGCGTTCGCTAAACGTGTATGTATATGGTACGACTGTGCGAAGCTCGCACGGATCGAGACGAGCTGCTCCGAAATCTGACGAATACGTAAGCAGCTGTTTGTGAGAAAGTATATAGGTGTATAGGTATCTATCATATCTTTATAATGCCACACTCTTTTCCAGATATTTAGAGGATATCAAGTCTCAAACTTATGTTTCTTATTTCAGTTACAATAAACCTATAGTTTCCATGATAAAAAATCCTGAATAACCTACATGAATTGTAAGATAATAAAAATAAAAATATTTTAAACAATATTAACTTCTCATTTATTGAATAAAAGAAAAAAATGGTTTACTCATCGGTCACCACGCTCAAAAAGTGTAACTTGAATTAATATCAAAGAAAAAACTTAAATAGAAAAAAACTGCATACATAAATAAATAATTATAATTGCATAAGTTGATAAAAAGTGCTATGCAAGAGCTTAACCGCGGCAGTCCCCAAGTGCCACACGTTTTTTTATTTGTGCAATGACTTTTCCAATTTTTACGTTAAAATGTAAAACCTTACCTTAAGTGTGTCGACGTTGATGGAAAAAGGTCCTATGTTTATATACTGAGGTAGACGCCATATTAGATCTTGTTTGGCGTCGTAGTGAGTCTGAATTTCTTGCTTAGTTTCTGATGCAGAATGGGTCTCTGCGCGAAATTCTCTAAAAGATATGTGTGTACGTATTTATTACCAAATTTGATATGGAGTTACATTGATACTTGTGGTAACCGACATACAGGCGGGCAAAAGCTAGTATACTCACTCAACATAAGCTTCAATGTCCAACTTGTAGATCTCCTTGTACTCATCAAACTGTCGCATGTACGCTTTAAGAGGTATGATCGCCTTGCTATAAGCTAACTTTAGCCTCTCCCAATAGTCCACTACATTTGGTTCCAGGAAACCTGATAACGATCAAGAATAATATTGTTGCGCCATAACCAGATGGATCTCGTTTGTACGAGAATAATCTAGATTGAATTGGGGACAGCGCCATCTAGTGTCGGCTAGCGCGCAACTGTGGGCATTATAACGATTTGTCGACGCTAGATGGCGCTACAAGTAGCTCTAGAATAATCTATTAAGTCGAGAACAATCGATCGAATATTATCGAACATTCTAGTTATCTCGACAGCCATATAAAAGCGGAACGTGTTAGCCATACGGGCAGTATTGGTTTACGAAACAGCGAATAAACATCGAAGAGATCTTGTAGTGCGACTAACGAGTGATTTAGTGATTTGTAATTGGAAAAAGTGTTGTTAATAAATATTGTGTTATATTTTTGGTATTCAATCGACTACTTTAATTTATTTAATACCCAGCTCGTAACAATATGTATATTATCCACACATCAATAGAGACCTCAGAATAACGATCATCCCAGATTAGGATGGCCACCATATATGTGCTTTTTACGCATCCCGACTTGCGCCACTTGCTAAGGGAAAAAAAAAATTCCTGACATCTAACACACAACGCCATCTAGTCCCAAGCAAAGCAGAGCTTATGTTATGGGTACTAGACAGTTGATATATAAGTACTTTTATACTTTTTTATTGTAAATACATACCTTTTGAATTGAACCTGAGACCTCAAGCTTAGCAGTCGCATACGTTACCACTACGCCACCAAGGCAGTCATATGATGTGAACACGATCATTTGTTCTGTGTCTGGGTCCGCTCAAACTGCTACGTCATTCATGCAGACATCGCGGACAGTATCTAAAGGAGCTACTTACCAACAGATGTAAGGAACAGCTCTTTGTCAAACACCAAACCGGTCACAATCATGGGGTGCACTTGCTTTATGAAGTGACACCGGAACAGCATCTCTTTAAACAGTTTTTGAATCACGACCTAAAATCATTGTGGTAATGGTAATAAAGCCGGCGTTTGGGAAATAGTAATGGGGGTAGTATTGACGCCTTGAGTTTGAAACGTGGGCGAACTCAAGTCTTATGGAGTACTATAAAGTAACAAGGTAGAGCAGGCATATGCAGGCGTTCCCCTCTGCTAAATGGGCCTACGCGTTACGTTTATGAATGTTTTGTTTTAATTGTTACGTGTGCGTTTGTAGTACAGGCGTTCTTTTATTTGTACTAGTCTAGAATGTGTATGTGACAATTTCCCCCCACAAAAAATGACAGACTGATTTTTACCGTGGGAGAGCCACGCTTCGGCCTCACACAAAACCGGTGTGAAATAGCGCTTGAGCTGTGTTTCACCGAGTGAGTGAGGATACCGGAGGCCCACACCTCGTCCCTTCCCCCCATTTCCCTCCCCATTCCCCAAAGGCCGGCAACGTACTTGTGACGCCTCTGGTTTTGCTAGTGTCCATGGGCGGCCGTAATCGCTTACCATCAGTCGATACGTCTGCTTGTTTTCCCCCATTCAATAAAAAAAAATAGAAAACATATATTGTGACATTTAATTTACAGTGTTTAACATTTTTAAGCAGATGTTTTCGGCCTTTTCTAACTAGACTAGTCCTGAAAGTAGGTACGAAACAAACTCAGGAATTTAGTTTCAAAATCACACTAATGATAACTGTTACAGGGATTCAACTATATTTTTGGATTATAAAATGCACATGTCATTCTATTTATCTATAAATAGCTGAACCCCGCGGTGCGACAATAACCGCGGGAAACACCGCAAGGCGAAGCTAGTATCTTTATAAATTGTAGCCTGTGTTATTCTGATGTATAAACTATATTATTGTCAAGTTTCATCAAAATCCATTCAGTAGCTTTTGCGTGAAAGAGAAATAAATACTCACTTACATACTCACAAACTTTCGCGTTTATAATATTGGTAGGATTATAACTGTGAATGTTAGTTTGTTAAGCTTTCACACTACTTAAACGATTATCATAAAACTTTGTACACATATTCTTGGAGGTATTAAGAAGTAACATAGGATACTTAAAGCTATTAAGTATGTATATATAACATACTCACCCAAAATTGGTCTGGATCTGTGGTATAATAAGGACCATCGTTAGACATCAAGAGGTAGAAATAGAATAAGGTGACGGTTGAACGGAAGGGAGAGTTGATGAGATCGTTGGGGTCCCACTCGAAGTCTTCCTCACACCCGTAGGTGCACAAGCAAGGCGTCTCGCACATGCCTACGAACATCGCCATCGACTGTTCTATACAGTACCTTAGAGCGTACTGTAGAAGGTAATATGTTATTTAAACTTTAAAAATAGAAAGTTAGTTTTTTTTTAATATATCTAACACAACGCCATCTAGTTCCAAGCGAAGCAGAGCTTGTGTTATGGGTACTAGACAATTGATATGAATACGTATATACTTTTTTTGTAAATACATACATATTCTGCATAAAAAACACCTAAACTCCGAAACAAATATTTCTAGATTTCACAAACACTTGGTCCGACCCCGAATTTGAATCAGAGACCTGAAGCACAGCAGTCGCATTCACTACTACTGCGCTATCGAGGCAGTCAAAAGTGACTATCCTCTGTCTGATAAAGAGCATAAACAGAATCCAAGAGTGATGGTCACCATACTCAATGAGAATGCAGACAATGCAGCAGTGCAGCATGGTGACCTACACTATGGCGGCTTCTGCAACATTGGGCCTCCGGTCTCGCTCTCACCATCGAAACATGACAGCACTGCTGCTGTCATTTTACATTGATCTTCTGTGCGAAGGTAGTACCACCCAGGTCGGGTCGACCCGTTCGTAGTGAAATCAGAAGATGCCCCTATGCCTGTGATTTCATATTCTATTTATTCCGTGGGTGACGTAAGGCCGACCCAGGGAGCAAACTTCGCAAGACAACATCACTGCAAACAGAAGGAAGACTTGAAACAAACCCTATGCAAACCCCGTCCCCTTTCAGCGAAGGTCGATATCTTCTTTATTATGAAAAGGGTTATGTACAGCAGTGGACTATTGTTATGAAGACTTAACGTAAGTTTTCTGAAGAAGAAGAAAAGCCTAGCAAATCCGAATTCAATTAATCAAGATCAATTTTAGATACAAACTAATGGTGTTCAGTTTCATAACGACGCATTTATACGACTGCCTCGGTGGAGTAGTGGTAGCGTATGCGACTGCTAAGCTTGAGGTCTTGGGTTCGATTCCCGGGTCGGACCAAATGTTTGTATGATCTGCAAATATTTTTTTCGGAGTTTGGGTGTTTTCTATGTATAACATGTATGTATTTACAAAAAAAATATATATATAAGTATTTATATCAGTTGTCTAGTACCCATAACACAAGCTCTGCTTAGCTTGGGACTAGATGGCGTTGTGTGTTAGATGTCCGGAATATTAATTTATTTATTATTTATTTACCTGCATGCGAAATCTAATAAGTTGCATTAATCTGGATAACTTGCTGACACCGTAAAAGTCCCAGTTCTTTTCGTGTATATTGTACCAGCTGACAAAAAAGGAAAGGATTCAAATATGTTTTACTAGCTGAGCCGTTGGTGGTTGTTGTGACCGCGTATTTCATATCTGCCAATGAAAGGTCCGTCAAAACTGACATTGGCAAACAACTGATAATATAAGGAGTAACTTAAGTTATTTTAGCCCCGCGGCCTTACCCACAGTTTTTGTTATAAGGCTACAACTTTAACACCTCGGGGCTCAGCTAGTATTATATATACAGTTACCTGGAAGAGATTACCTTTGAGCGATAAGGCAGTCACTTGTACTGACCTAACATTAAGTTATAAACTTGATCTTCACACGTGCTATAAAACCTCTATAAAAGTTTCTGAAACAGCTAGCTTATTGCTAACATTAAAACATCCTGTGTCATAGGAACCATAATATCATCCACATCCAAACGATTGTTATAATGTTGTACTACATTTCATAAGACAACTCCTTTTTCAAAAAAAGAACATTGGCAAGCACGCGCCTTCACGTGTAGTGCGTTACTTCGTAGTTCAGTGTATCTTCGGTAGATGGCGCTATAGGTTACTGTTGTGTTGTCTGTGAAAGTCGCCACAACAGCGCCGTATTTAAAAAAAAAACTGTCATTCGAATTCACGTTGTATACCGCCATTTTTGTTCGATATTAGTATTGCACATCACCTTGTGGTTTCAGAACTTTATATAGAGGATTCATATAATGGGTGTAGATGAAGTCTTGTATGCAACTGTACATAATTAGGTATTAAAACACTCATGTGGTACTATTATCACCTACATTCGTGTTTACCCCTTATTATACAACAGTTGCATAAATAAGTATTATTGTCTGGTGTACAATAAAGCGATTCATTATTATATGTTGATGATCTGCGCAAGACGGCTGGCAGGAGATGGATGCGAGAAGCCGAGGATTTATTTTTTTATTGTATAGGGGGGCAAACGAGCTGACGTATGGGGGGGGGAAGAGGATGGGGTACGGGCCTCCGGTATCCTCACTCACTCGGTGAAATACAGCGCAAGCGCTATTTCACACCGGTTTTCTGTAAGGCCGTGGTATCACTCCGGGTAAGCCGGCCCATTCACGCCAAAGCGTGGCTCTCCCACGTTTTGAGTGGCGTGTAATTGAAGAGGTATATGTCCACCAGTGGACTGATAGGTTGATGATGATACATATAATACTCGTATCACGTTAGTGCTTACGATGAACTCCGAATCAATCCAATCAATTTTCACGTTTCTTTAAATGTGTCATTTGCTGGCGGGTCTGAGATAGGATAGAAAGAGACGCAGACGAAGGTGCTTGAGTCAGTAGTGATACAAGTTTTACATACCCTTTCCCAACATCTCTGAATGACATCCGGATAGCGTGAGCAGTGTTGTTGAGCCAAGTTATGTTCAAGTATTTCAACATCTGAAACACGGAATCTAAGTGTAAATAAAGTATTAAAAAACGAGCCTTACATAGGAATATGACAATCTGTACTTCAATTCAAAAGAAATAAAATTGGAGTGTCTGTTTGTAATGTATGTTTACAGGCTACATAGTACATACCTATACAAAAGTAACATTTTTTTATTTTTTTGTCGGTTTGTCTGTCTGTTTTTTTCCGGCTAATATCTGGAAGAGCTAGACTGATTTTGACGGAACTTTCACTGGCAGAAAGCTGAGCTAGAATAGCTTCGACCCGCGGCCTGCGGTTGATATTACACCGTGGGTAACACCGCGGGGTTCAGCTAGTCGTTCGCTAAAACTACAAAAACGCTTCAGAGGATATGGAAATATCTTTTTTTTCTTAAAAAGACAACTCCTGCGTTAGGAATGTACATTTTGAGAGACTTTACAAACATACATAAAACGGACACAAAGAACACCCAGACTCAGAACAACGATTTGTTTTGCTAATTTGGATGTTTTTTTTTTTTTTAAAGACGACTCCCACATTAGGAATAAACATCCTGTGTCGTGGGGGACTTTACAAACATACATGAAACGGACACAAAGAACATCCAGACTCGGGACAACAATTCGTGGATCACACAAAGTGTTGTACCGCGTGGGATTTGAACCCAAAACACTTGGCGCAGTAGCAAGCGGCATGGCGACCGCTGAAACCACTCGGCCAACCGTGCAGTCATGTTTTTTGTACGAGTGTGTGTTTGTTGTGTATTTGAGTCTCTGAGTTGGAATGTGTATGTGATGAGGGTGTGTGTGACACTATACAACCTTCCTTCCTAAGAATATACAGTACCATAGTGGTGCAATGCTGCTGCGCTGCGTCGAACTCTTGCAGGTCGACGTTCCTCCCGTAGTTAGCCGTGAAGAACAACATGGACTCCACCTATTCATTCAATAGTATTAATTCACCAGGAAAAAATAATAATAATAAGAAACTTCTCACGCACGGCCTTCTGATCCCAGGCAGAACCTGAAACTACGCGAACCACTTCTAAACAGGTACATATTTAGACCGGCAACGCACTTGTAACGCCTCTGGTGTTGCGGGTGTCCGTGGGCGGCGGTAATCGCTTACTATCAGGCGATAAGTCTGCTCGTTTGACCCCTATACAATAAAAAAAATTACATAAATATATACATGTATCCAAATAAATGAAATTGATGTGTTACAGCTATTCATTAAATGCATATTAAATTCAAATTAGTTTATAAGGTATTAAAAAAAAAATTATTGTCCGTTTGTTAAAGCAAATCTCAGGAACGGCTGGACCGAATTTGATGAGATTTACTTAAGGCTATTATTTAGATTAGACTAGCTTCGCTTACAGAGCTCAGTTAGTTATAGTAAATTACACCTAGACACTGAAAAAATGATCTTGTCATCATGTTCTGAACCTTAGCAGTCGACTAACAGGTTTTTTTTTTATTGAATAGGGGTTAAACCAGCAGAATTGTTTATTTGAACGCATTAATATAAGGAATCACTGATACAATTAGAAAAATTCTTTGAGTATTGGATAAATAAATAAATATTTCGGACATCTAACACACAACGCCATCTAGTCCCAAGCTAAGCAGAGCTTGTGTTATGGGTACTAGATAACTGATATGAATACATATATACTTTTTTTTGTAAATGCATACATATTATACATAGAAAACACCCAACTCCGAAACAAATATATGTAGATCACACAAACACTTGGTCCGACCCAGGATTTGAACCAGAGACCTCAAGCACAGCAGTCGCATTCACTACTACTGCGCCACCGAGGCAGTTTTACCAAGAATACCGGATAGATTAATTACCAAGGATATGTCTTTCTTTTACTATTTTTTTAAATACAACTCCCGCATTAGGAACACATATCCTACGTCGCGTGGGACTTCACAAACATACATTTTGTGAATCATACAAAGTGTGAACGAACTAACCTTGAGACACTCATCGACCACCATGTGGATGCAGGATATTGCATCATGGAGTACATACAAAGAGAACCACATGTTGTGCTTCCTGCGTCCAGCAAAATCTTCCATAACGCAGGGGTATCTGCCTGTCATCAGATATAGGTACCTGGTAAGGGCTAGTTACTTAGGTATGTAGTAGATAACTACAGTTATCGGTTTCACAAGTCTCGGAAAGACACAAATATGTCTGAGAATCATTGAATACATAAGCATCACATTTTAACCGACTTCAAAAAAGGAGGAGGTTCTCAATTCGACTGTATTTTATTTATGTTTGTTCCCTCAGTACTGTCAACTGGGTGAACCGATTTTGATGTTTTTTATTTTTATTTGAAAGCTGGTGCTTCCAGTGTGGTCCTCTTTCGCGCTTTTTTTTTAGTTAAATTTTTGTCTGTAAGTTTCCTATTTTTTTAAAAGTACTTCTCCTGTACTTGGTATGATTCCTGTGTCGCGGAGGACGTTAAAAACATACATGAAACGGACACAAAGAACAGCCAGAACAACAATTAGTGGATCACACAAAGTGTTGTTCCATGTGGGACTTGAACCCACAACACTTGGTGAAGTAGGGAACGGCGTGGTGACCGCTTAACCACTAGGCCAAACGTGCAGTATACGAGTATATTATATGTAAGACAACTATCTGAAACTTTATTAGGAACTGGTGCAACTTGCCAAATGTCTTCTTCCCATACAGGCCAGCAGGATCTTAGTATTGCCATAACCAAAACATATATTTCACATTAAGAGAGGGGTTATCGTGAAATCAATTACCAAATTCCTTTTTAAAAAATTAAATCGGTTCATAAATGACGTTCCGAGGTCGAGACGTAGTAAAAAATATAAAATTAAAAGGGTAACCTTTTACTTTTAGTCAGTTAACAATTAATTATATTGCTAACATCAACAGTCTTTAGTAATTCACCTTAGAAGGGAGGTTTGGGCCTTCTACACCAAACCCTTGTGTCCTGTGTAATTAGCTCCCTTAATCAGCTCTTGCGATACCCACTGGGTGAATAGAAATGGTGTTACTCTGAATTCTGAATCTGCCATCACACAGACACTAATTTCATGAAGTAATAAATAATAAATAAATATTTCGGACATCTAACACACAACGCCATCTAGTCCCAAGCTAAGCAGAGATTGTGTTATGGGTACTAGACAACTGATATGAATACATATATATACTTTTTTTAGTAAATACATACATATTGTACATAGAAAACACCCAAGCTGCGAAATAAATATTTGTAGATTATACAAACATTTGGTCCGACCCAGGATTTGAACCCGAGACCTCAAGCACAGCAGTCGCATTCACTACCACTGCGCCACCGAGGCAGTTTGTTTTTCTGAAGTCGATTTTCTATACAGGTGGATCTAGAGTAACTGTATTATTTATAGTTTGTATAATTACCATAGTCCGGTACAGGGGCCACGTAATCTTTCGTAGGCACATCGATAAACTGATAAACATCACGATGTTTCTGTATTGTGTTAATTATTCTCATTTTTCCTTCCATTTTTTGGTAATGGATTTCCACCTAGAAAACACGAATACTGTTCTAATATATAACTATATATAATAGAATTCTGAGGAATCAATGTCTGTACTCTGTACATTAAAGATATTGAAGAAAAACTAATGAAAGATTGCAAAGCTTGTGTTATGGGTACTAGATAACTGATATAAATACATACATATTATACATAGAAAAAACCCAAACTCCGAAACAAATATTTGCAGATCATACAAACATCTGATCCGACCCGGGAATCGACCCTGGGACCTTAAGCTCAGCAGTCGCATACGCTACCACTGAGCCGCCGAGGCAGTAAAAAAATAGACCCCTGCGTGGTCGGTATTTGCACGCGTCGAGAATTTTTGTTCGCAATTTAAGGCGTCTACTTACCGCATCGTGTGAAATACGCATAATAACTTCCTGTCAATTATATTGTATATACCTAATTAATATATACAATATATAATACGATATAATTATGTAAAAAAATATTGTATCAAGCACCTCACTCTCCAAACATGTACACATCACACTTTTCAGTCAAGCTTACCTCAATACATAGGTGAAAGCCACATCGAAATTGGTTAAGCCACTTTTGAGATTAGCGCGAACAAATATTCCGAAATTTGACGTTTTGAGTTTTGTTATTATCGTATGGTGCAACCTTACCTTTCGAAATTGCAAACATCGCGTCAGAAAATTCATCAACATTCATTAGATACTTATTTCTATTTAAAAGTTACTTCACTACCGGTCAATAAACGCACATTGTATTCTCAACTATCAGTATCATTAGCAATTAATCATATACCACATCAGATCATTATAGTAATAAAACATTGACGTCTCGTATCGTTTTAGCATAAAATATCATACTCGTAGCATCGAAAGCTGTGTGGTAACGTTATGTATGAGAGCGCGGGGCGAGTGAATAAAGCAACGGTTACATTCACACTGGTTTATTATTGACAAGGTACCGACATAAGTGATATACATAGATATAGGTACCTAGATACACAACAGGTAACATACCAAACAACTGTAATAAAGACCTGCTTCATTACTTTTCCTACAATATCTTTATTATGTACAGACATCAACCTACTATAATTTTATTTGATGTCTAGATAGATTTTATTTATTTATTTATTCAAACAATATAAGGTACAAGAAATTTAATACAAGATGCCACATAAACTCATTTGAGTTTTTCCGTGCATCCGTGTAATAGATGAAGAGAATTTTTCTACAAAATTTCGATATTAACTTAGGCTGTGGATGTATGATCGAAGTTTAACTGTATCCTAGGAGTTGAGGTCGTAGTTTTTTAATAAAAGGCTTTGACGAACAGTTAGGGTGAGGATAAGGAAACTCAAATTGAAATCGTTTATTGCACCCATTACCTCTTTCTGAAGTTGAATAAATTGTTCTTTATGAAGTTCCCTAGCTTGACGGTGGATGAGAACCAGATCTACGATGGTTGGCATATAACGGCGCGGCTGCATCGGCAGTCCGTGTAGTATTAAACAATCTAGGTATTGATAGAATCTGAAAAATAAAACGTGTCCTCGACTGTTCATAAGTACAGGCAGCCTCAAAAGTAGCTGAACATGTCTAAATTTCCAAAACTGAAATACAACTTAGCGTATATAAATCGCTTACGAAGTCGAGCGCCAGAATTCAATGATCATCATTAAAAGTCAAATTTAGCAGAACAATGCAATGCCATAAGTAACTGAACAACATACGTTTTTACGTGGGAGGGTCGCGCTTCGACATGAATGGGCCGGCTCGACCGGAGTGATACCACGGCCTCACAGAAAACCGGTGTGAAACAGCGCTTTAGCTGTGTTTCACCGAGTGAGTGAGGATACCGGAGGCCCATCCCCCAACCCCTCCCTCCATACCCCTTCCCATCCCTCAAAGGTCGGCAATGCACTTGTGACGCCTCTGGTGTTGCGGGTGTTCATGGGCGGCGGAAATTGCTTACCATCAGGTGATTCGTCTGCTCGTTTGCCCATTATACAATAAAAAAAAACTTCCAAAAGTAGCTTAACATGTCACCAAAAAGAAAAATCAACATTAATACCCGTAGAGAGAGTATACTTTGGTGTATAATAATTATTTTTAAATGATTTCCTTCCCTTTTTTACGTTGAATACCATCCCGTTCATTTCTTGCAGGACGTAACTGACATGTCTGTAGTGTCTTTCTGCTCGTTTGCTATTCAATAAAAAAACTTTACCTTCTTTCTATAGTATTCGTAACAGAAAGAGAAAGAAGATCGATTTGCCCTCAAAGGGGGACATTGGATGTAGTGTGGAAATGTATCTACGAAGGATTATGTAAACGAACCTTATGTTATTCTCAACCTCCTTCCGAAACTGAACCGCAAACTTGAGTCGCATTGCGTAAGTGTCGGGGTCGTCCGCTTTAAACAACAGGCGGATCCGAGGAATGCTGAGAAAATATTGTTTACTTCAAATATCATCATCACTAATAGGTACATAACATCAGCTAATATGCGAGATCAAATCAAAGTTGTACCCAGTCGTCATTCGTTTAATTTGAAGGTCTCTTCTATACAAATAAATAAAATTGAAGTGTCTATTCTTAATTTCAAATTAATAACTTTTCACTAAATGTATATGAAAGTATATGCGGTACTTCTAACAAAAAAGCTATTTCTAGTTTTGTCTGTTTGTTTGGTGCGGATTATCTCAAGAACGGCTTGACCGATTTTGACGGGACTTTCATTGACAGTTAGCTGATGACATAATAACCTAGGCTCCTTCTTTTTGAATAGTTTTGCCCCGCGGTGTTACCCACGGTTGTTATTGTAATCGCGTGGCTAGTCTATATCAATGCAAATAAATTAAATTGAAGTGTCTGTTTGTAATTTCAAATTAATAGCTTCCTATTAAATGTATATGAAATTATGTTACGATACTTACGGCAAAAAAGTAAATTTCCGAATTTTTGTCTGTATGTCCATTTGTCTGTCTGTATATTTGTTCCGGATAAACTATTTCACTGGCAGAAAGCTGATGATATAAGGAGTAATTTAAGCTACTCTTTTTAGACTAGCTTCACCCCGCAGTTTTATGCACGGTTGTTTACCGTAGGTAACACCGCGGGGTCAGCTAGTCTTACATAATCATCATTAGCCTATCGCAGTTCACTGCTTAGACACAGGCCTCTCCGATTGCACCCCACTTAGTTCGATCCTTGGCTTCTCGCATACAGCTCCTGCCAGCCGCCTTGCGCAAATCATCACACATTGACTGCACGGTTGGCCGAGTGGTGCCAGCGGTCGCCATGCCGCTTGCTACTGCGCCAAGTGTCGTGGGTTCAAATCCCACGCGGTACCTACAACACTTTGTGTGATCCACGAATTGTTGTCCCGAGTCTGGATGTTCTTTGTGTCCGTTTCATGTATGTCTGTAAAGTCCCCCACGACACAGGATGTTTATTCCTAATGTGGGAGTTGTCATTTAAAAAAAAAAAAAAAAAATATAGATGTCGCTGTTTTCAAAAAATTATAAACAATCACTCCACCTGGCCGGTGTTTGCCGAGACGCAGTCTCCACTCAAGAACCTGTTTACCCCAACTGTTATCGGTTCCACGGCAAATATGACCAGGCTACTGCCACTTCAGCTTACTACTACTGTATGGGCTATGTCGATGAGCCTGGTTCTTTGGCGGATCACCTCGTTTCTGATAGCCGTCTTCATGTTATGCTGAGCGACTTTAAGCTTGATGGCCGTCATTATGGGCAGGACGCACTCATTGAAGACTTTCGTTTTTAGGCATTGGGGGATCCACGACTAACAACTAACTAACAACCTAACTAAATTCTCCTGTTCACCTCGACCTCAAACTTGCCTACCTAACTGCAAAGTCTGCTCGAAGTACACATATTTAGAAATAACTTCCAGAACGGCGCCATGCACCGCAACCGGTTCTGGTAGTACATGTTCATTGAACATGACCTTGGTCTTCTCCAAGTTCATCCGTAGGCCGATGCGTACAGAAGAGTCAGCCAGATCAGCATCTGTTGTAGATCCTGCAGCGTTTCTGCCATGATGACGATATCGTCTGCTAATCGCAAGGTAGAGATGTATTCGCCATTGATGTTGAAGCCGCGCCTTTTCCAGCTCAGCGTCTTGAAGAAGTCCTCCATTGCATTAGTGAACAATTTCGGGGATATAACGTCCCCTTATCTCACTCCTCGATGCAATGCTTTGGGTCTTGTATACTGATTCTGTACTTGGACGAACATAGTGGCGCTTCGTAGAGACTTGTCAACACTTGGATGTATCGCCAATACACTTGGCAACGCTGCAGGGACTCCAGAACAGACCAGATCTCGATCGAGTCAAAGGCCTTCTCATAGTCTACAAATGCTAGACACAGGAGCTGAGTATACTCTTCGTGTCTTCTGTATAATCTGCCACACTGTGTGGATGTGGTCTATGGTGCCATATCTGCTCCGAAACCCAGCTTGCTCCGGTGGTTGGAATTCGTCGAATCTTCACGCAAGTTCTCGTTAGTTTTCTAGTAATGTTTACGTTTATAGCATGTCAACTTAGTTTAAGGAGGACAGGTAACTGCTCGTTTTCCCACATACAATAATAAGATCAGCAGTTATACATACGAATATGTTCTCTTGGTACCATCCAAGGCCATGATATCCCATAGTCCAGTTGTCGGATCATGACCTAAAGCTGCGACGTTGGTCCACTGAAAAGGGTAGATTTAAAAAGTTTTGACCACAACTTGATAATAAAAAAAGGTTGATAATGAAGCGTCAATTAATTATATTAGGCCAAATAAATGTACCTCGTAGAGATTATTGAGATAGTGCATTAAGTCGCCATTCATCGGTCGTGCGTCTATTTTGGGTATAAAAGCCAATCCTGGGCAAGGATGCTGTTCACCCTCAATCAAACCCAATGACATCCATTCTTCAGGAATACTAAAACGTTTTACGGATTATAACATGTCTATACTAATATTATAGGTAAGGTTGTTGTTGTAAGTTATTTTTGTTGTTTGGTAGAATTATTTTAGTGTTAGTTAGCCTGAGTATCGAAAAAGGTTACATGCTATTACAGGCCAAAAAGAAATAGCATCAATAAAAAATGTAGCTACGTGAATGGAGAAAGATGCAAATAATGTTTTAAAGATTTCAAAAAATCGACAGCATGACTAACTTTTAAGGTTGATTAAAAAGATAGCAAATATTGCCGCGCTAATTTCTTATGTTACTTTGTGTGTACAGAAATCATTCCGGGGGAGATAACTCACCGACAGTCGAAGTCAGTATTGTCAAAGATTTCGAGATTGAACTTTGGAAAAGGGCTGTAGATGCCATAGTACTCTGCATCATTGAGCTTGTACTCTTCCACTGGCAGTAATAAGAATGGCTCTATGTCGTGTCCACGTAGAGTTTTCTGTAAATGTTTGGATAACTTATCAAATGAAGGAAAAAACATTGCCAACTACTGGTAAAGCTTTCTTTTTCTTTTAAAAGGCAACTACCACAATAAATAAATAAATATTTTGGACATGTAACACACAACGCCATCTAGTCCCAAACTAAACAGAGCTTGTATTATGGGTACTAGACAACTGACATAAGCACATATACAATTTGTTTTGTAAATATGTACATATCAAACATAGAAAACACCCAAGATCCGTAACAAATATTTACAGATCATACAAACATTTGGTCGCATTCAGGAATCCAACCCGAGACACTGCGCCACGCAGACAGTCATACGATTCTTCTTACACAACATTCTTAATAGCAATGATGAGTATTTAAGTTACTGGTGTTTCATGCCCATACCTGGGAAATTACGATAAGCTGTTGGTCCTGGTTGTCATGAACATCTATGGCAATCATTATTGAACTCAGTGCCTTCAAATATACTATCAACTAATTAAAATTTCGAATTCAGTTCGCCCTAAAGGTTGCACAGGTTCAATGCCAGCCAATTCAAGGAAAAACTAATATTCAGGTAAAACTAGTTGTACTAATACTTCTATAGTACTAACTCATTTGTCTGCAAATATTTGTTTCGGAGATTAGGTGCTTTCTATATATGTATTTGCAAAAAACAAGTATATTATATGTATTTATATCAGGTGTCTAGTTCCCATAACACAAGCTCTGCTTAATTTGGGGCCCGATGGCGTTGTGTGTTACATGTCCAAAATATTGATTTATTTTATTCTATCAGAAAATCTAGCTATCATAATACAAGTTCTGTGCTTAGTTCGAAGCTAGGTTGCGTTGCTAGATTGTGTGAGAAATGTCCGAAAATATACAATAGCAGACCCCAAATAATCTTTGGAATAATAAAAGCTAGCAAGAAGAAGATATATTATAAGCTACACTTTGAACTCTCTTGGACCGTAAAAAATTCTATCTACAGGAATAAATAACACAGCAATGAACCTTTATGTTAGCTGCTAGGAATTTCCTACGGAGTCGCTCAATCTTGACCAGTCTGGGCAATTCCTTAGGCATAACAACACTAAGGAACTGAAGTTTTGGAACAAATGTTTCAAATGGAAATTGCTGAAACAAAACATTATGTTTTAAATAGTTGTGCATGAAAAAAGCACTGCGATGAGAAAGGACTTTGAAACACACCCCACCAAGGTTTGCGGATGACTGGTATGTAGGAATTAAACAGACTAGAACCACTTGGTTAGCCACTGATATAGAAAGGGTTCGGGATACCTTCTAGCACCTGTCCGCAGGTATAACATAGGGTAGGGTACTTTAATCAAAATAAAATAAATCTTAATCAATGGTGATAAATGCGAATGCATAACCTAGTAGATTAATTTTAGTTTTAAACAAGTACTAACAATGCTATCATCTTCCTTATACGTCGTCCAGCGTCCTGGAGGTAGCAAAATCGTTCCCTTGTGTGGCTTAGGCAGTGACAATAAGTTTGGTGCTAGGCTATCTGTCTTGGCCTAGAAAGCATAAAACTTCTTAGAGTAACAAGATAAGGCTGTGTTGATATGTAACATATCTTGTCACACTTTTCTGCAGTCAGTATTGATTATAATTACAAGATAAAGTTTATAAAACCTAATCTGAGTATCAGTAATACATCAAACTTTTGACAACATTTATACAGCCTATGGCACCCCTGGCAATTATTATAATTATACAAGCTGACCCCCTGGTGGTACCTGCGGTACGACAATAACCGCAGGCAACGCCGCGAGGCGAAGCTATATCTTTATAAATCGTAGCTTATGTTATTCTGATGTATGAGCTATATTATTGTAAAGTTTCATTGAAATCCATTTAGTAGTTTTTGTGTGAAAGAGTAACATCCATCCATCCATACTAACAAACTTTGGCGTTTATAATGTTAGTAGGATTAACACCTCATTCATTAAGATCAGTAATTAAAATTTTCGGTGCTACAGTAGGCAATACAAAACATGCATGGACTGCCATAACTATTATTCTTACTGTTACTATGACACAGTCGGTTAAAAAACAGTGATAAGGAATATCTGTATAAAAACTGTAAAACACTTAGTTCTAGATTTATGTAAACATCACATAGCAATATTTGTTTGTATTAGTACATTTAAAAATATATGAGCAAAATACTGTAGAGTTATGGTGAAAATCAAAACAGAAGAGAATGAAATTAATCTGAAGCAGTAACAGTGTTCTTCACAATAGTATAATAAAAAGATTTTTGATTGCCATCGCCTTAAAAAAGTTTTAGACACCAATTTTATCAGGAAAATTTATAAAACTATAACCGAACATGTAAAAACACAATTGATTTGAGCCCATTACTAAATCCTAGAATAATTATAATAATACTAGAACCTCATGCTGTTAATGATCATAAATAATTGAAATGAATGAATTGCAAAACTTTAAATGACCGCTAAATTTTGAGCACTGCTCCCAATGTATACATAGTACTCTATGCTGCTCCCTCCCTTCACCTCTTTCAGTCCTTCGCTAGTCAATCAACCTTGGCTGTCAATGCAATGTTGCCGCATTTTGTAGAGGTTGCCTGCACTTCATTTATATAATCAGTCTCGAACGGGTAACTTTGTATGTTAAAAGGAAGATGGCACGATGATCATTTATTAATTTTCACACAACAGTTTTGATAATTCTCAATTTCAGACGTAAACTGGGCAGGTTTCAAAATTATGTTATCTAATTGTCTGGGGCCCAGGACTACCACTAGTACCTAGAGAGTGGTAGGATTGTGCAAAAGTATTTTAAAAGTGCAGCTGTGTTCAGGAAGTATAAACTCACCCTTAATATTAATTTCATACGTTGCTGAGAAGCTACTGCTTTTGAAGGATCTTCACTAGTTAGGACAGATACTAATTCAGAATAATATCCCCTCTTTGGAATATCGTCCCTTGTAATACTATCATAAACAACGTCATGCTGTTGTATTCTTTTCCTTCTAGTATACATATTGTAAAACTATATTATTATCCCTTCATTCCCCACAATTATTGAATAATGCCATAACTGACAAGATCTTGACACTCAAACTCCTTTTAAAATTAATAATGTTACTAGTGGCAGGTCAATGAGAGAAAAAGTTTATATGCCAAAATATTATGTTAGGGAATCGTACATGCACTGGAAATAAGTCATAGTTAAATTATTATTGTAAACCATAAATATTACATAACCATTTACAATGTTGAAGGTGGTTTTAGTCGGTTTGATTCCGACACACCGCCCCACCGCAAACCCCGGCGGGGTGACGGCCCGAGGGGGTTTCCACACGTTAAAAAAAAAGTGGTTTAAGCGATCGCCACGCTGCTTTCTACTGGGTCAAGTATTGTGGGTTCAAATCCCGCATGGGACAACACATTGTGTGATCCACAAATTGTTGTTCTGAGTCTGAGTGTCCTTTGTGTCCGTTTCATGTATGCTCGACCGGGGTGGATCTACCCTCGCACAGAAATCCGACGTTAAATGACACATCATACTGTCGTTTTTTGAAATTTGTAGAATAAACTCAATTTCTTACATTTAGTTGATTATAAACACTAAAACTAATAACGTAGACCAGAACCTTAGGTACTATAAGGTACTAGTACTTTACTTTCTGGTTTGTTATTAGCTAGTATCATTATTCCGCAAGATGTGATGTTTTTATCCTTTTTAATCTTATTCCTAATTGTGCCAATGAACTACTTACAAATCATCTGGTTTAGCTAGATATATTCTAAAGGGGTTTTAGCCAAATCCGCAAGGATGGTGATTTAAAATCGATTATTCGAAGAATCAATTCTTTTGGTCAGAAATGTTCAGTTTTAAATAAAAAAAGTAGCACTTCATCGATTCTGAAAGTCAATATTTCACTCTAGAACATCGAAATTGCATTTTTAGAGTATTTAATTATGTTAAGTTATTTCTTACCCAAAAAGGTTACTTTTTAAATATTTTAGGTAACTTCTGATAAGACCCGATTGGCAACACCAATTTTCAAGTAACTACTACGATCATTATGTTCAATTTTGAGAACAGTTAAAGACTAAAGATAAAAGGTGGAGTTTTAAGCAGTTAAAAGCGTTAAAGTCAATTTTCATCATCTATTTCTTGCAATTTATTGTGTTATAATTCGGTATACGGTAATTTATTCACGATAGATAATGAATCGGGCAATTTTAATACATTTAAAACAATATTTTATATTTATGTGCGCGGGATATTGTTTGTAAGAAAAAGGATCGTCTAAAAAGAAGTTACCGCCTAAAAATACATAATGATTTATTACAAAATATTAAAATCTACTGACAAATTATCCTTAGGATTTGTGATAGGAGCATTAGGAGCGCACACACTATCATTAAGTTTTTGTTAGTGGGTATTTTGGTTGTAAAGTATTTATTTAATCAGACCTGGTATAATGAACAAAAATTTTCGTTAAAAAATTACAAATGAAAGTGAAAAAATTTTTAGGGTTAAAGAACAAATGTAGACATGTTTTTTTACACGATGTGGTTGTTTTGTCTCCTTGTTCTAAATTATATTTCCGAAATTTTACATTTCGTTGTTTTGTATATGTGTGCCTTTTGTTGTGTATATGTATCGATTTTAGTTATACAAGACTTTCTTTCGTTGTTTCGCAATCTCTTCTTTTTAAATATAAGGTTTCATGTAAGCGAACACAATAATAGGTAGCCTTTGTGCTACCGTTCTCCTAATTTTCGACAATATTTTTGTGTACATTTAGTATACCGTATATACATTTCAATTTTATTGTGCGTGTCATGAAATTTCATAATGTATTTTAAATACCTACTGAATCATATGCTTTTGACTATTGGAACTCGCTATAAATGTTGAAGTCATTTGTGCAGTTCCTTTTAAATGAATTTTCATCAACATTTCGTTATGAGATTATTTAAGATAATAACACTTAAAATAGAGGTAGATAAAAAAAGCCATAAATATAAAAGTATTCGTAATATATTAGAACCTTATTGTCATGTATGGTTTAAGTCTAGATGTTGTATGTTTTGGTCTAAATCAATCTATTTATATCATTAGCCTCAGGGGCCATTTTTCCATTTTCATTGCTACAATTGTAGAACTTTTAAAATGTACTCATTTGTTGAGTATATTTCATAAATGACGTTTTCTGCAAAACCGAATTTGGTTATGTGAGTTTTCGCCCACTAGCATGTTCTGTTACTCTAAATGGGAAAGACATAATATTATTTTAAGATAATATTTCCAACATATTTTTTTTCCCAATTGGAACATGCTAGATTGTATACAAAATTTTTTGTTCAATTGGAGTATGTAACTGTCCTGGATGTATAAAGTGATGAACTATCAATGGCTATTGTGTTGTTTGGATTATATGATTTGTTTTTGAGATAATATGAGTTAAAATTTCTTCTAATAATAATCTTAGTATAAGCATTTTCTTAGCCCTTTAATCGAGTTGCTTTAAACACTATTTTTCTTAATACTTCAACTTTAAATTTCAGCGAAAGTATTTAAGATGTTTACCTTCCCATTAAAAAAAAATCTAGTCAAGTTGATATAGACCCATACTAATTATTACATTTATAACAAATAAGTAAAACAATAAGAACAATAAAATTCAGTAATTCAGTTTAAAATACGTGTTCATTTATAACTATCCCTGGATGTTATTGTGAACAGTAAAACTACAACCAAAATTGAGTTGCTCTGGAAAGAGTAATTTTATTATAATTACATAAACTAATTTTAACACCTTAATAAAACATTCTTAAACATAAATTAAACACATTTTACCTGGAAAGAGAAACAACATTTTAAGCTATTGTTTCACCAGTTCTAATTAATCACTATTTCTTTAAATATTCAAATTTGTTTTGACCAACATGACCCTCATATTTTTCATACTATCTCAGTCACCCACTATGGTTGATTTTTCAATAGAGTTAAACAAGTTCACAGTTTGTACATCTAAGTATTTACTCGGCAAATTCAAACTATACTATGAAATGTGAATAACTAAATGAAGTTTCAAGTTTTACATATATGTAAATTTTGCTAAATTATAATCATTAATTTGATGAAATAAACATTATTAACACAATCACAAACTATAGCAACGCAATTAAATATAGACAATTAGAATATAAATAACTTATTTTTCTATATGAATCCTACGACAGTGGTTCATATAACAGAATTCGGTTGGGGATCGCACTCTGCCGAGCAAGTTTTATATATAGTATTGAAAAAAATATGTAGCTTATGAGTACAATTCTCAAAATAATTAAGAGAATCCAACTTGTGGTCCACTAAATAAAATTCAAAGAACGGAACGAAAGGTTTAAATCAAATAACACAAGCGTGGTCATGAGTTGCTGGAGACACTTGACATGTTTCTCGAAATTCACAAATCTTAAAAAAAAATCCGATATACTTTTTTAGGGTTTCGTAGTTAACATTTATGAACCCTTACAGTTTCGTCATTGTCCGTCTGTCTGTCCGTCCATCCACGGCTTACTTTCCACACGGTTAGTGCTAGAAAGGTATAACTTTGCATGGATGTTTTTACCACGTCGACCAAGTGCTAAAATAAAATCACGATAATTTGTTGTTCTTGGGATACCTCCTCTACACATAAAGTAGTTTTTTTTCTCTCCCGTCTACCCTATAATGTGGGATATCATAAGAGAGATTCAGGTATCTGTTTGCGCGATTTTAAACTATTAAGTGCTTTTTTTTTGTTAAAACGGCGTCCGTCCTTTAAAAGCGGCTGGCGCAAAAGAAAAAATCCTGATGGTAGTCCATATGATGGACATTAAAGGAAATAAAATATAAAAAATAAAATTATATATAACTGGGTTATGCGTTTACACGCTTTTGGTCGGTTTGTTTTTGAGATGTCTCTTAGCACAGTATATCTTTTGGCATAGGCCTCCAGGGACGTAGTTAACAGAACTTCTAGTTCTAGCAAGCATTCGTGGTTTCTAAGTTTTTGGTATTTAAAGTTGAAATTCGAAATGTTTCACAACTTTCTTTTCTGTATCTATCTGGAGGGTTTTGATAAGACATCCTACAGTTGGAATGGGATCTTTCGTTGGTTCATGTTCTTAGAGTGCATTTTAAGCTTTTTTAAGCTTTACGGGTCATGGGTTTGTATTGGAGCTAGGGTTGCCAACTTTTTTTACAACAAATAAAGTATATTTGGGTCTTAGAAGAATATCAACCAGTAATTTGGTATTTTATTTTTTTGATACATATTTTTTAGAGCTTCTCCGCACAACTTATTAATTTACCGTCTTTTTAAAAACTTAATACTTCTCACCATAATTATAACTAAAAGTAAAATGAATTCGGAGTTAATTTTTAATGAAATTAATATTACTATATTTCTATCCTTTCGCCACTATGCATTAATTACTGAAAAAACTCTTGCAGTACATACTGAGGTGTTTACTAATTAATGGCATCCACCTTTGTTCAGTACTCATTTAAAGAAAATCTTTGTCTTCTGATACTTTCCCATAAATTACTTTGCAAGTTGATTCTGACAAATCACATTGACAGATTCGTCCATTATTGTTATTTGTTGTGGCTGCGCTGCTGCTGTATAAAAAAAGTTATGAGCGTAGAGACTTTTGTCCTACAGTAAAAAGTATAATGTTGTGTGTGTGTTTAACAGTATAGTTGGTAACCCTATGGAGCGGCTTGTGAATTCGAGTTTGTGTGTTTTGTTTGGAGCCGTAAGACCGTCCTTCTCTTTATTTAATCTATACACGGCTGCTAGTTATGGCTTCTCTTCTACTTCTTTTTATTCAGACACGGTCATTCTTATATATTCTATCAGCTCAGTATCTTTTTCTATTTATTTATTTCTAAAATCTGTAATGAAATGTATTTATATTAGTGTAGTATTTACCGCGGGAGAGCCACGGCTCCGGCATGAATGGGCCGGCTCGACCGGAGAGATACCACGGCCTCACAGAAAACCGTTGTGAAATAGCGCTTGCGCTGTGTTTTACCGAGTTTACAGAAACACACTCGAAACAAGTAAAGAACAAAGAATTACGATATTAAAGTAACAAAAATAAAATAATAGTAAATATCAAAAATAAAATAAAAGTATGGTACTAATCTAGTACAGGCATCGTCATATTGTCCCGTGTGACTTATAATCAGAGTGGGTACTAAAGTGAAGTTTTGAGTATCAAAACAAGCTTTATATTATTACTCCTGCGTGCTTGTGTGTGGTAAATAGCTACTTCTTTCACAATGAAATTATTGTCCATATATTTAAAATACTTTCCTTATTTGAGGTGCATTTTCATGAAGATTGTTTAATTACATTGAAGTGAATAACAAATTGTAAAACAGTTTGCTCACCTATTTGTTATTTTGTTAGTATAAAATAACCAAGTAACATAGCATGTTATCATTCACAGAAAGATTCGCATTGTAATGGCTTATCTGTTGTCTGATTCCTGTGGCGACGCCGAAACTGGTGGGAAGGGGGGCATCGTCATATTGTCCCACGCTTTATATTACTCCTGCGTGCGTGTGTGTGGTATACAATAGCTACTTCCTTCATAACAAAGTTATTGTCCATATCTTTAAAATGCTTTAATTATTTGAGGTGCATTTTCATGAAGATTATTTAATAACAGCCATAAATTAGCCGTTACACAGTAGTACAAAATAACTAAATAACATAGCATGTTATCATTCTCAGAAAGATTCGCTTTGTAATGGCTTATCTGTTGTCTGATTCCTGTGGCGACGCAGAAACTTTCGGGTCGGGTTCCGAGTCTGGTTGTTCTTTGTTCACGGTTTCATGTATGTTTGTAAAGTCCCCTGCGACACAGGTGACAGGATACACAATCGTAAAGCGAGAGTTGTCTTTAAAAATACCTAATGTAGCTTGCATGCAATTAGCTGTTTGTACCAAGACTGGTTTAGGGGCATCGTCATATTGTCGTGACTTAAAATGAGTGTAGGTACTAAAGTGAAGTTTTGAGTATCAAAACGGGCTTTATATTACTCCTGCGTGCGTGTGTGTGATATGCAATAGCTCAACGTAAGGTCTCAAAAACAGTACACAGCGTCTTTGATATAATAATATTTTAAAAATACATGTAATTCTCAAAATACCATTTTCTAAACAAATATGGGTATAACATTATCCAATGCATAACTGGCACCAAACTAAAGGTCTCAAAAACAGTACACAGCGTCTTTTATATATAATGAATTTAAATTTAAAAAATACATGTAATTCTCAAAATAAAAAAATAAAATTCTAACACATGGGTATAACATTATCCAATGCAGAAATCGGTCTATGGTGCTCACAATTAAGTGCTGGTTTGTTATTGCAGTATTGTTTTTGCAGAATTGTAGTCTACCTGGAGAGTTTGTTTGAACGAGATATACGTCTTGGCTGGAAAGCGCTGGGTTAAATGAAAGTCGGAATGCAACTGTCTCAATTGTTATAATTTATCGACTACAACACTGTTTCATTTGCTCCCAATTGCTCCGTTCTCCATTATCCCCGTCTTCGTCTAGTCTAACACATCCTTCACAACGTCCAGGTGCTGTGATGGGACCAGATCTTTCACGGCTTGTGAAACTAGATGGCTCGCCCCTGCGACCACCGCCCCGGTGGGGCCGCCCGACATGAAGCCCATCACGGCTGACAATGCCGGGTATAGCAGATAGTTTTTTGCCGCCGTTATGATTGAATCTAAGTAAATGGGATCAGGATATTGGATATCCGTTACCTTTATTGCAGTCATCTCAGGACTGCTAGAATCTAACCGCGAAAATAGTATGTACAGACGTCGCGGTTCAATGATCTCTGTTGACAGAGATTGAGTCGTCAAAGCCGGTGTGGCACTCATCAACACTGAATTAGGCTGCGCAGCATGAGCGCCAGTCATGTGATTGGTTATATGAGCATCGCAGTCAACCCACATTCCCATAGAGCGCAATAGCTCGTTGTTGTTGTCGGGGTACACCACTATAGGGGCGTATCGTTCAAAATCAATAGTCCCAATAGCTTCCAGCTTGGACGCAGAGGTATCGTGGGTGACCAACATTCCGCGTCTATGTGCACCAGAGAACCGGAACACGCTTCCACTCGGAACCTTTGCCTCCGTCAACGCCAGCTTGCGAGACCACTGGGTGGTCATCACTACAGGAACAGGATGGTACGATAGCCAGTTCGCATCCTCAAAGAGATCCATGCCATAATATTCCGCCGTGCAGTCCTCATCCCATGCATGCCACGGCGCAATCATCATGTCAATGTCAACGTAACCGCAAAGTCCATTGGTAGCCATACGTATGTACTGTTTGTAGGTATTACGCGTGACCAAGTCAATAGCTCCCGACTCATACCCTACCCACACTCGTAGGGACAAATCTGAGCGCGCAAACAAAACTGATGTCTGCAGGGTCACGGCGCCACTAAGCATCCTGAACCATCCCCGAGCTCCGTTAGCGCTGGTGAACCCACTCTGTATGTCTTCAGTTATTACTATCCCCATGTATGTAGCTACCCTGGACATGGAGTCCATGGTTTTTAGCGTCATAGCAGGAGCATGGTTGTCAGGTTTATTGTTGGTCCAGATACGACCCCGATGTGCTGGCTCAACCACGGAGGGGATAGCCTGTGTGGCAGTCTCTCCGGTGTACGGCCGTGCCAATGGGCTGAAGCCTCCAAAGTTATATCCCACCATCAACCTACGGGAGGCAGTGTTGTCAACAGGATCAGACAACATCCGGGAAGCTCGGTATCTGGAGCCAGGGTATATATGTGGTTCTGGGTCGCCATCGAGCACCCAACCTCCACTGACCACCTCTTCATCATTGTAATTTGTGTCATTGGCATGAATCATAACAGGTGGATATTGGACTCCGTGCAGTTCGGCAGCCACGGCACATGCCTGTTTGGTCACACCATCTATGGCGAGCTTGCTCTCAATCTCATTTATGGCTGTGATAATATCGGATCCGCCGGCGGCTGCATCAAATGGGACCCACCACACATTGATTAGATCATCTATTGGTGTGGGTAAGGGCAATGGGGCCCCCTCAGCTGCCTGTCGATAGGCGCTAGCCACCGGAATTTCGTATCCGATACCCCCTGATGGTGTCAGGTGCAGAACTGGTAGTGCAATCCGTTAGAACAAGCAGTGCATGAATCGCGCCAGGGACGCAAGCCAAGTTAGATTTGGGAAAAAGCCGGTATGATGCCATTTGCATCCTTTGCCCCTCATGTTGAGGGCTGTTGAATTGTCCGCCGACGATATGATTCGTAGTACCATTAGTGTACCCGCTGTTAAGAAAAGACAGCATATACGGTATCAAAGCCTTTGTTCGCAGCAAGTCGTTGCTGACAGGTATCGCTACCCACGTCTCATCCATGCTGTCTAGTGAAAAAACATTCACTCATTTGTTTTTTCTGTGAGTCTGTGAGCAATCTGTGAGTCGCACTGACTGTTATCGCTTAAAATTTCTCCTGCGTGCTTGTGTGTAGTATGCAATAGCTACTTCCTTCATAATAAAATTATTGTCTATATCTTTAAAATGCTTTCCTTCTTTTCATAAAAATTGTTTAATTACATAGAAGCGAAAAAGAAATTGTAAGTTGCACTGACTGTTATCAGGAGAACTCCTATCTCATAACTGACACCAAACTAAACGTCTCAAAATCAGTACACAACGTCTTTGATATAATAATTTTAAATTCTCAAAATACCATTTTCTATACAAATATGGGCATAAATAACATTATCCAATGCACAAATCGGTCTATGGTGCTCACAATTAAATTCTGGTTTGTAATTACAGTATTGTTTCTGCAGTGAATGTGTTGCGGATTTGAAGTATAACTGGAGAGTTTGCAATCTGTGAGTCGCACTGACTGTTCTCGGCTTCTATCTCATAACTGGCACCAAACTAAAGGTCTCAAAAACAGTACACCGCGTCTTTGATTTAATAATATTTTAAAAATACATGTAATTCTCAAAATACCATTTTCTAACACATGGGTATAACATTATCCAATGCACAAATCGGTCCATAGACCATAGTGCTCACAATTGAATGCTGGTTTGTTATTGCAGTATTGTTTTTGCAGTGAATGTGTTGCGGAATTGTAGTCTACCTGGAGAGTTTGCAATCTGTGAGTCGAACTGACTGTTATCGCTTAAAATTTCTCCTGCGTGCGTGTGTGTAGTATGCAATAGCTACTTCCTTCGTAATTAAATTATTGTCCATATCTTTAAAATGCTTTCCTTACTTGAGGTGTATTTTCATAAAAATTGTTTAATTACATAGAAGCGAAAAAGAAATTGTAAGTTGCACTGACTTTTATCAGGAGGACACCTATCTCATAACTGACACCAAACTAAAGGTCTCAAAATCAGTACACAATGTCTTTGATATAATAATTTTAAATTTTGAAAATACATGTGATTCTCAAAATACCATTTTCTATACAAATATGGGTAGAAATAACATTATCCAATGCACAAATCGGTCTATTGTGCTCACAATTAAATTCTGGTTTGTAATTACAGTATTGTTTCTGCAGTGAATGTGTTGCGGATTTGAAGTATAACTGGAGAGTTTGCAATCTGTGAGTCGCACTGACTGTTATCGGCTTCTATCTCATAACTGGCACCAAACTAAAGGTCTCAAAAACAATACACAGCGTCTTTGATATAATAATATTTTAAAAATACATGTAATTCTCAAAATACCATTTTCTAACACATGGGTATAATATTATCCAATGCACAAATCGGTCCATAGACCATAGTGCTCACAATTGAATTTCATTTCAACCATTTGCCGTCCACTGCTGAACGTAGGACTCCCCCAAGGAGCGCCAACCATCCCGGTCTTAGGCAGTCCGCATCCATCCGCTGCCAGCCACCCGTGTTTAGGTCGTCAATCCATCGTGCCAATTATCAGGAGGATTCCCATCTCATAACTGACACCAAACTAAATGTCTCAAATACAGTACACAACGTCTTTGATATAATAATTTTAAATTTTGAAAATACATTTAATTCTCAAAATACCATTTTCTATACAAATATGGGTATAACATTATCCAATGCACAAATCGGTCTATAGTGCTCACAATTGAATTCTGGTTTGTAATTACAGTATTGTTTCTGCAGTGAATGTGTTGCGGATTTAAAGTATAACTGGAGAGTTTGCAATCTGTGAGTCGCACTGACTGTTATCGGCTTCTATCTCATAACTGGCACCAAACTAAAGGTCTCAAAAACAGTACACAGCGTCTTTGATATAATAATATTTTAAAAATACATGTAATTCTCAAAATACCATTTTCTAAACAAATATGGGTATAACATTATCCAATGCACAAATCGGTCTATGGTGCTCACAATTGAATTCTGGTTTGTAATTACAGTATTGTTTCTGCAGAGAATGTGTTGCGGATTTAAAGTATAACTGGAGAGTTTGCAATCTGTGAGTCGCACTGACTGTTATCGGCTTCTATCTCACAACTGGCACCAAACTAAAGGTCTCAAAAACAGTACACAGCGTCTTTGATATAATAATATTTTAAAAATACATGTAATTCTCAAAATACCATTTTCTAACACATGGGTATAACATTATCCAATGCACAAATCGGTCCATAGACCATAGTGCTCACAATTGAATTTCATTTCAACCATTTGCCGTCCACTGCTGAACGTAGGTCTCCCCCAAGGAGCGCCAACCATCCCGGTCTTAGGCAGTCCGCATCCATCCGCTGCCAGCCACCCGTGTTTAGGTCGTCAATCCATCGTGCCGATTATCAGGAGGACTCCCATCTCATAACTGACACCAAACTAAAGGTCTCAAATACAGTACACAACGTCTTTGATATAATAATTTTAAATTTTGAAAATACATGTAATTCTCAAAATACCATTTTCTAAACAAATATGGGTATAACATTATCCAATGCACAAATCGGTCTATGGTGCTCACAATTGAATTCTGGTTTGTAATTACAGTATTGTTTCTGCAGAGAATGTGTTGCGGATTTAAAGTATAACTGGAGAGTTTGCAATCTGTGAGTCGCACTGACTGTTATCGGCTTCTATCTCACAACTGGCACCAAACTAAAGGTCTCAAAAACAGTACACAGCGTCTTTGATATAATAATATTTTAAAAATACATGTAATTCTCAAAATACCATTTTCTAAACAAATATGGGTATAACATTATCCAATGCACAACTGGCACCAAACTAAAGGTCTCAAAAACAGTACACAACATCTTTGATATTATGATTTTAAATTTAAAAAATACATGTAATTCTCAAAATACCATTTTCTAAACAAATATGGGTATAACATTATCCAATGCACAACTGGCACCAAACTAAAGGTCTCAAAAACAGTACACAACGTCTTTCATATTATGATTTTAAATTTAAAAAATACATGTAATTCTCAAAATACCATTTTCTAAACAAATATGGGTATAACATTATCCAATGCACAAATGCACCAAACTAAAGGTCTCAAAAATACAGTACACAACGTCTTTGATATAATAATTTTAAATTTTGAAAATACATGTAATTCTCAAAATACCATTTTCTATACAAATATGGGTATAACATTATCCAATGCACAAATCGGTCCATGGTGCTCACAATTGAATTCTGGTTTGTAATTACAGTATTGTTTCTGCAGTGAATGTGTTGCGGATTTCAAGTATAACTGGAGAGTTTGCAATCTGTGAGTCGCACTGACTGTTATCGGCTTCTATCTCATAACTGGCACCAAACTAAAGGTCTCAAAAACAGTACAAAGCGTCTTTGATATAATAATATTTTAAAAATACATGTAATTCTCAAAATACCATTTTCTATACAAATATGGGTATAACATTATCCAATGCACAACTGGCACCAAACTAAAGGTCTCAAAAACAGTACACAACGTCTTTGATATTATAATTTTAAATTTAAAAAATACATGTAATTCTCAAAATACCATTTTCTAAACAAATATGGGTATTACATTATCCAATGCACAAATGCACCAAACTAAAGGTCTCAAAAACAGTACACAACGTCTTTGATATAATGATTTTAAATTTAAAATATACATGTAAATCTCAAAATACCATTTTCCATACAAATATGGGTATAACATTATCCAATGCACAAATCGGTCTATGGTGCTCACAATTAAATTCTGGTTTGTAATTACAGTATTGTTTCTGCAGTGAATGTGTTGCGGATTTGAAGTATAACTGGAGAGTTTGCAATCTGTGAGTCGCACTGACTGTTATCGGCTTCTTCATAACTGACACCGAACTTAAGATTTTAAAAACAGTACACAACATGTAATTCTCAATATACAATTTTCTAACACATATGGGTATAACATCATCCAATGCTCAATTCGGTCTATGGTGCCCACGGACATTTCCGCCAAATTGCACTTTTTGGCGGATTGAAAAAAAGTGTCAGATATTTATTAAAAACAAGATGTAACGGATTACCACAGTCATTATAAATATTCTATTTTGTGTGTACACAATTTTTGTCAATTGGTTTCGTTATTATTCATCATTTAAAAAACGGTAAAGACACAAAATCTCCGGTGAAGAAAAAAAAAATTAAATTGAATAACTCTAATTTAATAGAAAATCGACAAATAAGAAGTTTTCCTTCCTTTATTTACTTTTAAGATCTATAAAAATTAAGATAATGAACGAACGGTAAGGACATACGTTATACGGTAATGACCGTTAATATTCAGTTCAGTTTTAATTAATATGTCATGGTCTCAGACAGACAACACATAAATTAAAATAAAAGAAAAGGCCGCGTAATCAACTCCTTTATTGTAAATAATTAGAAATAAAACTTTCAATAGTGATAATAGTCTCAAATGGTATAGAATCCTCTTTATCACAGAAATCGTTTAATTTTTATAATTATGTAAAAACAAATAAATTTTCACATTTAAATACTAATTATGATTCCGTTTTGTTCAATACGAACATATTCCCAATTCAATACGTAAGTAAAAAACCGGTAAACAAAAATAATCAATTGTTCAAAATAAAAACAAAATACTTCAATTAATAATTAAAAACAGTAATTGAGAATCATCAGGGGTGGTGGCAACCGTCAGACAAATAGGAATATTAGCGCACCACAAATTTATCGCATTAGCTGCTGTAATGTTGTAACCTCAACCGTATCTGTCACATCAGGTACGCTAACGAACCCTAGATGTGCACCATGTTCGCAAGGAATATCCGCCTCGCAGATAAAACAACTGACTTTTTGACGAGTTCGTCAGCTGTGGTTTTAAGGACTGTACCTACTTTATCTGCATCTCTTTTTTCATGGCCGGCCTCAATATAACTCCAAGATAACTTATTTAAAAATTCCATATAAGTAATCTTTGTATATTTGTGTCATTATCCAAAAAAATATTTTCGTTTCGATTTTGGCTACTTGGATAGTCAATAAAAATATGTATCGAGTCGAAATTTGAGTGCATCTGGTAAATATAGTCAAGTATAGGTTTAAGATGCACACTGCAGCAGCATCATGACGCACGTTAGCTCTAATAGAATAAAAGGATTTTGTGATCTTTTGAGCACTCAATTCCTCATAGAGATATAATATAGAAGTATGCAGGGCAACTTGACGGCGACTATCGCCAAAATGCATAGATTGGACTTCTTCGTGATATTTTATCTCATAATTTTCTAATGTGGATAATTGCTTCATTAATATGTAGCAAAACTTTTGAGTTTTTATTTCTTTATACCGTTTCCCAATTGTAAAACAATGTTTCAGAAATCGTTTGGCATTATTTCTTCATTTGTCGATGAGATCTATAGGTTTCGCTTTATCTTTTTTCTTCTTAGTTATGATTTTAACTTAAACAGTCTCCTTAACTTTACACCAGTAACAGAATTCTACTATATTTGAATTGTTGAACTCATTACAAATTGTTTATTTTTCTTGGCATCCTTCACACAATCTTAATAAACGGTTATCATTTTTTGGTGAACAGCACAAAGAATTTATAAAGTCATACTCATTTTTTTCCTTCACAATTTTTGCCTTATGTAGAGCCTCAACCAATAACTTAATATTGACGTGAGTATGACATGAACATGTTTCCCAGTTATTCATTTTTGGAAAACTACCCAAAACGGTCTATATTTGCAAAAGGTTGTAGAGATTCTTTAAACTCATCATCAAGTATCTTTTTGTCTTCTTAATTCCTTGTCTCGTTATGACTTGCTTTTTACCTGCTGCTTGTCTGCTACTAGTGTCTTCTTCATAAAATCTGTGAATCTCTTTAAAAATAGTAAAAATAGTAAAAATCGTAATAAACCGAAAGCAAACTTGGCTGTATGAAGTCATTACCGTAACCTGAATGTCCTTACCGTATCCTCCAAATTTACACGGTAAAGACAGAAGGGGTAAGGACATTTTGAATATTTTCCAACATTAAGTGCTTTAATTACAACTGGACAGTTTCCAATCATCATGCACAGATTAATTGCACCTTTTTACATAATTTCACATAGCAAATAACAAAATAAAGAACTTAATTACTTTATAATTAGGTTTTTGATGGTAAGGACAATTTTTATGTTTTCGTGGAAGAACGCATGCCACACCGGTAATTAGAGACACAGCTAAAATTCACAGTGGTTCTCAGCACACTGACAGCACGCAACGCGTACCGAAACGTCACTCAAAATGGAGGACGGGTGCGTTCAAAAGACACAAACTAACATTTGGTGATGAATTTGGTAAGGACAAATTTTTGATATCCCTTTATGTTACAATATAAAGAACATATATGTACATGATATAATAAAATTATTTTGAAACTGTATATAGTCAGGGGTCCCACGAATCTAGAAATGTCACTTTGAAGACAATTGGACACTAAATATGGAATTAAATCATTAAATAACGCCGAAAATGCAATTTGTTACATCGCATTTACAACATTTTTAACTGGAAAATATTTTTTTTCGGATATGCCTTACCTTTATGACGCCTTATAGTTAAAGTACTCATTAGATAGATAGTTATTTAAGGTAAATAAATTTTAAATCCATCAAAATAGCGAGAAAATAAGATGATAGGTAGCTGTTACTGGTTTTTTTTCTATTGGCGGAAATGCCCCCACACTTGAATTTTGGTTTGTGATTGCATTATTGGTCCTACAGTGTCAATAAATTAAGACATCCGTTCCGCTTTATATTGATCGCATCGCAATTAGATTACAAGTCTTAAATCCACTTGATCTTTTCTTAACACTTTAAATCAAGTAAACGTGTTGGCCACGAGACAGTACCAGTAAATATGTAATAAATTTGACTCCACCTTGTCATCTGAGTGTGCTGAGGTCGGTGCGTACATTTGCACAAGCTCTCGATGAGCTTAATTATAGGTTACGCTACCCTTTTTGACATAACATAAATTCCTACGTTTTTGGAAAAGTACTTGTTTACCAGAAACCCCACTCCACCTTGGTATTATTGATCTCTCTCGCGAAAGTACTTTAGTCTACAGCTCTGACGAAGTCCGGAACGTTTGTTTTTAATCAAGATTGGTTGGATCGAGCTTTAAGGCCTGGCGCTGAGTTTTGCTGAAAGGACCATTCTTGGTTATTGGTGTTGTCAAGTGGTATCTTGATACGTTTGTGACGATGTTTTGATACCTTTTTCTGTCACAAAAATATAGCTTAGTCACTCCTTCATAGCTAACATTTCACCGAACCATCACTAAAGTCGGATGATGCTCACGCTGTACTCTGTGTAGTCTAATGGGAAAGCTTCTTTAGAACAGCATAAATGCGGTCCTTTTGTTTTATAAAATATTGCTCCAATGATTGATGATATGATTTTGAAGATCATCTTCATCTCGTATATCCTCAATAAGATCTCAAGGCAAAGTCGCAGTCATCAGCCCTACTCGTGGTTCTATACCAAACATGGCTTTGTAATACCGGAATGAAGTGCCCGAGTTTTCATAAACTTTACAAACCGAATAACATTTAAACAATTTATAGTATGGTTATCTTACAACCATGAAGCCAACATTTTCTCCATGTCTTGGTTAGCCCTTTCAACAGATCCTTGGCTTTGGCTGTGTCTTGGTTTTCCATGGACCAGTTCACACTCGGGCCAAAACGAATGGAGCTCATTTATGACAGAATTTACAAATTCTCTGCCGTTATCAGAGTGTAAGCAACAAATGTGATAAATATATTAGTCACCACATCGACGGCTCTCTTATTTTTCAGTGCACGCAACAAAACAAATAAAGTCAGCAATTTTAATTATATGTGATGACACATTACTAGACGTGACAGTTATTGATATCATCACTAACAATCAAATTAAAATACAATTAATTACATACAGCTATTTAGGTATTTCATTATACTACCACAAAATACACCAGTCCTATCTTAAAATATGTCTACACTTGAGCTAGCTTTCAAAAGTCTTTTATATGATTGATCGCTGTAACGGTAGGACTATTGCTAGTCTTTGCAATATGCCAAGATGGTGGATACGCGAGCAGTGGATGCTGTCTACGACCAAAACCACGCAAGTAATTGTCAGGCACGTAGAGATGAACAGACTCACGCACCGATGGATTGTCCACTTAATTATTTAACAGCAAATAGTAGTACATTATAAGCATACACTTCGGTCTGAGCTCCATTTGAGTCAAAGCTGCTTCAATTATGTCAAAAATTTCATCTACATACAAGTAGTACTTCATGGGCTCCTGTTAAGTCACTGTTTTTCGTATTCCACAACAGATTAGGTTAATATACCACCACCAGTTTTTTATTTTCTACAATATGCTTGTACCTGAAATATTATTTTACGCATTACTCTTCAACCTTCATGGTACAATTTTTTAAATTTGTATTAAGGAGAGCACGTAAAAGCGCCACTTTTCTTTGTAATACGGAGTCTTCGAACACAGACTAAAGTTTGACCCACACCTTTTGTGCAATCTAGGCATCTTCTATGTGATGTTAATTTCTAGAGTCGAGAAAAAAAATGGTTTATCTTTTGGCTTAAATATATTTCTTCGTATCAACGGTTTTCTGGCTGATTGGGTTCACATATGGCAATAACACCTCGCGCTTCAAATAGCACTTCACCGGCAAATTTCCAGCTGTTATAAGTATCTTTATCGAACAGCTTATCAAATATGCATGGTGCTTGAAGACACTGAAAATGAATGGATATCCTGACAAAAATTATTAAATAAAACTTAGCCGGCGACTTAACCTGTATTTGACTTTTAACTTACAAATTTTTCGAACTGTTTATATTTTTAATGTTATGAACTGGGCTCAAAACCTGATGTTAAAATAAAAGTAATTTACTATTTTTTACCCGAACAGTTTATTGATTTTTATAGATTTGTTAACGAAATACATCAGATCGTGTGCACAGGAATTGACAGATATCAGAGAGAAAGAAAAAGTAGTGATATGCACATCATTGATAGTTAGTAAATTAGTCAATATTAGAGATGGGATATAGATTGTCCTATATGTTGAACTACAATAGAAAGACAAGGAAGAACCATACAGAAAATGACTTACAAAAGAAAGAATGCCCGCTATAGTTTCGGGACACCAGTGTCAAGAATACTTAGAATAAGTTAACCAAAAAAGAACGAATTATAATACCTAAAAATGGAACATGCTGTAGCTGCGGAACACTTCAAATGAGAACTTCTTTCTGTTACCTTTAGGTGTTGTAATGACCACACATACCATCGTTTTCTACTACGGGTAAATGCACGGTTAAAATTGTATTTAGCTATCATTGACATCAAATATTCCAGAAAATTTATTTCAGGTTGGTTCGCCGCTGTCGGTGAACTGTGAGCCACGTCTGGTTGTTCAACGGGTATAGTTTAAGAGGCATAGCCATTTTAGCGTTTGCAATGTGTCGCTGCCCTTTGCTGTGTTTTTCGAAATTATTGCAATGTATTGTTCTTGTTCAAACGCCGCAGAAAATCCTGTTTGCAGGTGTATCTCGTTCGTCACAGTATTACCTTATAGTCTTCGAGTGCCATTGGCCTTTTTTGTGATCCTGGTATTTGTTTGAAGTAAAGTAAATGTTGTAGACATCACAGTAGGTCAGCTTCCTTTTCTTATCAGAACCTCCGAGTGGCTTATAACAGGAGACCCTGGCCTGCATGTTGGAGCTATGTTCAGGATTAGTGGCCGAGTGCTCGGCGGCAAAGAGCACGGTCGTGTTGCACAGCACACAGTGAGACATCAGCACGGTTGTCTAACGTAACGTAAACTAAACTAAACCGTGATATCTTCTCATAAACTATGAAATTATATAATATTGGTTTTAAGGTGGATGACGAATAGTAAGGAACACTTCGGCTGGTAGAATTACCTGAACAATATAAGCCGATGAATATAGGCTTTAGAAGAACTGAAGTTAAAATTAGTGCTGATTCAATTAAAACAAAACAGAGGTCAAAAAAGAATCTGACAGTACAGCGTTGTAAATAAAGCACAAATTTTCCCATTGTAAGAATGATTATTTCTTGAATAATAAACCTCATGGTTCCCGTTACTGCAATTGTAACTGCTATGGCCATATGCTATAGGCTATGAATTTATTTCTGTAATAAAAATACCTTATTTATGACAGAATTTACAAATTCTCTGCCGTTATCAGAGTGTAAGATGCAAGGAGCACCAAATTTCAAAAATATATTAGTCAGTTGATACGCCACTTCGACGGCTCTCTTACTTTTTAGTGCACGTAGCAAAACAAATTTTGTCAAATGGTCCTAATATATCAACATTGGCGCTGTTGGCAACGAAAACATCAGCTCCGTAATTTTAATGTTTTAAAAATAGATATAACGGTAATTTTTACAAAAACAAAGTGAATTCATGTTAAATATACTGTGGGGACTTCCACATAACATACTACAGCGCCATCTACCGATGATACACTGAACTACGAAGTAACGCACTACACGGAGTAACTACAAATCCTGAATCGCGAAATAAATAGTTCTCGCGCCGATTAGCTTATGTACAACATCCCAACATCAACTGTTGGGCAGTAGCCCGCCAGGCATGATCACCTAGCCTGGTCGGAGGATCCTCCCTTTGTGTTGGGTGGAACATGATATCCGTTCCCCCACAATACTCTAATAAACAAGTGAAAACGTTATCCAGTGTTTACAAGAAGAAATTATAAAGTTATAGAACTACAATCGGAAGTGAGTGCGAGTGAATGTTTCTAAGTGCAGAAAACTAACACCGAAACTATATATAATGTATTAACCAACCATAATCAGCTCAAACAGTGCTATACAAAGTGATTTTGCTATAAATTGTTCGCTAAATACTATCAAAACTCAAGTAATAACTCTGTGAAAGTGATCAAAACTCCAAACGGCAAATCAACCAAAGTTTTAAACAAAAGAACAGAAGGCTAAAAAAAAACACAAGCGGTCAAATCTGTCCAACAGATGCAAGGTAACGCATTGAACTTCGAGTAAGGAAGCAACAATTTCTTATTGGAATATAATAAAATTAATCAAAAAATATTAAAATAGTGCGCATCTCAAGTAGTATTGCGTACGAAATAAAATTAAAATGGCACCAAATTCCAGCAATTGCAAAGCATGTAAAAAATGTATGCCTAATAAAGATTTTTAAAAATGCTGTAATTGTAAGTCAATGTACCATCTCTTTTGCACGAAAGTGACAGAAAAACGCTACCAGTCAATGACACCTAGCAACAAATGCTCCTGGAAGTGCTCGGAATGTGACCATATTGTATCGAAGAGTAACACAAACACATCCATTGATGATATTTTTTGTTTAGAAAGTGCGGTGGATGACAACATTACATTGCGCAAAAAGTCTAATACATGTAATACACCAAAAGACTACCAAGGCAATAGCTTTATATCCGAAGAAAAATTGCGGGAGATAATGAAACAAGAACTAGGCTGCTTCCTTGAAACCAAAATTAAATTACTAATTACTAACCAACTACAACACATAAATAAACAAATATCAGACTTTAAGACCGCTGTAACCTTTTATAATACTCAATTTGAAACGTTTAAAACTGCTTTAGAAGAAAAGGATACAATAATTAAAACACTGCAAGATGAGAACAAGACTCTATCATCAACCGTAACAGACCAAAGGGTTCGACTTTCTGCTATGGAGCAAAATCTACGTGAAAATAGCGTAGAAATTAATGGAATACCGGAGCACAAGGCGGAGAATGTTATTACTACCGTCTTACAACTAGCCAAGACAGTGGGAGAACCTTTAGTAAACGACGACATATTAAACGCCACAAGAGTGGCCAAACTGAACCCTGAAAACAAAAAACCACGGTCTATGGTCGTAAAGTTACGTACATCACGACTACGCGATAGTCTACTTGCAGCAGTCTCTAATTTCAATAGAAAGCAACCGAAGGATAAGCTAAGCTCGCATCACCTGGGTATAGGAGGAGATCGTAACCCCGTGTATGTATCAGAACACCTGTGTCCGGCTAATAAGCAATTGCATGCGGCTACCAGGAGGTTAGCAAAAGAACGGGACTACAAATTTGTATGGATTCGTAATGGACGAATTTTTGTACGAAAGGATGTACTTTACCCCCCTATTTTAATTCGTAACATGGATAGTCTTTCTCTTCTTAAAAAACCATAAACATTCTAAACCGACTTGTCAGCACAGTAAATGTTTCTAGTGATTCAAATTATTTTAAATGCTTGATATATACTATCAAAACGTCAGGGGATTGAGAACTAAAACAAATGAATTCTATAAGAACATTCTATTGAATGACTACAAAATTATTGCCCTTACAGAAACATGGTTGAACCCAGATATACATAGCAATGAGTTATTTGACTCAAGATATACAGTCTATCTTTTTTTCTCCAAAGATCTTCACAGCAGTGTTAGAAAATATATTCAGGAACTTAGACTGGGGACATTTTGGAATCAATATTAACGGATTGAACCTAAATCATTTAAGATTTGCCGATGACATAGTGGTTTTCGCTGAAAAATCAAGCATGCTTCAAACTATGTTACAACAATTAGATGTTGAAAGCAGTAAAGCGGGTTTATCAATCAACCCAGCTAAGACTAAGGTAATGACGAATGCCGTAAAAGAAAATATAGTAATAGGACAAGAAAGTATAAACTATGTAGATGAATATATATATTTAGGACAACTTATTTCTATTAAAGACCAGTATTCTAAAGAAATAGATAGAAGAATATGCAACACTTGGAAACGGTACTGGTCTCTAAAAGAAATAGTTAAAAATGAAACAGTTCCGATGGAAATGAAAAGCAAATTGTATAACACATGTATTCTACCATGTCTTACTTATGGATGTCAAACTTGGCCGGTGACGAGCAAAAACAACCAAAAACTTGTAGTTTGTCAACGCAGCATGGAAAGAAGCATGCTTAATATAAGACTACGGGATCGATGGACAACTTCGAAAATAAGGAAAAGAACAAAGGTCAGCGACGTATTACAAAAAATAAGAAAACTAAAATGGAACTGGACTGGACATATAATGAGAACTAACAAAGAAAAATGGACTAAGGATATTATAGAGTGGTATCCGAGGCACGGGAAAAGACAACGAGGAGGTCAAATCAAAAGATGGGAGGATGATCTACCAAAAGGATGGAGAACGTCTGCCAAGGATAGAGATACGTGGAGGCGATTGGGGGAGGCCTATGTCGACAGACAACCTGACCAAAGTGGTTGCTAATAAATTTATTATTTTTGCTTGTAAATTAGATTTAAGAATACTACTGTTTTTAAGAATAGCATGTTACTTAAAAAGGTCAGCGAATAAAGGCTTTTATTATTATATTATTATTATTACAGTCTATCGCCGTGACAGGTCATGTACTAATAGCTAGACTAGACGGAGGAGGCGTACTATTAGCTGTCTCGCGGGAAATAAAGTCAACCAGAGTGTACACCTGGGAAACAAATAATGAAGACCTGTGGGAGACTGTAAGATTGAATGTCGGCTCCACTGTTATTAATGTAGCTATCTGTGTTACATATCTACCTCCTCCAGTAAAAATCGAGGTTCTTACTAGTGTTTTAGATAATGTCAGCAATGTTATGAACAGTATTGGTGATGTCGTCATCCTCGATGACTATAATCTAAGTTTTATAAATTGGACAATTATGAATAATCAAACCTACACAGTGCCCACTAACTATGACAATTCCTTGGGCCACAGGTTTATTGAATTCATGGCTATCAATAATTTATTTCAATTCAATAATGTTTGCAATAGCGACGACAGAATACTTGATCTTGTTATGAGTAATATGCAAAATTTGAATGTAAACATTACTGATGACTGTCTCGTTGATCGCGATGTAAAGCACCCATCCTTACTAATATCCTTCTTTCGTGATAACAAGAAATATTTACGCCTTAAAGATAGTCCCCGTTTTAACTTCTACAAATGCGATTACGAGCAAATTAAATCGAAATTGTTAGCTATAGAATGGGCTGAAGTATTTTTTAAACAGACTGATATCAATGTTTGCGTTTCCAAATTCTATAAAGTACTTAACAATCTAATAAGTATACATGCTCCTCAGTATAACCCAAAAAAAAGTAAATATCCATCCTGGTTCACGAATTCACTTATAAAGCTACTCAATGAAAAAGAACAGTATCGAAAAAAATTCCGAAAGTACAAAAATCCTCGTGATAAATTAAGTTACGATTTGCTTAGAACTCGTTGTCATGACCTAATTAACAAAACCTTTAGCGAATACAAGCAGACGATAGAAGTAAGAATAGAAACAGATCCAAAATCCTTTTGGCATTTTATAAAAAATAAAAGAAATAGTACATCAAGCATACCAGCTCAAATGCATTTGGACAGTAAGATAGTTGATAGTGGAGCCGATATAGCTAACCTATTTGCAAGTAATTTCTCAAAGATTTACACAAACTCAACAATCTCAAATTCAAACGTTCCCGAGTCATCTCACATTCTACACAAGTTTCTGATTACAGAAAAAGAAGTTTTAAATAAAATAAATAACCTCGATGTAACGAAAGGTGCTGGCCCTGACTCTATACCACCTATGTTCATAAAAACTTGCGGTAAAGCACTCGTATATCCATTAAGCATTCTGTTTAACCAGTCTCTGGTGCTGGGAGTATTTCCAGAAGAATGGAAAAAGGCCCGAATAGTCCCAATATTTAAAAAAGGTGTTCCCAGTAACATAACAAATTATAGACCAATATCGATTTTATCTTGTTTTTTAAAGTTATTTGAACGTCTCATATGCCCTATCCTTAGAAAAATTACGCAGAACCCAAGCTTTCAGATAGTCAACACGGTTTTAGAACAGGTAGATCTACACAAACAAATTTAGTCAAATACGTAAACGACATCTCGGAGGCACTAGACGACAGATATGAAGTGGATGCAATATACACCGACTTTAGTAGCGCCTTTTATAATGTGAGTCATCCGCTCTTGATAGACAAACTACGACTCAATGGCATTCATGGTTCCTTATTAAGGTGGTTTGCATCCTACCTCTTAAATCGCTCTCAGTTTGTTTCCATCGGTGGATACGTTTCAAACAACTATTATGCGCGATCAGGTGTACCACAGGGCTCGCATCTAGGCCCCATTCTATTTTCGATATTTGTGAACGATATCACGAACCAAATCAAACATTGTCGTAGCTTGCTATTTGCTGACGATCTAAAAATATATAGGACAATTACCTGTGTAGAAGATAGTCTCCTTGTCCAGAAAGATTTGGAAAATATTGAACTATGGTGCAAATCGAATAGCATGACCCTTAACGCTCAAAAATGCCATCATATACAGTTTTCTAGAAAGAAAAATTCTATTCCCACTTCATACAAGCTGTGCGACACGATATTGACGAAAGTGGATGAAATACGAGATTTAGGTGTTATATTAGACAGTGTCCTCAGCTTTAAACCACATATAAACGACATTGTGAAGAAATCGGCTCAAATGTGCGGTTTCATCAGACGTAATACTCGCGGGTTTAGGCTTGCAAAAACACGAATAGTATTGTATAACGCTCTGGTGCGCAGTAAATTAGAATATAATAGTGTTGTCTGGAATCCCTTTTATACTATACATTCACAAAGAGTGGAAAGTATACAAAGAGCATTCTCCAGATATCTCGCCTATGTTTCACAAAACATCACTCATCGCTGTCCCTATGAACACCGTTTACAACATTTCAAAATGGATTTTCTTCGTAACCATCGCCGTATTCACGATCTCGTATTTCTTCACAAAATAGTAAACGGCTCAATAAAAAGTAGTGATCTAACTGAACACATACTTTATTCGGTCCCAACAAAACCACCGAGATATGCCATCACCAGAAAATTTTATATACCCACCCGCAAATCTAATCTAGGTCTGAATGCACCTCTGACGCGTATATGCAGAGAATACAATAGCATGTGTTCACAGAGAGACATAGACATCCATGCCCCTTTTAATAAATTTAGACGTTCTATAGCTGATAACATTAACAAAACTAACCAAAATTAATCTTTTCCTGTTATCTATGTAACCTTGTTATTTTCATTTTTCATCCTTTATATATTTTTTTTTTTCATGTTTCATATTAATAAGAACATCGTAATTTTAATTTAGAATTAAGTAGTATTAAGCTCCTTTATTTTCTGTTTTTTTTCTGTTTTTTGTAAAAGTTACCTTACTCCTAACACTGTTTGTTAGGCGTACTTTATTTTATCTCATATGGTAAATGTTGTGTGTACCTGTAATAGGCATGCATACTAGAAAATATTATTGTATAAGTTTTTTAAAAGTGTATCGTATGTGTGCTGTTGGTATACCTAAATAAATAAATAAATATCATTATAAACTTAAATGCCCCGTTCTTCTTGTGTTTGCATGTCGATAAATTAAACTTGGCAAGGACTGTTCATTTCTGAATGTATGTTTTTATGGGTTTGAAACAAGTCCTTTTTTCTTCATACTTTTTTTATGCTGACAAGTTTCGCATATAGAGAGAAAAATATTTGTTACTTCTAAGGTTATGTTTGCATATTTTGAGAATTTTCATTTTTCAGTCTATCCCGACCACCATGTCCGACGGCCACATGAGCTGCTTCAATTATGTTAAAAATTGCATCTACGAGTAGTCTTCATGGACTCCTGTTAAGTCACTAATTTTCGTATTCCACAAATATTAATATAGCTATTATATAATTATTTATTAAAGCACATACATACATATACCTCTGTCACCAGAGGCGCATCGAGCCTACTGTCTGATAATATTATTATAACGGTGTTATTTAAATTTTTATCAATCACAAATGATAGTACTTCCGAAATCGCAATGAGTTCCGCCGACATTATAGTTAGTTCTGTCTCAATCTTAAAACAAGCTCTATTTTGCACAGACACTACTTAATAGGCTGCCCCCAGAGGATTATCCTTCTTTGAACCATCTGTAAAGATTTTGTGCCAGTTTACATATTTTTAGTTTAGCTCGTCGATTATATTACACTTTAATAAATTGTATTCATATTCCGCTTTACCTTTCGATATGCTGTCTATATCTATATTTATTACATCTTTTACGTTTATACTAGTTACCCATGTATTTAAAAGGGATAAGTACAATGAACTTTATATCTTTTAGTTTCCTCATATATATACATTTACACTAATGTCGCACGATTGACTTTTTAAGCAAAACTTGTATGCCAGGTATTGTCTTCTTATGAGCAAGACTGGATCATTCTACTCTTCTTATGACATGGTGGTAGACTAAGCTCACTTTCCATAACGTGTATTGGGGAGCTTTCAATAAATCCATCTATAACCCGTAAGGCTTGGTTCCGTATTTTATCTAATTTAGATACTTGAGCTGTAGAGCCTTTATCATACAAGAAGCTCGCAAAGTCAATTCTACTTCGAATCAGTGAAATGTAAGGTCTTCTTACTAATACGTATTTTCATTTAGTTAAATCGGAATAATTTAATTTGGAAAGGCGGGTAATAATAATGTTTCACTAACCTTAACCAATTTATCCGTATGCGTGTGCTTGTAGGTATGTCTTCAATAACTAGTCCAATTGTTGTTTCACACATACAGGGTCTGTCGTAAATAATGGATAAGTCGTAAACTGGAGTTGGTCCGGCTATGAGACTATTAGAAAATCGTATCTTTTTGCCAGGGTTTCTAACCGTATGGAAATGGCGTAGACTTTTATGTTTTTTTATAAATTTCGCTACTCTTTGCATTCATTCCGTTGCCATTTCGTTAAATTTAGGTATTTCTGTGTCATTTTTTTTGTATTATAGTCTTGAAGATGTGTATTATTTAGTTTTAGTACTGTTTTAGGCGTTTTTAACGTTGGTCATTTTCAAAATTGTCATTTTAAGATTTTTTATGTTTTTGTTTTACTTAGGGTCAACTTTTGATCATTTACTGTGTAAAAAAAAAGTACGGCGCTATAGCTGCCCATGATCTTAATAAATTATCTAGTATGTGTAGATTCTAAAAAGGTATAACAATGCATACTTCACAAGTAATATTAAGCTACATGAGCGAGATCAATATCAAGGTGAGAAAATATTTTTTTCATGTAATGTTGTAAATGGTTATAAAACTTCGTCAGAATGATTTATTTCTGCCAAGATTCTTTACACAAACACTATGGGGCCACTATTAAGGATATTCAAAGAAAACTAGGTAGTTTTTTGTCAAAAAAATTTCATGCCTCCTCATTTCATAAAGGTGTTTAATTTTAAAATTGATGTGCTCTAATAGTTACATGCGACAAACATGTTACAAGTTTATTCGTAAAAAGGATCATCAGGTAAAAAAATGAACAAAGACAGCAATACAAAGGGTCTCCCCGCGTGAAAAGGACATTGTTACTAGGCACACTGCATGATGCACCGTCCCTTTCACACTCACGATGTGTGAAAAGGTTAGCATGCGTTTAGCTAGGGCGCACTCCTGATACATCTCTCAGTGTGATTTTGACCATCGCATGTGCTCTCGTTTTCATTACTGTCGTCAATTTGTTACTGCTTTCTAATATCGGACTTAGATTTTCTTTGTGATTTGGACTTGTTAACCTGGTGATATTGACAACTCAGCTCTCATTTATGGGCATCGTGTTGTGCTATCGATTGCACGTGTTATTTTGGAAAATTTTGTATATCATGCCTCAACAATACACGCCGGCCGAATACGTAAACATGCATTACATTTATGGTTTATGTGATGGCAACGCCAATAGAGCTGCTAGAGTTTATCGGGAAAAATATCCAAATGCCCGGCATCCTGACTATCGTGTCTTCATAAGAGTGCACAACACATTTTTGGAAGGACGATTTCCTGGGACCGGCGTAGGCGGGGCGAGTGAAGGACGACCACAACGCCACAGTGCAGCCGAAGTACTGGAAATAGTTGCAGAAGACCCTGGTACGTCCATAAGTGTAATTTCAAGGCGCACCGGTATACCTCAAAAATCTGTACACAGGATTTTAAAAAGGCATGAATTATATCCCTATCATTATCAAAGGGTCCAAACATTAATGCCAAGGGACGCTGCTGCGAGAATAACATTTTGTCGCATAATGCTGCGAAAGATGAGGGAAGACCAAAGTTTTTTTAATAAAATTTTATGGAGTGACGAGTCGAAAAGATGGTTTTTTGAATCTTCACAACATACACAGCTGGCAACTCGAAAACCCAAGACTTATCCGAGAAGACCGATCGCAATATCAATTTAAAATTAATTTATGGACTGGCATTATTAATGGCAAAATCATTGGTCCATTCGAATTGCCGGCAATATTAAATGCGGATATGTATTTGAATTTTTTAGCAAATACTTTACCTAGTTTACTGCAAGACGTCCCACAAGAGATAAGAAATGAGATGTGGCTACAAAATGATGGGTGTCCAGCACATTACGCTGTTCGTGTCAGGGAACATTTAAATAATACTTATCCAGATAGATGGATAGGGCGATTGGGGCCAATTTTATGGCCTCCACGTTCGCCAGACCTGAACCCCTTGGACTTCTTTTACTGGGGCTGTATAAAAGAAAAAGTATACAGTGAAACAATAAGTTCTGTAGAAGAGTTGCGTGCGCGCATTCAAGTAGCAGCGAGAAAAATTGAAGAAGCCGGTTATGTGCGCCGGATTAAGCGATCGTTTATTAGGCGATGTAGAGCGTGCATAGCTGCCGGCGGAGGACACTTCGAACATTTAGTTTAAGTTGTTGAATAAATATTTTTACGTACTAAAACAACCTAGTTTTCTTTTGAATATCCTTAATAGTGACCCCATAGTGTTTGTGTAAAGAATCTTGGCAGAAATAAATCATTATGACGAAGTTTTATAACCATTTACAACATTACATGAAAAAAATATTTTCTCACCTTGATATTGATCTCGCTCATGTAGCTTAATATTACTTGTGAAGTATGCATTGTTATACCTTTTTAGAATCTACACATACTAGATAATTTATTAAGATCATGGGCAGCTATAGCGCCGTACTTTTTTTTTACACAGTAAATGATCAAAAGTTGACCCTATTCTATGCAGAATAAGTTATGTAAACAATGCAGCGATAAGCAAATAATTTTGTATCGAGCGACACAGGCTTCGCGCTAGTGTGTAGGAACTCGACTGACTGGTGAGCGGCGCGTACATGCGCCGGCGCGTGATATATTATTCACATTATTAGACATCATACCAATAACAAAATGTGCGTTTCCATAATACTACAACCGACAGGTATTGTGTTTAATGTATTGTAAATAATATGTATATAATTTTAGTTAATAAATATAAATACTTGTAAATAAATATTATACAATAATATTTAGATGTTAGTTTATATGTGTAAGTATGTATGTGTACATGAGTTAACCACATTTAATATTATTTTATAATTTTGAAGTCGGTGCCAAGTAAATGCTACAACAATCTTACTACAATATCAAATTACTAAGTACGCACAATATTATTTAATAAATCAAAGCAATTACAAAACAATAACAGAATTAGAAAAATATATGAATCGATACCTATTAACTATCAAACTAAGTTTTTCAATATTATGAACATAAGTAATTATAATAAAAATAAAATAACATTTATTGTGTCAAATAACCCTGCTAACAACCATTAGTGTTCAGAATCTTCTTTCAAGCAAATAATGCCTGTAGTAGAAGACTCTGCTCCTCCACATTGTAAACAACATGAAATAATTCAAACAATAATTATTTCAATCTAATACAATACTAAAGTGAACCTAAGATTTAACATATTACACAATTGTATGTATATTATGTGTGTGTGTGTGAGTGTGGGCGTGTCTGTGTGTGTATGTGTATGTATGTACATGTACTTATATATATAAATCATTCTCCGTATTGCAACAATGCCTCTGTGTCCTCTTGGTGATTTGAATGATTTTATCCACTTAATAAGTGTCTTTTTACAATCATAGGAAATATTTGTGTGTTTATATAACTGTTTATTTATTCTGTTGTACAGTTGAGCCGACCGTCTATTATACTGTACACTTCCAAATTTGGTCTTCGCTATCGGTATATTCGCAACATTACAACCCCTCGTTTGTAAGCTAAGTACTGGCTTACAAACTACTAGTAAATGAAAACAAATTATTAAAGAACTCTGAATACAACTTGGACATATAGTAGCTATTTACATAACAAATAAACTCAAGATATAAATGTTGAATGAAATAAAATAAAAGAAATAACTAAAATTAAATACTCAAAATGAAATCCAATGATATTTAAATATTAAAAACTATCTTACCTATAATCTATTACGTAGGTACTTAATTTGAAAATACGACAAATACTGATAATAGCATGAACGTATTAAATTAACTACCGCATTGGTCTAGCGGTTGACGTATGCGACTGCCAAACAAGAGGTCTCAGGTTCGTAACCCGGGTCGGGCCAAAAGTGTTATATTTTAAATTTATTTCTTGCTTTAATAGTTAACCGTTTGAAGTCGTTTTTTTTTTGTTAAAAATATTTTATATATTAATTGTGACTACAAACTGCCTAGCCACTGTAACTTGGGAGCGTCCCGACATTCGTCGCGGTTGGTCATGGCGAAAAATCGCCGCAACCTCATGATCAAATTTTTCATCTTCGAATTGCGATTGTGTTTTTATAAATAGTTTATTTTTTTCCTAATTGTTGTCGATTGCGTTGATTTAATTTTTGAGTTGGGTTCACAGTCGAGTAATTCGTGCAACATCTTGCCGGAATTCAACATTGCCGGAAATTGGTTATTAGGATTTTTTGGCATTGACTTTGACATAATATTTTGTTTATTATATGACTTGGCATAGTAAGCAGCTGAATCTGATACCTTAACTTCTTGTAACAACTTAGTTTTTACATAATCTGCACTAATATTCACACCGGAGCTCTCCAAAGCCATTATTATTGGCTTGTAGTAATCACGGAGGCCAGCGAGCAGCAACGTACCCAGCCACTTGTCTCCTACTACAAAATTGATATTTCTTAACTTGTGAGCTGTTGACATTACCTTATTGACATATTCCTCGACACTCGAGCAATTGACCAAGTTAGTGGTGATCAAATCTCTCAATAAACCTACTTTTCTGCTAAGCCCTGAGTCATCAAACACTTTTTCAAGTTTGGTCCAAACCTGTTTCGCTGTAAAAAACTATGATGGAAGTTGATAATAAATAAAACCACCATCTTGCGTTCATAGCACAATGAAGAGGAGCCTTTATTAATACAAAAAACATCTGTCAAAGACAATATGTCAAAATTCAATTATTACAATAGCGTTTCGATATTGCATTCTTAACATTCTGGCCCCCGTTGGATAGACACATTATCCAACCATAAAAATAAAGGAAAGTTACATTTAGCAGGTATTACTCCAAACAATACAAGAAAAACTTTTAGGATTCTAAATTACTTTAAACAATGTTGAAACAAAAAACTGTACGCTGTGTGTTCAAAAAGTATCGCGAATTTTGTTTTTTTTTCAAAAATTATTTATTTATTCATGAATATCTATTTTGTTCCCTTCAAAGTAATCCCCATGAGATATTATACACTTGTGCCAACGGTTTTTCCAATCTTCAAGTTTCAAGTTTTTCAAGCACTTCAAAAAATATATTTTTTTTATCTTGTTCAGCTCCTTCGATGCCGTCTTTATCTCGTCAAGCGTAGCGTAACGTCGTCCTTTCATGGGCCTCTTCAGTTTAGGAAACAAGAAAAAGTCACAGGGGGCCAGATCTGGGGAATACGGTGGCTGCGGCATCATTAGTGTGATGTTTTTGGCCAAAAAGTCGCGCACAACCAACGATGTGTGAGCAGGGGCGTTATCGTGGTGCAAAAGCCAATTTTTGTTCTTCCACAAATCCGGGCGTTTCTGGCGGATTGCTTCGCGCAAATTGCGCATAACTTGCAGGTATTATATTATATTCCTTATTGACCGTTCTTCCCTGTGGCAAGAACTCATGATGCACCACGCCTCTGCAATCGAAGAAAACTGTCAGCCAAACTTTCACATTCGACCGAACTTGGCGCGCTTTTTTCGGTCTTGGTTCATGCGGCAGCTTCCATTGAGATGATTGAGCTTTGGTTTCCACGTCATAACCATAAACCCACGATTCGTCACCAGTTATGACCCTCTGGAGCAAATTTGGGTCGTCGCGGACAGAGTTTAACATCTCATTAGCAATGTTCATGCGATGCTGTTTTTGGTCGCAATTGAGCAATTTTGGTACGAATTTCGCGGCGACCCGTCTCATGCCCAAATCCTACTACTATTATAAAGGCGAAAGTTTGTAAGTATGGATGTATGTATGTATGGATGTTTGTTACTCTTTCACGTAAAAATACTGAATGTATTTGAATGAAACTTTACCACAATATAGCTTATACATCAGAATAACACATAGGCTACTATTTATAAAGATATAGCTTCGCCTCGCGGCGTTGCCCGCAGTTATCATCGTACCGCGGGTAGCACCGCGGGGTTCAGCTAGTCATTGATAAAAATCTAATAGCACGAGCCAATCGATATGTTTAGGTCCTCAGCAACATCTCTAACGGTGATTCGACGATTGGCCAATACCATTTTGTCCATAAATTAAATTATTAACCATACATGCTTTAACAATTAGAAATAGCTACTTGAGAAGTGCTGTACATTTCTCAACAATATCTATTATGAAGATAATTACGATAATTTTAGATAAAATTTAGAGTAATCTTACACAACATTTAATATGAATTGTCATTAATGACTTATTTGATCACAAACCTGCAATATGTATTTACTACAATTTACGTTTGCAAGAATAATTTTAAACAAATTAGGTTTGTGGTGGTAAACTAACAATCTTAGTTATAGGCCGGGCATAAGTACCACTATTGGTCTTTACTGAAACAGAGCGAAGTTTGTTATCAGCGCCTTTATACACTTGTACAATTTTACCCAAAGGCCAACTTAACGGGTTACATTTATCATCTTTTAACAATACAATAGAACCAATTTGTACCTCAGGTTCATTGTGGTACCATTTGTACCGCATCTGTAAAGAATTAATATATTCAACTCGCCATCTTTGCCAGAAGTGCTCCTGTACTTACAAATTTGATTGTAAACAGAAAGTTTATTACCTGGTATTAGTGATGTGCCGAGTCGCTGTTTTGGTGGATCGAGTCGACTCGAGTCAGTTTATACGGTATTCGAATCATGACTCGATTCCCTTTACTCGAATTCTATGTTTGGTATTCGAATACTGACTCGAGTACGGCTGGACTCGAGTCAATATTTGAATTCCGGCTAGACTCGAATCAACCCTCATTACCGATTCCTTTTTTCCAAATGTTGCGGTTGGCATCGATCTCAAAAGAAATATTGCTCATATCCGATTATGAAGACGCTTCATGATTTTAAATATTTATGTATCTAAGTTACTATTTATCCCTTTTCAGTTATTCGTTTGTTTTTTTAAAGTCCGTTAAATGTTGTTTAAATTACTTTTTAATGAAAGATAATTAAAAACATAGAGCGTAGGAGTTCTATAGAGATAAAAACAAAAGAACATAATAGAACATAATCACATTTATTCACGACGTAGACTCTAGAAACTAGTAATTATTTCTTAGTCATTTGAGATAGAGATAGCGTTTAATAATCCTATAGATCTAAACACTAGACAGATACAATTAAGGTAAAGATAGTAAGCATTAAAATTCACATCAGCAAACCATTTTAATTTTACAAAAAGTAGGTACATAAACTTAATAGCTCAGAATATAACATTTAGGAAGGTCCATCCATCTAAGCTACCTAAACCGTACTCACAGTCAATACCGTTCATAACTAATACTATAATAAAACTAATATATAAAAAACAAAATAGACATAAGACAATAAAAGTTATTTGAAATAACTATTCAAAAAGTATCTGGTCAACCTTCTTGGACCCCAGTCTATTGCGGCGTTGGTTGCATAAAAGTCCAGCCTTGGAGAAAACTCGTTCCGAAGGCACAGAAGTGGCTGGAATGCATAAATACTTCATAGCTATTTTAAATAGGCCGTTGTTGGTGATTTTGCGAAGTTCCCAAAATTCTAGTGGATTGGCTTTTCTTTCCAAATACGGTAGCTCTACGTACTGTTTCACCTCAATAATTGCTGATGTTGTGGGGTTTTCCTTGCTTGAAAATTCCAATACCCTTTTATCTAAATGCTCCCATAAATTATCACCAGTCACCTCTGAAGTTATCTGCTGGGAATCAGAAGATGAAGTTGTAGGTGTTTCGAGACGTGAAGTAGATGGCAGTAAAGATCTATTTGGTACCGCCTGCAATTGAGTTTGAGACTCCTGTCTTTCCAATATCATTAACTCGTCAACAACTAATTTTTGAGCATTATCTGCATTTGTCTCGATGCCAAAACCAGCTTTCTTAAATCTTGGATCCATGAATGTTGCTTTAGCAACAGTCTTGTTAATCTCATGACCGCCGAATCTTCTATCGAAAACATCCAGTATTTTTTTGTTTAATCTGCTAGCGACTTCGGAATTAGATCTGCAACTTCTTAGTGCCGTTTGTACGCCTCGAATAAGAGGTATAATGCAGGATAACGTTGGATATTGCTCGCCAGATATAATACCCGTCATTTGTTCCACAGATTTTAACACGCAAAGGCACTCATGCACCTCGGTCCATTCGTCAGCGTTAAGATTATCAGGACAGCCAGGTAATAAAGAGATTGCAGCAGAAAGAGGTATCTTGACCTTATCAAGACGACCGAATTCCATCTCGTCTGGACATCTTGTTTTAGTTTTAAGGGTTCCAGCTGCATTTGTTCTTGAACTTGTTTTAATTTATGCAGCATTATTGCTTCTTTTGAAATAGGCTACTATCGCTCGGTTTTTCAATCAATCGAATGAATAGTTCATTGTCTTTGATTGTATCTTGAACCACCAAGTTTAAGGTATGAGCTGCACAGCTGTGGTGACGTTTTTGCAAAATATCAACAACAGCCTTTTTTTTATTTATTATTAGCCGCATTATCAGTTGTAACGCAAATGATTTTGTCCAAAATGTTCCATTTGGTTTCACATATATATTTCATTTCTCGAGCTAAATTTTCTGATGTATGGGCATCCTTAACTTCCCTGGTGGATAACGTTAGTTTTAAATTTGCCATCATAAATGAAATGAATCGTCAGGGTCATGTAACTTTTGCTGCTATCGGAGGTCCACAAGTCTGTTGTCAAAGCAATGTAATCTGTTACTTTAAGCATCTCTTGCGTAGCCTTCCTTGCCAAAGAATATTGCTCCGGAATTAATTTTTCCGAAAGAATCTTTCGCGAAGGTAGCTCATAATTAGGGTTAAGCGCACGAGTATACTCTTGAAAACCCGTATTTTCAACAACTTGAAGCGGTTGAAAATCAACACACATCATTCTTAGTAACGCTTTATCCACATTTTTAGAGTTCAACTTCATAGCTTGCTTAGACGGAAAAGTCATCTGAAGTTGCCGTTTACGTGGTGGTGGTACCGGTGGTGTTTCGCCGTCGGTCATTGACTGGGATAGATTGGAGTTCTTGTCCTCTTTGACGGGCGTTTGATCTCCAGAACCAGAAGCTACACTTAATAAATCGGAATCACTTTGAGCGGAAGGGATAGTTGAAGAATTTTCAATCTGATTCGAGTAAATAATAGGATGAGATTTTTTTAGGTGCTTTAACAAATTTGTTGTGTTTTTGAAATCTTTAAATACAGAGTCACAGTTTTTGCACTTTATTTTATCGCCGTTCACTTTCTCAAAACACTTCCATACACCTGAGGTTTTTTTCGGCGCCATTATATAATCAATTTAATTATAATCCAAACACTTCACTTCCAGTATTAAAAAACAATTAAATAAATTCACTCAGTACTCACAATAACTGCTAACTGACACAAAATAAGCAAATCAAAACAAAAAGTTGCAGCTTCAAACTTGTTTGTATTGTTACTACTCGCGCTACTTCATTTCTTAAGTAAACAGTTTGCGAGTACGAGCGAGTTAACAAAACTCGTATACTAGACTCGAGTCAATTGAACTCGCATAAATAGAATCGAGTTAGCAAGTACGAATCGATTCTTCCTGACTCGAGTACCGGAATCGAGTCCGGCGTACTCGAATCAAAATAAATTGGTATTCGAGTAGGCGAGTCCAAAGCAGGAATCGAGTCTAACTCGTGTCAAACCGTACTCGGCATATCGCTACCTGGTATACCCATGACTGAAACTTCAGGGAATGACGTTTGACTTGCTGAGTTAAACAAACAACATTTCTTTTTTTAGGAACGTTTGACACATCGAACTTCTGTTCTAGTTCATCTTTCCATTCTTTGTTCGAGTTTGACAACCACCGGCCCTGAAAACCATAACTTAGAATTTACCAAACCGATAGGATTGGATCCTTGAGACAGTATATCCGCATTATCCTTGCGAATTATCCTTTGTATTAACATGACGCCAGCTATCTATAGCAGTCATTTCTTGAATCTCGCTAACTCTATTAGCGACGAACAATTTCCACCTATTCGGATCTCCTCGTATCCAATGTAGAGTGATCATGAAATCTGTCCAATAAAAAATATTTGAAACGACAACCTGCATCGCCCTCCACACAGAATCCATAGTCTGAGTTAATAAAACGGCAGCACACAGCTCCAATCTCGGCAAGGTAACGGGTTTAATGGGAACCATTCTTGATTTTGAGCATATTAAGTGGAATGTATAATTTGAGTCAGCATCCCCACTTCTCACACACACTTTCACAGCTGTTTTGACTGCAGGTATGGCCTGGAATACATATCATACACTTTGTACCATTGTCATGTAAAGATGAATGGTGTTTACCGCTACATATTTTGCATTTAAATTAATATTTTGTGCAATTTCAAATGTTATGGTTGCTGCCTAGGCACAAAGTACATAATTTTAAAGACTCCACAAGATGTTTTCTATCTTTAATGGACCTCTTAAGATACTTGTAACATTTGTTTGTGAAATGATTTTTACTACATACTGAACACCTCACTCTTTTTGTTACCGACTCACCTGCCACCAGCGAGACCTTAGACATGTGCTGGACAGATCGAGGAGCTGCTAGCTTATTTTCAGGAACTATCATCTCCAACGCCTGACATCTATCACGTAAATAACTCAAGAAATCTTCCAATGTAACGGAAACCTTCTTCGGTCTTTGCAGCTCAAAGTCACGGAGACTTTGAAAGTCTAGCTTCTGTGAAAAAATGTGAATAAGTAACATATCTGCTAGATTTTCAATATTAAGAGAGGTTATAGAGTCATAGTGTTGTTGAAACTCACTAATTAGTTTTCTTAAGTTTTGACTATTGCCTTTAGCAACCTTGTTCATATTCAACATGGCAGACAAATGCTGATTTGCAATTAAAAGTTTGTTGTCATACCGTTCAAGAATGAGCTCCCATGCCTTAATGTAGTTTTCACCGCTACAATCTATATTGGCAATAAGACTTAACGCTTCACTCTTGAGGCTACTTTTTAAATAATAAAACTTTTGTATATAACTTAATTCAGCATTATGCACAAAGTAAATAAATAAATCTCTATAATTTAACCATTCAGAATAATTGCCACTAAAAGTTGGGAGAGCAATTTTTGGTAAATTACTAGACTTAACATTACCCACTTCTTTGTTAGAATTATACTTTAATGAATTTAATCCTTCTCGAATTTTATTAACTATAGAAAGAAACTTTTGTTCTAATTACAAATTTTCAACTTGATATTCAGCCTCATTTTGAGACTTACTAAACAAATCATTAGCTCGTTCATCAAGAGTCCGAAGTTCTTCACGGGACAGCATTGAAATATTCTCAAGTTGATTTTCTAAATTGGTGAAACGACCCTTAATATATTTTCTTTTGTTTAAAAGAGCCTGTACCTCTGCCATGGTTGACTTTTACCCGACTTAACACTCTGCTGAATGTGAATAAAACAAAATGAATTAATTAGCATGAAAAATAAAGAACAGGAAACACTCTGGCAAATATAGATACACACCAAGTAGAATTACTGCTAAATAATATTTTTTTGACACTTTTTACTAAATAACAACTGAAAAAGATAACTTAATGTTTATTATACTTCAGTATAAGTGTTAATTACACCACTAATAGGCACTTTAAGATTAATAGTTACAGCTCTTCTTCTTCTTCCTAGCCTTTATTATTCCCAATATTATTTGGGGTCGGCTACCAGTTCAACCGATTTTACCTGAATATCAGTTTTTACACAGAGCGACTGGCATCTGACCTCCGCAACCCTGAGGGCGAGCTGAATTCGAAGGTTGAACTAGTTGTCAGTATATTTGAGGGCACTGACTTCCCAATAACGATTGCCATAGATGTTCATGACAACCGGGACCGACGGCTTAACTATGATAATGTTTGTTACACAAACAGTTTCCGCAAAAAAATGCTTTTCTTCTTTTCCAAGGTATGAAGGAACACGATGACGACAAAATAATGTTCTTCTTTCCCAAAATATAAAGCAGCACAATGATTATTGCGTGTTGAAGCATATAAAATTTGACAACGTTGAAGGTCAAATATATTTTCCAATATAATCTTGTTTTCCATTCAAGAATACATACCGACACCAAGACAACAATGTGCAGGTACCTTAAATATGTGTTTCTTGTATAAATTCATACATTACACGATGTTGCAAGCGTGGCTATCTTCTGAACCATTTCGACACGTGGTACCAAATCGAAATATTCTTATAGCAACTGTTTTACAGCAACTTTTTGAATAATATGACTTCTTCATTGACTATTCTTGATATAGCGCCAGTTTTCAATGAAATGCGATGAGAAGAACCATGTTAAAACTATGATGGAAGTTGATAATAAATAAAACCACCATCTAGCGTTCATAGCACAATGAAGATAGATTACAAAGACATCTGTCAAAGACAATATGTCTAAATTCAATTATTACAATAGCGTTTCGATATTGCATTCTTAACAGTAGCCTCTTGTACATGGACGTAATTAACTGGATCTACCAACAGTATTATTTTCGATTTTGCTTTCGTATTTTTCTTGCTATCAGATACATAGCCTGGGTCAGATTCAACCTCCTGCCACAATTCTTCATGCTCGAGGTAGTTTTTCACGGCACACTTCCAACTTTGGTAATTTTCTCTTCCAATTATCTTCTCAATTGTACCCATTGATATTTGTGATGCCATTTTATTAGTACTTTTTTCAAAAAATACTCGCCGGCAATGTCGGTTTTGAGATTATCTAACTTCAATCTTATTGAATCACAGCACTTATGTTTCGAATTACTTTTCTAATATACTATCGGACATTAGTATTTAAGTATTTATTTGATTGAACTAGGTAATTAAATTGAAAACACGAACTGAGCAAAACGACGGAAACAATGTATATTGGTGACAAGAGCAGATTACAGAGTATGTTAATTTTTTAAACGTCATAATATGACAAGTGCACAATATTCATAATATATGGCCGTTCAGTGTTGCAATTAATCATTTCATCAATTTCTATAGGACAATTAAAATGCCAAAACACATCAGTATTTGCTTCAACCAGCAAGCCTCACTTGCCGCTCTCGAACGAGCTATAAATTTAGCCTCAGTTGAGGATAGGCCACACATTGTTGTTTTTTAGTAAACCAAACTACTGTACATCCAAATACTTTAAAACAGCACCCCGTTGTTGACTTACGGTCTACACATCCTCCCCAATCACTATCAACATATCCTGACACTGTGTTGCCCCTATCTCTATAATAGTTCAAGCAAAGATCCATGTCCCCCTAATATATTTTAAAATATTAATTAACAGTTTACTACCTTTGAATCTGCTTAAAATTGTTAATACAGCACATAAATCTGGCCTTGACCCCAACACTACATAAATTAGGCTGCCAATCAACTTTTTACACATGAAAAAGAGGGAGGAGTCAGAGAGATGAGATAGAGATCTCATCTCTCTGACTCCTCCCTTTTTAATAAATCAAATTTAAAATTCTTATCAATAGGTAAAGATAAATGTTTACATTCACTTAACCCATACTCTTTTATCAAATCTTTTAAATAACCCTTTGAGATATATAAGTACTTCCCGTCACAAGATCCTGTTCTACTTCAATACGTAAATACTTCTTTATATTTCCTAGGTCTTTCATTTTAAATGTATTACATAAAGTTTCTTCCAGGCAACCTTTGGATGGACAAATCGAATGTAGAAAACACTAACTAAAGGCAGTTATGGTGTTAAAAAATAAATACGGAATAATTCACATAAAATTACATAAGTAAAAATATAGAGATTATATTACACATTAATACAAATAAATAATAATACAAATAATAAAATAAATAATAAAACATTAATACAAATAATAAAATTTCAGAAATGCAAAATACAATAAAAAAATAAAAATTAAGAGGGCATAATTTACGAAGATAATAAATGTTCTTTGACCATTTTTCTAAATATAGGCAGATATTTAGCACGCTTTATAGTCATTGGTAAAGCATTCCAGAGTCGGACAGCCTCTGCTGTAAACGTCTTGTCATTAAAACTGGTGCAATGAGTTGGTACTGCCAGTTCCAGAGATTCGGATGATCTCAAGGATCTTGAATGTGTGTCACTGAGGAAAACAAAACGTTCTTTCAAATAAGGTGGAGTGCACGGATGAAATAGACTACCATAAAGTATGGAAAGAATATGAGCATTCCGTCGAAGGCGAATTGGGAGCCACTTAAGCAGATTGCGATATTCGGATACATGGTCATATTTGCGTAGTCCAAATATGAATGTAATGCAAAAGTTTTGAAGGCGCTCAAGTTTTTCGAGTTGCTCCTCCGTGATATCGAGATAACTGACATCAGCATAGTCGAGTATAGGAAGAAGAAGGGATTGTGCAAGTGCAATTTTTGTTGTCGTTGGGAGAAAATTGCGGAGTCTTCAGTCAGTCAATCAATTTTCGACTCACTTCACGTAGTTGGGCCCCAAGTTAAGGTGCTATCTATATGAATCCCTACATTTTTAACACAAGAATTTATAGGTAATGGAGTACCGTTAAAAGTTATGTTCGGTAGTTTAGTCCAGTCTATCCTTGATACTAATCTGGGACTGCCCACAACAATAAGTTGAGTCTTCGACGGATTCACCACAACTCCATAATTAGTACTTACATTAGCCAGATCGTGACTAATAGTAGACAAGGCCTCCGGTAATTTATGTAAAGGTGCTTGTGTATAAATTTGAAAGTCGATGACTCTGTAGACTCTCAAGCCGTTACAAAGTAATCCATATGTGTTGGCAAGGACATCAACACTTTAGTTATAAGTAATTTCTCAGAAATATCTTCACCAGCTTGTTTTAGCTGACTTTTCAATTCTTGTAGTTTGGCCAGGAATGTTGCAATGTCTGTGCCCTCAAACTTGAATAAAAAAAAAAACGCTGCTGTAGTATATGAAGACTGATGCTAGATTTATGCTCATAAATACTGTGAAGCTTATCCCACATTTCTTTAGCAGTATTACATGTTAAGACATGAACCATTACGCACTCACTTAACCTCATCACTATTTGCACCTGAGCCTTTGCATCTGTTTTCTTCCATTCATCTTCACCTTTACTTACTGTTACTTGTCCTTCCAGTACGGAAAATAGTTCCAGCTCCCTTATTTATTTATTTACACTAAAACTTATATAAAGTACATTCACAAGTATCTCAATAATGTGTAACAAACACTTATAGGTAAACACAGCATGCTAATTAAGAGTTAACAACCTATATTTGTTAATTTAAATACATAAATATAAAGGAACAAGCAAAAAAACCCAGATAAATTACAAAGAAGAAACACAAACTCAAGTGGTAGATAATACTCACTATATAATGCAATATACATTTGACAACAGATTAGAACGCTTATAGCAGCTGTATGTGTGTGCATATATATATATATATATATATATATATATATATATATATATAATTAATATTTTCAGTTGTTATTTAGTAAAAAGTGTCAAAAAAATATTATTTAGCAGTAATTCTACTTGGTGTGTATCTATATTTGCCAGAGTGTTTCCTGTTCTTTATTTTTCATGCTAATTAATTCATTTTGTTTTATTCACATTCAGCAGAGTGTTAAGTCGGGTAAAAGTCAACCATGGCAGAGGTACAGGCTCTTTTAAACAAAAGAAAATATATTAAGGGTCGTTTCACCAATTTAGAAAATCAACTTGAGAATATTTCAATGCTGTCCCGTGAAGAACTTCGGACTCTTGATGAACGAGCTAATGATTTGTTTAGTAAGTCTCAAAATGAGGCTGAATATCAAGTTGAAAATTTGTAATTAGAACAAAAGTTTCTTTCTATAGTTAATAAAATTCGAGAAGGATTAAATTCATTAAAGTATAATTCTAACAAAGAAGTGGGTAATGTTAAGTCTAGTAATTTACCAAAAATTGCTCTCCCAACTTTTAGTGGCAATTATTCTGAATGGTTAAATTATAGAGATTTATTTATTTACTTTGTGCATAATGCTGAATTAAGTTATATACAAAAGTTTTATTATTTAAAAAGTAGCCTCAAGAGTGAAGCGTTAAGTCTTATTGCCAATATAGATTGTAGCGGTGAAAACTACATTAAGGCATGGGAGCTCATTCTTGAACGGTATGACAACAAACTTTTAATTGCAAATCAGCATTTGTCTGCCATGTTGAATATGAACAAGGTTGCTAAAGGCAATAGTCAAAACTTAAGAAAACTAATTAGTGAGTTTCAACAACACTATGACTCTATAACCTCTCTTAATATTGAAAATCTAGCAGATATGTTACTTATTCACATTTTTTCACAGAAGCTAGACTTTCAAAGTCTCCGTGACTTTGAGCTGCAAAGACCGAAGAAGGTTTCCGTTACATTGGAAGATTTCTTGAGTTATTTACGTGATAGATGTCAGGCGTTGGAGATGATAGTTCCTGAAAATAAGCTAGCAGCTCCTCGATCTGTCCAGCACATGTCTAAGGTCTCGCTGGTGGCAGGTGAGTCGGTAACAAAAAGAGTGAGGTGTTCAGTATGTAGTAAAAATCATTTCACAAACAAATGTTACAAGTATCTTAAGAGGTCCATTAAAGATAGAAAACATCTTGTGGAGTCTTTAAAATTATGTACTTTGTGCCTAGGCAGCAACCATAACATTTGAAATTGCACAAAATATTAATTTAAATGCAAAATATGTAGCGGTAAACACCATTCATCTTTACATGACAATGGTACAAAGTGTATGATATGTATTCCAGGCCATACCTGCAGTCAAAACAGCTGTGAAAGTGTGTGTGAGAAGTGGGGATGCTGACTCAAATTATACATTCCACTTAATATGCTCAAAATCAAGAATGGTTCCCATTAAACCCGTTACCTTGCCGAGATTGGAGCTGTGTGCTGCCGTTTTATTAACTCAGAGAGAGAGAGTAGATAATACTCACTATATAATGCAATATACATTTGACAACAGATTAGAACGCTTATAGCAGCTGTATGTGTGTGCATATATATATATATATTTATATATATATATACATATATATATATATATATATATATATATATATATATATATATATATATATAAATATGTACCATGTACAATATCGGCACAAGATACCCCAAAGCCCAGTGATACCCGTTTAAATGAAACTTCAGTACCTCAGAGCGAGTCTCTAATATATCTCGTGACATGGTGAATGGTCGAGGGAAGAATCTGCCGTCCTCTGGAAGCAGATACATTTCAACACATCGTAAATTAATTTTATTTGTGTAAAGTACACATATCGTGCGAACGCAGCGTGGGAAAGAATTCTCGTGAGTATGAGAATCTCTTCTGACAATAACGCTTCACGCTGATCTGAATCTGGGGACATCTCTCCTCGCACGTCCCAAACGAAAGCATGATTCTTTGTTTCATCAAGATAGGGGATGATCTCATCAAATGAAGATATAGTGGTTTGAATGAAAGTGACGTTAGGTAGCATCGCTTCCTCATCCAGAGCACATGGGTCAAAAGCGATCACACGTCCAGTAAATTGAGAGAGCGTAATAGCCTGAGCCCATCCAATACCTGGGGCTGCACCTACATATATTATGTTTGTTCTCGGTACGCATAGGGGAAGCATTATGCAAAATAGCTTTCGTTGCCCCAACTCCAATATTCTCCTACTATATGATAGTAGGGCTGAGGTTATGTCGTCAGTACGAGGGACCACCCACTTACCTTTTAGTCCTCCGTCATGATCTATGTACATTCCGGGAGGTTTAAGCCCACAAATTTCGGTGGCGTTCCTCCAAATTGTCTCATGGAATATCGATTCCTCTTCGGCGCCACACTACCTGTGAAATGGAATTTGGGCAAGTTTGTTTCTTACGTTATTACATAACCGTATCCTTTCAACTTGACCATACATGACATTTTGAGCGTAATCATAAAAAGTTGAGCTATCCCATTCATTCATGTCGACGTTTCGACAATCATTGACGAGTCAGCTTGCAATAATCTTGGAGATATTAGACAATCCCCTATCAACAATTAATAATATGGAATTCGCATATCCGAACGAAAACCACAACAACTCATTAGGACGTTCGCTCTCACGACCATAGTTATATACAATTTTATTCTCGAGTGAAGTTCCCAAACGACTATATTGAGAAGGATTTAACACAAGACCACAGTAGTTTCGCATTTATATATATTTATACACAGCATGTAACATGTTTGTATTATTCAACATTCTGAGAGGTACTCTTCAATCTACGTATGGAGTCGACCTGCAAGTCAATGACGTCGCTGCAGCTATTAATTATTTTACATAATCTAGCATATGGTGAGTTGGCTCCCAAGACTGTTCTCCTTAGAGGCGGATAGAGTGGAATAATAGCAGTTCTTGGCGTTCTGGCAGGGGCGCAAAAGTTGAATAAGGCAAGAATACGTGAAGAGTCAATTTTATGATTCAGAATTTTAATCCCAAACATTGCATCTAGCAACTGTCTGCGCTTTTCCAGGGTTAACATATTGAAATGTTCTCATCTTTTACTATAAGAACGAATCTGTCTACACAAGCCGCTGGAATACACCAAATGCCAAACAAAGCGTTTTTGCACCCTTCCATACGCAATGAGTGTACTGCATAAAGTGGCCGCCAGACTACGCTACCCTACCCTTAGAAGAGCACTGACTCTTGAAATTTCCACATGCTCCAATTCCTTTGTCCTTCTAACTTAGTAATTCCAATCCCCAACCCGGTTGCTGGTCCCACAGCGTTGACATCCATTGTTTAGTAGTTGGTACACACCTTGCGTGCTGAAATCTGTTGAGAGGCCTCCACCCGGCACCGCAAACCCACGGCCGCAGCCGCCAAAAGTAACAAAGATAATCGTTACTTTTGAAGTCTTCACCTATAACAGAATTATGTGTCTGGGCCCGTAACATGTTAATAGGACTTGGAAATAAACGAGTCAGACGTTAAATTTATTATAAGTGAAAATTTACTTAGTGCAATACGATTACTGTGAACACTCATGCGCTAGCAAACAACATGGCGGAGCCATATATAATAAATCATTATACATACACAACAAATATTTTATTGCTCCTTACAATTAGCCGTTGTTGAACGTTCTCGATGCAAAATGTCTTCAACCATATTTTTCTTCCACAAATTATGTGGATTTGATAAAAAGCAAATTGAAATTCGTTTAGCAAAAAGTAATCGAATTTGATGCGATTCAAACGAAAAAACAGCTTCAGCGGGTGTGTGTTTGCAGTGAATATCATCTTCCAATAAATGTTAACACAATAATATTATAAATGTTAATTCTCTGCATCACCCGATGGTTGACTGGTAGAGAATGCCTTAGGCATTAAGTTCGCCAGTGCACCTAAAGTGCATGATGTATTAAATAAATAATATAATAAAGAATAAGGCTTCTCTCTAAGGTAAAACTATCAGTAATCGACACTGCACCAATAGTTGACGACGCTCAGCGCTATATTTGTTGATTTTTTTCATGCAGTTTGAGATTAGAGCAAGGTGAAAGATAAATGTTCGAAAAGTTGATATAATTTAACAATTTGAAATAAATGTCCATCGTTTTTTTCCATTGTTACATTGATCACACGATAATCAACTACTAACAATTAATTCCAGACGAAATAAATCTAAACTAAAGGCTTACGTCGGATTTAGACGATTCGTAAACGTGGTCCGCCCCACTCCGACCGACTATCTGTCAACGACGCTCCGTCAAAGCGACCATAATATGTTACTCTATCCTATGTTAATGACGGCTAATGTCAATGTGACTTCGGCAGCGGCCATCATAAACATTGATTTCATTACAGTTTTACACGTGAATATATTTACAATGACATGAAATTCAATAAAAATTATATTTACACTGCCTTTTGTCTTTACTGAAACTTAAAATTACATAGATTTGAAAAGTTGACATGTGGGTGTCAGCTTATGGATTTGGATATATTTATTTATTGTTAATTTGCCAATTGTTGGTTAAATTACTCTATTAGACCTTCTTACATGATTTAGTACATAAGCAATTTAGCAATAAATAAGTTATAATTTGTATTAGATTCCTTTTTATTACAGAAATAAATTCTGCTTATATGCCCATTGCGGTTACAATTGTAGTAACGGGACCCATGAAGTTTATGTTAATTATTTTAAAAAATATCACCAATGTTATATACTCGTATTTCAAAATTTATGAGAAGATATCACGCTTTTGTTTACGTTTTCTTCAATATAGGTACAATTATTTAAATTTGTATTAACGAGATCACTTAAGAACGCCACTTTCCTTTGTAATCCGGAGTCTTCGAACACAGACTGACGTTTGACCCACACCTTTTTTGCAATCTGGGCATCTTCTATGCGATGTTATTTTCTAGAGTCGAGATATTTATTTTTTTTACTTTTGGCTTTAATATTTTTCTTGGTATCAACGGTTTTCTGGCTGATTGGGTTCACATATGTCTATAACACCTCGCGCTCCAAATAGGGCTTCACCGGCAAATTTCCAGCTGTTATAAGTATCTCTACCGAACAGCTTATCAAATATGCATGGTGTTTGAAGACATTGAAAAATAATGGATATCCTGACAAAAATTACTAAATAAAACTTAGCCGGCGACCTAACCTATATTTGACTTTTAACTTACAAATTTTTCGAACTGTTATTATTTTTAATGTTATGAACTGGGCTCAAAACCTGATGTTAAAATAAAAGTAACTAACTATTTTTGAAACGAACAATCTAATGATTTTTATAGATTTGTTAACAAAATACATCAGATCGTGCGCACAGGGATTGGCAGATACTAGAGAGAAAGAAAAAAATAGTGATGTGCACGTCATTGCTAGTTAATAAATTAGTCAATATTAGGGATGGTATATAGGTTGTCCTGTACGTTCAACTACAATAGAAAGATAAGGAAGAACCAGAAAGAAAACTACTTACAAAAGAAATAATGCCCGCTATAGTTTCGGGACACTTGTTGTGTCAAGAATACTTAAAATAAGTTAACCAAAAAAGAACGAATTATAATACATAAAAATGGAACATGCTGTAGCTGCGGAACACTTCAAACGATAACTTCTCTCTGTTACCTTTAGATGTTGTAATGACCACACAAACCATCGTTTTCTACCACGGGTAAATGCACGGTTCAAATTGTATTTGGCTATCATTGACATTGAATATTCCAGAAAATTTAATTCGGTTTGGTTTACCGCTGTCGGTGAACTGTGAGCCAGGTCTGGTCGTTCAACGGGTATAGTTTAAGAGTCTCGTATAGTCATTTTAGCGTTTACAAGATGTCGCTTCCCTTTGCAGTGTTCTTGGAAATTAGTGCAAACGCCGCAGAAGATCCTGTTTGGAAGTTAGTCTCGTTCGTCACAGTATTCCCTTATAGTCTTCAAGTGCCGTTGGCCTTTGATGTGATGCTAGTAATTGTTTGGAGTCAAGTAAATGTTGCAGACATCACAGTAGGTCAGCTTCCTTTTCTTATCAGAACCTTCGAGTGGCTTATAGCAGGAGACCCTGGCCTGCATGTAGGAGTTGTGTCCAAGATCAGTGACCGAGTGCTCGGCGGCATAAAGCACGGTCGTGTTGCACAGCACACAGTGAGACATGATCACGGTTGTCTACAAAAAAATTAATACTTATAGTTTTAAATACTTGCAACTTTTCTAAAGAAAAGACGTGAACAAAAGAAACCTGCCACGTACAATGGTCCACTCTAAGGACTAAGTGCGGAAACCATTCCCAATAAAGAAGAAGAAGAAGAAACCTGCCTAATGTTGCATATGACGAGTTGAAAATAAGACCGGAAAAAAGAAATGATAGATTTCCATCGTCTCCGCTCTATTGTAGGTAACAGGAGAACAACAACATTGCAATTCAAAAATAAGGTTGTCATAGACAACGACAGCTGAATTAATGACCGCCTCGTCAGCGCAGTGGTAACGTATGCGACTGCTGTGGGGTCTCTGGTATCAGTAGTCATCATCATATAAGTACTAATCCATAACACTAGCTCTGCTTAGCTTTTGCCTAGATGGCGTTTGTGTATTTATTATTTATTGTTGCATATTCACCGCTGCTTTACAAAACAGTTAAATTGCATTGCAATGTTACAGTATTAGTACAGCAATTAGGTCAAGTCAATAGGGTAGTTGACACCTTAGTCAAATACGTTACTTTTTTTTATCTGTCGAAACGATAACTTTCTATAAAAAAATACTAAAACAAACTTGTGACGTTACTGTTTAAGACTACGCAATTGAGCAATATATTTCAATGTTTATTTTATTAAAATGTGTAATGTAAATGAAAAGCTGTAATACTCGTATTGATATTTTCCGAGATGTTTTGTAATATTTATTTTAAGGAAGGAGACAAAGGTTTTTATTTCCGATACAGTCAACTACCCTATTAAATATGTTTGTAATACGAGTACGTCACGAAAGAAACACAAAAACCGTCACGTTTGAGTCGAAACTATCATCAAAATGAAGAACCCTCTTTTTAGTTATTTTCTTACGCTTCTAATTTTCTATCTTCCCTTTTTTTGTTTAAAACTACAAGCATTTTATATTTTTTTGCAGACAACCTTGCTGATGTCTCACTGTGTGCTGTGCAACAGGACCGCGCTTTATGCCGCCGAGCACTCAGTCTTTGATCTTGGACACAACTCCTACATGCAGGCCAGGGTCTCCTGCTATAAGCCACTCGAAGGTTCTGATAAGAAAAGGAAGCTGACCTACTGTGATGTCTGCAACATTTACTTGACTCCAAACAATTACTAGGATCACATCAAAGGCCAACGGCACTTGAAGACTATAAGGGAATACTGTGACGAACGAGACTAACTTCCAAACAGGATCTTCTGCGGCGTTTGCACTAATTTCCAAGAACACTGCAAAGGGAAGCGACACCTTGTAAACGCTAAAATGACTATACGAGACTCTTAAACTATACCCGTTGAACGACCAGACCTGGCTCACAGTTCACCGACAGCGGTAAACCAAACCGAATTAAATTTTCTGGAATATTCAATGTCAATGATAGCCAAATACAATTTGAACCGTGCATTTACCCGTGGTAGAAAACGATGGTTTGTGTGGTCATTACAACATCTAAAGGTAACAGAGAGAAGTTATCGTTTGAAGTGTTACGCAGCTACAGCATGTTCCATTTTTATGTATTATAATTCGTTCTTTTTTGGTTAACTTATTTTAAGTATTCTTGACACAACAAGTGTCCCGAAACTATAGCGGGCATTATTTCTTTTGTAAGTAGTTTTCTTTCTGGTTCTTCCTTATCTTTCTATTGTAGTTGAACGTACAGGACAACCTATATACCATCCCTAATATTGACTAATTTATTAACTAGCAATGACGTGCACATCACTATTTTTTTCTTTCTCTCTAGTATCTGCCAATCCCTGTGCGCACGATCTGATGTATTTTGTTAACAAATCTATAAAAATCATTAGATTGTTCGTTTCAAAAATAGTTAGTTACTTTTATTTTAACATCAGGTTTTGAGCCCAGTTCATAACAATAAAAAACTTGAGAGGTGTCAAGGGACACCCGGATGGAACGAAGTTCTCAATATTTTACGTAATTTCTAGTTTTATGATATATGTGTACACAATAATATTAATAATAATAATAATGATATCGATATCGCCGTTCCTCATGACGAGAATCTCGTGAAAGTCGAAAAAGAAAAACAAATAAAATATTTGGATTTATCTCACGAGATTGTCGATATGTGGAATGTGGATTCGGTAATAATTGTTCCGATAGTCGTATCTGCTGACGGATTGATAGCCAAGAGCCTCGACCAACACCTTAAGAGGCTCACGTTAGAAGGGTGGATCAAGGGTCTGATACAGAAGGCAGTCCTTCTTGACACGGCACGTATAGTGAGGAGGTTCCTGTCTTTGGAGTCCTAACCACCGGTTTCTTGGTCCCTGTACCCGAAGTCGGTGGTCTACTGTTTTTTATATTTTTAAATGTATTTATTTTTATATGTATATTTAAAAATGTAATTTATATGTGTATTTAAATGTTTTAAAGGAGATAATAATGATAATGATGATAATGGTGAAAATGATGAAGACGATGAAAATGATGAAAGTGATGAAGATGATGAATTGATGAAAATGATGAAAATGATGAAAGTGATGAAGATGATGAAAATGATGAAAGTGATGAAAATGATGAAAATGATGATGATGAAAATGGTGAAAATGATGAAAGTGATGAAAATGATGAAAATGATGAAAATGATGAAGATGATGAAAATGATGAAAATGATGAAAGTGATGAAAGTGATGAAGATGATGAATTGATGAAAATGATGAAAATGATGAAAGTGATGAAAATGATGAAGATGATGAATTGATGAAAATGATGAAAATGATGAAGATGATGAAAATGGTGAAAATGATGAAAGTGTTGAAAATGATGAAAATGATGAAGATGATGAAAATGATGAAAGTGATGAAGATGATGAATTGATGAAAATGATGAAAGTGATGAAAATGATGAAGATGATGAAAATGGTGAAAATGATGAAAGTGATGAAAATGATGAATTGATGAAAATGATGAAATGATGATTATGATAATAGTGATGATAATGATGATAATGTTGATATGTATATATAAAAGTTCGAAATCTTATCTATCTATTATATATATATATATATATATATATATATATATATATATATATATATATATAGTAAAATATATACATCTAACACACAACGACATCTAGTCCCAAGCTAAGCAGAGCTTGTGTTATGGGTACTAGACAACTGATATAAATACATATATACTTTTTTTTTGTAAATACATATATTATACATAGAAAACACCCAAACTTCGAAACAAATATTTGCAGATCATACAAACATTTGGTCCGGCCCCGCCCCCTCCAGGTGCTCGACGAGACGCGCAGCGAGCACTCGCTCAAACATTTTGCACGTCTCGTCGAGCAGTACGATGGGGCGGTAGGCCGACGGTGCCTCGGCTGGGCGCCCGTGCTTCCTGATCAGCACGAGCCGTCCGGTCTTCCATCGTCGCGGGAATCTCCCCGACGCCACACACTCCGACATGAGGGACAGCGTCTCCTCCTCGAGTGCCGACATCGCTAAGGCGACGATCTTCCCAGGGATGCCGTCCGGGCCCGGGGCGCGTTTCCTGACTTTGAGAGCCAGGATCGCCGCCCCTAACTCGGCCTCGGACACGGGAGGTATCGCCTCTGCGTCGCCTTCTGCCGGCACTCGGTGACGGCTCGGTGCTGCCATCCGCGGTGGAACCCACTCTTCCCGCGCAGGGAAGAGGGAACTGACCACTCGTCCCAGAAATTGCGGCTCGAGAGTTCTGGTGAGGGGAGGCGCCCAGGGCCGGAGCTTCTGGCTCACGGTTTTGTACGGGCGCCCCCACGGATCTCGATCCAGGCTCTCGAGCCACTCCTTCCAGGCCTCCTCCTTGGCGGCTCTGATCGCCGAGTTGAGGGCCGCACGAGCGGCCCTATATGCGGCAAGGTGGGGACTCCACCAGTACACTTGCCTCCGAGGGAGGGCTGGCCTCGCCCTCTGCATCGCCGCATCGCAGACGCGAGTCAGCTTTCCAGCGAGACTATCGCACCTCGCGTCTGCGTCCGGGCCGCTTTCCACTCCACCAGCAACCCAGCGCTCGACGATAGCCGCCTCTAGGGCCAGTTCCCGGTTCAGAGAACCGAGGCGCCACCGCGGACCTTCTCCTGCAAGGGGACGGTTGCCATCTCCTCCTCGGATGGCCGCTGAGCGAGAGACCACGTCGAACCGTATGTATCGATGGTCCGACGCGGTCTCCACATTCTCAACGACCCGCCAATTGCGAGTGCGGCCAGCCAGGGCAGGGCTAGCAAACGACAGGTCTACTATCGAGCTGCCCTGGGGTCGCACAAGCGTGGGTACCGTCCCCCTGTTGAGCAGAACCAAGTCGTGGGACACCGCCCACTCCTCCAATATCTCCCCCCGGCCGTCGGTCCTCGGAGATCCCCACGCCCGTGAGTGGGCGTTGAAATCCCCGGCTACCACGACCGGAGTGGGGTGCGCGTCCGCCAACAGAGCCCCGACCTCCGTGAGCCACTGCTCGAACTCGGCGAGGCTTCTGTTGGGCGAGAAGTACACCCCAATCACTGCAGTGTCGCCCAGCGTGGCGAGGACGCACCCTCGGCCCCTCACTACTCTGTCGAGTTGGTGGGGGCCGGTTCGCTGGGCGACGATAGCCACCAAGCCGTCGCTGTCATTGGCCCAGTTGGGGCCGGTGCGCACGTAATACGGCTCGGCGACTACCGCCACTGTCGTCTGCCACTGCGTCACGGTCTGGGCCAGTAGGTCCTGGGCCGCGGCGCAGTGGTTGACGTTGGCCTGCAGCATGGAGATTTGGAGAGCCATTAAATTTGGGCGGTGTCCATCTCCTCCTCATTGGACGGTGGCGACTGGGTCGTTGGGGTGGTCTTGGGTTCCACCCCCCCTGTCGCCTTCCGTTTCGCCTGACCCCTCTTGCGGGAGGCTGCCCGGCACTTGACGGAGCCAAGTCTGTGTCCGGAGTCTACTCCCTCCGCGACACAGACGGGACACCTGGGGTCCGCAGAGCAGGCGGCCGCCTTGTGGCCCTCCTGACCGCAGCGGAAACAGAGTGCGCTGCGGTCAGTTTTAGCTGCGCACTTGGCCCCCACGTGTCCCGGCTCCAGGCAGCGGAAGCACCGCGCCTGCCTTGGCTCCAGGGTGGTCAACTTAACTGTTGACCACCCGACGACGATGCGGCGGCCGTCCGTCAACTTCCTGGCCGCCGCAACCGGGCACCGCAGCAGGCAGTGCCCTGTCGACCAGGGGGGCGATTAATGTCGCCCACACTGATGGAGGCGACAGGGCAGCCTCCCTCTTCCGCCAGGATTTTGGCCACCGCCACTTGGTCGCCGCATCGCCCAGGCCTGAGATGCGCAACTCTACGCACCTCTCTGGCCTGGCGACACGGACCTCCTCTCCGAACGTCTGCCGAAGTTTCTCCGCCAGGGCGTCCGCCTTCTGCGCCCTTTCGGCGCCACCCACCTCCAGAATCCGTCCTCCGGTCACGGCAGTGCGAATCCGGAGGCCGTCAATGCCGAGAGTCTTGAGATCTATCGATCTCTCGGCATTGGTCATCACCTGGTTGTAGTTGACGCCTTTTTCTACCGCGCCCGGCTGCAGTGTAACACACACTGCAGCGGTTGTCGGGGCGCGGATTCTGCGCCTCGCCTTCGCCTGCTTTGCAGGCTTGGCAGGCGCCTTGGCGCTCGGCGGTGCTGGGGTTGCCTTCGTCTTCTTTGGCCGCGCCGCCACCGCGCTCCACGCCCCCTTCACAGGTGGCGGGGCGGCGGCGGGAGCCTGCGGGCGCGGCTGACGGGCAGCTTCGGCCTCCTTCGCCGCGGCACTCTGCTTCTTAGGCCTCTTCCTCTTTCCCCTCAGCTCCCCGTCTGCCCCAGAGGGGCTGGCCCCCGCCTCCTTCTGCCCGTCTGACGCGACAGACGAGAGGGACGGAGCCAGGGGAGGCGCGAGGGGAGGGGAAGTAAGTGCAGAAGACTCGGGCCTCCGGCTGGACGTGGAGGCCCGGGGTGCCGCTTCTGACTCAGCGCGAGCAGCCCTCGCGGCATTTCTCGCGTCCGCCTGGAGAGGCGGCACCTCAGGCAGCAGGCGGTCCTGGAAGCCCGCGAGTCGCGAATCGATCATAAAGCCGATCTCCTCGCGACTCATCTTCAGGGCTTTCACTTCCGCCCGCACGGCGACGAGCTCTGCCTGCAGGTTGGCGACCTCCTCGTTCGTAGTGCGGGCCTTGAGTTGGTGGGCGAGCTCCAAAATGGAGCTAAAAGCCTCCCTCAAGTCCCGCACATATTGCCCCTTGAGCTTGGAGCTTTTTGTGGCGATGGTTTGCACCACCGCCACCGCCGCCTCGATGGAGCCCGTCAACTGTTCGGCGTTGACGGGCTTGGAGGATGGTGTTGGGTCCGACGTCGGTGTGGGAGTCTTTAGGAGGAAAGACTCCCTCCGTTGTCGGACTTCCTCCGCTAGCTCCTTTTCAGCACGGAGCTCGAGCTCTCGCTCCATCGCCCTGTTCAGGTCGGCCTTGGCTTGCGCCAGGCCGACGTATTCGCCTGTGGTCGGGGGGCGACCTCTCTTTTTCACCTCCACCGGGCCGGAGCTGTCGGAGTTGAGGCGTTTCCGCCACAACCGACCCGGCGATGATGGACGCGAGTCCGCGTCCACCATTGAGGCGTCACTGGACGCCGACGAGTCCCTGGTGTTATAACGCGTCAGGGCGACGCGTGCCTCTTTTGTCACCAGCGGGTGTGGTGACGGGGTTCGCAACTCCCCCTTGCTGTTCTCCTCCTCCTTCTCTTCTGCTACGTTTGTTTGTTTAGTTTTTATAATTGAGACTTCCATAATAAAACCCACGAGTGGGGGAGAAATAACGGTCCACCCGGGCAGAGATCCCCCAATACCCGGGTAAGCGTAAGTTTGTAACCCAACCGAGGGGTCCGCAGGTGCCCGGCTGGGGGTGAGCTTGCAACTGAACTTCCCGTCAGCCATGCATCCCTGGCCACACACTATAGCACAAGATTCGGGGTGATTTTTTAAAGAGGTTTTCTTCCTCGCGACCCGGGCGGTTAAGCCAAGGCCCTCGTCCCCGATATAATCGGGATTACGATGTGTTGACGGTGGCAGGAACACAAGTCCCATGCCTGCTCGACGGTAGTGTTAGTACACGCCGAGCCCGTCCCTACATGGCGCGACGTCTAGCGTCGACGCCACCGCCTCGGCAGCCTGAAATTCGGCTCCGATTTTCCCTTAGTCGCCTCTTACGACACCCACGGGATGAGATGGGGTGGAGCTATTCGGCGCCGGCTCCACACGGCAGACGGCGATTTAAGTTTTTTTTTTTTTTTTTTTTGGGGGGCCAGACTACCCACTAAACCCCACGTGTTCCTCTCCGCCTATTGCCGAGCCGCGGGGTACACGAGTGTTCACCGCGACTCGGCCAGGAGCGCCCTTGCAGGCCCGCCTCGGGGGGCCAGGTCTTTAGGCCCCCCTAACCTTCGAGTTGGTCTGCGCCCCCGGAACAACAGACAGGCGCATTCCGCCACGTGGCCGGGGACGGCAGGTCCTCCACCCACCGCCCGTGGCAACTCTCAGTCGGGGCCGCGGGCGAACAGGGTTCGCCGGCGACCCCTCGCTGGTGGCCTGCGGGGCGGTTGAGTGAGCCCAGCTCGCTCCCGCTCCCGCAGGGCCTCTCTCTTGGCCGCCATCACCTCGCTTGCAAACGAGGTGATGGCGGCCCAACACCGCCCGCTGCCGGCCATGGCTTCCACGATGGCCGGCAGCGAGAGATCCATGCCGATGACGCTCGTCAGGGCCGCTCTCTGCTCGTCCCATGCTTCGCACACGGCCCGGGTGTGATGGGCCGTGTCGGGGTCGCCGCTGGTGCAATTGCGGCACCGGGGCTCCGTTTCCACCCCCACCACCTCCCACAGGTACTTGGCAAAACAGCCGTGACCCGTGAGAAGTTGGGTGAGGTGATACGTGGGAGCCCCATGACCCCCCTCCACAAACTGTCGCAGGACGGGCCGAGCGGCCCTAACGAACGCCGTCGGACTTCCCTCCATTCGGGCAGCCCACGTCCGGAAGAGATCGTCGCGAGACTCCTGTCTCCAGCGCTCGATCTCCTCCGGAGGCGGGCTACCACCAGCTCACGGCGATTTAAGTTTTTTTTTTTTTTTTTTTGTGGGGACGTGGGGACTGCATTTACGCACTTCGCTCGCCCACCGCGGGGACGATGGGTCCGCTTCGTGTGGGACTCCTGGCCCCCGGAAAGGGGGCCAGACTACCCACTAAACCCCACGTGTTCCTCACCGCCTATTGCCGAGCCGCGGGGTACACGAGTGTTCACCGCGACTCGGCCAGGAGCGCCCTTGCAGGCCCGCCTCGGGGGGCCAGGTCTTTAGGCCCCCCTAACCTTCGAGTTGGTCTGCGCCCCCGGAACAACAGACAGGCGCATTCCGCCACGTGGCCGGGGACGGCAGGTCCCCCACCCACCGCCCGTGGCAACTCTCAGTCGGGGCCGCGGGCGAACAGGGTTCGCCGGCGACCCCTCGCTGGTGTCCTGCGGGGCGGTTGAGTGAGCCCAGCTCGCTCCCGCTCCCGCAGGGCCTCTCTCTTGGCCGCCATCACCTCGCTTGCAAACGAGGCGATGGCGGCCCAACACCGCCCGCTGCCGGCCATGGCTTCCACGATGGCCGGCAGCGAGAGATCCGTGCCGATGACGCTCGTCAGGGCCGCTCTCTGCTCGTCCCATGCTTCGCACACGGCCCGGGTGTGATGGGCCGTGTCGGGGTCGCCGCTGGTGCAACTGCGGCACCGGGGCTCCGTTTCCACCCCCACCACCTCCCACAGGTACTTGGCAAAACAGCCGTGACCCGTGAGAAGTTGGGTGAGGTGATACGTGGGAGCCCCATGACCCCCCTCCACAAACTGTCGCAGGACGGGCCGAGCGGCCCTAACGAACGCCGTCGGACTTCCCTCCATTCGGGCAGCCCACGTCCGGAAGAGATCGTCGCGAGACTCCTGTCTCCAGCGCTCGTTCTCCTCCGGGGGCGGGCTACCACCAGCTCGCCGAATCAGGGCACCCTCCTCGTACACCCTCTTGAGGACGCCAGCCTCGAGATCCCAGGGGATGCTGCCCGCCAGGACGCACGCCGTCTCATAGGAGACGGTGCGGTACGCCCGTGCGGCCCTCTGCGCGATGGCCCGCTGCGGTCGACGCAGCAGGGTGACATTGGCCGCGCAGAGGGCCTCCGCCCAGATAGGCGCTCCATAGAGCGCCTTGGAGCTTACCACACCGTCGTAGAGACGGCGGCAGGCAGACCCCGGTCCTCCTACGTTGGGGAGCAGCTGCGAGAGCATTCCGGCAAACGCTAGCACCTTCGGCGCTAGCTGCCGGAAATGCTCCGCGAACCCCCACCGACCGTCGAGAACCAGCCCCAGATACTTGAGGCTGCGCCCGACGGCGATGGAGGTGCCCCCCACCACGATCGTGGCATCTCGAGGCGGCGCCTGCCGAGGCCCATGAAAGAAGAGGGCCTCGGACTTCTCGAGGGCGACCTGAAGGCCGAGCGCCCCGATCCGGCGCACCACATGGGCGACGCCTGCCGTCGCGAGGACGGCGGCGTCGCGGAACGTTGGGCCCCGCGCGGTCACTAAGGTATCGTCGGCGTAACAGAGTACGCCGACTCCCCGAAGCGTGGCACCGCGCAGGACCCAATCGTACCCGATGTTCCACAGGAGCGGCCCAAGCACCGACCCCTGTGGAACACCACACCTCATCTCCTTGCGGACCACTCCGTCTCGGCCCGGGTACGTGATGACCCGGTCCACGAAGTAGTCCGCAAGGATTCGCCTGAGGTACCACGGTACGTTGTGGTACCCCAGGGCCTCCGCGATTGTCTCCCTGTGTTGAAGGCGTTGGCTATGTCGAGCGACACGGCCAACAACACCCCGCCCCCGGCGATCGCCTCGTCGACGCTCCCCGCAGTCGGGAAACGGCGTCTAGGGTCGACTTCCCGCGACGGAAGCCGAACTGACCGTCGCTCAGATCGGGCCCCGCCCCCTCCAGGTGCTTGACGAGACGCGCAGCGAGCACTCGCTCGAACATCTTGCACGTCTCGTCAAGCAGCACGATGGGGCGGTAGGCCGACGGTGCCTCTGCAGGGCGCCCGTGCTTCCTGATAAGCACGAGCCGTCCGGTCTTCCATCGTCGCGGGAATCTCCCCGACGCCACACACTCCGACATGAGGGACAGCGTCTCCTCCTCGAGTGCCGGCATCGCTAAGGCGACGACCTTCCCAGGGACACCGTCCGGGCCCGGGGCGCGCTTCCTGGCTTTGAGAGCCAGTATCGCCGCCCCTAACTCGGCCTCGGACACGGGAGGTGCCGCCTCTGCGTCGTCTGCTGCCGGCACTCGGTGACGGCTCGGCGCTGCCATCCGCGGCGGGACCCACTCTTCCCGCTCAGGGAAGAGGGAACTGACCACTCGGCCCAGAAACTGCGGCTCAAGAGTTCTAGTGAGGGGAGGCGCCCAGGGCCGGAGCTTCTGGCTCACGGTTTTATACGGGCGCCCCCACGGATCTCCATCTAGGCTCTCGAGCCACTCCCTCCAGGCCTCGTCTTTGGCGGCTATGATTGCCGAGCGAAGGGCCGCACGAGCGGCCCTGTATGCGGCGAGCAGCTCCTCTTCGCGGGCAAGGTCCCTGACGGCCCTCCTGCGGCTGCGAGTGTACTGCCTATGGGCCGCGTGACTAGCGGCACGCAGCCCGGCAAGGTGGGGTCGCCACCAGTACACTCGCCTCCGAGGGAGGGCTGGCCTCGCTCTCTGCATCGCCGCATCGCAGACGCGAGTCAACTTTTCAGCGAGTCTGTCGCACCTCGCGTCCGCGTCCGGGCCGCTCTCCACCCCACCAGCAACCCAGCGCTCGACGATAGCCGCCTCTCGGGCCAGTTCCCGGTTCAGCGAACCGAGGCTCCACCGCGGTCCTTCTCCTGGAAGAGGGCGGTTATCACCTCCTCGGGCAGTCGTTGAGTGAGAGACCACGTCGAACCGTATGTAACGATGGTCCGACGCGGTCTCCACATCCTCAACGACCCGCCAATTGCGAGTGCGGCTAGCCAGGGCAGGGCTAGCAAACGATAGATCTACTATCGAGCTGCCCTGGGGCCGCACCAGCGTAGGAACCGCCCCCCTATTGAGCAGCACCAAGCCGTTGGACACCGCCCACTCCTCCAATATCTCCCCCCGGCCGTCGGTCCTCGGAGATCCCCACGCCCGTGAGTGGGCGTTGAAATCCCCGGCTACCACGACCGGGGTGGGGTGCGCGTCCGCCAACAGAGCCCCGACCTCCGCGAGCCACTGCTCGAACTCGGCGAGGCTTCTGTTGGGCGAGAAGTACACCCCAATCACTGCAGCGTCGCCCAGCGTGGCGAGGACGCACCCTCGGCCCCTTACTACTCTGGCGAGTTGATGGGGGCCGGTTCGCTGGGCGACGATAGCCACCAAGCCGTCGCTGTCGCTGGCCCAGTTGGGGCCGGTGCGAACGTAGTACGGCTCGGCGACTACCGCCACTGTCGTCTGCCACTGAGCCACGGTCTGGACCAGTAGATCCTGGGCCGTGGCGCAGTGGTTGACGTTGGCCTGCAGGATGGAGATCTTAGGAGCCATTTATGTTTGGGCGGTGTCCATATCCTCCTCGACTGTCGGCGGCGACAGGGTGGTTGGGGTGGTCCTGGGTTCCACCCCCCCTGTCGCCTTGCGTTTCGCCTTGTCCCCCTTCTTGTGGGAGGCTGCCCGACACTTGGCGGAGCCAAGCCTGTGGCCGGACGCCACACCCTCCGCGTCACAGACGGGACACTTAGGCTCTGCGGAGCAGGCGGCGGCCTTATGGCCCTCCTGCCCGCATTGGAAGCAGAGTGCGCTGCGATCAGTCTTCGCAGCGCACTTTGCCCCCACGTGTCCCGTCTCCAGGCAGCGGAAGCACCGCGCCGGCCTCGGCTCCAGGGTGGTCAACTTAACTGTTGACCACCCGACGACGATGCGGCGGCCGTCCATCAACTTCTTGGCCGCCGCAACCGGGCACCGCAACCAGGCAGTGCCCTGCCGACCAGGAGGGCGATTGATGTCGCCCACCCTGATGGAGGCGACAGGGCAGCCTCCCTCGGTGGCCAGTGTCTTGGCCACCGCCTCCTTGGTCGCCGCATCGCCCAGGCCCGAGATGCGCAACTCTACGCACCTCTCCGGCCTGGCGACACGGACCTCCTCGCCCAGCACCGCTTTGAGCTCGGCCGCCAGGGTATCAGCCTTGGCGGACCTGTCGGCGCCACCCACCTGCAGGATCCGTCCCCCGGTTACGGCGGTGCGGAACCGGAGGCCGCCAATGCCGAGAGTCTTCAGGTCTATTGACCTCTCGGCACTGGTCATCACCTGTTCGTAGGTGACGCCCCTCTCCACCGCGCCCGGCTGCAGTGTAAGGCACACTGCAGCGGTTGTCGGGACACGGAGTTTGCGGCGCCTCGCCTTCGCCTGCTTCGCAGGCTTGGCGGGCGCCTTGGCCTTCGTCGGTGCTGGGGCGGCCCTCTTTGGCCGCGCCGCCACCGCGCTCCACGCCTCCCTCACAGGTGGAGCGGCGGCTGCGGCAGCCCGCGGGCGCGGCTGGCGGGCGGCTTCGGCCTCCTTCGCCGCGGCGGTCTGCCTCTTGGGCTTCTTTTTCTTCCCGCCCGCATGGACCGCCCCGGAGGGGCAGGGACCCGGCCCCCTCCGCCCGCCCGTCACGACGGGCGACAGGGGAGGTGCGGGGGGAGGGGAAGACTCGGGCCTCCGGCTGGACGTGGAGGCCCGGCGTTCCGCTTCGGCCGCTGTGCGAGCGGCCCTCGCGGCGTTTCGCGCGTCCGCCTGGAGAGGCGGACGGATGCGTACTTCAGGCAGCAGGCGGTCCTGGAGCCCCGCGAGTCGCGCGTCGAGCATAAACCCTATCTCGTCGCGACTCATCGGGGGGGGAGCGGACTCCGCCTGCCGCTTCAGCGCCAGCTTTTCGGCCCGCTCAGTGGCGAGCTCGGCCCGTAGGTGGGCCACCTCCTCGTTTTCTGTGCGGGCCTTGAGTAAGTGGGCGAGCTCCAAAATGGAGCTACAGGCCACCCTCAAGTCCCGCACGTACTGCCCTTTGAGCTTTGAGCTCTTGGTGGCGATGGTTTGCACCACCGCCACCGCCGCCTCGATGCGCCCCGCCAACTGTTCGGCGTTGACGGGGCCGGAGGATGATGGTGTTGGGTCCGTCTGTGTGGGAGTCTTACGGAGGTAAGACTCCCTCCGTTGCTGGACCTCCTCCGCCAGCTCCCTCTCCGCTTGGAGCTCGAGCTCCCTCTCCTTCGCCCTATTGAGGTCGGCCTTGGCTTTCGCCAGGCCGACGTATTCGCCCGTTGTTGGTGGGCGGCCTCTCCTCTTACGCTCCACAGGGCCGGAGCTGTCGTCGCCAGACGCCGACTTGAGGCGTTTTCGGCGCCCACGTCCAATCGGCGGAGACGGACACGAGTCCACCTCCACTGCTGAGGTGTCGCTCGACGCCGACGAGTCCCTGATGGTGTAACGCGTCAGGACGACGCGTGCCTCTTTCGTCACCAACGGATGTGGTGACCGGGTTCGCAACTCCCCCTTCCTCTTTTCGCTTTCCTCCTTCTCTTCTTCTACGGTTTTGGTGTGTTTGTTTTTTAATAAATTTGTATCCATAATGTACCCACGAGATGGGGAGAACTACAGGTCCACCCGGGCAGAGATCCCCAATACCCGGGCAAGCGTAGATTTGTAACCCAACCGAGGGGTCCGCAGGTGCCCCGGCTGGGGGCGCGCTCGCAACTTAACTTCCCGTCAGCCATGCATCCCAGGCCGCACGCCGGAAACACAAGATTCGGGGTGATTTTTTAAAGAGGTTTTCTTCCTCGCGGCCCGGGCGGTTAAGCCAAGGCCCTCGTCCCCGATATAATCGGGATTACGATGTGTTGACGGTGGCAGGAACACAAGTCCCATGCCTGCTCGACGGTAGTGTGAGTACACGCCGAGCCCGTCACTACGCGGCGCGACGTCCAACGTCGACGCCACCGCCTCGGCAGCCTGTAATTCGGCTCCGAGTTTCCCTTAGTCGCCTTTTACGACACCCACGGGATGAGATGGGGTGGAGCTATTCTTAGCCGGCACCACACGGCAATGGGGAGATAACTCCACCACAGGAGCCTGAGATTCGGCTCCGTCTATCCCTTAGTCGCCTTTTACGACACCCACGGGAGGAGATGGGGTGGAGCTATTCTTAGCCGGCTCCACACGGCAAACTCCACACGGCCTCCACACTAAGTGGCAGCCCCTCCGACCCACTCGCACTCCAACACGCCCTCTGCCAAAGCAGAGGGACGCTTGGAGTGCGGCACGACGGGTCACGCCCATCTCGGCAGCCTGAAGTTCGGCTCCGATTTTCCCATAGTCGCCTTTTACGACACCCACGGGATGAGATGGGGTGGAGCTATTCTATGCCGGCTCCACACGGCCAACGGCGATTTAAGTTAGGTTAGGTACTAACAAACATAAATAATTAAGATAGTAAATGTGTACATTAGATACATACATATTTTAAATGGCTCATTTTTTTTTTTTTTTTTATTTTTTTTTTATTTTTTTTTTTAAATAGATGCAAACGAGCACACGTTTTGTCTGATGGTAAACGATTATCGCCGCCCATGGACACCCGCAATATCAGAGGCGTTACAAGTGCGTTGCCGGCATTTTAAATCGCACAATTATGGACTGCCAACTATCAATCCGAACTATTCCTCGGACCACTCCCCATGGTAAATGCGGTAGAAGATGCACAGCGAAGCCACATCTTTACGCAGAGGCAGAGAGTCTAGCCGAATTGGAAGTTCGGCTCCGCTGAATGCGGTCCAGAGGGTGGAGCTGGTACCCCTGCCCAAAGATGAGGACAGTATTCCATGTGAGGTCGAACCTGCGCCTTATAAGCTGAAGGTGAGACGGAATGTATCCGCCGTGTGGAGCCGGCATAGAATAGCTCCACCCCATCTCCTCCTTAGGTGTCGTAATAGGCGACTAAGGGAAAGTAGCTGGGCCGCCATCGCCTCGTTCGCTGGCTAGGAGTGGCGAGGTGGTGACGGTCAAGGAAAGGCCCTGCGAGACCGTTTGACTTGGGCTCGCTCTCCTGCCCTGAGGGCCCCTAGCGAGGGGTCGACGGCGACAGGGAGTCGCCCGCGGCCCCGAACGAGAGTGGCCACAGGCGGCGGGTCGGGGGACCTGCGGAGTGATCTGCCCCCCCGAACCCGAAAGGACGTCCCTAGCCGAGTCGCGGTGAGCATCCTATCCCGTGGCTCGGTACTAGGTGAGGAGGAACACGTGGGGTTTAGCGGGTAGTCTGGGCAATTCCCCCCCCCCTTCTCCCGGAGGCCAGGAGTCCCACACAAAGCGAACCCACTGCCCCCGCGAACTGGCCAATGAGGTATGTTATTACAACTAAAAAATATAGTTGCAAACAATTCTTCTAGAAAGAAGAAAGAAGAAAGAAAAAACGTTTATTCTGACAAACACAGTACAGAGTATGAACAGAGTTTAGTTTATAGGATGTAAGTAATTATCCTGTGTTATGCCAAAAAAGGCGCCCATCTCAGCATATTGCTGCAGTCAGAGTGACTGCAGCGCTGGTCTTACGATAGGGCCCGCGCCCGGTGTCGCCAGTCTGCCCGTGTCCAGTGCTGTATATTTGTGTGTTAAATTTGGTGTGAGATATATATATATATATATATATATATATATTTATATATGTATAAATCCATACACATGCATAAACAGTAAATAATAATATATTATGTGAGAGATAAAATACTGAAAACTAACAAACAATGTTATACACTCCCAGCTTGCGGCTCAACAACAGACCAAATATTTTCATATGTAATCTGTGCGAGCCGCGCAAAACATTTGTTGGGATTCTACCTCTTTTGTCTGTGACAAAGGAAGAGAAAACCGCGTACGAAGGCCTTTTCTACTATAGTCTGGCCACTGAGAGAATGCGTTTCTGACAGGTCGTGATCCAATGGGCGATGTAACTTAGAACTGGCGTACAATTTATGGCAAAATTTTAAATATCTTTTATTAACCTTAATAATGAGTTTTAACATTGAATCAAAATCAAAATTGAATAATCATGCCAATATACAATAAACGTTTTATTTTGGGCTAAAGTTATTAACAATTAATTAATAAATTAATTTAAGAACAATAATTTTTAAAAGTCTAACGACGTCAAGCTGCGCTGTTTCAAGGTTATGTCAACAGTTTGTTTTTGTAGTGATGAGACAAAATAATAGGTTATAGTAACTGATTATTTTTGTAATCGTAATATATTCTGTCGGTCGATATATTGTTAAATAAAACGTTCTAATTTTATAATATTTTATTTTTTTATCTTTATTGAATACACAAAAAAACAGTATAACAAGATGAGTTACAAAGTATGTAAGGATGTCGTACAGTCGAATGTTGTCACTATTTCAGGGAAATGTGCCGAAATGCTTTGGGCATTTATACGAACGACATTAAAGTTCCTGGGGATATCGGAGAAATTATTTGAGAGTGTGTATAATGTACTTGATACATATTTAATATAGTTTATAATACGATATAGGTACGACCAAACCAAACTTAAGAAAATAATTGTCGTGATATCAGTCAGATGAATTAAAAATAAATGGAAAACTATTTTTATCCCTTTATATTTCTGGTAAAAAAATGGCAACCCAAAATAGCGTTGTGAGGACCGTCATTTTGTGACATACACAAACGGTCGTCGTCTCTTGTTGTTTTGCGCGCATAGACTACGTTTTTCAGTTTTCTCGTTGTGGGGGGTTTTCTTTTATTATTATTATTTTTTATTTTGCCAGGAATGAATACTTTAATAGGTCGACGCTTCTAGCATCTTTGAAAGCAGCTGATTTGTTTAGGGTAGGAAAAACTGCTTTATCCAATATTTTAAAAGATATTGGATTTCAATATAAGAAAACAGACAAAAGGAAAATCTTTTAGAAAGAAATGACGTAATATTAAAAAGAATTACTTTTCTAAGAGAAGTAAAAAAATTGATAATTGGGACAATGTCGTTTTCATTGACGAGACATGGCTGAACACCAATCACGCGCATTCTTGTTCTTGGACAGATGACACTCAAGCGTCGAAGTCGAAAGTGCCAATCGGTATAAGAGCACGTCTCATAATATGCCACGCTGGTCGTGCGAAGTATGGTTTTGTGGAAAATGGTTTATTGGCATTTGAGTCAAAAATTACTACTGACTACCACGAAAAAATGAATGCGGATGCATTCAAGGAGTGGGTCCAGGATGTGTTGCTACCTGGCCTTCCAGAGCCTTTAATTATAATAATGGATAACGCCCCTTATCATTGGGTGCAAATAAATATAGCACCTAATAGAAAAGAGGAATTGGTGGCTCGGCTGCAAAGAAGTGGCTTTGACGCAAATATGTCAATGCTAAAAGCGGAGCTGGCTCTGGAGTACGGTCATCGCGTTCTCCGAATTCCTCCATATGACTGCCAGTACAATGCCATAGAGCTAATCTGGGCTCAAATTAAAGATTATGCAGCCCGTCATAATACTTATCCACCATATGGCATTAAAAAGATGAAGATGCTTTTAAAAGAAGCATGCGAAAAAGTCACAAGAGATGACTGGATAAAGGTGGTTGAAAAAACTAAAAAAATGTATTTGGTAACTTTGACCGCGATATTCGTATAGACACTATGATTGACAATAACATAATAATACATGTTGGTGAAGATGACAGCGAGTCCTCAAGCGAATCGGAGTCGGATTAAATTTTGATTTGACATTATTGAAATCTTAAAACTATGTATGACTGCACGGTTGACCTAGTGGTTTAAGCGGTTACTACGCCGCTTGCTACTGCGCCAAGTGCCGTGGGTTCAAATCCCACGTGGTACATCACTTTGTGTAATCCACAAAGTGTTGTCCTGAGTCTGGGTGTTCTTTGTGTCCGTTACATGTATGTTTGTAAAGTCCCCCGCGACACAGGATGTATATTCCTAATGCGGGAGTTGTATTTTTAAATAAAAAAATAAAATAAAAAATAAAAATATATATTTTCCAATAAATACAGTATTTTTATTTTCTTTCCCTTCATTCAGAAATTACGATTAAATTTAATTCATCCATCAATAATTTTGTTAATATTGTGTTTGAAATGTAATAAAATATATATAAATTGAATAACTATGCATAATGAATTCTATAAATACTGTTACCAAATTTTATAAATGTTATTCGTGGTACATCACTTACAATGGCGAATTTACAAGTGTCAGAAACGCATTCTCTGAGTGGCCGGACTATAGTGTCATGGTGTTGTGGATGTTTTAAGTTAGTGTAAATATAGTAGATGCCTGATTGATGTGTTGTGCGGCGATATGTGTGGCTAGTGAGATGTTTGTGGTGTAGTGTGCGAGGTGTCATCGGTAGGATATTCATCGGTGGCTGTCAGCGCTCAGGTGTTGTGATGCTTTTGGATGTCAATTAAGTATCTCTTGTATCTGATACTGAAACTTGCAAGTGTTGTCAAAGTACGGATCGGCGGAGGCAAGTCATTCCAGCAGCGAGTTGCGGCCAGTTTGAAACTGCCTCTAAAGGCAGCAGTCCTGTGTGTGGGGGTGCTCATAAGGTAGGACGATGCTCTGGTCGCATACCGGTTGTGATCTGTGGACCATGATAACTTGCTGTGTAGGTAATGCGGTCTACCGGTCATCACCACTCCAAAGAGCAGAGTAGCCAGGTGGAGCTTTCGTCTCGATGACATCTTCATCAGGTTTCCACTATTTAGAAAGGGCGTGATATGTGAGCGAGGAGAGATGTTATAACAGTAACGTGCACATGCATTTTGCACTCGCTGAATGAGTCGCTCAGTTCTGCCAAGTAAGCAGGCCCCAAACACCGTGTCAGCGTAGTTCAGCTTGGATAATATTAAAGATTCACATAGCATTATACGCATGAAAGCAACATAGAAATGTGTTTTTTAGCGTTTATAAATAACGTTGATCATGATTATTTTTTTCTTTTGTAAACTATGCAAGTCAATAAGCTCGAGAATTCCTTGCAATCCACTTTTCATTGTATAAATGTGAAAACTATTTTAATCAATAGGTGCAAGCAATTCTCGACCTTATCGACTTTCTTAATTTCATATAAAAATCATATACTCGTATTCATGATCAATATCATTTATAAATGCCAAATACCATGTTTTTTATGTAAATGTCATTAAGGTCATCGAGAATTGTTTGCAACTATATTTCTTTACTTGTATGTGTTAACAATATAAAATATGTGATGTTCATTTGCTTCTCTACGATTTTCTTTTGTTTTTGATAGTGTCTAATACATTAATAATCTTATGAATATATTTTTATTAACATCGATAACGGATATGTTATTAATCTGAATAATGCATTATTGGATTCTACGTTTACTAACGATACCATAAAGTAATCGACTAAATAAAGTAATGAATGAACACATGTAACTTGACTAATAAAACCTAGCTGATCCCTTCGGTGTTACCCGCGGTCGATGTTGTATTTTTACAAAAATTTTCCTTATCCCATCATAGTGTTGCGCCATAAGGAGATGGATCTCGTTTGCACGAGAATAATCGAGAAGAATTGAGGACAGCGCCATCTAGTTTTGGGAAGTGCGCAACTGTGGAAATTATGACGATTTCCTCGACGCTAGATGGCTCTAGAATAATCTATTAAGTCGAGAACCATCGATCGAATATTATCGAACATTCTAGTTATTTCGACAGCCATATAAAAGCGGAACGTGTTAGCCGTACGGGCAGTATTGTTTCAAGATACAGCGAATGAACATCGAAGAGATCTTCTAGTGAGACTAACGAGTGATTTAGTGATTTGTAATTGTAAAAAGTGTTGTTAATAAATATTGTGTTATTTTTTTGGTAATCAATCGACTACTTTGATTCATTTAATACCCAGCTCGTAACAATGGTACATATTAATAATTATACTTCGTAATATCCAAAATATTATTATAATTAACGCCATCGAGTCCCAAAATAAGCAAAGCTTGTATTATGGGTACTAAAGGAATGATAGAAATAGACATATACTTTTTTGTGAATACATAGGTACATATTATACATACAAGAAAACACACTAAGCTCCGAAACAAATATTTATTAATTACATAATTTATTTCACCTTAAAAAAACATAATTCGTAAATTACACTAACATTTGGGCTGAGCTGGAAATCGAACCAGAGACCTCAAGCACAGCAGTCACATACATTATCACTGCGCACACCGAGACAATCAAATGTCTACGACGCCTGTGGTATAAATATATATATTATTGACGATAAGGGGCCATTAATTCGTTACGTAAGACTATTTTCACTAGATTTTGACCCCCTCCTCTATAAAAAGTAAAAGTAAGAATAGATCGACCCTCTGTTTAATATACAGGGTCTGTCGTAAATAATGGATAAGTCGTAAACTGGAGTTGGTCCGGCTATGAGACTATTAGAAAATCGTATCTTTTTGCCAGGGTTTCTAACCGTATGGAAATGGCGTAGACTTTTATGTTTTTTTATAAATTTCGCTACTCTTTGCATTCATTCCGTTGCCATTTCGTTAAATTTAGGTATTTCTGTGTCATTTTTTTTGTATTATAGTCTTGAAGATGTGTATTATTTAGTTTTAGTACTGTTTTAGGCGTTTTTAACGTTGGTCATTTTCAAAATTGTCATTTTAAGATTTTTTATGTTTTTGTTTTACTTAGGGTCAACTTTTGATCATTTACTGTGTAAAAAAAAAGTACGGCGCTATAGCTGCCCATGATCTTAATAAATTATCTAGTATGTGTAGATTCTAAAAAGGTATAACAATGCATACTTCACAAGTAATATTAAGCTACATGAGCGAGATCAATATCAAGGTGAGAAAATATTTTTTTCATGTAATGTTGTAAATGGTTATAAAACTTCGTCATAATGATTTATTTCTGCCAAGATTCTTTACACAAACACTATGGGGTCACTATTAAGGATATTCAAAAGAAAACTAGGTTGTTTTAGTACGTAAAAATATTTATTCAACAACTTAAACTAAATGTTCGAAGTGTCCTCCGCCGGCAGCTATGCACGCTCTACATCGCCTAATAAACGACTAAGAAACAGTACTTCGGCTGCACTGTGGCGTTGTGGTCGTCCTTCACTCGCCCCGCCTACGCCGGTCCCAGGAAATCGTCCTTCCAAAAATGTGTTGTGCACTCTTATGAAGACACGATAGTCAGGATGCCGGGCATTTGGATATTTTTCCCGATAAACTCTAGCAGCTCTATTGGCGTTGCCATCACATAAACCATAAATGTAATGCATGTTTACGTATTCGGCCGGCGTGTATTGTTGAGGCATGATATACAAAATTTTCCAAAATAACACGTGCAATCGATAGCACAACACGATGCCCATAAATGAGAGCTGAGTTGTCAATATCACCAGGTTAACAAGTCCAAATCACAAAGAAAATCTAAGTCCGATATTAGAAAGCAGTAACAAATTGACGACAGTAATGAAAACGAGAGCACATGCGATGGTCAAAATCACACTGAGAGATGTATCAGGAGTGCGCCCTAGCTAAACGCATGCTAACCTTTTCACACATCGTGAGTGTGAAAGGGACGGTGCATCATGCAGTGTGCCTAGTAACAATGTCCTTTTCACGCGGGGAGACCCTTTGTATTGCTGTCTTTGTTCATTTTTTTACCTGATGATCCTTTTTACGAATAAACTTGTAACATGTTTGTCGCATGTAACTATTAGAGCACATCAATTTTAAAATTAAACACCTTTATAAAATGAGGAGGCATGAAATTTTTTTGACAAAAAACTACCTAGTTTTCTTTGAATATCCTTAATAGTGGCCCCATAGTGTTTGTGTAAAGAATCTTGGCAGAAATAAATCATTCTGACGAAGTTTTATAACCATTTACAACATTACATGAAAAAATATTTTCTCACCTTGATATTGATCTCGCTCATGTAGCTTAATATTACTTGTGAAGTATGCATTGTTATACCTTTTTAAAATCTACACATACTAGATAATTTATTAAGATCATGGGCAGCTATAGCGCCGTACTTTTTTTTTACACAGTAAATGATCAAAAGTTGACCCTAAGTAAAACAAAAACATAAAAAATCTTAAAATGACAATTTTGAAAATGACCAACGTTAAAAACGCCTAAAACAGTACTAAAACCAAATAATACACATCTTCAAGACTATAATACAAAAAAAATGACACAGAAATACCTAAATTTAACGAAATGGCAACGGAATGAATGCAAAGAGTAGCGAAATTTATAAAAAAACATAAAAGTCTACGCCATTTCCATACGGTTAGAAACCCTGGCAAAAAGATACGATTTTCTAATAGTCTCATAGCCGGACCAACTCCAGTTTACGACTTATCCATTATTTACGACAGACCCTGTATATTAAGCAAGAATCTAAAGGAAAAAAATAGTTGACTGTAAAGTCGGTTAACGGACGATAGTTTAACATGACAACGTCATAACAGAACATTTATAAAATGATTGCATTCTTATAAAATTTAATCATTTGCGCAAGCGTACAATGAGCGTAACTACCTTATGGCCTCAAAAATCAAATATACAGTATTATTTTACTTAAGACCAGTTTTAAAATTAAATACAAAGACTAAAAAAAATATTCTTATTAATATCCAGTCCTATTTTACATTTGACTAGTATTAAAGTTATTAATTTTTAAATTACGAATATTAAACGATAATTAAAAAAATAAACAAATAAGTTGTGGTTTCTAAAACTAAAATATAAAACAAATCTTTCGTTAATTTTTAAGTTTAAATAATAAAAATGGTAATGGGGGCACACGAGCATACGTATCGCCTGATGGTAAGCGATTAACGCTAAGCGATTAAAAACGAATTGTTAGCATTAATTTTCAGTCTCGTTTTACGTAAGAGTAGCATTAAAATGAAGCGATAAGTGAAAAAACTAAACGATTTTTTTTTACATAATTATTACCATAAATTTTCAGTTAAGCCGTTTAAGAACAATAATTTTGATAGTCTCTTTCCTAGAATACGGTTTCGAGTTTTCCTGACCATAGTTGCCACTTTGGAAAATAATCCTTCGGGTGGAGTAGAAGTGGCCATCACAGAAAGATGCTTTAGAGCTAACGGTTAGCTTGGGAAAAGTCCCTTCAGAGCTCTTCCAGACATTGAGAGGATCTACCATAAGATCCGACAGCGGTGCCGCAACGTATAGGTCCAATTCGGTATTTTTGCCCATTGACGGGTTAGACCTGCCCATAGACCTTGTTCGTTGACCGTAGCTTTTGATGATTCGGAACTAGCCGCTCCCGAATTACCATCATTTTTAGTATTCCAGTTTAAACTTGTCTTCGTATAATTTATTGTTTTTGATAAGGATAAAGGGTCATCATATAAATGATTTTTTTTAATCTAGGATCAAAAAAGGTTGCAACAGAAAAAAGATGCACTTTTTGGATGTTTTCGAATCTTTTAGTAAATTCCGATTGTAAGGAATGTTTCAATCGTTTTGCCAAATCACTTGTTGGCGTTACTGTGTCTAACACAGTTCTCAAACATTTTACTATGGGTATAGCTTTGGTGGAAGTCACGTATTTTTCTGCAATTTGTTCAGTGACGCTATGAAAAGGCTTTAAATTTTTATAGCATCTATTTCTTTTAGCACGACAATTTCATTTGCTTAAAGCATTAGGGGTGCATTTGGGTGGTTTATCAAAACAGAACCTATAGTGCTGCTCATTAACACGAAACGTTCTACCATGTATAGTTGCGAGTTCCACCTTGTTGATACGTCCCCTACCAGATGTTTTAATTTTCCCTCGGGAACATTTTGAAGGGTTTGTCTCAATTCCTCAGCGCCAACACCGCTTGGGCGGAACTAAGTTACTATTTTTCGGACTTTATCTAGAAATAGTTTAATTTCTGGTATTCTTATTGAATTATCTACCACTAAATAAAGGGTGTGAGCTAAGCACCGAACATGCTTAGCTCGACCAAAAGTGATCTCAATGGCTTTAACAATGTTATTGCCGTTGTCAGTAGTAATACTTATAATTTAGTTGTGAGAATTTAAATTTTTTTATAAAGTATACTGTTACGCCTAAAAAAACTCCTTAATTGCAAATCCTTCCACTCATCTATTGTAAGGGAAACGGTTTTAACTGATTGTAATTTTTTAATGACTAATAGTTTTTCGACACGGAACCTTATACAAAGGAGCTACAGTCTTCGTTAATTTCCTAAAACCTAATCCTTCTACAATATTAAACGGTAGACTGTCTCGGCATATCATTTCATTGTTTTGATTTATTTCCATCTGCGGCGTATGCGGAAATTTTCGCAAAAAGCTCCAATGCTTGATCTGGCACGCTTTGTCATTGAAGGTGCAGCTTTAATTTCTGTTGCTGGAGATTGCATCGGTGCATTTTTATTCCCAGACATGGTGATATCTTGAATATCATCTTCACATGAGTTCTACGGTAATAAAATTAACAGGTAATTTCACAAAAAAAATATTAATTTCCGTAAAACAAATTTTATATTTCTGGCAACACTAAAAAAAACGTCAAGTCGTTAACAAAAAGTCAAGCTTATCTTTATTTTAACTTAATGTCACAACAATAACAAACTTTAGTATAAAATATAGTAATTCATGTTACCTGTAAGACAGTGGGATGTTTACGTTCCATGTGCTGCTTTAAATTTGTTGTAGGTATAATTACAAGTTTTTAGTTCTTTTGAACAATAGATGCATATTGCTGTGGTATTAAGATTCTTCATTGTAAAATACTTTCGCCAGCCGCTTTTAGGTATTTTACTGTTAGAATTCATTGTTTTATTTATTAATTAAAAACACGTAACATTAATTTTATCAACGACTAATTTGATGTCACTCGGAGTAGGTACATACAGATGGCGTCGTTTTTATTTAATCAACTTGTAAGTATTAATGCTTTCGTGTTTTTTTATCCTCTGCATAGATGGAGCTGCTTATGATATTAAAACTTACATCAAGTTTTTTCATCAGTCGCCAAAGATGGTACTGTTTACGAAAATCGATTTAACGTAATTTATATCGATTTTAAAAAATCGATTAATATTATTAATCTTTATTTAATTTTTAAGGAACTTTTGAACACAGTTCATGCCAGTTCCATCTTAACCTAAACATATAAACATTTGACAACAACAAAAAAGCAAACAATTTTTTCTCTAATCTACCGCTTAAGTAACTATTTTAACCTATTATATACTCGCAAAAATATCAAAATTATGTCGGTATTTTTACGAGTGCATACAACATTTTAGCCTCACGTGACGTAGGTCTTGATAAGATACTAGTAAATGCACCTAAATCTAATTTATTTATGTTTAATTCCCTAATAATTCTATTTCTATCAGCTTCGTTCTTGACACATTCCATTAAACGGTGATGTACGAGTACATCCTCAACCATGTTACAAAAATGGCAGTTAGACGAGTTAACTTTTTTCATTAAGAAAGCGAAGCCGTTGAGTGGCATATGTCCCGAACGAAGCCGGTGGGCAGTTACCAACATATTACGATTCATCACATAATTACTAGACCACGGGCAGCGAGGAGGTTCATTTTGTATAATTTTATACCAAATTCCTTTAAATTTAGTTATCTCATCAAAGTGGCTTCTCCACTCATCATAACAATGTTTTTTGAATTTTGATAATATTTCCGAATAAATAGGTAAAATATAAATTTGAAGACCCGAAATTGCAGCTCTTTAGCCAGCCTATCTGCCTCTTCGTTTCCCTGTAGACCGATATGTGAGGGTATCCATTGCAATACAATATTCTCATTATTTCTCAACAAAGAGTTTATTTTACTCAGCACAGAAAAGGCTATCGAAACACCTCTGTGTCCAGAGGCGCATCGAGCCAAATGCTGGAGAGCGCTTTTGCTATCGATAATAATTACAACGTTAGCCTGCTGTAAATTAGTAGCGTAAGACAAAGCTTCCGAAATAATTATTAAAAGTTTATTTAAAGAAAATAAAAATCTATTTAAAAAAAAATAGCTCTTGACTAAAGCACAAACCGTGCATGGCCAAATGTATTAATTTGACATTTGACACTGACAACCGACATAATCGTAGCGACTAGCGACGAGACAAGAAAATTAAATAAAAATAAATAAACAATCGCCTTCGGCTGGTTTCTATCTTGTCATCAAAATGATAAAAATTGTACCGATTGTAAACTAAACTAGCCGAATCTCATTGTTAAAAATTAAAAAGACTGAATCTTAATTGAGATATGCCTCGCAAGCCGTGTTATTGGACGCGTAAATTAGAATTAGATCTAGTTGAATTTGTTCGTCAGAGAGACTTTATTTGGCGACCAATTGGTAATACGAACCATCATATTCAACAGAAGTATAAAGCGTATACTGAATTTGCGGCACGGTTAGGTAGAGGGTTTACTGGTAAGTGAAATTTCGTTGTTTTAAAGCTTACATAATTATTTAAACCCGTCCCTATAAACTACAATCTAGAGGATGACACTAATACCTTGAAAATCCGCAGCGTGATAAATATTTTAACCATTAAATTTTTCATTTTTAACGTGGCACTGATATAAGTAAAATTTTTTATTAGCAATAAAATAATAAATAACTCCTTAGCTTCATTATGTAAGTGTATATAGTATTGTGTACCTACTAAAACTCAAATGTATTAGCAGTTAATCTGAGAGTGGCACACATTGCAGTTAAAGTTTGACTGCTTTGAGCATCTTTATTTCATTATGGTGCATTTTCATGCTCAACGAGCATGCACAAACCCCAAGTTTTGTAAAACATAAATAAATAAGATAAAATGTATAATAATGGCTAAAAACATTTTCAAATATTTATTATTTGCCGTGGTAGAGGACACCTTAACATAACTTTTGCCAACTAGCCAACTCTATGGCAGACAGACATGTTTCCAGGCGTACCAAGCCTTGGCAAACATGGAAACGTTGCTTTAAATTTAATACCAAAATAATTCCAAAATACAGATAGGTAACTGTATGCCAATACTTTTATTTAACCATTTGTATACCATATCTGTACTAATATTATAAGTTTGAAAGTTACTCTGTCAGTTTGTCCCACTTTCACAGATATACCACTAAACGGTTTGAATTAATTTTGCTATTGAGATTGTACTTTGGAGAAGGACATAAGTTACTTTTTGCCATGATAACCTACATAATATGTATATGAGCTAGCCATAGGCAAAATTGAGTTAAAATATGTTATTATAAATATATTATGTCATATATTTATTGAAAATCAACAGCAATACTATTATTTTGTAACACAGTAACTTACATATCTGGCCAAATCCAGGTTTTTCTTGTTACAACATGAAATACTATACAAATTATAAAGTATTCCTAATAATTGGGACAGGCTTCTGTGCCCATTAACAAATATGGTTAATAAAGAGGCATGAACAATTTTATTCACATATTATGTAGTACATGGATGGTGGAATAACTTATTCAACTGTACACCTTTTTATAGTCTATGTATAATTATTTTTGTGTATAAACATCTGTACTGATAGTATGAAGCTGAAGAAATTGTTTGGTAGAACTTGCTAATCTTGGGCAGTTAGCTGTCCGATTTGAAAATAAGAAATATTTTGTTGTTAGGTTGCCCATAGAGAGCTAAAAGAAACGGAGTATCGATAAAATATGTTACACAAAACAAGGGAAAATTAATCCTTTCATGGTAATCACATTTCTTAATGCACACTACAGGCAATAGGAAACGCAGACAAGGTTGCACAGGTCACTTCATCATCAGCCAATCGCAGTCCACTGCTGGACATAGGCCTCTCCAATTGCACGCCACTTAGTTCGATCTTTCGAGGTCACTTAATATACATATATTTGTGTATTTATTTATATGCATATTTGTGTTTTTTTTTTATTGAATATGGGCAAACGAGCAGATGTGTTTGTTAGTTTATGTCAATTGCATCTGTATCTGTAGCTGATTACAACTGTAACCTTGATGCACCTACCTTAACAGATCTCTACATCCCCTCCCCCCCAAAGGTTGGCTACTGACATTAAATCCACCGATCTTGTATGAAGTTTTAAAATAAGAAAATAAAAATATCACCATCAATTTTTGTAAGGAGATGTGTGTATCTTTATTTTTTTTATTATCGAATAGGGGGCAAACGAGCAGACGCATCACCTGGTGGTAAGCGATTACCGCCGCCCATGGACACCCGCAACACCAAAAGCGTCACAAGTGCGTTGCCGACCTTTGGGGGGCGGGGAGAGGGAATGGGGGAAGTATTGGGGTATGTTCCTCCGGTATCCTCACTCACTCGGTGAAACACATCGCAAGCGCTATTTCACACCGGTTTTCTGTGAGGCCGTGGTATGAGATACCACGAATTAATCACTCCGGTCGAGCCGGCCCATTCATGCCGAAGCGTGGCTCTCCCATGGAAAAATATAGATATCTAGATAGAGTGCCTCTTTTTTTACATTTAATTAATAATAGTAGAAACTTTAGATTTCTACTCTACAAAGGAAGAATGCCGCTAAATTTAAAAAGAGCTGTTTCATTGATACACCCTAAACAATCTGCAATTATTTGTTTGTGTTTGGGTGTTCTTTTTTAATATGTATGTATTTATAAAATCAAATTAATATTTATTTATGATCATAGGTGTACAAGATGTTACAAAATAAATGAAGTTTCTCTTTGGTCTACCTAGTTGTAAGAGTACAAATGTAGTTTTTATAATAAAATTTCAAAACGGATTAATTTTAAGAACTAATATATAAATAAATAAATAGTTATATTATAAATGCTAACGTAACACTGTCTGTCTGTCTGTCCTGCTTTTACGGCCAAACCGACGCACCGATTTTTATGAAATTTGGCATGAACTTCCTTTGATTCTTGAGGAAGGACATAATATATACCTATATAATCTTTGCTGCGATAACCGACAATCGCTGGCGGAACCGCGCTCATAAGCTAGTATATAAATAAATAAAATATATAAAAAGTATATATCAGTTGTCTAGTACCAATAGAACAACAGACAGACAACGAACTAAACTAAGCTTTGCTTAGTTTAGTTCGTTGTCTGTCAGATGTCTGAATATATTAAAAGTCATTATTTTTCATAAACTTCAGTTGCACGCACGAAAAAACATGACTGACATTCCGCCTGAGCCGAGCGTGCAAGCGAGAGCGCGGTACAAGAGAGGCACGATCGACCTAAGCGTTCGACTCGTAACGTAATAAGAAAACTTGATGAAAAATATGAGATTTTTCATCAAAGTTTTTTTATTACGTTATCACGTAAAATTATCGCCCGTAAACCGACTTCACTGACCACCATTTGTCTTATGTTACAGCACGATCAGTCCGAGATCGCTGGGTGAACATCCGTACCACTTTCAACCACAATTTGAGAAGAGTAGACAAGTCTAAGGAGTCGGCTAAGAGTCCTGCAGACATATACGTCCCATGTTGGCCACTTTGGAAACCTTTACAGTTCCTAAGAGAGACATCCAAGAAAGATGATTTTTTTGATGTAAGTCTTGTTGTTGATAAAAAAAACTTTTACCAGTCTTTGTACAGTGGAACCATAGTGCTTAAGTTACTGATCCGATTTTAACGAATGAGGTGTAAATAGTTTCGTAAAAATGTTTTTCAATTCTTAAGTTTTTAGCTTGGGTTTTTTATAACTTTTTCTTGTTTATTAGCAGTGCGTGGTATGTTCATATGAATGAATAAGAATAATAATAAATGAATGATAAAGAATCATCAAATCGGTTGACCCAGTCGAAAGTTCCGAGGTAACAAACAATCGAATTGTTGAACCTCCTCCTTATTTTGAAGTCTGTTAAAAAGATACCAGTCTTTTAATCAACATTAGCTTTTGAAATTTGGAAGAAAATGTTTTGGATTGTAAAAATTCGAAATATTTATCTGTCTGTTTGTTTCACAGGCTTGGTATTTTTTTAGTTCAAATTATACTGTGTCATATAATTTTTAACTTGTTGAATCTAAAATATTAGTAACAATTTAAATGTATGTAACTAGAACATGAAATCTAAATATATTGAAATAAATAAAACAAACATATTCATTTCAGAACTATGCTGCGGTTCCTGGCTTTCTCAAAGAGCTATCAAGTAATCTGGATGTGAAGGAAGAAGTTCAATCAGAAGCTGATGATGTGGAGATAGGTTTAAGGCAACGTGGCCAGCGCACAGACAGACCGCGAAAGAAAACTGAAGGAATAAAGAAACCCAATGTCCGAAATAGATGTAAGCTAGTTATTAATGAACTTCTACAAGCGTTGAGGCCTCTAGCTGCAGATGCCCCTCCCGAGCAGCCATATTGGTTCTTTGCAAAACACGTTGTCGGAAGACTGAATTCGATGAGAAAAATAGATGCGGATTGTGCAGCAACTGAAATTCTTAAACTGTTCGATGTTGACGCAAGTGATACTGCTTTAAAATTGAATGATACGGACTAGTGATCTTGGTTCAAACTCGGCTGGTGTAAAAATTGACAAGAGGCTAGCTTAATTAAGAAGTTTTACTTGGAAGATGTTGGATATATGAATGATGTGAACCCCGCATATATTGTCTGTGGTCCCTTCCCGTGTGCGCTTCCCTGTCGAATACACGCATTAAATGAAGATAAGAAAGTCTTTTATTTCGGATAGTATTCCCACAGGTTATGGGCCCAGAAAGGACACAGGGAGCGCAAATAAGATATTTAACAAAGATTAGATGCAGTTGTGTAGGAATTTGTAGGAATAGGGCAGTGCTAAAAGAAAATAAAAATTTGAAGAAATAAAAAATGGCGTCACTACAGTACCACCCGCAATTAAAAAGCGGAAATTTTTCAAATTGGCTGTTCCGAATAACATGCATAATGGAAGAAAAGAAGTGTCGGGAAGCAATAGATGTCGATGCAAAAAAGGCATTAGAACAAAGAAACACAGACGAGAAGTTTTGTGCAAAGGATGCTGTTGCTAAATCAATAATTGTTCAATGTTTAACGGACATGCACATTGAATATATAAAAGATGCGGTTTGTGCAGCAGACATGATATTAAAATTAAAGAATGCCTTGGAACGTAAAAGTGTATTATCAGATTTATATTGGCGCAAGAAATTGATCAATTTAAAACTTAAAAGTGGACAAAGTCTCGAGAGCCATTTTGTGGAGATAGAAAAAATATTCAGAGAGTTGGAGACAGATAAGAAAAAGTTAGAAGAATCAGAAAAGGTATGCTATTTGTTACTGAGCATGGACAACCAGTACAAAACTATTGTGACAGCATTGGAGGCCACGAATATAGACCTGACAATGGATTATGTCAAAGGAAAACTGCTAGATGCAGAACTGGATATGTCAGAAAGCAGATGTGATGAAGGAGAGGCATTTACAACAGAAACAAAGTTTAAGTGTTACAATTGCAATGAACCCAACCACTATGCGAGAGATTGTCCAAAGCCAAGTAGAGGAAGAGGTGGCGGCAGATCACAGAGATATAGAGGACGGTTTGGAAGATATAGAGGCCGAGGAAGAGCCCATTTGGTTGAAGAAACAGAAGAAAAGTTTACATTGGTTGCCTTTCCAACTGAAGAATTAAGAGATAATCAGAAAATAAGTTTTGCGGTTGATTCCGGAGCAACCCACCATATGGTCAGTGAGACATATGTTAACTATATGCATAACATAGTAGAAATACCAATGATAAATATACGAGTAGCAAACGGACAAGTAATGCATATAAACAGAAAAGGGATATTAAAATTAAAATCAAAAGAAGGACATGATGTAACATTAGAAGCTCATATTGTAAAGGAATTAACGTTAAATTTGTTATCAGTCAAAAGTTTAAATGAGAAGGATTTCGAAGTAGTTTTCAGAAAAAATACTGCAGTTTTAAAGCATAAGAATGGTGGAACTATGCATGGGAAATCGAGTGGAAATTTGTTTCTCATAAATTTCACTATAAAAGATAATCAAGCCTTGATAAGTAAAGAAGAAAGTAATTTGTGGCATCGTCGTTTAGGCCATTTGAATCATGGAGGACTGAGAATCTTGGGCTTGCCATTCTCGAATAATATATGTGACATATGCATGCAGGCCAAAGCAGAAAGAAAACAGTTTCAAGATGCGAGTAGACCGAGGTCAAAAGCTATAGGAGAGTTAATCCACACAGACATAGGAGGACCCCTGTCTGTAGAAGGTTGTAATGGCGAAAAATATTTTGTGACAATAATAGATGACTATTCACATTTTACAGAAGTATACTCATTAAAATATAAAAGTGAAGCTACAGAAGTACTAAAAGAATATGTGATTAGAATGAAGAACCAGGGTTATAACATAAAAAGAATAAGATCAGACAATGGAAAGGAATATCAAGCATTAAAAGGATTCTGTAAAAGTAATGGTATAATACAAGAATTTACATGTAATTATACTCCCCAGCAAAACGGTGTAGCAGAGAGAATGAACCGTACTCTCATGAACAGAGTAAGAGCTTTGTTGCTAGAAAGTAACTTACCAAAGTATCTCTGGGTGAACGCATTAAAATGTGCAACATATACACTGAACAGATCACCTACAAGGGCACTCTATGGTAAAATCCCAGCTGATATTTATTTAGGCACCAAATCGGAGTTGGATAAGCTAAGAGTTTTTGGAAGTAAAGCTTGGGTAGTGAACTTGCCAAGAAAAGATAAATTGCATTCTAGAGCAACGGAGATGAGAATGGTCGGATATGGACCAGCAGGGTATAGACTGTGGAACCCTAAAACAAATGACATTATAACGTCAAGAGATGTCAAGTTTGACGAGTCTAACTATAAATATGAAGAGAAACCCAAAAACCAAACAGAACAGAAATATACTACAGAAAATTATGAAGAAGTAGAATACTTAGAAGATACAATTAATGAAGAAGAAGAAAAAGTAACAGAAGAACAGGAAACACAAGATAGTGACCAAGAAGGCGTATACACCCCAGAATATTCAGAAGTACAAAGAAGACCTAAAAGATTACCGAAAATACCAGAAAAGTTGTGTGATTATGAGGTAGATTTATATGCAGCTTTTGCTTTAATATCGGAAGATCCATTAACATATGAAGAAGCTATAGAAAAAGACTGGAAAGAAGCAATTGACAAAGAAATAAATTCATTAACAAAACTGGAAGTGTGGACCGAATGTAATTTACCAAAAGGAAAGAAAATTATTGAAACAAAATGGGTATTTAAAACAAAACAAGATGGTACTAGGAAAGCAAGGTTAGTCGCAAGAGGTTTTCAACAGGAAATTGAAAATCAAGATTTATATTCACCAGTAGCAAAGATAACAACAATACGCCTAATGTTGTCACATGCAGTCACAAATGACTGGATGGTCAGGCAGTTGGATATTCCATCAGCTTTTCTCAATGGAAAATTAGACACAGAAGTTTACATTGAAGTACCTAAAGGAGTAAAAATATCAGATAAAAGAAAAGTTTTAAAGTTAAATAAAGCTCTTTATGGACTAAGAGAATCACCACGATGTTGGAACGAGACTATGAACACATTTTGTGAGAGAGCAGGAATGAAAAGATCAAAATATGATGTTTGTTTGTATACCGGAAAAGACATTTGGATGATACTATTTGTTGATGATATTTTACTAATGGGAGAAACAAAAAAACATAGAAGAGATGATTAGTAATCTGAAAAAGGAGTTTAAGGCAAAGGATATGGGAATAGTAAAAGATTTCTTGGGAATAAATATAGAAAGAAAGAAAAACAAATTAACATTATCACAAGAAAAATTTATTGATAAAATGTTACAACAATTTTGTATGCAAGAGTGTAAGGCCGTTGATACTCCAATGATGAATGGTTTCCAGGCTTTCCGAACTGAACAAACACCTTCAAACGAAGAATTACCTTACAGACAACTAGTTGGATGTCTAAACTATCTATCAATGTTGACTAGACCTGATATTACATATGCTACAAGCTATCTAAGTAGATATTTAGATAAATACAATGAAGAGTTATGGAAAGCAGCAAAAAGAATACTAAGATATCTAAAAGGAACAAAAGAATTAAAATTAATGTATATGAAGAATGAAGATAATACTATTTTAGCATATTCAGATGCTGACTGGGCGGGTGATAAGCTAGACCGCAAGAGTACCAGTGGCAGCATGATTTTTCATGGGAAAAATCTTATTTCATGGGCGTCTAAGAAACAGACCGCAGTGGCTTTGTCGACAGCTGAGTCGGAATACATTGCTGGTGCAATGTGTGTTGCTGAACTTCTCTACATAAAAGGACTAACAAGTGAACTCTGTATTGAAAAGTGCAGTGTTGAGATGATGGTAGACAATCAAAGTGCTATAAGTATGATGTGTAATTATGAAAATACGAAGAGATCAAAACATATTGACATAAAAGTTCATTTTGTCAAAGACATTGTTTACAAGAAGTTAATTGAAGTTAAATACGTGCAAAGTGAACAAAATGTGGCTGACTGTTTAACAAAAGCATTGTGTAGTAATAAGTTAAAGTGTATTAGATATAAGTTAAATTTGTTTTGATCGAAATAGGCAAGTTGTGTCGAAATGAGGTTATAAGTTTGTATAGTAGAAATGTCACACATGTTATGTCAGATTGTGACAGCTGTCTATTGTCATTAAATTAGTGTTGCCATTGTAAAATGTATAAGTTGTTCCAATTTCAAGTTTTGGATGATAGTAGTAAATATTTGAGAAAACTAATTATTGTTTATAGTAGACTTGAAATTGAGAGGGGGTGTTGGATATATGAATGATGTGAACCCCGCATATATTGTCTGTGGTCCCTTCCCGTGTGCGCTTCCCTGTCGAATACACGCATTAAATGAAGATAAGAAAGTCTTTTATTTCGGATAGTATTCCCACAGAAGAGCCTAGTTCAGACACATAATGGCACTGAGAATGGACTTGACGATTGAAGTTGCTGTTGATTTTGCCGAATGTGACAGAGGTTACCAGAAACGAAATTTCCCTCTCTACCAGTGGCGGATTTACAGATTTGCCGCCAGTAGGCTATTAGTAGGTAGTAGAGGGTAGGTAGCTTGCGTCCGTAGGAAATACCTGTTAATAAACCTACACGTGCTCAATGGGTGGTGCTAAATAAGCTACGACGCCGAGCATTGGGCGGCGGTCAAAAAGACTGACGTCACAGGCCTAACAATCTTTATAGTTAACAATTCTACGGTAACACCTAATATCGTAGAACAAGTGAGAAAAAGAACCATTTACCCTACCGTAAAACAGTTCAGGAGAAAAAATGGGAAAAAAATATTTTTATAATTTTTTCTTGAAAAATCGTCATTAATGAGGAAGTAGAAAGCCAAAGTTCCCTATATTTATTAAAACTTTGCCATCGCTGTGGCTTATGGTTACAATAGATAAAATCATCTTTGAAGTGCACTGTATATCACGTCAAAATTGGTGCGCAATCTGTGCAGAATTTGAACCAGAGTTTTTGAAGTGTACGCTAAACAATATGGTTATAAACCAGAAATACTAGTTACCCCAGACAGACTTTGTTTTGTCAAAATTTGGTGACCTGTCGCAGTCCAATTAAATTAATAATAGAAAAAATAAATACTGAATAAATAAATGTTTTTACTATTTTCCTCACATTTTGTCTCTATAAGAACCTTAGCCTTAACGAAAATCTATACTAATAATGAAACTGAAGAGTTTGTTTGTTTGTTTGAACGCGCTAATCTCAGGAACCGCTGGTCCGATTTAAAACTTCTTTCAGTGTTGGATTTTCGCCCTTAGCAACACAGCGATTCAATTATAAAACAGCTACAGAAAAGCCTTAAGATAATATTTGCTATAAAGCATGTTTTTTTAAATGATCTCTCAATGTGTGAAGCAGTTTCTGTATCAATTATTATCTCGTTATATAGTTTTATCATTAACAGTGAAACCATACGACATTTTTATGTCAATAATTTAATATGTGAATATAAAATTGCACATTACAGTTACTTAAAATAATTTTCTGATACGAAACATATTTTTGCTAATTTGTAACGACTTAAAACTCCTTTCGGCTGAAACAAAGTTAAAAGTTGATTAGTTATTTTGCATACCAAATAGGTTTATTCAACTAAGCGCATGGCCTTATCGCATATGGGTTCTATTGCGCGGTCTGAGACAACTTCTTAAAATGTCTTATTCCGGATATGATTAATTCTGTATGTGTACTTGTTTGTACATGATTATGGTCATGTCGCAAAGCGAGAGAGCGCGTGGAATTCGGGTGTCTCTTTCTGCAAGCAAGTTATGCTTACGAAGGAGGTAGCGGAGCGGGACCAGAAGAGGTTTAAAACTCTTCATGTCCGCCAGGCGCGCAGGCCAGGTACCGCCGACGACTCAGGCGCCGGAGATAGTAATACGATCCACGTGAGGCCACCAGTACACTAGCAGAAGCAAGCCGGAGTGGCGGCGCGAGCTCAAGGTCAAGAAAGGAGCATCAGGGTTCCTACACAGGAGGGGGTCATCTACATCATCATACAGACACTGCTTCACACATTGAGAGAGATCAAACCGTAGGTGGCCCGAGGCACCAAGTTCCAGGAATTTCCTTTCCGTGGGTGCACCTGGTTATCCGCTTTCTAGTTCCTCAGTGCAGTTTTTAGTTAGTTCGAGTCAGAGGCATCAGTCAGTGGTAGATGAGGGGGATTTACGTACAAAAACACACACATAAGCGGTCTATACTAGAACCGGGAGTAAGTGTTTACAGAATTAGTCATATCCGGAAGAGGACATTTTAAGAAGTTACCACAGAGAACCTAATCTGATAGATATCACCCGGATAAATAAAGTAGACTTTTTAGTTTCCTCATTATACCTTGTAAAAAATAACTTACTTCTTGATGCAAGCAGTTTCTACATAAGCGTCCTTTTCAGCTTTGAAGACACATATAGCTCGTTGGAAGCCCAGCAACTCGGCAAGTAAGTCTATGTCTTTATAAGTAGGACGGGCGCGGAGCAACTGGAAAATGCCATTTAGTTTTGAACTAAGCAGAGTTGGTACTATGAATGCCTAGATTAACTCATAGAAAATTTATACTTTTTTACCTACATAGGAAACACCCAAACTCGCAATACAGTAGTACCATACCCACATTGTAGATTAGTGCACTAGTGGTAAACAAAAGATAGCTTATTACCTCAGTAGCAACCTCTACTCTGTCTTCGATCGGAGGCGTCATGTTCCAAAACACAAAACCAGTGACAATTTCATCCCGAAGGTAGAACAACAGTCCGTTTCTATATTTAGCTTCATACTCGCCGCCCCTGATATGAAAATACAACTCAATCTATCAAACAGAAAACGTAAGAATTGACAGAAAATAGTTCATCTATAAAATTATTAGAATTTTCTATTTTAAGTACTAGCAGAACACTTTTATGATTGGAGATGTATTGTGAAAGGTAACAAAAATAAAATACTAATATTTAGATCCAGTAGGTATACTTATCTGCAAAATCAATGAAATCGTAGAAAGGGTCTAGCTGGATAATTATAACGAGTTGGCCCCCAATCGGGAACCAATATCGAAAGTCGAAACTTATGTTTTAAGATTGTCTTGATGTGTAAACACAATTTATGTAGGTACATTTCGTGACCAGCTTCCGTTTTGTCTTTGAGATACGAAAAATAAAACTACACGCAATATATTATACCTATACTAATATTATAAAAGTGAAGAGTTTGTTTTTTTGAACGCGCTAATCTCAGGAACCGCTGGTCCGATTTGAAAATTTCTTTCAGTGTTGGATAGTCCATTTATCGAGGAAGGCTATAGGCAATATATCATCACGCTAAGGCCAATAGGAGCGGAGCCCCCCTGAAGAATGTTTAAAAAACGGTGGAAAATTATTATGTTACGGGCAATAGTACACGTAAACGAGGTTGCGAGGGTCAGCTAGTTAACTATTAAGCTGGTCACTTAATGTACCTACATAAATTGTGTTTGTACATCAAGCCTAAAAACCCTAAGTTAAACCTAACCTAAGTTTCGATATTTCGCATCATACTTATCCGGCTAGACACTTTACGTCTACACTATAATATTGTAAAGAGGAAAGATTTGTATTTTTGTATGTAACGAATAAACTCAAAAAGTACTGGACCGATTTTAAAAATACTTTCACCATTCGAAAGCTACATTATCCACGAGTAACATAGGCTATATTTTATTTTGGAAAAAAATAAGGTTCCGTAAGATATTTGCGTTTTTCAAGAAACAAGGTGTAAAAAATCAACCAGAAAAGTTACTTATTTTACGATTTACAATAATATAGCTTATACATCAGAATAACACGTAGGCTATAATTTATAAAGATACTAGCTTCGCCTCGCGACGTTGCCTGTGATTATTGTCGTACCGCGGGTAGCACCGCGGGGTTCAGCTAGTAAGTGATATAAAAGCACCAGTTTTTGAACTCCCGTATCCCTAAAAGCCTTACGTTTTAAAACAGGGTCTTTTGTCATCACCCTTAGCGTTGTCGGGGAAATAGGACGTGTCCACCTTACATTCTTTGAAAAGTCCAACGGTAGGCATACAAGCGCCTACTTCGCCTACGACCTACAACACAGAAGATTATTAGTACATTCAGTTGGGATTCATCAGTTCATATTTGTGCAGATAGATTAAGAATACAAAGTTTCTCCACCCCTGTTGATCCCGTGGGTGTAGTAAGAGCCGACTAAGGAAAACTAAGCAAGGAGGAAAACTTGAAATAAAGTTTTCACCATGGGAGAGCCACGCTTCGGCTTGAATGGGCTGGCTCGACCGGAGTGATACCACGGCCTCACAGAAAACCGGTGTGAAACAGCGCCTGCGCAGTGTTTCACCGAGTGAGTGAGGATACCGGAGGTCCATACCCCATCCTCCAAAGGCCGGCAACGCACTTGTGACGCCTCTGGTGTTGCGGGTGTCCATGGGCGGCGGTAATAGCTTACCATCAGGCGGTACGTCTGTTCGTTCGCCCGCTATTCCATAAAAAAAAGTCTTGCAACCGCGGTATTTTTTTATAACAACTCCCGCACTAGGAATAATTCCTGTGCGGGGGGTACTTTACAAACCTATATGAAACGGACATAAAGAACACCCTGACTCAGAACAACAATTTGTGGATCACACAAAGTGTTATTCCATGTAGGTTTAAACCCACAACACTTGTCGAAGTAGAGAACGGCATAGTAACCGCTTAACCACTAGGCCAAACGTGCAGTCTAGTATAGTAGGCCAAAATCTCTTTTCCAAGTAGGGATCTATGTCCAGCAGTGGACTATTAAACGCCGTTAGTCATGATAATTAGGAATTTCCTATAACACATCATTACTGTCATCTTAGCAGAATCAGTCGCAATCGTCATATCTTCTTGGGAAAGTTGGAGGTGCAATTGCAAATGAGGAAAGTCTAATACAAGTTTTACTAAATCAGTCAACAACTGAGTGAGCGGTCAATGAGAACCTCGCTGGAACTATATGAACCTACCAGAGACCAAAACTCTGCCGCCTCCCATTTCTAGGGAGCAGTTTTTTTTGTAAATACATACATACACGCAAACCCCCAAACAAATATTTGCTGATCATACAAGTATTTAGTTCGATCCGGGAGTCGAACCCGAGACCTGAAGCACAGCCGTCTCATACGCTACCACTTCGCCAATGAGCGCCCTGTTTACATATGTATGTACAATCTGTATACCGTGGAAAATAATTGAAAGAAAAAGGAAAAAAATCTCTTTGACATATAATGTTACCCCGCTAAGCCATACCTCCATTTCCAGGTCGTCACCCAGCAACACTTTATAATGTGGTTCCATATTACACGGGGTCCAGTAGCCGGTCATATTAGCCCCTGCGATGTAGCCTTGCTCCTCCGCATTGGCGTAATGTTCCATTCGCATGCGCTGGTCTTTCCACTGCGAGTAGAAGCTAGCTGCATCACCAGCCTGACAAATGTAATAACGTATATTATCTAAAAACTTTCTCTTTGCAACTGTCCGCCACTTACTTCTAACCGTACATAACTCGAGAGCTTTTATGTCTATTGTTTACAATCCTTTTGTCTATTCGGGATACGAAAATAGTAACGGGTTGACCAAGATCTTGACTAAAGGTGGCAGAGACTAGAAAACTACTTCTTTTAGTTTTGCCAAATGCATGTGCAACTGAAGAGACATATCTGCTTAAACATGTGCTGATATTATAATAATCCTTTTGTAATTTAAACAGACTTCAACAAAAAGGAGGATAGCTGATAGATAGAAAATATTTTATTTGTACATCGTTTATAGATCGTAAATATCTTTAAAAGAGTAGAATCGATGGCAAATATATAATGTACAAAAGGCGGTCTTATTGCCAAAATCAATCTCTTCCAAGCAACCTTAGCATGGATCAAAATGTATCTGAGACAGTAGCAGTTAACAACGGTACAATTAATTTCGAAGAATTATAATAAGAATATACACTTTCTGTGATAAAACAAATCTGTAGAATGAACTGGTGCCTGCGGTATTCCTAGACCAATACGACCCTCAAGAAAAGAGCGTACTCCTTCATAAAGGCCGGTAACGCACTTGTGTTGTGGGTGTACATGGGCGGCGGTAATCGCTTACCATTAGGCGATACGTATGCTCGTTTGCCCCCTATATCATAAATATATAATCAAGAACATATACATATATCTCCTTACATATTCATTTAAACACACATACAAAATACAATCACAACCTTACATAGCATCATACATAAGAATATATTATATATACATAACCATACATACGTTATAAACATATATATTTATAATAATTACCTGTAATTATAATATATAACCTGAAGCCGAAGTTTTCTTTAATACTAAGATCCACGATACTTACGACATAAAGATGTGTTCTCGCTTTCAACTCGGTATTGACCAAAAAGCCGCCGTTTTCATAATCCTTCTCAAGGAATGAGGGATGCGCTATTTCAGTTCGTGGATCCGCACCCACCGCCAACAAAGCCTGAATATTTGAATTAAAAACTTGTAATTTATTTTTTCATAGGACTTGCCTAGTGACATAATCATGTGTTCGTGCTGTTGATCCTGGATATCGAAAGTAGTTACAGCGGTGGTCCTGGACGTGGGATTAGTCCCAAAAAAGTATGAAAAGCTGTAAGCATGATCAATAAATAAAAACAATTACCTACTCTACTTCTTTTTTTATGGTATAAGGATAAACAAGTGAGGTTTCTTATGTCCTATACTGCCCTCTGATTCTGGAGAGAGCAATGAAATCTTAGCAAACTAATTTCGACTTAATTTTTTGTGATGTTAAGTGTAAAATATTTATTTGAACATAATTACATAATCTGTCACTATGGTTTTTCCATTAGAGAGAGTGAGCTGAAGGCGTCCTTCGGGAGATTCATACGCATCGTACACTTGTGCTGTAAACAAACAAATTATATTGTTTTTAGTCCATACTATTGAAAGTCAGCTCTAAGTGCCGAAACTGTTAACTGCAAACCTGTGTGACTCCCAACTGTACTCAACGTAAGGGGTCGCAAAATTAATTACCGCTTCAGTTTATCTGCACTCGTCTCTATTCTTTCTAATAACTATATCAGAAACAAGCAGAAATTGGTGAGGGATCAGGGGGGTTGGCGCACGACTCTAGCCTGTCGTCTGCTACTTAGGACTGCAGAGTACAAGAACTGTGTTAATCGCTACTGATGACATATGCAACCACGGGGAAACCACGTGTAACTTTGTTTAAAACTACGTTGGAACCGCGTGGAGGACTACGGTCCGCGACCGTGTTCGCCTTCGATACCCGTGCTTGCAGACCATACGTAACGGCGTCGCAACGTCTGCACGTGTTGAACATTGCAATCGAACGCATGAAAACCATTTTTTTTTTTTTTTTTTTTTACGTGTGGAAACCCCCTCGGGCCGTCACCCCGCCGGGGTTTGCGGCGGGGCGGTGTGTCGGAATCGAACCGACTAAAACCACACGGTGTGCCAACTCTGCGCCTGAGAAGGGAGGGGTCCGGGATCGCTGTTATTAACGCAAACCGGACCCCTCCCAGCGCCTGCCCGCACAGAAGCGGGCACCCTCTTCACTTAAAATTCTCAAATTAGGCGACGCACGGCACACGCGTGCGTCGCCCCTTCGCGGCTGGCCACTAAAGCGGATGGACGGGAAAACCCATCCCGTCCATCCGCGGCCACACTCAGGGCGGCATGAGGCGCAGATGGGCGCGCCTCCGCCGCCCGGTTCGCCGGCGGCGGATCGGGTCCGAGTGGAGATCGTCCTCCCGGGCCTTCTCCGCCGCCTCCTTCTGCGAAATTACGTCTTCGCAGAAGGATGCGACCGCGGTAAAACTGCTGTCGCTACCGGCCATGGAGCGTATGATGGCCGGTAGCGACAGATCTCCTCCGATGACTGCAGTGAGGGCCCGGCGCTGCTCCGCCCAAGCGGGGCAGAACTCCAGCGTATGCTGGGCAGAGTCCTCACTGCAGTCGCAGTGGTGGCAGGCGGGACTCAGTTCCCTCCTAGCGACCGAGTGCAGGTACTTCCCGAAGCAACCGTGCCCGGAAAGCACCTGCGTCAGTCGGAAGGAAAGAGTCCCGTGCTGCCGCCCTGCCCACTCGAGGATGACCGGCTGGAGCGCCTCCACGGTGGCAAAGCCAGCGCGTGGAGCCTCCAGCCGGGACGACCAACGAGCCATCGTGGCTCGGCGAGCGGCTTCACGCCATTCGCGTACCTCTTCGGGCGGAGCACGATACCCGTACTCCGTCCGATATTCAGCCGCTCGCCGATAAACTTCGGCGAGCACTTCCGCCTCCAAATCCCACGGGGGTGTTCCGGCCAAGGCGCACGCCGCCTCCGTCGACACGGTGCGGTATCCGCGTATGGCTCTGACCGCCAATACCCTCTGAGGCCGCCAGAGGCGTGCCTTATTCTGGGCGGTCAGAGCCGGGACCCACACCGGTGACCCGTAAAGGGCCATCGACCGGACCACCCCCGTGTAGAGGTGTCTTGTTTCGACGCTGGCTCCACCCAGGTTGGGCAAGAGTCGCCCAAGGGCGGAGGCAGCGTCGACCAGCTTTGGACCAAGCTGTCGGAAGTGCTCGTCGAAGAGCCACCTACCGTCATCTGGGCCCGAACCGGTACGAGGACCGAGTTGACTTCGATGGAGGCGCCGGGGGGTGGACCACGACGGGGCCCATGAAAAAGCAGGGCCTCTGTCTTGTCAAGGGCCACCCGTAAGCCCAGCGCCTCTATGCGCCCAACCACCAGAGAAACACCCCTGGTGGCCAGGCGCGCCGCCTCTTGGAAATTGGCCCCCCGGGCTGTGACAAGTGTGTCATCGGCGTAACAAATTACGCCCAGCCCGGGTGGCAGACGACTACGAAGGACCCAGTCGTACCCCACGTTCCACAGGAGTGGTCCAAGGACAGACCCCTGTGGAACGCCGCACGACATGGGTCGCCGTCTCAAGACGCCATCTCGGTCCTCGTACACGACGGTACGCTCCTCTAAATAGTCTGCCACCAGCCGCCTCAGGTACTCTGGCACTCCATGGTACTGGAGTGCTTCCCTGATGCAGCTGAATGGCAGACTATTAAAGGCGTTGGCGATGTCCAAGGACACCGCCAACACCACGCCGCCACAGCTCACTGCCTCTTCGGTCACGGCCCTAAGGCGCATCACGGCATCGACCGTCGAACGCCCCTCTCGGAACCCGAATTGGGCGTCCGACAGGTCGGGCCCCACCTCGCTGAGATGCTGGACGATGCGGGCAGAGAGAATCCTCTCGAACAATTTGCCCGCCTCGTCCAGCAACACGATGGGCCTATAGGCCGCGACCGAATCGGCCGGCCGTCCCGGCTTCGGCAACAGGACTAGCTTCCCACATTTCCAGCACTCAGGGAAGCGTCCGGACGCCAGGCTGGCGTCCAAAACCTCCCTGAGGCGGTCCGACATATGGTCGAGGGCTCGGGCCATCACTCGGGGTGGTACCCCGTCCGGCCCGGGGGCGGTGTTCTTGGAACGGATCCGAAGAACAGCCGCCCCAACCTCCGATTCCCTAACGGGCGGAATATTGTCCTCTCGGCCCCCGTCGTCTCTGGCCGGACCGGCCATCGACGGGGGCGTGTGCTCCGCCCGCTGCGGGAAAAGGCCCTCGACCACCTGCTGCAGGAAGCTGGGCTGGAGAGTCTCGGTAAGGGGGGGGCCCGCCGTGCGGAGCTTCTGACGCACCGCACGATATGGGCGACCCCAGGGGTCACGGTCGAGACTCTCCAGCATCTCCTTTCTCCTCTCCTCTTTGGCGCGGCAAATGGCCAGCTTCAGAGTTTTCCGCGCTACGCGGTACTCCTCATGAAGCCGGCCCTCCTCCCCGTCTACGCGGTGGCTTCGCCGCCGGCATCGGGTGTAGGACCTCCGGGCACGAGTGCAGGCCGCACGGAGGTCCGCCAACTCCTGGGACCACCAGTAGACCCCGTTCCGTGAAGGCCGACAACCCCGAACGCGGGGCATGGCCGCATCGCAGATCTGCGTAATCGCAGAGCGAAAGCGGCCAGCCCCCATGTCGACCTCCTCGGCCGGGGCCCGCGGAGACAGCCAAGATTGAACTATGGCCGCCTCTTCTAGTAGGTGCCTGTCGAGTTTGGCGACTGCCCACCGCGGAAAGCGGGCATCCTTATCCACAACGGCATCGCCCCTGGCGTCCGTCGCCGGGGAACCCCACGCAATGGATTTTGCGTTGAAGTCCCCCAGCACGAGGACGTGCCCAGACGCTAGTCGCCGCATCGAGGTCTCCAAGTTGTTAAGGAAGACCTCGAAGTCGCTCAAACTCCGGTTGGGGGAGAAGTACACACCGTAAACGGTGATTCCCCCCCACTCGGCGGCCACATATCCAGAGCCCTTGTCTCTTAACGACAAGGGCGGGGAACGAGCCGCCGAGGAGCCGACGACTGCCACGGAGCCGTCCCGGTCACCCATCCAGTTTGGACGGGGAGGGACGTAATAGGGCTCCGCGACTACGGCAACACCTATCGACCACTGCGCCATGGTTTGCAGGAAGAGATCCTGCGCCGCGGCGCAGTGGTTGAGGTTCGTCTGGACCAGGAGGTTGGAGATTTGATCCATTACTGGATCGTTTCTCCAACCCCCTCCATGGGCGACGACGTTGTCGCACGATCCACGTCGGAGGCTGCCAGGGTCGTCTGGCTAGCCTCCGACGCTTGCTGAGAAGCACGGGGAGGCTTGCAGCCCCCCTGCCCCATCTGGTGATTGGCGGGCTTCTTGCCCGCCGCACACACGGGGCAGTGAGGGGCCGCAGAGCACTCTGCCGCCTTGTGCCCCGGTCGACCGCAGCGGAAACAAAGTCCGCTGCAGTCGAAGCAACTGGCGCACTTCGAACGAGTGTGTCCCGCGGCAAGGCACTTGTAGCACCTCATCGGCCTCGGGGCCAGGACCGGATCCTGGCACTCACGAAGCCGACGAGGAGCCTGCCGGCATCAGCCAAAATTTTGGCCGACGCTACGGGACAACTCACCCAAACGGCGCCAAGCCCTCCTGGACCGAGGCGGATGGTGCCGACCCTGACGTTGTCCGCGCTACAGCTCGTCTTCTCCTGAACTGCAGCGCGGACATCCCCGGCCGTGACGGAATCGTCCAGGCCCGAAATGCGCAGTTCAGCGCACTTTGTGGGCCTGGCGATCCTGACACCATCCACGGCGGCAAACATTTCCCGCAACCTCTCAGCAGCGGTGTCCGCCGTCTTTGCGCCATCAGCCCCAGGGAACTCGAGAATTCGAGCTCCCGTTTGAGCGCGGCGCAAACGGACACCGGCCGTTCCAAATTCACCGGCGAGGCTGTCCCGGGCCTTCTTAAAGACGGCCGCATAGGACAGCCCGCCGGTTGTCGCCTCCGGTGACAGGGTCACCACTACAGCCGCGGTCTTCGGCGGCTGCAGATTTCGCGGCTTTTTAGCGGTGGCCCTTGCCACCGGTGTCGACTGCGGGACAGATGCCGCTTTGCGGGCAGCCTTTCTGGCCCGCTTTCGGGCCTTCTTGGACCCCCCAACTACCTGCCAACCCTCATTGGAGGGGGCAGACGTGGAGGGTCCAGGCGTTGGAGTGGGGAGCGGAGTAATCTCCGCTCCAGCCCTTGCCGCCGCCTTCGTCACCGGCCTTGGCGCAGCCGTCTTGGCCGGAGCCTTGGCCGGGGCCTTGGCCACCTGACGAGCCCCTCGGGCAGCCGCAAGTGCCGGTGGTGCCGTCGCCGACGCGTACGACACGCGACCCCCCACCACAGGGAGAGGGGTCGTCGCCGACGACGTGGCCACCCTTTTCGGCGCCGCAAGCGGCGGCCGCATGACAGGGGCCGCAGGCAGCCTCGCCTCTAGGCCGGCCGTACGGCCCTCGATCATCCGCCAGCATGCATCCAGGATAACCGCTAGTTGGGCGTCGGTTATCCCGGGGCCAGCAGATGACGGCTGCGGCGCAGACGGGGCCCGCTGGGATGCAGACGCGGCCCGCTTGGATGTTGACGGGGCCGGTGACTCGCGCTCCGCCCGGAACTGGGCGAATTGAGCGCTGAGCTCTGCCACCTGCCCCGTCAGGCGTTCGTTGGCCGCCTGTAGGCGGGCTACGTCCTCAATCAGGGTCCCCACAACCCCCGCCACGGCAGAAGAGGAGTCCTTAAGGGCTCTCACAAAAGAGCCCTTAAGGTTCACGGACTTGGTGGCCACCTTGTTAATTATGGCCACCGCCGCGTCCGCTGTCTCCTGCAGAGAGACCGATGACTGGGGCTCCGTGTCCCCATCCACCGGTCCCCTGATCTTAAGCAGGAGACCACCTATCTCCTCCTCCGCCTGGAGCTCGCCATCAGCCCTGGCCCTCTTGTAGGATTCCGCCTTTGAAAAGGCGGAACCCGACGAGGCCGTGGCGGGGGTTCGGGACCTCCCCCTTTGGCTACTCCCGACTTTGGGCGGCAGCATCTCCAGTGACGCATCACTTTCGACATCCCTGGAGATGCCGCGTTTGCGGCTGTCGCCAGTCCCAAAGTCCATGCCCTCTACGGAGGCACCACCTGTGCCATCCGTCGAGTGTTCGGATCTTGAACGTGTTCGTTCCGACGTTCTTCGGCTGCGGCTCCCAGCAGTCAGATCGACTTCCGGGAGCCGCACCGAAATGGGCGTTCCAGACGCAACGTCCTCCTCGGTCGACGAGTGGCCGTCTGCCTTCCGAAACTGCCCTTTGGCGTTTCTCCTCTCCCTCTTCTCCCTCCTCTTCCCTTCTTTCTCTTGTCCGTTTTTATTGCCAGTAGTCGTTAGAAGTGTATCAGTCCTTGTATTCTTTATAATATTTGATGTATCCATAGCTAATCCCACGAGTATGGGGGAAATGAAGTCCATCCGGGCGGTGCCCCCTGCACCCGGATAAGCCTATGTACTGTGGAGGTCGGCCGGTATCCACAGGTTTTTTCGACTTAGCTGTCGGGTGTTATAGACTATCCTTGTCATGGGCCGGCCAATCAAGGCAAGCCCTCCGGCCATCAGGTTCTCAGCGTACCCTCTTGGAGCCACCAGTCAGGTCGTTGTTGAGCCCCTAATGGTTACGGAATGCGAGAGGGTGGCTAGCCCTCTCCCTCAGATGAAGCTAACACTCAAGTGCCAGCCTCTCTGACCTACTCGCACTCCAACACGCCTTCTGCTAAAGCAGAGGGACGTTTGGAGTGCGGCACGACGGGTCACGCCCATCTCGGCAGTCCTAAAACGGACTCCGTCTTTGATCCCATTTAGTCTGGAGTCTCACCCTGGGCCAATCCGGCATGAGTAGCTCTACCCGGCACAGCCCCAGAGATCATTGACCCACGCAAGCCCCACCACGACGACAACGTAGGGATACATTGGGGGGAACGCATGAAAACCATGGGGTAAGCATGCGGATATTATCCTTCAGTCAGCGACCTGTATGAAATTTTGCAATATGTGGTCACATCAGAGACAACAGAGAGGGCAACCTGTGTTTGGCTGAAACGCGTGATTGGTCGAAACGTTGAAAGGCTACGTATATTTATCAGGCCTAATTCCCATTATGTGATATCGTTATAAATAAAGGTTACGTTGTTGCTAACATTCATTTTTTTTTTTTTTTTTTTTTTTATTGAATAGTGGGCAAACGAGCAGAGCAGTGCAAACGCTATTTCACACCGGTTTTCTCTGAGGCCGTGGTACCACTCCGGTCGAGCCGACCCATTCATGCCGAAGCATAGCTCTCCCACGGTAAGTTTTCCCATTTCGACACGGACATTCAAATACATGCCTCCAGAAATAGTTTTAGTGTTTCATTTAAAAAATTCCAAAAAGGGCTTGGTTTCAGGGCCTTCAGGTACTTACTCTTGGGCATGAGAGTAACTCCTTGGCAGCGCAACTTCTCAGCAGCCCACTGACCCAGGTATTCAGGTAACACTCCTGCCAGAATGCCTCCGTCCTTGTATATATGTACCACATCGAGGGGTGGCTGCTCTATGTCAGTCTTGGAAAGGTGTACTTTGTCTAGTTAAAAGAGATATAATATTTAGTACACTTAAAACAAAATTAGAAATCGTGTAGGTACGACGTATCATATCTAACATCTCACGCAAATTCCACTGAACGATTAAACAGTCTAATCAAATGGCGCGCATCCCATGCTCCTTGTTACACACAGTCTCATTTTGCGAAATCATACAAACAGATTGTAGAAATGTGAAACTAAAGATATTACTGTGTATTGTTTCCAGTGGTCACGGAATCACGCGTGAACGGCTGCAGCAATTTTGTTAATTCTTTTAGTTAAGGATAGTTTATTGAGGTAGGTTTTAGGCTACTGGGAAACTTTACTGAGCGAGACGCAAAATTTTTTAAGGTTAGCTAGTTACTCATAAAATAGTTAAGTTCAATCCGCTCTGGAAGATATACATGAAGTGTTACAGTTTCGTCATATAAATGATTACACATAAACAAACAGATTTTGTACAAAAAAAACCACTGTTGTGATTATAGATCATTGCTTTTGGTTGAAGCTACGAAACTATCCTCTTTTGATAGTTTACACCCGTTATACCATTAAACAAACGTGAGGGACTTACTCATTCGTCCAATATGGTACGCTAACTCAGTGCCCAATGGGCCGGCACCAATCACTACGACGTGTTTCGCTTCTCTCACCTTCCTGTCGAGAATTACAATATCTATGATGTTTTCATATCGTTAGTCTTACAAAAACTTCAGAATGAGTTGACCAATTCGTATAATTTTGGTCTTCAATTATTTATGGGAATTAAGGAAAAATTTTTAAGGTGTATTTAAGGCTGTTGTTTGAAGAACGAAACCTTAAAACGCTCATTTATCAGGTTTTATGTTTAAAGAAAAGACAAGAACCCGTAAAGTCGAATCTCAATTTGAAATTAGTATCGATCACTGCGTTATATGTTTTATACAATGTTACCTGTAGGCGATCTCCAAATCTCTGATGGTACGAATCGTGGTGACGCGATCCCGCACCGGCTTCGGAGCCGTCTTGAACATGTCCAAGTTTCTGGCTTTAGAACCTGAAAAAAATATACATAAGCCCTCTTTTCATTGATTAAAAAGTATTATTTTTTCTTTCTCTTCGTCCCTTACTCAGAACGATATTATGTAACTGTCATTGGTACGTACCAAGAGCTAAGAGACACCTTTCATAGTAGACAGGCTGTTCGCCGCACATAGTTTTGACCCATGCAATATGGTCGTCGGCATCGACGCGCAGCACGCACCACCCACTCGCCATTGAAACAGCAGGACCTTTTTTCTTGCGATAAAATTTCACAGGGTCCATGAAAGTGCTGCACTCTGCTAAGTACATACTAGAAAAAATAACCGAAACCGAAAATAAGAGATTTTCTGTATATATATTTAAAAATACTGGTTGGTCCTACTGAGTCGAGAGTTGTGGTATTAATACTGGAACAACACAAAATTTTGTTGTGAGTCTGGGTGTTCTTTGTGTCCATTTCATGTAGGTATGTTTGTAAAGTCCCCTGCGATATAGGATGTATGTATACGATGTAACTGTGTCGTTGGGGAACTTTACAAACGTACCTATATGAAAAGGACACGAACACCCACACCCACCCACAGGCTAGAAATAACAATTTGTGGATCGCACTAAATGTTGATTCGATAGTGGGCTGCGTTTTAAGGGTACCGCGTACTTATACAATCAAGGGTTCTTCCCTAATATTAGAACTCCTAGTTACTATTATTTTATTATATTACTACTAGTATACTTACGTTTTCCTCCTCCTACCATAGTCAACATATGTGAGTTTATTTATGTCAGGTGGTTCTGGGTTCCACCACATCTCGGCTGACATCGGTGGACGTCGGTACGGAACAATATCTTCTTTTGTTATGAAGAATACCTGCAGTACAATGATTAAGTATGTACGGGAACGTGTTATTGACTATACTAAGGTGAAGTGGGAGTGGCACAAATGAGCCAGTTCAACCAGAGTGATACCTCCTCAAACAGCTGAAGCCAAATCGTGAAGATTTATTACTGTTGGCTTAGAAAATGGACAAAAAGTTGATTTTCTTGAATTATATACATTACACTACGAACTATTTCGCCCAGGGGGTAGGCAAAGGCACATCAGCACCCACTAGTTTAAGTATAGGTCGTGGGCCCATTACCGCAAACCGGAATGCTTTGTTTGCCGAAGTTTGTTCGAAGACCCTCGTCCGTTGATAGGCTGGTGCACCACTTGTAGTTCTTGTTAGGGACTCTATACACCTATGCATATATTGCCCTTCTTGATGAAAAGGTGAAGTTATTATGAGGGTTGACCTGAGCACACAGTATTAATGTGACTGGCTAGTAATGGGATTGTCCTCTGTATATAGTAAACTCTTGGGTGATATAACTGTGTAACCAAGCTAAATGTACCTTGGCAGTTTTATCATGTTCCAAAATGGCCCTGTAGGCGGCCCAGCCGGCGGCACCGGTCCCCACTATGAGATACTGCACACAGGCTGGTAGATCCTTGTCGTGGTACGGACGCTTGATTTTAGGTCGTGGACGCCCTATATGCACAAACAATTTATATAATATGCATATTGGGTTGTATGTATAACAACTACTTTAGAAGGTAATAATAATTAGGTTGTAAAAGTTTTTTTCCTGAATGAAAGGCACCCTATGGCTGTATAGGATGTAGACATAAGGTGCCTTTCATTCAAGATTCCAAGCAGGTCTGACGTGGCTTTACCGATCAGCATTTTCTTAGGACTAATTAAAAATAAATTAATATAAGTATGTATGTACTTACATATGACCTTACTGTCAGCTGTTTTGAGACTTTCTTCCCTCCATAAATATAATTTATACATCTGCAAAATAAATCAATATTCGTCTAGAAAGAAAATAATCGAAGATCGACAATCCACTGCATTTGAACTTAATATTAACTTTATTCTTTTAGACGGAAGTTATGATTACATTTCATTGTTCTTGTTCGGTGATTTTAACTTATAACGTTAAATGCCATAAATAATGCATTCGACAAACGTAAACGTTATTAGAAAAGTATTAAGTGAATCGTCGCGAAACGCATCTCGGCTGAGAGGGCTGGCCATAATTTAAATCCTTAAATACTACCTACGAAGACTATGCTGATAAGCAATGGTTTCTGCTTTACTTACCACACCAAAAGTCCCGAAGAAGGTGAATATTGCTATTATTAAAGCCCAGGGAAGCGGCTTCGGCGGCGGCGGGGGGCATGGAGGCGGAGGCGGTACTGGGGGCACGGTGCAGGGTCCTTTAATTTTTTTGCAGTCCAGCATTGGCTGAAAATTGTGTATAGAAAAAATCTCTGATAATGAGCTGACCCGCGCTACCTCGTCTGGGTCTGCCCGTGGTGTGATGTTATGCAGTGTGAACAAATGTGTTATAGGTAGGTATATTCTATGTAGCCGCCAGCATTAAAGATCGGATGGATTATAGCTTTTTACAAGCATAAGGCAATACTATCAAATCAGTGATTAAAAGTTGGCTAAGTATGGGCACTAGGGAGAGTTTTTATTTTTAAGCATGATAACAATATGTCGTCCTATGATTCCAATCAGCAGTAGCATTAGTCTGTAATGATTTTATAATGGTTATATTTTTTCCAGGATCTATGTGACTTCATATGAACAGAGTGTGAGATTCCTAGAGGGATTGTTAGTGAGGATTTATTCTGGTGACAGGTAATTTGTGATCTGTGAGAAGTAAATAAGTTGTAAGTTTTCCGAGATAACAGACACAAAGAACACTGACTCAGAACAACAATATGTAGAACACACAAACTCTTATTTCATGTGGGATTTGTACCCACAACACTTGGCGAAGTAGGGAACGGCGTGGCGACCGCTTAACCACTAAGCCAAACGTGCAGGTATTGGTTACTTACTTTATAGTATCCCAATTTGGATTATTGACTACTAGCGTTTGCGCGCGGCTCCGCCTGCGTGTTTGTCGGTTATCGCAGCCAATAGTAGCCTATGTCCTTCCTCAAGGATCAAAGAATCGTCATGCCAAATTTCATTGAAATCGGTGCAGCGGTTTGACCGTTAAAGCAGGACAGACAGACAGACTTACTTTTTCGCATTTATAATATAAGTATGTATTTAGTTGTTCTGCGATGAATAGAGAAAGGAAACGGCAGTAGTTATGTTTTGTAAATTTAAAGGGTTTTAGTGTGTTCCTAATAACGTCTCTCAATCCGGACATTCCGGACATCTAAACACACAACGCCATCTAGTCCCAAGCTAAGCAGAACTTGTGTTATGGGTACTAGACAACTGATATAAATACTTATATACTTTTTTTTGTAAATACATACATATTATACATAGAAAACACCCAAACTCCGAAACAAATATTTGCAGATCATACAAACATTTGGTCCAACCCGGGAATCGAACCAGAGACCTCGAGCTTAGCAGTCGCATACGCTACCATTACGCCACCGAGGCAGACAATCGCCTAAGGTTTACTTTCAAACTAAGCGCACCTTATTACGTGACAATATGTATGTATTTAAAACAATCTACCTTACGCACTACGTACTCTGCTAACTTTGAACCGTCATGGCATTTTATTTCAGATGTCCGAATTTTTTATTAATAGGTATTGTTACTAATACTTACCAGACAAATTCATATTTTTAAAAATAGGTACACTTATAAATAAAACTAATTAAGAAAATGCTTCAGTCTCTCAATGTTACTTAAACTAAAATAGTGAGTGGGTTACCAAAATTAAAGCTCTAGTTCCGAAGGAAGAACTTTAAAGTTCTCGTTTTCTGTGTAAGCGTACGGACGTGTCGCTTGGGCTGTCCGCTTGTATAGTGTGTGAAAGTGTTAATATAATAGTATTATTACTGTTATATGTGCTACGGGAGTCTTCAAGCATAATGCCTAAGATTTCTAGGATTCCTCCTAAAACTGCAGAGGCAGCAGATCTTTCTTCAGATGGACCTGCTTCGAATGCCAAAAGTAAACAAACACCCATAACGAAATGGGTAGAACCACGACAGGGTAAAAAGAAACGAAACGAGGATTCAGACAGTGATTCATCAATTTCGCATGAACCCAGACGGTACAAGGCCACTTATAGCTCCCCTGAATATACCCTACACACAATGAAATCTGTACAAAAAGAGGTTAAAGCAATGAGTAACCTTCTTAAAACGATGAAAGAAGAACAAGACTCACGCTTTTTAATGTTGCAAAAGGATGTATCCGACATTAAGGTACAAGTAGGTGAATTGAAAAAAAATCAATTTGATTTTGAGAACACCTTAACTTACCTTGCATCCCAGTATGATGAAATGGAAATATTTAAAAAAGAAACTATAGAAATAGATAGGAAAATGGAAAATAGATATAAAGATTTGATTCAGCGAAATATTAATCTAGACAAATGCAATAAAGATTAGGTACTTGGAGCAAAAGGAAGTGGATAGAAATGTTGAACTACTAAATTTAACGGTGCAAGAAGGTGAAAATATAATTCAAGTGGTCAAAAAGTGCGCTGAAGTTTTGAAAGTAAACAAATCCGAGATCGAAAATGCGTGGAGGGTAGGTTCCGAAAAAAAAGCTGTTCGGCCAGTGATTGTGACGCTGCGTACAAAAGCCGCAAGAGCGGAGTGGCTTAAATGCCGAAAATACCAATTTACAAATGACATGATCTACGGAAATAATGACACTGCACGTATCTTTATAAACGAACACGTTACACCCCAAATTAAACAAATATTCTGGGCTACAAAGACAAAATTGAAGGGTACTTACAAATATATATGGATACAGAATTCAAAAATACTTATTAGAAAAGATGATCACGAAAAGAAAATACATCACATACGCTTTGAAAGTGATGTCGAAACCTACCTACAAAGAGGCAAGGAATAGTATAAACGTACTTAGGGTATATGGTGCGTTTGTGTTGTGCTAAGTTACTGACCAATTAATAATACATCACAATGGCGGTACACCACATCCGACAATTTCAACCGCTTGAAATTGAATATATAAAATTCACAGAAATCAAGGAATGGTACAAATATTTAAACACAACGGAAACTAAGTTACAAATAATCAGTATCAATATTTGTTCTATTAGAAAGCATTTTAATCGATTATTGGTTCTGTTACAAAGCGCAATGAATGCGATAGACGTACTCTGTCTCACAGAAGTTAATATTAGGGAAGATGAAGTATCCTTATACACAATAGATGGCTTTAATGTGTACTCGCAAACCCGAGAAAGAAAACGAGGTGGTGGGATACTTGTTTATGTAAATAATAATTTACAATATAACCCAGTACAATGTCGTATTGTCACGACATTTGAGCGGATATGTGGGCAACTTATTAAAAACACATTCTACTTATTTGTTGGTAGTATATAGACCCCCGAGTACGAACAAGCGTATTTTTACTCAAGAACTAAAAGACACTATTTCAGCGTTACCAACAAACACTAACTTTATATTGGTAGGCGACTGTAACATTGATTTATTGGAGAACGGATTGGACCTAACAGCAAACAGGTATTTGAACTCTTTAGCAGGCTTAGGACTTCAGTGTGGCTGTCAAGATATTACTCGCGAGGCGGTGGTCGGACAGCGGCGAGTGGCGTCATGCATCGATCACGTCTTCATGCGGAATGCAAGTGGCGGGGCGCGCGATGTCTGCGCGTACACACTCACGAGCCGCATAGCCGATCATTACGTAACAGGTATCTCAGTTTCAATAGATAAACAAATAAATGTTAACAATGTTTGTAAAATAAGATACGATAACCAGGCCATTAGGGAGAAACTTAATAATACTGATTGGTCATTGTTATTGCAAGTACAGGATCCAAACCAACTATACACGAAAATGTACGAAATTTTTGGCGATATTTATAATACTTATATAAAGAAAAACGCGACTTACTGTAAACGAAAAACACAACCATGGGTTACGAACAAACTGCGCCTTCTTTTAGAAGAAAAAGATAGGCTATTTAAGCAATGGAAAAACGATCCTAAAAATACTAATAAGCGATTACAGTATACTAGATTCAGGAACAAGACACAGAGGCTTATAAATATGGCTAAAAATAAAAGTAGATGTGAAACAATTACAAGTTGCAAAGGGGATCTAAGAAAGATATGGAGTAATATAAATAATTGGCTTGGGAGGTCTAAAACAGGGGTAGATTGGGTTATAGAAAAATATATGTTAAAGAATGAAAATTTGCTAAATATTTGTAATAAATTTTGTGAAACTTTTACATCTGATATTGATAGTATAAAACATAAATGTCAACAAAAATTTTTAGATAGAAAAAGTTATGTTCAGGATTCTAATGTTAGTTTCAGATTTAAAAAAGTACAACCTGAAGACGTGAAATCTGTTATAGAAAAACTGGATTGCAACAAGTCGCCGGGATCAGATGGGATCAGAATTCAGGATTTAAAACAAATTAAAGATCAAATAAGTCCCGTCATAGCTTACTTTATTAATAGTTGTGTTAAAAATTCTCAATATCCAGAGGAATTAAAAAAATCGATAGTTCGACCAATATATAAATCGGGATCGCATCAAGATTATAGTAATTACAGACCTATTGCAATTCTTAATGCGGTCAACAAAATAGTGGAAAAAATTATAGTTAATCAGATTACTTCCTTTTTAGAGAATAACAATATATTAAATGATGTTCAACACGGTTTTAGACTTAATAGAAGTACAGGCACTGCATTGGAAAAATTTACAGACGAAGTAAATAGGAGTTTAGATGAGGGGAAAATAGTTATGGTTATATATATTGATTTTAAAAAAGCATTCGATACCCTGGATCACGGTGGCTTGTTGCAAGCCATGTACGAATGTGGGATAAGAGGCCCAATGAACGCGTGGTTCGGTAAATACCTTGAAAACAGGTCGCTCAAAGTGTGTGTCAGTGGCACTGAGAGTATAGAGGGCGCCATAAAATCTGGAGTTCCTACTGGATCTGTTTATGGCCCGTTGGGATACATAACACACGTCAATAGCATGTCTAATGTACTTCAAAAATGTAAAGCGTTTATGTACGCCGATGACACCTGTTTAGTTTATAGCCATAAAAACATTAATGTAATACAAGATACCATGCAAAATGACTTTAATAGGTTAGTACAATGGGCCCATGACAATGGTATCATAATAAATGTGAATAAAACTAAGTACATGATTATACACTCCCCTTATCATAAACAAAAAGAATTTTTGATTACTGTAAAAGGTCATACGTACAAATGTATGCATAACTATATGCAACACTGTCAGTGTCTGGGTTTGGAAAGAGTCACCTCTTATAAATACCTAGGGCTGGTGGTGGATGATACATTCACATGGGACCTACATGTAAACAACGTTTGTAATAAACTTCGTTCCATCTTAGGGAAATTAAAAAATTTGCAGTATGTTGTTAATAGAAAATTAATGTATACCTTGTATTATGCCTTGGCAGACTCAAATATCGATTACGGTTTGGGGACATATGGACTTACATTTCCAACACATCTAAACAGAATTCATGATTTGCAGATAAGACTAATTAAATTACTTGTTGATAAAAAAACAAAGCAAGGCTTAAATAAAGACCATGTTAAATTATTTAAAATCTGTGACTTACTTCCGGTCCGTCTTAAAGTTAAATTAAATATTCTAGTTACACAATTTCATAACCAAGAGCATAAAATTCAACGAGAACATATGTACCCAACCCGTCTAGCCAAAAAGAAAAAACTTGTCGTACCGAAAATTACGAACTACTTTGGTAAACGAACAAGAAGATATGTGGTACCATATTTGTTGAATGAATTACCTTCAGATCTAATAAAACAGGTACATTCAAAAGATCACTTTAAAATACAACTTCACAAATATTACCTCTCATTATGTCCCTAGCTAATAAGTAAGATTCCCTTTTTCTTTTCTTTTCTTTTGTTTAATATAAACCGTGGTTCTGTTAAAATGGTGAACACAGTTTTTTAATATAAAACCAATTTGTATCTGGATACACTATATTGTCTATATTTAAGCGAGAACTTCTGCCGACAAACTTACAGTTTGGCAGACTTGAACATGTAGAATGTGTAGGTATATGATTTTAAATAAAAAAAAAAAAAAAAAAAAGTATGGCAACGCACTATGAGGTTACACTTGACCACGAGGTAACCTGCCCGTCCATTTGCCCCTTTATATCATGAAAATAATTACCATAGCACAGTCTCGACCGTGTTGAGATCAACTCTGTGGTGTACATGTGAACATAGGTATCTAAGAGAAAGGAACACTTTGAGCAAAGGACGTTTCGAGAGAAGAACATTTTGACCAAATACGTTCCTGACAAAAGCAACCATAATAACTATACCCACTAATAAGAGCACACCGCAGACATTTTGTCTGCTATGTCACCCGTCAGTGAACCTATTACTTTTATTCTTTCTGACTAAAAGTAGCAATAATTAAAATAATGAATTATTGCTACTTTTAGTCAGAAAGAATAAAAGTCAAAGAATAAAAGGAAATCTAATCGTAACCCTAAAAACGTCTGTCCTATTTCGGTATAAACATACTTTGAAGAACCTTTAACATTTAATTTAACAGTCGACCAAAAATTTTATATCAATGATAGATTCATAGGAAAAGACAATGCGCAGTAGAATAGTGACCCCCTTCTTTACCTCATTATATTAAAGTAGATCGATAGTAGCGGTTTGACGAAAATAAACTAACCCCTTCCCCTTCAGTATACTAAATCGAGCCCAGAACTAGTCGAATATACCTACTCTAGACGGTATGAAAATCACTGATAAAACTTTTAATTTAAAAATGAAGATATAATTGCTGGAAATGCTAAACTACCTTACGGACGATAGTAACAACCACGTACTTTAGACATGAAGACAATTTATTTTGGTAACCATGCGACATTGCAAGAAGATATGTAAATAGTTTATTGCATTAAGAAATCAGAGCCCGTGGTCTATGAGGTTTGTTTGTCAGCTTCCTTGGCGTCCCCGCTAGCTCCATCCGACTGTTCCTCCTTCTCGGCCTGAGCCAACAAGGTCATACGATCCAGTGGTCTCCATGGCTCATGGAAGGCGTACTTGTATTTGTTTCTTCCGTGATAGCCCAGTTTAGGCAACACGTCTTTAACCGTTTCAGTTAGTTTCTTCACTGGCTTATCTTTCCAGTAATCGGGGTGTACAAACGGTGAGTTCTGGAATAGATCTTGGACGCGACAAGCACATGATTGGAATTCAGATTGTAAGTTCATTTCCACATTTTTAAACAGCTCTCCCGCGTCCTCAATAGGTATTTCCTGTCAAAAAACGTTATCTATTCACTGACTATCGGAAGACGGGTGTTACAAGTGCGTTCGACGAAACCATATTGCCTCATAATTATGACTAGAATGTAACTAACTTAACCTACTTGGTAAACATCTATTACATGAATATTCGAGTTCACCCTAACCCTGTAGTGGGGGGTGACGTGTCACCATTGGTAAATCCACTGGCAATTTCGGGAATCCAGCATCATTGCACCGCCTTCTCCCTTCTTTTTGCCTCCTCCTAGTTTTTCTAAGAAGCCCTTGAGTAAGCCCATGAAGCCCTCTTTTTTGTCAGCTTCCTGCTCAACGGTTTCTTCGGATTGCATTCCCATCTGTTTCTGATACTTCTGCTGCTCCATTCGCTGTTTGGCCTCGGCGTCTCGTTCAGTGGTCATTAACACCATGCCGCTCCACTGATGAAGAAAGCACAAACTGGATTTCATTAGATACTTTATCATGGCCGGGGCTCTGATTTCGTCAAACGCACTATTGAACACCACTTTTGTAATGTCGCAAGGTTTGGCCTAAAGTCGAGAGTTAATATTAAATTAATTGTAAATATACCTTAGCGTTGCTCGGTGGCATTGGCGGTACGACTACTTCAGGAACCTTGATCCTGTAGGGGTCATTGTTTGGCGGCTGTGGCTCCGAAGGGCACTCGCAGCGCCACGCTGGTGGCGGTGGATCGGGTTTTGGCCAAACTTCTACTGTTCTCCCAGACGTTTGCGGGACATTCTCGCTGCATGTCTTCTGACCTTTGTTTTTTGAGTAATACAATCGGTTGGCTAGAATAAAATAAATAAATAAATGAATTTCGCTTGAAATTTTTATAGTGAGAAATTAGTTTTGGGCCGCATACTGCCCGGACATGGGATAACTACCAAATCGTTACTTGCTTTAATTTATGTTAAAAAAAAAGAAAATTATTAGGACGTTACTGCCTTGCTCTGCTTTATTTCTGGATACAATTATTATCGATGACGATATTGACAATTAAGTGAATGATTGTAGATTTTACGACGTAAACAAATAATCTAATAATATCAATGTAATTCATTGTTGAATGTCAAGTAGACAACGCCATCTAGTCCCAAAGTAAGCAGAGATTCTTCTGTGTACTAAAAACTGATATAAATACATATATATATATTTGACTGCCTCGGTGGCGCGAGTGGTAGCGTAAGCGACTGCTGTGCTTGAGGTCTCGGGTTCGATTCCCGGGTCGGACCAAATGTTTGTATGATCTACAAATATTTGTTTCGAAGTTTGGGTGTTTTCTATGTATAATATGTATGTATTTACAAAAAAAAAAAGTATATACGTATTTATATCAGTTGTCTAGTACCCATAACACAAGCCCTGCTTAGCTTGGGACTAGATGGCGTTGTGTGTTAAATTGTCTGGAATATTTATTTATTTATTTATTTTTATATACTGTTTAGTGTAAATATATACATATTTTACATAAAAAACACCCAAACTGCGAAACAAATATTTGCAGATCATACAAACATTTGATACGAACCGGGCATCGAACCCGAGACCTCATGCACAGTAGATGCTTATGCTACCACTGCGTCAACGAGGCTGACACACAAATCAATGTAGAATGTGTCAAGATCTAAATGAAATGATTATAAAAATAGAAAGGAGAGTTCCAAAATTTTAATTCCATTTTAATAGCAATTTACTTTTACGGCTCCTTGCAACCCCTTGTAAGACCTTGACGCTGTTTATGTGATCCAGAGGGACCTATCCAACTATTTACTCACAAGCTGGCTCTAGATCTAACTAGGTTTCTCAACGATTTACATCTTCAGAATCTCGATATAAATGTTATTGTATAAAAAACACAAAATGTATTTGCTTACCGATTCCAGTAACTACCCTGCTGATGCTGCTGTTAAAAGTCAGCATGCTCTGTGTCATGTGTAAGGTCTGACCGCAACATCTAGAGCCTATCATTCTGACCAATTACTATATATAATTAATATATATATATATAATTAATATATAATAAAGAAAAATACACAAAATTTTAACTTGTATTTTGAAAATAAATGGTCTACATTATTTTTGTAATATTCGTCATCCTTACTTTTGAATGATCTTTTTGTAGTGACAGTTTTTAAAAAATTAGAACTTAAATCATTTTATTTTTAACTTTACTTATGGTGTTTGTATCTGTGTAAAAAGGTAGACTCATAGGAGCCAGTCCTAAATACTTAAGTGTATATTTCATAGATGTTTTATTAGCAGGAAACTTTCTGCCTCGCACAACAAAACTGTAGAATGAGCTGTCGCCTGTGGTGTTCCCGGACCAATACGACCTTCAAGAAAAGAGCGTACTCCTTTCTAAAAGGCCGGCAACGCATTTGTAACGCCTCTGGTGTTGCGGGTATCCATGGGTGGCGGTGACCGCTTACCATCAGGCGATACGTCTGCTCGTTTGTCCTAAATATAACTACAGCGCCATCTACCGAAGATACACTGAACTACGAAGTAACGCACTACACGGAGTAACTACCAATCCTGAATCACGCAATAGAAGTTCTCGCGCCGATTATCTATACTAATATTATAAAGAAGTAAAGTTTGTGTTTGTATATTTGTTAAATTGTAAGGGGTAATCTCGGGATCTACTAAACCGATTTTAAAAATTCTTTCACCAATAGAAAGCCACATTATTGTTGAGTGTCATAGGTTATATAAAAAACCGAAAAATAAAAAGGCTTTTACGTGGTAGTCGGTTTTGCAAAGTGAATCGGAGAAATTTCAACGGAAGGCCAAAGCAGCGGACGGCGCGCGATGTCTTCGGGTTTAATTCGGTTCGCGTTCGTGCTCGCTTCGGGAGAAGGAGGCGTGGCCTTTTACATCTGAGAGGTAGGTACCTGCGCGGCTCAATCGCGTGGTCGGCTCCTTACGCAGCGGACGTCTCCGAAATTGAATTTTTCGAAACGTAATTAGTACACTTTCGACATTGTAACATTATGTCCAACGAGGTGGGCACGGGTCAGCTAGTCATATATACAACATCCCAACATCAACTGTTGGGCAGTGGCCCGCCAGGCATGATCACCTCGCCCGGTCGGAGGATCCTCTCTTTGTGTTGGTGGGACATGACACCCGTTCCTCTACAGACTAAAGGAGCAAACTATGCAGGACAACATCACTGCAGACAGAAGGAAAACTTGAAACAAACCCTATACCACCCTGTCTGGCCAGCATGATATGGTAGTAGAACTATTAATAACTAGCTGACCCGTGCCCACTTTGTTGGGCATAATGTTAATAATCCTTTTTTAGTACAGAGTGTTATGTTTTAATTTGTAACTGCCAAGAATAAGATAGAAAGTAGTTCTGATAAGAACCTTTTATTTAAACAATGTCGAAAGTGTACTAATTTCGTTTCGAAAAATTCAATTTCGGAGACGTCCGCTGCGTTAGGAGCCGCGCGGGTACCTACCTCTCAGATGTAAAAGGCCACGCCTCCTTCTCCCGAAGCGAGCACGAACGCGAACCGAATTAAACCCGAAGCCATCGCGCGCCGTCCGCTACTTCCGTTTAAATTTCTCCGATTCACTTTGCAAAACCGACTACCACGTAAAAGCCTTTTTATTTTTCGGTTTTTCATATAACCTATGACACTCAGCAATAATGTGGCTTTCTATTAGTGAAAGAATTTTTAAAATCGGTTTAGTAGATCCCGAGATTACCCCTTACAATTTAACAAATATACAAACACACAAACTTTACTTCTTTATAATATTAGTATAGACTATTGATTATGATGAAAGATCTGGACCGATAGAACTTGTGTGTTTTATACGTCTTCTCAAATAGAAGGAGAACATGTATACATAACATGTCTTAAGATCGACTGCGTAACGGCACTTCATCAGTTTTGATAAGTATGTATATTAGATTTTAAGGGTCGTTGTGGCTACATCTAGAGAAGATGTGGCCGCTGCAAACGACCCGAGACTGGTGACACCCCGGTGCGGCCAGGGGGTGTCGTCTAAGGCAGGTCGGTGTTGTGACTCCTACTGTGTAAGAGACACGTCATCGACCCTTACCTCGGTCGTAAGGTACGGCAGGGGGGACTCCAGAAGCTGCTGATGCGTTCCTGGAGCTCCTCCTGACTGCCGATTTAGGCCGCCGCGGGGTAGTGGGTAGACCGGTTCATCGGGAGTGCCACACACTTCCTTCGTGTGCCCCCCGCGAAGGGTATGGTGCACAAAGCATTCCCCGCGTAAAAAAGAAAAAAAAGATAGCACACTAGATCTTCGGCTTCTCGCATGCAGCTCCTGCATCTTGCGCAAATCATCACTCCACCTGGTTTTGTACGTTGGCCTAATATTTTATGGTAATTTTATAGTAAAGAGAAGAGTCACATGATGTGGAACGGTGAATACCTGCAACTCAGAAGTCAGAGATCTGTTGCCAGTTCTTGAGTTCTTTATAAAATGCAGTATCATGTACGTATATTTGACTCAACTTACATATTCTAAAGCATGGCTCTCTAAGTAGATTACGATGCTATTTGTTATTCTCAGGACAAGGTTTGTATAGAAGAAAATTAAAAGAAAGCTAAAGATGTTACATTTTCTTAGTCCGCTTAGTCCTATAGACTGCGGCCCTATGGCCCTATAAGATGAGGCGAGGTTACTAAAATAAGTTTTCGGTAATTTAGAAAATATTCATGAAAACAAATATGGCGGTACGAAATTCGACGGTTCAGTTAGTAAGTGGCTTGGGTAGTTTTTTAATAAAAACACTCCTACTTCAAGTACTGGACCAAATGGAAATAGGACCACACGGGAAGCCAGCTTTCAAATAAAAATATCATCAAAATCGGATCAGTGGAAAGTTCTGAAGTAACGAACATAAAAAAAACACTCGAATTGAGAACCTTCACCTTTTTTGAATTCGGTTAAAAAGTATAATTTCCTCCTTTGTCACATACACGACTGTAAAATTTCTGTTTTAAAGCGAACAAGGTGAAGAAACTGACTGCGCTAAAAAAAAAAAAACATTGGTACATTATGAACATATTTATTCTTTGTACAAAGTAACAAATAATAATATAATACAATACCATTGCGTTATAAAAATACTTTAATAATTGCAATACAACTTGGAATGGTGTACAAGGAAACAACACTTGACGTTAGTACGGTACATACAGTTTTGCGAACAATACTCACATATGACGTCATAAGTCAGTAGACAAACGTGTGTCTGTCTGTTGCGCTTTTAAAATCTACTTTCAATTCTCGAGGAATGACATGCTCTTTACCACGATAACCGACATTCACGCGGCTGGAGCCGCAGGAAAAAGATAGTATTTCATATATGAGGACGATGTACTTTTTTTTTCATTGCCTTTTTCCACTACGGCGGTCTTATTGAAAACCAGACAACTACACAGGAGATATTATAGTGCACAAGTGTATTCTCAAACACATGTGCACTCTTTGTTCCCTCACTCTCATTATAAGATGCTACCCGACAACCGGGGAGATTCAGAACCGACTACTTTCCGTGCTCTCTGAGAGACTTATGACGTCACAACTCAGTAGACAAACGTTTATTGACATTAGCGTGATGTTCACACTTGTTTGTTAGTTTGTTTTCGTTTGTGAATTTTCTACCTTACATGATCATAATTGCTTGAATATAATAACTATTTGTGGTGTACTGTGTATCTAGTGATGCCGCCTTAGTGGCGTTAATGTAGTTAAACACTTTTAATGAAATGTATAATTTTACTTTATCATATCTTTCATGACTCCTTCCTAGGGAAAAATATAAGATTAATTATGGCTGTTAATGTGATGTGATATCTAATTTCGTTGATCAGTTGTTTTGCGAAAGCAAGAAATCGTAACAAACAAACGAACTAACTAACATTTGTATTTATAATATTAGTTAAGAGGTGATCTTATTGTTTCACTATAGATTATATTTTTTTAATAAATATTATATGTACTAACGTAACACCAGTATATAAAAAATTACACTATACACTCAAAATATAATAATAATGACCACACAATATATTAATTATTTACACAGCATGAACACAACTATTCGTAATCTAATATTTACACAACATAATGTTGTTAGTTATAGAGCACGGTAGGGAGTAGCCATACGCAGGCGTTTCTCTCTGTCAAAGTATAGGCCCAAATTGGCCTACGTATTACACTTTTTTGAAACAATGTATTTATGTGTGCGTGAAATTGTGAATGTTTTATTTTAATTGCTGTGTGAGTTTGTAGTGATCGGCGATTGTTTTTGTATGCGAGTCTAAACCGTGTATGTGTGAAGATTGCTCCCGCAACAAATGACAGACTGTTTTGAATCGGGAAAAGACGCCATGACTACTCCACTCTGTTCGGTGACCCGTGTTGCTCTATGGTTGTAGTAAAAATATACAGAAACCATTTACTTTTCGATTATTTTACCAAATAGATTTTCACGAATGTATATTTTACTTACGCAAAGATAACAAGCTTACCGTACCGTAGAAGAGTCCAATAAATGTATGGGAACGGTGTCATCTCAACACTAAGACACGTGGTCAAAACATAGTACTACTTAATAATACAAGGGAATAGAGGCGTTAACGATTGCAGAAAGCCCATAGCCCAGTTGCACTCAGTAATTAGATGCAATCACCGAGGGTATGCATCGACGGCGCGGTCAGTACCTGGATGGGTGACCGCTAGTGGCGCTTAACGTGACCACGGAAGCGCTCATGGTAAAGGAGTCGGTCCCGGTTGTTGTCATAATATAACAGTCCTAAAGCTCAGTTAGAGGCCTTTGGAAGGCTTAAAAACATTCAACGACAAGATACGTAGCCACAACGTTATCTTGTCAGTCCCCAACCCGCACTCGGCCAGCGTGGGGACGCATGGCCTTAACTTTCTCTTGAGAGGAGACCCGAGCCCACCAGTGGGATATTACGGGTTGTTGATGATTTGCAGAAAGAGAATTGACGCGAAACACTTACATCTTGGCTGAGGCTGATTGGTCAAGGGAAGAGGCTTGACAAATGCATCACTATTTTCTAAATGCTGCAATGTACTATTGTAGTAAATTAATCGAACAGTAGATGGCGTCTGCATACCTTTGAACTTTTAGTTCTAAACTAGTGTACTTAAGTTCAATTCTTGCATATTAATTACTACTCTGTTACAAGCCACATTGTTACATTATAAAATAATAGTTTTATTTAAAAAAAAAATATATAGAACGTGTGTATTAAAAATATTTAAATTTTAGGCCTGTTTCACTGGTTACAGATAAGTTTCTATCCATCTGTTAGATAAGCTATCCGGAACTTATCTTTAACCGGTAAAATAGGACCTAAAACTACAGTATAATAGGATATATTATTCCTATATAAAATAAATTATTTTGCCTGCATCATTAAATGCAACATCTTAAAGTACAGTCTGAATTGTTCTCCATTAACTGATCTGATGTTTCATATCTCTAAATCCAGTTTAAATATAAATAAATAAATAAATATTCCGGACATCTAGCCCCATTTAGACACACAACGCCATCTAGTACCAAGCTAAGCAAAGCTTGTGTTATGAGTACTAGACAACCGATATAAATACTTATATATTTTTGTTTTTGTAAATACATACATATTATACATAGAAAACACCCAAACTTCCAAACAAATATTTGCAGATCATACAAACATTTGGTCCGACCCGGGAATCGAACCCGAGACCTCAAGCTTAGCAGTCGCATACGCTACCACTATGCCACCGAGGCAGTCAATAGTTACACAATAGCCACATATGACGTCACGCCGTATAGAGGGCGTCTCCACGTGCGAGAAATTCGCGGCGATATTTATTGCCATACATACCATGTACGAGTATTTCTATACACTCGGCGATTCCGTTACGAGTCGCGAAGAATAATCATCGATCATCATTGGAGATAACCCGAAGATAAAAACGCGGACCCGACGCGGTTCTCTCGTTCGTTGAGACGGCCTCTTAATATTTCATTCAAAAATGTACGGAGTACATTGCTTTGAAATTTCACAAAAATATACTGATTTGACTTGACAATCATCTCGTGTTTGTTCGTCGTAATATTTACAAATAAATAAAGTTTTGAAGACGTGAAAATTTAATTTGTCGCTATTTGGGTTGATAGAATTTAGGGCATATATTTAGAGACGGGAACAATTAATTTAAAAATATATATATATATTTCCTAGTGATGAAATGATCACCTATATTAATAATATAAGTATTTTGAGTTTGTTGCTTTTACCGCGGGCTAAATATGAAAATCGTTTCTTAAAAGAAACGAATTTTAACATTTAGCCCGCGGTAAAAACATTTTATGAACAGTAAAATTTATCGTTATCTAAAAGTGAAGCGTTACGCTGTAGCGCTATTTATTTACAACGAAATGAGTTACAAAGTATGTAAGGATGTATAACAATTGGCGGTCTTATCGCTTAAGGCGATTTCTTCTAGACAACCGTAGTACGGGTATTAGGTGTTTAAAAATTTAGAGTAGCTTACACACAAGTAATAAATTATAACCCGAAACCCGCTCTTTCATCTAACAAACTATTAAAATAATTATATTATTATTAGGGATAGTTTTCTCGGGATCAAAATGACGTAAGCGTTGAGAATGTAATGGCGCTTACGCGTTTCGTTCAATGCAATATAAGTGCGCTACGTACAAAAAAACCACACAACTCACTCCAGTCGTGCGCAGGAACTGACATACACACTTTTTTTATTTGTTTTGTTTATACTCGCTAATCTCTCCAACCATTAGTCATATTTGCATCTATCTCTATTTTTGGGTATATTACTTATAGAGAATTTATGGTATATAACATCAACCAACGACCTTCTAAAGCTTGATAAATGCATCGAGAAAATTAAAGACTATATTAAGCTTTTTATGTAAGTGAGAAATTTTGTGTGTTTTTAAGTCTTATAAACTATATACCAATAAGTGCCTGTATAACATACACCTATTGAGAGACAATAATGGCAAGATTTTTTTTTTATATTTTAACTACACTATTACACTTGTATTGTTTAAAGTTTATCTTGAGATTTTCTTATGAACCAGCTAGGAATCGTCGTTCTACTTTAAACCGTCTTCAAATATGATTAAGTGACAATAATTGACAATCGTTTCATCACTATTTTTATTACTTGCAACACAGTAATATTATGAACACATGCTCTTAAAAATAAATAATAGAAATACATTTATTTTCACATAAAACGTAAATTCACAAAAAATAAAACTTGGAAAACAATTTTAATCTCTAAACAATTTTGAAATAAATATCATATTCGTGGACTAACGAAATTATTACATACTAGCTGACCGACGCAACCTCGTTTGCGTCTTTTATTGCCCGTAGCGAAAAATTTTCCCCCGTATAATGTTGATTTTTTACACCTTGAGTCCGAAAAACCCCAATATCTTACGGAACCCTATTTTTTTCCAAAATAAAATATAGCCTATGTTACTCGTGGATAATGTAGCCTTCGAATGGTGAAAGAATTTTTAAAATCGGTCCAGTAGTTTTAGAGCCTATTCGTTACAAACAAACAAACATACAAACAAAGTTTTCCTCTTTATAATATTAGTATAGACATACATGCATAAAGGACCGTCTCTACGAACGAGAGAATCGCGCCGGATCCGCGCTTCTATCGTCGGATAATCTCCACGGTCTACCGATTATAATGTCAATAAGTGACACGAGACGATAATATCGCCGCGATTCTGTCGCTCGTAGAGATGGCCCCCTATTGCTAATGCGTTTGTTCTGATAACATTAGTGGGTGAAAACAAATATTTTGATGTTTTAGTAAAAGTATCAGTGGTGGTCGTTGAGAACAGATGTATAATGTTGTTCGAAGAACCACCAGTGGTGGCAGGTTATTTGGTTTATTTTTTACATTACTTTCCAACCAAACAAGAAAATAATTGTTCCACCACCAGTTATGGCTGTTTTAGCTGTAGCCGTTGGGCATAAGTTCTACGCAGCTATATAGGAACTAGGTTTAGATAATGATACATATTTATATTTCATTTTTTTTTTTGTAAATAAATATATACTCAGATATACTAACAGATAAACTTCTGCATATAAATATTTCCTTTGAACAAGAATCAGAAGTTGAAAGATGACAGTGTCACCCGAACGTTGTTAGATAAATGATTCATAAGTCTGAATTCCTGCTATTATTTTAATGATAGGGATTTTCATAATATGACTATATATTGACTGCCTCGCTGGCGTGGCGGTAGCGTATGCGACTGCTGTGCTTGAGGTCTCGGGTTCGATTCCCGGGTCGGACCAAATATTTGTTTCGGAGTTTGGGTGTTTTCTATGTATAATATGTATGTATTTACAAAAAAAAAAGTATATATGTATTAATATCAGTTGTTTAGTACCCATAGTACAATCTCTGCTTAGTTTGGGACTAGATGGCGTTGTGTGTTTAATGTCCGAAAATATTTATTTATTATTTGTGGTTTTTTCGGATACCAGATATATACAGACAATCGATTGCACGGTTGGTTGATTATTGATTGGTGATTTAAGCGGTCGCCACGCCACATTCAGTGTTGTGGGTTTAAACCCCACATGGGAAAACCCTTTGTAAGATCCACAAATTGTCGTTGAAACTCTGGGTGTTCTTTGTGTCCGTTTCATGTATGTTTGTAAAGTCCCCCGCAACAAAGGATGTATATTTCCAATGTTGTCATAAAGTTGGCAAAAAACAAGAATCTTTATTGCTGGCCATAGTATCGAACAAGCGACCGTTGAATATCTTGAAAGCCCTGTGTAAATTGCCATCTTGTATATTTAATTATACATAGTATTTGTGGGTAGTTTGATTTTGTACATTTATGGACTTCTGATTGCGACTGTATAATACAATACAAGATTTGTAGATAATGTTACAAGCTTAAAAAATAAGGTAAAAATAGTAGATTTTTTATACAGTAGTATTTTGGTAGAAGGTCCTTAGTGTACACTCTAAAATCGTTTGTTCCAAAATTGTATTCCTTTATTAGAACCTTGTACCTGCCGTAAGAGTTCGCGCCATCACAGACAGTGAACACAGCACAATAAGGGCACTCCTAGTTTCATTCCAGTCCGAAGAGCCAGTTGATGCCTTGAGCTAGGAAGAGTATGAGCGGCTGCCACGCGACCAGCCACCTGATCCAGTCTAAGAGCTGGCCGTACAAGATGTGGGGTCGATCCCAGCTGAACAACTCGTTAAGGAATCACAATATGATATCTGTTCTAAACAAAACACCAAAATTATATCTTACGCAAAAAGTATATTTTTAAAGATTTTATTTTAAACAATCTCAATGCTACCATAGCGTGGGTCACCGGGCACGGTTGCTTCGGAAAGTACCTGCACTCGGTCGCTAGGAGGGAATTGAGTCCCGCCTGCCACCACTGCGACTGCAGTGAGGACTCGGCCCAGCACACGGTGGCGATCTGCCCCGCTTGGGCGGAGCAGCGCCGGGCCCTCACTGCAGTCATCGGAGGAGATCTGTCGCTACCGGCCATCATACGCTCCATGGCCGGTAGCGATTGCAGTTTTACCGCGGTAAATTACGTCTTCGCAGAAGGAGGCGGCGGAGAAGGCCCGAGAGGACGATCTCCACTCGGACCCGATCCGCCGCCGGCGCACGGGGCGGTGGAGGCGCGCCTATCAGCGCCTCATGCCGCCCTGAGTGTGGCCGCGGATGGACGGGATGGGTTTTCCCCTCCATCAGCAATACAGGCCAACCGCGAGGGGGCGACGTACGCGTGTGCCGTGCGTCGCCTAATTTGAGATAGATTACCAGCAGACGGTGCCTGCTGCAGTGCGGGCAAGCGCTGGGAGGGGTCCGGTCGTGTTAATATCAGCAGTTCCCGGACCCCTCCCTTCTCAGGCGCAGAGTTGGCACACCACCCCGCCGCAAACCCCGGTGGGGTGACGGCCCGAGGGGGTTTCCACACGTTAAAAAAAAAAAAAAGGGTCACCATGCTGAAATGTTGCATTCTCGGCACGAGCAATGAGTATGGTGACCACTACAGATTGGTAGAGTCGAGCGTATTTTCATTTCAAGCTTTTGTGTAGGCTTACAAAAACAAATCTAACTATATAAAAATGTTATGTAGGTTTTTGTACGCTTCAAAAACTCAAAAGTTCTGCACCGATCGAGCTGAAATTTTAGAATGATATATAATCCGCATCAAGGAATGTTTTATCTAATTTTTGCATTGCAAACCGACACAAACGCGGGCGGAGCCGCGGGCAACAGCCAGTATTATATGTAATCCAACTGTTTCGTAACATATTTTGATTACCTTCCATTTGAAACAGCAGCAGCAGTACAAAGATTTTTTTAAAGGATACGGGTTCGTGAACATCCTTTTGAGGTCCACCTTCTCCTTGCAGTAGGGACAGGTCTGCTTCTTGCCCACGATGCACCAGCCTCGTATACAGAACTCGTGGAACACGTGGCCACAGGTCAACTTGTATGTATTCTCTATAAATACAAGAGAAACAATGTATCCTACTAACATTATAAAAGCGAAAGTTTGTATGTAAGTGAGTATGTTTGTTGCTCTTTTACGCAAAAACTACCAAAAGGCTTTGGTGACACTTTACAATAATATAACTTATACATCAGAATAACACAGGCTACAATTTATAAAGATAGTAGATTCGCTTCGGTTATTGTTGTACCGCGGGTAAAACCGCGGGGTTCAGCTAGTTACATTTATCATCCTTATATCATGAGCTACCTATCAGTGAAAGAAAGAAATTTGGTTTTTAGCAAACACTCGATGAATGTACACATTCTACAGCCGGATCTTAGACTATAAATATATATATATACATATTAAAACATGTGTCACTCACCGAGGACGCCCTCTTCATTGACGTCTACGAGGAGGAGGTTCCCGCACACGGCACACACGTTGCTCTCGAGCTGACGCGTCGGAATACCCTCCTGGGTATAATACTGGCAACAGACAATTTCCCATATTATTGAATGAAAAAAAATATTTAGCTTTGTTAATATCACTTCACTGTCCGTCTGTCTGTCAAGATCATTTATTTAAGGAACGAGTCACCTAAGGTTCTGAAAAATCAAACCTCAAGTTTACTTAAAAAGAAACTGTGATTGCGCTCGATTTCATACTCCTCCGTTCGCATAATTTTCGTTAACTTAATAATAATAATCTAATATATAAAATTCCCGTGTCACAATGTTAGTTACCATACTCCTCCGAAACGGCTTTACCGATTCTCATGAAATTTTGTGTGCATATTGGGTAGGTCTGAGAATCGGATAACATCTATGTTTCATCCCCTTAAATGTTAATACCCTTAACGTCCAACCATTTTTTTTTGAATTTTTATATTTTTTTTTATGATGCAGCATTAAGATATAGATAATAGAATATTTAAAACAAAACACACCCCTATAGACGCCGCCATTTTGTCACTGCAGTATTCAGCCACATCCCTGCCTAGCACACCGAAGTACAGCCCATAGAACAACAGCATCAGCGCCACGTCCATCCACTGCTGGGGCTTGTGCCCGAAGGCCAGGTTCAGCCCGAAGAAGGTGAGCATCATCAGTATGTAGCCCACCACACCGAGGAAACAACTCACTTTGTATATTAGGTAGAACCATTTGTACACTAACCTGTAATGATAAAGAAAATAACATAAAAAACCGACTTCAATAACTGGACCACATTGAAATGGGACCACACGGGAAGCACCAGCTTTCAACTAAAAAAAATCATCAAAACGGTTCACCCAGTCGAAATTTCTGAGGTAACAAACCCAAAAACAAAACAGTCGAATTGAAAACGTCCTTCTTTTTTAAAGACGGTTAAAAATACGTGTTCTTGGGTGAATTGAACATTTTTGTTTTTTATTACATTATTTCATTACATATTTTTATGACTAAGAGAACAAACTATACAGGAAAACAATACTGCAAAAAGAAGAATGTAAAACAAACCCTATACCAGATGCCGCATGCCGTAGCGATGCGTCGCCACGGTATGAAAATGCTGAGTAAAAAATAATAAATACCGTGTAATTTATAATTTTTTTCCTCTAAACTTCATTATTTATAAATCGGTTTGGAGAATTATTCACGCACAACCATTTCCTTTTCTTTTTGATGTCATCATTTGTTTTCAACAATAAAAATTCTAGATTTACCTCAATGGGGACACCCGGATGGAACGAAGTTTAAAATAGAGAAGATGAAACGAAAATATCTGGCTTGCTTTCTATAAGAGAGAGAGAGAGACAGACAGAGAAACATGCGCACGCCGCACGGCTTGCAATAGCTTACTATAGCAAAAAGTGTCGTCACAACTTTTCGTCTTAATTTTTTCCGTCTAGCCCCCTTTCGCAACGCGCGATAAGGAACTACGTTCCAATAATAAATAAACAAATATTTCGAACATCTAACATACAACACACCATCTAGTCCCAAGCTAAGCAGAGCTTGTGTTATGGATACTAGACACCTGATGTAAATACATATTTATATTTTTTTTGTAAATACATACATATTATACATAGAAAACACCCAAACTCTGAAACAAATATTTGCAGATCATACAAACATTTGGTCCGACCCGGGAACCGAACCCGAGACCTCAAGCTTAGCAGTCGCATACTCTACAATGCGACACCGAGGCAGTTTTTCAACAGTATTTGTTTCTTACCTAGGCGTAGTAACAGACATAGGTCTATTAGTAGATTTCCTTATAACTACGGCTGTGAGCATGGTGAAAATGCTCCAAATGGTGATAAACCTCCACCACTGGTTCTTGGCGCTCATCAGCACCGGTATCGACCACATGGCAACCATTGTGAAGAACTGGAAAATAAATAAAAAAATTAAAGTCACATGTTTCGTAAGAGCCGACTAAAGGAACAAACAAAATACAGCACTGGACGAAGGCAAGAGGGTATTTAATGGCACTGACTTCCCAATAATGATTGCCGTAGATGTTCATGACAACCGAAACGGACAGCTTAACGTGCTCTCTGAGACATGGGTGGGAAACAGCGCCAATCTTTCATACTCCGGACTGCTATTAAGAATTTCTTGTAAGAAAAACCCAACAGCAGTCTGACCCGGGAATCGAACCTGAGACCTCTTGAACTGCAGTCGCTTACGCTAAACACTAGAGTCTAGACCAACGAGGCAGGACTACGTTTCGCCAAGTTGAGTATTGAAATCTGTTGATGATGATGTTCAAATATAATGTGGTATACCAAGAATAAGTCCAAATGCCAAAGGACGGGAACGTGCTTTGAAGTACAGTCACCAGCATAAATAAATTACTATGGGCACATGGGCAATTATATCTATCCCAGGACGGAGTTCAATATCTGCATCTATAATGGGCCTGTTGGTTGAACTTAATCTTAAGAACTACTGTTCGGATTTAAGTATTAAATAGCCCAGTTATCGAGGGAGGCTGTATATCATCACGCTACGACCACAAGGAGCGGAGTATCGATGAAAATGAAATTATTCCTTTTGAGATCTTTTAATGCGTGCGCTTGCGCAGATTCATCAACGACCCATAATGTAATGTCCCACTGCTGGGCTCGGGTTCTACTCAGGAGAGCGTTAAGGCCACAACGTGACCTCCGGTTTACGGAGACGGTCATGGTATCCTGCCACTAACGGTCACTTATCACATGGTAATTAGGAAATCACCGAGTGCAACTAGGCTATGACCGTCTTGCGCCCTGCGCAGATTAAGAAGTATGGCATATGTCTCACTTGAAAGTTTGGCTCACTATCAAATTTGTTCACGCTGTATAACATCACGCTACGGACATTAGGCGACGTAGACGAGGTTGCGTGGGTCAGCTTGTGTGTTAGAAAGATACTCACAGCATAAGATCTATAGTGTCGTTTCTTCCACTCCATGACAACGACCTGCGCCACTATGAGGGTCACGATGAGGATCATCACCATTGTAGTGTGCATCGACTCATGGCCGCGATGCAACTCGTGCAGCTTCTGGTGATCGTACCTGAAAAAGAAAGTGTGTGTTACCTCTGACGCACGACTGAGTTTATGTCATTTGTTTTCTGGTGTGGAGCCACAAGCTTTTTCGCTTTTGTACGTTGAACGAAACGCGTAAAGAATGTAATGGCGCATTACATTCTCGGCGTTTACGTCGTTTTGGTCGTTAGAAAACTGTCCCTAATAATAAGCGTTCGTGTTAGGTCGACATACTGATAATGCTCGATTTTATAATAATTGTAGCCGTTATATAATAAATATATATATGTACTGTCTGAAGACAGTACATATTTAACTTTATTATATTTCTACCATCTCAACTATTTTACATATGTATTCTATCCTTCATGTTCCACACTATTGCGCAGGGATAACCTTTTCTGTATGGCACTTATTGGCAAAGACCTCCTCCAATTTCTTCCATTATTATTATTATTCTTCCTCTATATTATTAGTAGTTCTGATGCAGGCTCGATTTTACTTTTCATAAAATTTTCATGCCGGCGAAATATGAAAATCGTTTCTTAGGGAGTATTCTACAAAAATTAACATCTCACTAATGTATACTAATAATAAAGCTGAAGAGTTTGTTTGTTTGTTTGAACGCGCTAATCTCAGGAACCGCTGGTCCAATTTAAAAATTCTTTCAGTGTTGGGTAGTCCATTTATCGAGGAAGGCTATAGGCTATATATCATCACGCTACTACTAATAAGAGCGGAGCACCAATGAAGAATGTTTCAAAAACGGGGGAAAATTTTCACGTTACGGGCAATATAAGACGCTAACGAGGTTGTGTAGGTCAGCTAGTAATAGTCCACGGGCCCACGAACAAGGGATTTCAGTGATTGACAACAGGCTGAAAGTTTATACACAGCTTCGTTTTGACGAGACACCCAACTTTTATTATTGGACCAAATTCTGATAGTGGCAGGAAAAGCGGGATAGGGAGCGAAACACGTCGATTTGATGAGTGTCCCAATTTAATTAATAACAGTTTCTAAAAATCAATACTTAGAGAAAATACGATGGAAAACTGAAAAAAACTTGTGGCATACAAAGTGAATGGTACCTTCCGAGTGACCCTCAGCTCTAACATGTCAGAATGGTGACTTGAAAATTTTTATTCATTTTCATTAATTACAAACTGATTTTTGTTTTGGGGCTTGCAAAATATATATTTTTCATAAAAAATGCATCGGCATACAAATTTGACGGTAATTTTTTTGAGACCTACACTCGAAAGTTGTCAAGATTATGTTAATATTTTTTATTCATTTTTTTCTGACATGTTAGAGCTGAGGGTCACTCGGAAGGTACCATTCACTTTGTATGCCACAAGTTTTTTTCAGTTTTCCATCGTATTTTCTCGAAGTATTGATTTTTAGAAACTGTTATTATTTAAATTGGGACACTCATCAAATCGACGTGTTTCGCTCCCTATCCCGCTTTTTCCTTCCACTTTCAGAATTTGGTCCAATAATAAAAGTTGGGTGTCTCGTCAAAACGAAGCTGTGTATAAACTTTCAGCCTGTTGTCAATCACTGAAATCCCTTGTTCGTGGGCCCGTGGACTATAATACTATAAAACTGAAGGGTGTGTTAGTTCGTTAGTTAGACGCGCTAATCTCAGAATGTATGTGTGTGTGAGAAAATAAATAAGTTAAGTACCAGAGCTCCACTATTATTTCTAACAGCAGTTTAATATCAAATCATAATATGATGCTATCTTTTATAATAAAATATTCGTTACGGTTCAAACTGTCATCTGTCACCTTACGATCATAAGTTGTAAAAAAAAAAATATGCTACTCTACTAACGAGTTGTTTTTTTTTTATTGTCTATGTACAACATTTTAAACAAAGATGTTTCTATCCATATCTAATACCTTTAAACGAATAATTCGTTTTTTTATTTTATTATATAGGTGGCAAACGAGCAGACGTACCGCCGCCCATGGACACCCGCAACACCTGAGGCGTTACAAGTGCGTTGCCTGCCTTTTAGGAAGAAGTACGCTCTTTTCTTGAAGGTTTGAAGGTCGTATTGGTCCGGGAACACCGCAGGCGACAGCTCATTCCACAGTTTTGCTGTGCGCGGCAGAAAGTTTCGAGAAAATCGCACAGTTAATTCCTGTAGGTAGGTGGTTCCAACGATTTTCATGAAATGTAGAATGCAAGATAGCAAACAAATACATGAATGAAATGAGGGTTACTGGTTTTTAGTAACAGCAACTGAAATGCTATCACGGTAGATTAAGATAAGATAGTTGGTAACTATTGCCAACAGTCCTATTTGTTATTTTCTTTTGCACAATATATTTCTGATATCTAACACACAGCGCTATCTCGTCCCAAACTAAGCAGAGCTTGTATTATGCATACTAGACAACTGATATAAATATACTATAATACTCTTTTTTGTAAATACATACATATTATACATAGAACACAAACATTTGGTCCGACCGGGGAATCGAGCCCAAGATCTCAAGCAGCAGTAGCATACCCATTCCATATAATGATGAATTTAGAATACTGAATCTCACCGCTCTTGTAAACACTGGTTAACTCGTATGGTAATTCGTGTTGTACAAGCTGATTAAGGGAACAAACTGAACAGGGCAACAGTACTGCAAAGTGCAGGAAAACTTGACAAACTCTATACTAAACCATCTGACAAGGTGGTATAGTAGTTCCAAACCTCTTTGCAAGAGAGGCTGGCTAAACCATTACAATGATTTCAATGAATTTTAGCTTGTAAATGCGATAACCAACATGCATGCAGACAAAAGCAAGAAAAAAAAACTTGGATCTACAAATTGGTGTTAATAGGGGTCAAGTTAGCAGGCTGCCGGAGGATGGGGACCTCTGGAGGCAGAATGATTGCTGCGGTCGGGATAGTGGCATTGCCGTGCATTCAGCCTGCATTGGTGAGATCAAGGGGGGGAAATAATGTTCTCCCCAGACAGACAAAATTTACTCCTGGCTCCTGTGTCCCCGAGGAGCTGGAGATCCGAAGGGATTTTTCAAATACATCAGAATGTTTGGGGTCTTAGTTCTGTTAAATTTTATTTATTTATTTATTAACTTTATGCACAAAATGTACAATGGCGGACTTAATGCCAAAGGCATTCTCTACCTGTCTACCGTTGGGTGGTGCGGAAATGAGAGAGAAGGTGCACAACACTTTACGAGATTAAATATATTATTTAAATTTTGACTGCCTCATTAGTGCAGTGGTAGCATATTTATGACCGCTATAATTAAGGTCTCGGGTTCGATTCCCAGGTCAGATCCTTTTAGTGGCCTCTAGCTGGACAGTAAATATAGAACTCTCAACCTCTTATTTACTGGTAGGTATGCCATGCTGCTCTATGTGTATTCACAATGAGTATGGTGACCACCACTCTTTGATTCTGCTCATGCTTTGAATCAGGCAGAGTCACTTTGGCAAGTCATTATACAAAAAAAAGGTGAACATTCTTTGCATAAACCTTCACATCAACTGACTATAACAGTCCACTGCTAGCCATAGGCCTCTCATTATAAAGGAGGTTAAATAAATATTTTCGGACATTTAACACACAACGCCATCTAGTCCCAAACTAAGCAAAGCTTGTACTATAGGTACTGGACAACTGATATAAATACAAATATACTTTTTTTTTGTAAATACATACATAATATGCATAGAAAAAAAAAGTAGGTAGGTTTACCTTACTAGGTTATTTCTCCTATTAATAAAACGTGAATTAGAAAACGCATATGTATGCAACTGAACTGACTACATAAGTTGGAAAATCTTATTGGAAGTTTAGAAATAAATGTTGTGCCTTAAAGCTAATATTTGGGACCTGGTCTAATTATAATCTGGAACTGTAGTAGCTAACCACAAACACTGTGTAGTAAGTTGTAATAAAACTAATAATTAAGGACTTGATGTGTCAATGTTCTTATCAGGAACCATCTGTATGGAACTCAGCCCAAGATTTTCAAAATAATATAAATGAAATCTTACCTTAACTTCTCCTCTGATGTTAGTTCTTCGTAAGTCTACACAGAAAATGTAAATAAATTATTATTAAAGCATTCAATTTCACTTATTTAATCATAGATTAGAATCACCAATGTTTTACCTTATTTGGATCGACTGGCCTATGAAGATCCATGATTTTGGGATATTATGTTTACAATCTATTAAAGAACACTATAATCGAATCATATGACTATTAATTTAATTAAAATAATAATTTACACCTAAATTCCTATGCCACCACGAATGATGCCGGACGAACATTCCATTTAAAACTAGTACTCGTCTAAATTACGATATATTATAATTCTGGGAAGCCATCCCTGTTTCTCTTAAAATAAATAATATATCTGTCCTTTTCGTACGTTATTACGATGCGTAACAACTGGTAATAGTTGACATTAAAATTCAACAACTTATCATATTGTCACTTTGACAGTCTGACTATGGCTGGGATACCAGCGTCAAAATTGGGGTTGGGAGGGGGTTATAGTGTCGTGTTCTTTTCTACTAAGGCTCACAAAAGAAGTCCTCCAGATACGGCACTGCAGTCATGCATGCATGTGTCATGCGCACCGGCCTTTTGATTATTTTCGATGGATTTATTTTAAAATTGTTTTATGAGGGTTAAAGCGCTGAAAAACGCCTTCTAACCGCCGCCTTCTATAAATAACTCATTTTGTCAGTCGGTTTTGTAAGCATAGTATATACTTTTGACTTGAGTTAAATTTATTGACCGCATGGCGTGGAATTTTTGGAATCTGTGAACATTAACCCTTATTGTAGCATAAATATTGGAACACGGGACCTTAAGAAATACTTTATTGAAAATAGATCACGTTATAAAATACATAATGAAGACTCGCTGACACCGTGTTGGAGCCAGTTGGAGGGCAGAAGAAAGAGCAGGGAAAGTTACAGGTTACTTTAGACTATGATTATGATAGTGATCTGCGCAGTACTTTTAGTTCTCATTCTGACGTGTTAATTTTCAGCTGTACCTATATGTAGGTCAGTATATAATTATTAAATTTTATTCAAGCTGCATAGTGCGTTATCACCTAAGGCCTGACCAACGGACCTTAAACGCTTCCACTGCAAAATCAACATCCTCAGTGGTCAGGTCTGAAAAGGTTGAACACTACTTTTCGTTAGTATCGTACAAGTTGTCGTGCAGTAAGATTACCAAAAAAATGCCGTCTTGTGCAACGTATTGGGAGAGTGGTGTCAGGAGTTCGTATTCCTAATAGCTGAAAAATGTGGATAAGAATTTGTAGTAAAATTCATATTGGATTTACGACATCTCATCATGTTATTTTTAAGTAGTAATAGTATAAGTAGGTTAAAAGTTCTTTTAAGTTTTAAATGAGCAGACAAACATACATTACGGGTCAAAATCATAAAACACAATAAACAATCTTTAAATAATCTTCCATTATTTTTTCTGCTCACACATGCATGCCATCTTCATTCACATAAATACTTACGTATATTCCAATTTATTAGAAATAAACAGATTTATTTTGGTATATTACCTATTTTAATGCAATTTCCAGGGAAATTTTCTTTAAAAGTGACATTATGTTATTCTACGTGCGTTATCTACCTTTTTCTTATTTGATCTGAGCATCCGGCTTATTATTGTGAATATATTGACACCTCATTCATCAAAATCTATTCAATTTCATGGTGGCGGGTGGCACACATACAAACAAACATAGACTTCTAACAACATTACTCATCTTTTTTTAATCCAAATGTATATCGTAACTACAAAGTTAAAGCAAAATAGGCCTTAGCCCTCTCCTAAGAGGCGACCCGAGCCCAACAGTGGGACGTTTTGGGTGGTTGATCATCATCGCACATGGAATTACTAGGAATAAACCGAAAAGTTATAGTAAATAAGTACCATGTAATATGGTAAACATATGATTTTCTAAAACAACACATATTTATAGTAAAACCTGTGCAAAAGTATAATAGAACAGAATTTGTGGTAAAACTTATAGCAAAATGACCAGACAGAGACATAATGCTCACAAGACTTGGGCCAAAAGAACTGAAATAACAATCAGTGTTCCAGACGAAAGTGTCAAAATTGCTGTCAAAATAAAGGTTACCAGTTGACACTTGACAGTTTGACAATAGCGAATGTTGTTATTAATTTATGAAAACTGAGTTTTATGCAATGATTTTATTTAAAAGTAGTGAAATGTTTTAATTTTGTGATGTTTACTGATGTTGATTTGTCCGTCGGAAGTCGGAATGCCGTATAAGGGTAAATGTTTTAGTATAAATTAGGTCGGATTCGTACGACCTTACCGCAAATTTTATGTTTACTAATATACAATTGTCAAATTATCGCGTTTGTTATGAGTTTGAAGAATGAATAGGTTTTTAGATGATTTCACGGCTAAACCCCTTAACCGAAATACATAAATTGAAGTATAGAGGTAGCGTATCTTCTCCAAGGTCTGTCCTAAAATAAAACGTCCTTAGAGTGTATGCAAATTTGCTAAGCCTACTACAGATACCAGTTATATGCAACTTCCAGCTACAGATTCTTTCTAATACCTTAGAATGTAACACTCGCAGTTTCCTCTACTATTTTATTGTTTATTGTTTCATTTAAATTGGTATTCCTTTTAGATTTGTAAGAGTTTAGTTTTAGATAGATTAGTCCTAAGGTTTGATCATTTTCCTCCTCATCATCTTGTTTTTCTGTAAGCAAGAATGATTATGATACTTTATTTTTACAATCTTTTATTTATTTTAGGTTTATATAGGATTATTAAGAAAACATACCTATATCTGACAATATATTTGTATGCTTCTGGAAGTTGGTTACCCAAAAACAAAGTGGGCTTTAGTTTTCCATCTGCTATCTGTTTGTGATATCTCAGTTACAATATGATTATGAAGCGGCAAATACACAGTTCTCATCAGCAGTATGCTCCACACTTTTCACTTTAGCTTTATTACCGGTGCATAATTGTCAGATTATATTTTTCCATAATTCATTTGTTCACTAGAAAATTTGGACATGACTCATGTTATTAACTTACCAACCCTTAATCTGACACATGAGTATTTCTAATGATCAATTTTTTTTATTTACTAATTAGATTGGTTGCCCTTGACGCAAGCCCCTGTATTAAGGGATCATATATTATCGGAGTACATATCAGGGTTCTAAGGGTATTCTAACGCGCCTGAGTAAAACCCGAAATTTTGGTTCCAGTTTTAAAACTTACTTTAAGATTACATTACTCTGCTCTACATTTAACAGACTGTCTAGCTTAGCATATTTGCACAAATAAAAAACTTCTTTCTGCAGTGCAGCTGAACTTTACCTGGAGCCACTGCTACCTAAAATTACTTGAGATAGATGACAATAAGACTACATGATCCATTTTGAGTATTGAACCCAAACCACATGGCGCAATAGAAAGCAAGAAGTTGACCACTTGAACCACTGCAAATGCCGTCAAATTCTTGTTTTTCCTTCACCTTTATTAAAACCATTTAAACCATTTATTTTTGCTACAACATACAATCTACAAAGAAAATGATTTAAACAATTGCACTGCGCAGCAAAGGCATCCAGCTCAGTTTACGCTGCGAAGCACAGGACTGGTTTTCAGCTGGCCCCTGACATTTCCGCCAATAGTTGCAGACACAAAGAAACACACCAAACATAAGCCATTACTACATCAGTTACAAAAAAAAACAAGCAAAAAAGCACCTACTTTAAAATAAAATAAAATTTGACATAACAACAAAAATCAAAAAGAAAGAAATAAAACAAAGCAAATTCATGCATACACAAAGTTTACCATTATAAATACTATAAAGACGGGTGCGACAGACATATTACCTTCCATATCTTTATTTCAGACATAAACCGCAGTCCTGCAGTAGAACCAAAGGCAGCTATACTTCCAGCACAACATGCAGCAGTTAGCAAAACTCCACCTAATATTGTAAAAGTTGCTGTAAACAAGGTCAGTCACACTTACATTTACAGTCATTTTTAGGGTTCCATATCCATAGAGCAACACGGTACAGAGTAGTCATACGCTGGCATTCACCTCTGCTTTATACTATCATGTGACACAGAATGTATATATCTGCCTCGGTGGCGCAGTGGTAGTGAATGCGACTGCTGTGCTTGAGTTCTCGGGTTCAAATCCTGGGTCGGACCAAATGTTTGTGTAATCTATAAATATTTGTTTCGGAGTTTGGGTGTTTTCTATGTATAATATGTATGTATTTACAAAAAAAAAAGTATATAAGTATTTATATGAGTTGCCTAGGACCCATAACACAAGCCCTGCTTAGCTTGGGACTAGATGGCGTTGTGTGTTAGATGTCCGAAATATTTATTTATTTATTTATCAGTGTGAACTTCTGAATCTGAATGTCTTTTTAAATTGTTATGTGTGAGTAGTGATAGGAATTTGTTTTTTAATGTGAGTTTAAAATGTGTATGGGTGAGTCTTCCCCCCCCCTTGAAAAAAATGACGGGAATTTTGCATCGGAAAACGACGCTTTGGCTCGAATTAAGACTCCATGTCCGTCTGCCTGTCTATCATATTAATACAAGTAAACGCTTGAACAGCGACAGTTAGACGTTTGAAATGGTATAGAACCCTTCGTGCGCGAGTCCGACTCGAACTTTGCCGATATGTTTTCTTCTCTTTTCTCTTACTTCTTCTCCCTCTCTTGATATCTTTGAGAGCTAAGCTTAAGTTTGAAATACAGATTTGTAAGCAACTAGGGCCTAGAAGTAATTTGAATATTACGAATTTTGTTCTGTGTTGCACGGACTTGATAAACATACATGAAACGAACACAAAGAACATTCAAAGTCATAACAAAAATTTATGGATCACACAAGTGCTGTTCCATATTGGATTCGAATCCAAAACCCATCCGTTCTCGCGCCCCCTTCCGTCCTCTCCTCAATATGCCACAATAGTCCATTACTCGATATAGACTTTTTCCTTAGAAAGGAGGTTTATGCCAGCTATACCACACTTGCTAGTTGGTATAGGGTTATTTAACTTAATCCAGATGTCATAATAAGAGCAGCTCCTGGATCCCTGGATGAAGAGTGATCCCGCAAACCCCGTTGGGGTGACAGTCTGTACAAAAAGGGGGTTTTTTTGAACGTGGAGACTCAGAGACGAATATTAAAACAAAAAATATACTGTATGGTATTATATTTATTGTATAATTTATCTATATGTTTGATCAGGGGTTTGTTGAACAGTTCGCCGACGTCCTTGGCGAATATGAAGTCTAAATGGTTGAACTTGGGCCAATCACAAGCCGGCTTGACCTCCTCTAACATGCCTGTAGCCTTTAGTTTTTTCGCCAGGCGCATAACTTGCTGCAAAGGAACATTAATATTTTTTTTAATTTACATTTTTCAACCGTCGGTACGCCGAATCTCTCCTCTCTCTGATATTAGGGGAAGGGAGGGCCGGGTTCCTATGGCGGACATGCAAATTGTTTCTTTTTTCTTTTCTTTTATACGCACACTAGGAATATATCCCGTGTCGTGGGGGACACAACGAACGTATATGAAATAAACACAAAGTATACCCAGACTCAGACAGGATAAGTTTGGACAACTCCATGAGATACAGTTGAATACTATAAAGGAAATGAGGAGATACGCCATTGACATGAGATATTAGATAAACTTTGAAGTTCTTGCATCGTTCAGAAAATCCTCCACCATCCCTATTTACATCTGATATTGAAGCTACTTACAGATTTCTCAGTGAGCATATCATTTTCACCGTATAGTATTGAAACTGGTACCCTGACATTGGTCAGGTTGTACGGCTTCACTGGGCCGAACACTCCACCCGCAAATGTTGTAAATTCACCTGAAATAATAAAATAGTAACTATTTACGCATTCGATACACTTAGTATAATCTATCTCATATATTCTTTTTATATATAAAAATCAATTGCTGTTCGATGCCCGATTAAGCTGATTTTAGTTTTGAAATGTTTGTCGTAGTCCAGAGAAGGTTTAAAAAAGTTACGGAAACTACTTAAAAAAATCCAATAAGTACAAACTGTTCCTAGCTGTGAAATACTCGATGTCTCTTATCTTTTAAGAAACAAAAAATTGATATTTGTTTGTCAAATATTTATGGGTGAGTTTAGAAATTTACAAAAAAAAATGGAACCATTGACATTTTCTTGCAACCCTGACATAGTTTATCAGATACAGAACTACGGGCTAAATCGTAATAAAAATCACTAAAACCATAAATAACAAGGCAGACGATCTGTCAAACGGTGTCTGTTCCTTGCTCGACGATCTCTGGCTGCAGCATCTTTTTTTTTTTATTGAGTATGGGGCAAACGGACAGACGCATCACCTGATGGTAAGCGATTACCGCCGCCCATGGACACCCGCAACACCAAAAGCATCACAAGTGCGTTGCCGACCTTTGGGGGATGGAGAGAGGGAATGCGGGGAGGGTTTGGGGTATGGGCCTCCGGTATCCTCACTCACTCGGTGAAACACAGCGCAAGCGCTATTTCACACCGGTTTTCTGTGAGGCCGTGGTATCACTCCGGTCGAGCCGGCCTTTTCATGCCGAAGCGTGGCTCTCTCCACGGTTAACGCATCTGATGACACTTTGTGAATATGTGACCACGCCACCAGCGCCAACGGTGCGAGCGAGAACCACACACTGTGCCTCGTGGTCAAATCTGCTCCTTATTAATATCGCCGACAAATCTAATGCAGGTGATACGTAGTTCACCAGATCAGGATTATTATTAGCCGCCCCAAACCGACGTATTCAATTCGGTTGCGATGTGTGTAGCTCTGATATTTAAATTAGGCGTTAAACACTGAATAATGTATCAAAAACGAAGGCGAAATGCGTGCGTACTGGTTTAAATAGTTGCCATGTCCGTTCTCAACTGCGCTGAGTGTTGTGGGTTCAATACCCACATGGTACAATCTTAGACGAAGCATTAGCCAATCCCACACGAGAATTCAGGCGTTAACGATTGCAGTAAGAAAAACGATTGCAACTGTTCTAGGGAATGGGCTCTTTTTATCTTTTGCTCTTTCTTTCTTTTACTAATAGAAAACCACATAACATATGAGTGTTGTAGGCTATATCATCAGAAGCAGTCCACGCACAGAGCGTGATCGTTCTTGCTATCAATCCAGAAGTCGACTTGGCTTTAAATCTATTGCGATACCGCTGAATGTTTCTTTTTTCTCCAACTGTCTAATGTCATAATAGCACTTGCGCTGTGTTCCACCGAGTGAGTGAGGATACCGGAGGACCAAACCCCGACCCCTCCCCCTTCCCAAAATACCGGCAACGCACTTGTGACGCCACTGGTGTTGCGGGTGTCCATGGGTGGCGGTAATTGATTGGCAAGCTCAAGTTACTTATGTCAGCCAGAGGGTAACTGGAAACATGCGAACGTTATATCGACTCAAAAACTTCTTACCACCTAACACCAAAACAACTCTCATGCAGTCCTTAATAATCCCAATAATTGACTATGGTGATGTATGTTATTTCGACCTGAATGCAGATCTCCTCAATAAACTAGACCGCCTTCTTAATAACTGCATTCGATTCATTTTTAATCTCCGTAAGTACGACCATGTGTCAGCCTTACGTTCTCAACTTAAATGGTTGCCTATTCGCCTGCGCCGCAATCAGCGAGCACTTACCTCCCTATTTTCTTTTCTTAACTCACCTTTTTCTCCTAAATACCTTGCTTCATATTTTCGTTATCTGTCCTCTAATCATGACAGAAATCTTCGTTCAGAAAATAATCTGCTCCTCTTATGTCCTTCCCACAATTCAGATTTCATGAACTCTTCATTCTTTGTCCAAGCGGTACTACTCTGGAATGCTCTTCCACTCGAAATCAGGATGTCCACAAACCGTTTGATGTTCAAAAAGAAGGTACATGACCTCCTTCTCAGTGAAACGTCAGCAATTTCTAATTGATAGTTGCTTCACCTCATATTCAGGTTGTCATCGTGTACGAACGTAGTGTATTTGTGTAAGTATATTTTATATATGTATTTATTGCGTGTGTATTCTTTATAACATATATGTATATGTTTTTTTGTGTATGTAACCTCTGTGCACCACCTACCTTACTAGATCACTACACCACTCTAAGGTTGACTGGAAGAAAATGCCTTGGGCATTAAATCCGCCAATGTACAAATGTGCATGAAGTTTTTAAATAAATAAATAAAATAAATAATTGCTTACCATCAGACGATTACGTCAGCTCGTTTGCCCTTCTATACAATAATAAAATAAAAACTGCTCTTAGATTATGCTCATGCTTTCCACCAGACACAGGAGAGTCAATTTGGCAGGCTCGTACATAAAAAGAAATTATAATAGAAAAAGCAAAAATAAAATTACCTGTCATAGCCACCTTTCCAAAGTGTTCTAGATGTTTTATCGACGCAGACTGTAGCCTGTTGAGGTAAACCGGTATCATGTTCTGAAATGTATTTAACAAAATATATTATAATACACTCATTTGCAAAAAAAACGGGCGTTTTCGATTTTCTTCCTGGCTGAAAAAAATAAAATACCAAAAAGGTTTTAATCATTTGAACATGTTACTGGCCAGTTATAAAAGTGCCATAATGTTTATAAGAGTACATTCCAAATTCAAATTTTTGACTGAGCCTGGTTTTCAAAGAAAACAACTTTTAACTACATTTCGTGGCGCGAATTCCCTATAGTTAATAACGACTCTAATTAACTTTTTGTCAATTTTTATTAAATTATCTGATGTCCTTGACATTTAAAAGTATTGTTATTGCTGTTTAGCAATCTCGAAAATGGTAGATAAAGTGATAAAAGCGAGCAAAATTATTGCGCTGCTTGAAGAAGGTTGCAGCCAATGCTTCGTGGCTCAGAGGCTAAATGTGAGTCGGTCGACAGTTCAAAGGACCTGGCAGCGCTATCAAGAGACCGGTTCCGTCAAGAGAAGGCCTGGTTCTGGCAGGAAGACATGTACCGAACCACGGGATGATCGTTTTCTAGTTAGTCAAGCGTTGAGAAATCGCAAATCTTCTTATGTGGACCTCAAGAACAGCCTCGAAGAAGTAAGAAATGTGCAAATTAGTCTATGGACGGTCAGGAGGAGGCTTCTTGCTGCTAATATACACAGTCATCACCCGGCACGCGGCCCTAAATTACTCCGTGGACATCGAGTTGCCAGGCTTAGCTTCGCTCGAAATTGTGTGTCATGGACTCATGAAGACTGGGATAGGATATTGTTCTCCGATGAAGCCAGGATATCTCTGCATGGTGAAGACCGACTTCGGCGAGTGCTACGTAGACGAGGAGAACGCTTTGCAGAGGCATGTTTTGAAGAAATCACACCTTATGGAGGGGGCTCTGTTATGTTTTGGGCAGGAATAAATTCCATGGATCGTACGGAGTTAGTCTTCATCGAAAACGGTACACTGACTGGACAGCGACGAGTGAGATCAGTGCAGCCGGCTCCGCAGACCATCAGAGAGCTAAAGAATGTGATTACCGCGGAGTGGGAACGTATTCCCCAAGAAACCATAAAAGATATACTCGCTAGCATGCCCAGACGAATGCAAGCTGTGATTTCAGCAAGAGGAGGTCACACTCAATACTAAACTTTTATCTGCTTTTAATGTATTCAAGAAAAACAAAGAAATTAACGCGTTTCATTTTTATTTAGCGAGCAGGTACAATAATAGTGTTTTGAGCTTAAACATTATTTCTCAATAATTTAATCAAAATGTTATGATAAAACTGATGATACCTATTCCTTCCTAATTAATTTATGAAATTCTGAGGATAACAATACCTAAAATTGTCAAACAAACTAATAGTAACTATAAAATAGTTCTTTGCTTAAGTGCCCGTTTTGTTTGCAAAAGAGTGTTATATACACTCAGGAAACGAAAGCCAACATGGTGGCTTCGTTATATACAAGATATAAGGGTAAATGAGATGATTTGATGTTCTCCTAGCCGATTTCGGCCACGCGCGGCCAATCTCAACGGAGACCAGCCAACGACGCAGGAGATATTATAGTGCACAAGTGTATGACTGCCTCGTTGGTCTAGCGGTTAGCGTAAGCGACTGTCGATTCAAAAGTCTCGGATTTGATTCCCAGGTCGGACTGCTGTTGGGTTTTTCTTACACCTTAAAAGCATGCCAACGTTTTGGTACTATACTGTAAGTTTGTACTGCTTATTCTAAATAAATTTACAATAAATTCTTAATTTCCCTAACATCTATGAAAATCGTTATTGGGAAGTCAATGCCTTCAAATATACTGACAACTAGTCAATACCCTTAATAGAGTTCGCCCTCATTGTTGCGGAGGTTCGCTTTGTTTAAAAACAATCTTGGGAATAATAAATGCTAGGAATATGAAGATGTACAAGTGTGTGCGCTAACACAGGTGCACTCTCTGTTCATAAATTCACGCTGAATATTCTATTGCAATATCGGATAATGCAGGTTAGACGTTCGCTCAGTAAATATTCTTATGTCAAACACGACACTGATCTAAAACTGCAATCATCTGCTATTGGAACCGAACTGTTGGCTGTTAATGTGATGAACCCTCACCCAGTCGTTCTGGTCGGTATCTTCTCCCACGATAGCAAATACGAAGTTCATACATATGTCTGTCTCCGGCTGCTTGAGAGTGCACACATTGGCAATCAGGTTCTGCAACAACCACGGCTCGATTGCCAATATACCGCGTTCTCTTAATATCAGCTGTGAAATAATAAAATTACTTTTTATAACATATAAATGTACATTCACGTTTTTATCTCCGATAGAGTAGACAGAGATAAAGGACCTCATTAAAATACGTTGACAACGCTAGGGCTACTAACTTTTTGCTTTACATATTTGCCACGTAAACCTTTATCACCCTTTTTAATAGTAGTGAAAAAAATCTTAGTAAAGTAGAAAATATAATGTGGATGCACACAAAAAATATATTTATATAACTCGAATCTATAAACACAAAGTGATAACATTGACAAATAATATAATCGATTCAGGTAGTTTCAATTTTCATGTTAAGGTTGTGTCAAACAAAACTCACCGGCAAATTAAATGTTTTTAAAAGTAGATTGGCAATTGGCCTAATATTGTCTATGTACACAGCTGGAGCCAGGGCAATGAAAGATATAATCTTGTGGTTGTACTGCGGCTTTAGCGCCATCATCGTGAAGAAACTGGTAGTACCCATGGAGTGACCAACGTACATGATCTTCTCTAGCCCCGTAATGTTCAATACCTTGTCGACCATCGCTGGCACATCGTGCTTGCCGTGTTCGTGAAAACTGAAACCAGAAAAGAGCTGTTCAGAATTTCTATGACATTATCTAAGATCTAAAGAAGATTTCGACTCAAATAATGGGCAGATTCGAGGCGGTATATTAAAGTACTAGTGCCTGTGTTGCTGTGGGGAGGTTAAGAGAGATCCAAATGTTTTTATAAAAGCGGGCCGAAATTCGTTCAGTACAAATATTTATATGTAAATGGTTCTAAGCTGTAGTTGAAGTCGCTAGACGGCTCTGGATGTGGTAAGTAGCATACCTGAAATCCCAAAACTTGGCATTGTTTCTTGTGAGATTCTTGTGGGAGCTGTACACGTTTCCTCTCAAGTTCCCCAACCAGACATCGTAACCGGCATCGGCAAGGAGATACGCTGGAAATATTTGCATAAATACGAGTATATTACTAAACTAAATCGCAATCACGGCCGTCTCAAGCTAAACTAAGCTATGGAGTATATCCACAAACTAAAACTACTACAAGAAATAAGATGGCCTCTATTACGTAAGTTGGCACCTGTCTTCCTCTTCAGGTATATTTCTTATCCCTAAAGATACTTATGATATTTTATGTTTTATAACAAAAAATAATATTAGATTCTAGTTTTTGCTGGCAGCTTGGCTAAAATTTTCGTTTTTATCACTCGGAAACAAAACTATTTTTGTGAATCAAAAAATTGTTCTTTTCCATAACCCTGACAAAAAACACAACATAAACTCGTAAACCATTAACGACGAAAGATATAAAGGTACTAGCTGACCCACGCAACCTCATTTGCGTCCCCTATTGCCCGTAGCGTGATAATTTTTCTCGTATTCGAAACATTCTCCTATTGGTCTTAGCGTGATGATATATAGCCTATATAATTTAAAATTTAGAAATCGGACCAGTAGTTCCTCAGATTAGCGCGTTCAAGCAAACGAACAAACACTTCAGCTTTATGTATTAATATAAGATTAGTTACCGAGACTTCTCTTGGGTCCCATAATGACAAAGTTCCCGGAGTCACCGAGCAGGCCGTGGACGATGAGGATAGCCTTCTTCCCCTTAGCTGAAGGCTCCGCAACTTTTCTGGCCGAACGTCTTCCGGCTGGAATCCTGTGCAGTTGCAACTCGTAACCATCTGGTGTAGTCACACGATGTCTCTCGGCTGGGTAGCCGGCAGCTTTAACCAAGCTTGGCTGTGGAATTTAAAAGTAAAATATTATATTCTAAAAAAATTGAGCTCCACGTCTTCCTAAATACTTCCTAAATAGATATGGATAGGTACTTAACACACCGTGCCCTATGCCGGAAAGCCTAGCCTTCTGTGGTGGAAGCAGGTCATCAAGCGACCGGAGCTTTCTGAGGCTTTGTTTAGGAATCGCTACAACTAAAACCGGCGGTATGCTCTAAGTATGAATTAAGACAGATCCGGGATTATATCACGGCTATCTTTTACATAAAATACCGCGTGGTCTTCTTAAACGAATATACACCGGTGTGAAATAGCTTTTGCACCGAGTGAGTTAGGGTACCGGAGGCCTATACCCTATCCCCTTCCCCATCCCCCTCCCAATCCTCCAAATGCTGGCATCGCACTTGTGACGCCTCTGGTGTTACAATATGTCTGCTCGTTTGCCCCCTATTGAATAAAAAAAAATAAAAGTACATCAAATCGGTCATTAAAACGATTAGAACAAAATACATATTTTATTGAGGCATCAGGAAAACGCTCGATTAAATTATCGTCTTGACATGTCTTAACTCCCACATAACTGCCATAATGCACTTTTATGTACATAAGTACACACTTTTATTAAATTATACAGATCTTAGTCACGAGAAGTCGTTTATAAATATTAATGTCTTAGAACCATACATTTAATTACCACATAGCCATGCTTAGACATGAATAAGCCGGCTCGACCGGAGTGAGAATACGGCCTCACAGGAAAGCGGTGTGAATCAGCGCCTGCGCTGTGTTTTACCGAGTGAATGAGAATACCGGAGGCCCTAACCCCAGCCCTCCCCCCGCCTCTCTCTATCCTCTAAATGCCGGAAACGCACTTGTTACGCTATGATGTTGCGGGTGTCCATGGGCGGCGGTAATCGCTTGCCATCAGGTGATACGTCTGCTCGTTTACCTCCTAATCCACGAAGAAAAACTAAATTTATAAGTCTGTTTTAAAATAACAGAACTCAAAAATATAGTTTTTAGAATTTCTCTGTCTCTGTGTTTGTGCGCGCTAATCTCAAAAGTGGCTAAATCGAATTTCACTGTACTTAACTGTTTATTTGACGTATATTTTAATCGGTTGACAAACAAAACAAGTTTATTAATTTAAAAGGTACTGTGATACCAACATACGCGCGGGCGGAGTCTCTGGTAAAGATAACCACTAAAATTAATCTATTGTCTGCTTGACTATATCTATATACCTATACCTTGCCATGTATAATACTAGTTTATATAATTATGTTGACATTGTTGTTTATATCATTCTGCTCTTATATCAGCTATTTATTGCAATAACAATGGGAAGGTGCTGTCACGTGTCCGGATGCTATGTGACAATCTCTTGAGAGTGTTATAAAGGATTGTTGTCTAGATGACAATGCTCCATTGCTAATATCGTCGGGCAGAGGTAGGAATTTATAATGGTAGTACCTACTAGCCGATTTTGCCCACAGCGGTCAGTCCCAACAGAGACCAGCCAACTACGCAGGAGATATTATAGTGCGCAAATGTACTTTCTTTTCCCTCACTATTCGAACTCACTAATCCGATGGGACGGCTATCCGACACGACCGGTGACAGATTAAGCGCAGGACCTAAGGCTTGATGAGCTCTCCGGGCACGTATTTCTATGACCAGAAAAACCTAATAAAATTATTTTGCCCATCCCGGATCGAACTTCGGCAGTTGCAAGCGCTAACCGCTAGCTAGATCAATGAGACAGCAAGTAGCAAGAATTTGCAAAATGTTTATTGATATTATGTTTTCATGTATAGGTAATGTTACGTATTTATAATTTGATTTATAGTTTGGGAAGTCTTTATTTACGATAAAGTCGAACTTTGTACATATTTTAACCTACCATAAAAACAAATTTATTGGAAATACAAAATGTTTTTTATTTATATTTCTTCAACAATCAACGTGTCTATCTGACCATTCTTTTCAACCTTTTCCATCGTCATCAACATCGATAACCTTTAACAATTCCATTGCTGGATATAGGTCTATAGATATAGAAAGAAAATTTGGGCTTATAAATATTATCACGCTGGCCAGATGGGTTGTTTAGTTTCAAGATTTCCTCCTCTTTGCAGGGACGTTGTTCCGCGCAGTTTGCTCCCTTAGACGGCTGTTACGACACTATGAATAGAGCTGGTGACACTCCTTAATGTTAATCTGTCACCACGTGGACACACCACACAAACTAACGATATAATACAGAACACGTACGAAGCCTATATCGATATCACTATTACTATGTTTATTTACATATACAGTTTAAGCGTTTTCCTATTCGGTCAGAATTTTTATTGCTTGTAATATTTTAATGTTGTCCTTTGTGACCCTTTGTGTTTTATAAGATTCAAGGTCTCTTATGAAAAATTATAAATAACGAAAAATTAAAATGATAATAATATTTTATGTGAAGTGATCTTTGTTGCTTTTTTTTATAAATACATACATATTGGAACGAAGTTTTGGAACGAAGTTCCTTATCGCGCGATATGAACGAAAAAACGAAGGGGGCTAGACGGAAATTGTCGCGACATAATTTGTTGTCACGACACTTTTTGCTGTCACGACACTTTTTGCTATTTTAAATTTTATTTGTTATTAGTTTATTTTTCATTGCTTGAAGCAACCCAGATACTATATATATATCTATATATATACTATATATATATATATATATATATATATATATAATAGATAGATAAGATTTCGAACTTTTATAATATATACATATCATCATTATCATCGTTATCATCACTATTATCATAATCATCATTTCATCATTTTCATCATCTTCATCGTTTTCATCATTTTCTTCATTTTCATCACTTTCATCGTTTTCATCATCTTCATCATTTTCATCATTTTCATCATTTTCATCAATTCATCATCTTCATCACTTTCATCATTTTCATCATTTTCATCATCTTCATCATTTTCATCATTTTCATCATTTTCATCACTTTCATCATTTTCACCATTTTCATCATCATCATTTTCATCATTTTCATCATTTTCATCATTTTCATCATTTTCATCACTTTCATCATTTTCATCATTTTCATCATTTTCATCATCTTCATCACTTTCATCATTTTCGTCATTTTCATCATTTTCATCATTTTCATCATTTTCATCATTTTCATCATTTTCATCAATTCATCATCTTCATCACTTTCATCATTTTCATCATTTTCATCATCTTCATCATTTTCACCATTATCATCATTATCATATATATCATATATATATATCATAAAACTAGAAATTACGTAAAATATTGAAGTAAATATAATATTTGTATTGTCTTTCTATTTCGAACTTCGTTCCATCCGGGTGTCCCTTGACACCTCTCAAGTTTTATATATAGAAAACACCCAAATTTCAAAACAAATATTTGTAGATCACACAAACACTTGGTCCGACCCAGGATTTGAACCTGAGACCTCTAGCATAGCAGTAGCATTCACGATCACTGCGCCGCCACCGAGGCAGTTAAATATATTTGTTTTCTTTTTTGTGTTAGAGAGACAGCCTTTGGCGTTTTACTACTTTCACCATCCACTTAAGATCATTAAAGCTCATTAAAAAATGATGAAGCAAAAGCATCTCTGATGTGTATGGTGACGATTGCTCTCAGATTCTGCTCATGATTTCTATCAGGTCGAGCGGAATTACTTTGGTTGGCTCATATCAACATCTAAAGCTCTTAACATATTTCATCATTAGTCTACCGCAGTACACTGCTGGACATAGGCCTCTCAAATTTCACGCCACTTGATTCAATCTGGGCTCATATACGAGCGGTTCTAACTACAAAATCGAAAATTTGCAAATATTATGTTTTTAGGCACAATATTAATGAATATAAGAAAAACAGTGATCTACACAATATTAATACAAGAAACAAGTCTAGACTCGTCGGTGCCTATCATCGCTTACATAAGGTACACATTACACAACTCGTTCGAGGGTCTTGGTATACGTTTTGACGTGACAACGTCTTATAAATTGGTTTGCCGGGTGACACTTCAAGAAACTGCGTTACGCTCCGCTCACGTTATGCGCTCACAATGAGAGCGAGTGAGAGGCACGCGTCCCTTCCACTCGGGCATGGTTAGCCCGCCTAAGAGCGAGAGAGACAGACATAAAAAGTGAAAGGCATGCGTCGAATTATATTTAAAACGTTAAAATTAATGTTGGAACGAAGTTCCTTATCGCGCGATATGAACGAAAACGAAGGGGGCTGGACGGAAATTGTCGCGACATAATTTGTTGTCACGACACTTTTTGTTGTCACGACACTTTTTGCTATTTTAAATTTTATTTGTTATTAGTTTATTTTTCATTGCTTGAAGCAAGCCAGATACTATATATATATATCTATATATATATATATATATATATACTATATATATATATATACTATATATATATATATATATATATATATATATATAAGATATAATTTTTCGAACTTTTATATATACATATCATCATTATCATCATTATCATCACTATTATCATAATCATCATTTCATCATTTTCATCAATTCATCATTTTCATCAATTCATCATTTTCATCACTTTCAACATTTTCATCATCATCGTTTTCATCATTTTCATCATTTTCATCACTTTCATCATTTTCATCATTTTCATCATCTTCATCATTTTCATCATTTTCATCATTTTCATCAATTCATCATCTTCATCACTTTCATCATTTTCATCATTTTCATCATCTTCATCACTTTCATCATTTTCATCATTTTCATAATTTTCATCAATTCATCATCTTCATCACTTTCATCATTTTCATGATTTTCATCATCTTCATCATTTTCACCATTATCATCATTATCACTATTATTATTATTAATATTACTGTGTACACATATATCATAAAACTAGAAATTACGTAAAATATTGAAGTAAATATAATATTTGTATCGTCTTTCTATTTCGAACTTCGTTCCATCCGGGTGTCCCTTGACACCTCTCAAGTTTTTTTTTTTAAATATAATTCTTTGTATAAATAAATGTTTTAAATTGTTACTATTATTTCATCCTTCTTCCTACTATACGAATGAATATTCACATTAAAATTATTTTACCACTCAAAGTCGTTGTCACGTAAAACTTTCGCCCGTATACCGACTTTACAGGCAACCAATTTTTTATCATAAAATGCCTATAGATGTAATCGACCTTCCTGTAGGTAAATTCAAGCTAACTGTAAAAAAAAACAAGGGGCGGAAGGTGTCATTAGGTATACACACACAAACTTCTTTGTCTTATAACTAAGCGAAATTATTAACAAACCATTGTTAGGTTGAGTGTGTCCCCTTATCATTTAGGTAGGGAATGAAAAATAGATGTTCTTTTCCGATTCCGAGTCCGATTCTCAGACCTACCCGATTTGCACATAAAATTTTTATCAAATTTTGATAAAAATCGGTCCAGCTGTTTTGGAGAAGTTTGGTAACAAACACCGCGACGCGATTTATATATGAGAATTCAAAAAATCTTAATATATATAAATCTCGTGTCACAATGTTTGTACTCAATGGACTACTAAACCACTTATCCGATTATAATAAAATTCGCACACCATGTGCAGTTCGATCCAACTTGAGAGATAGGATAGTTTAAATCTCAAATTATAGTCGCAATTTTAATTTATTGCTAATTATTTAATTTTGTCTGTCATTATTTGACAGTCACAATTATCTGTTAACTCCAAATGATTCTAACAGATGTCGATACCTTTCGACTGGGTTGAGTAAGTAATCAATAGATGGCGCTGCTATGGTAAATCTATAGGCTATATTTTATTTTGGAAAAAAATAGGGTTCCGTAAGATATTGGGGTTTTTCGGACACAAGGTGTAAAAAATCAACCTTATACGGGGGAAAATTTTTCGCTACGGGCAATAAAAGACGCAAACGAGGTTGCGTCGGTCAGCTAGTACTAATATATAGAAGTTGACACTTTATGAGAATTATTCTGATGAATCATTGATATAGTACTAGCTTATCGATATTATAAGAAAACTTGTTTTAAATGTCAACACGAGATAAAATATTTTTTTTTTTATTTATTGTGCGTCCACACCCTGAGTCTATGCTAGAGCAATTATGGCTCGAGGACTTTCTACCGGGTTACAAAGTAGCGATCGGAACCGTTTATAGGTCTGTATCCACTATATCAGTGGAAAACGCACTTGAGGCTCTGGCAGAATCTACACAATGTTTTATTTAATGCAAATATATAATTATACTCTTAGATTTCATTGCAAATATGCTGGAACCACAACATTATTTTACTAAAGAGTTTAATGCTTTTCTAATACAACATGATTTAAACAAACAAATATTTCGGACATCTAACACACAGCGCCTTCTAGTCCCAAGCTAAGCAGAGCTTGTATTATGTTGTATGTAACAACTAATATAAATACATATATACTTTTTTTTGTAAATACATTCATATCTATACAAATAAATAAAATTGGAGTGTCTGTTTGTAATATTAAAATAACCGCTTTCTAATACATGCATATGAATGTTTGTACGGCACACATACCAATATATATATATTTTAAAATTTTTGTCCTGTCTGTCTGTCTGTTTGTTCCGGCTAATCTCAGGAACCACTAGTCCGATTTGAAAAATTCTTTCGGTGTTGGATAGTCCATTTATCGAGGAAGGCTATAGGCTATATATCATCACGCTACTACTAATAGGAGCGGAGCACCAATGAAGAATGTTTCAAAAACGGGGGAAAATTTTCACGCCACGGGCAATATAAGACACAAACGAAGTTGCGTGGGGCAGCTAGTTATACATAGAAAACACCCAAACTTCGAAACAAATATTTGCAGCATACAAACATTTGGTCCGACCCGGGATTCGAACCCGAGACCTCAAGCACAGCAGTCGCATATGCTACCACTACGCCACCAAGGCAGTTTAGAACAAATGGTTAAGGAACCAACTCGGATTACGGAAGTATCCAATATCTCATTCACTTAGTTACGAGTATAACAGATATGCCTGATCGAAGTCTGAATATTGTTCTTCAGTATAACCAAAACATAAGCGATGACGCTATGATTATTGCACTATTTGACGTAAAAAACCCAAAGCCCCCAACCTTACTATAAATCTATAAGATTATTTAAAAATATAAATCGTAACAGTTTTAACTCTGATCTATATATCATTCCCTGGAAATAAAATTCAAAGGAAGATGTTAATACAGTGGTTTTTATGTTTGATGCGTATATGAGCTCCTTATTCGACGGTATACACGCGCCTTTCAAACGAATAAAGGTAAACGCTGTACCCACTCCTTGAATTAAAGACGTAATCAAAATTATGATAACCCTTCGCGATGAAGCGCTGGCCAGTTATAGAACTGGATCAGAAACACATAAAAACTATTATAAGCAAATTAAAAACCTCGTTACGTCAAACTTGAGACAAGAGAAAAAACTTTCAGTTCTATGTTAGTATTAATGCTAAAAATACTAAAGATATGTGGCGACATTTAAAAAGTATACCTGTTCTTAATGATCCGTGCAAGCCCTGTGTACTGGATCACAATATTTTTCTAGATTTTCCTAGTGATAGAAACGTAGATTAGGAAACAACAACATTTTAGATATTCCAAATTAAATAAAAACCAGTTTGAGTTAAAGGCGATCTCGGAGAAGGAAGTTATGAAAATAATTAACATGATAAGAACTAAAGCTTATGGGCACGACTTTGCTGACATTGAGATGATCCGGTTGACTCTTGGAAAATAGCTATAGTAAAACCTATTACAAAGACAAGACATATAACACAGTTAAAGGATTTAAGACCCATAAGTATGCTTCCTGTCATATCAAAAACTATGGAGAGAGTGGTCGAAAGACATTTAAAACCTAATTTGGAAAAACTACTCCATCTTACAAATCTATCAGCCAGGATTTCGTTCGAGATACGGAACGGCAACAGCTCTGGCTCAAGTTACAAATGACTTACTGTTAGAGTTAAATGCCGGGAATGGTTAATTTTTAGTGTTGTTAGACATTTCTAGGGCTTTCGATTGCTTAAATAGAGAACTATTACTTGCCAAGCTAACGCATTCTGGAATCTCTACAGAAGGCTCCTGTTGTTTCAGGTCTTATTTCACAAATAGGTACCAAAAGGTTATTACAGATGATGGCAGGCGCAATGAAATGAAGTCAAAAATGATACCCACCATAAGAAGAGTCCCGCAGCAGCATAATACTCTGAATTACATCTAGGTATATGCAGATGACACCCAAGTTTATATGTCATTTAGGCCCACCGATACCATTCAGGCCATAAACCTTATATCATGTGACTTAGATCAAATCCTTGATTGGTCAAAGAGAAACTCTTTAGTGCTTAACGCTTCAAAAACAAAATGGATGTTAATGGGTACCAAGCATCAAATTAAGACTGCAAGCAGTTCTCAATTATCAATGAAATTTAATGGGGAAACACTTGAAAAAGTTAAGGTTGCAAGAAATTTTTGACTTCTAATGGATGACGAGCTGCGGTTTTTAGAGCATATCAATGGATTGATGTGGAATGCTGTCTATAGACTGAAGGTTTTATATGGTATTAGAAAATTTCTCTCCGAAGACTTACGGAACTTACTCTTGAATCTGTTGGTTCTCTTATCTTTTAACTATTGCAATGGCGTTTATGGACCCCGACTCCTTCAAAATACCTAAAACAAATTCAACATGTCCATAACGTATGTAGGTATGCGTTTTGCTATAAAGTTTCAAAATGGTTGCATATCTCGCCAGTAATAAACAAAAAAGACATCTTAATATGGAATCCCGACGTCTTCAGCATTTGTTATGTTTCACACGTAAGATCGTCACAAGCAAATGGCGATCTCTTTCAGACAACCTTTTGCTTTTGGTATTGTCGTTTTTGTGTAAATCAAATCAATCAATAAATTATATTCTATTCTTATTCTATATCAATAAAATTGAATCGTTAAATGTGTAGCTAAGCTCACAGAAAACCGGTGTGAAATTGCGCTTGCGCTGTGTTTCACTGAGTGAGTGAGATACCGTAGGCCCATATTTCAACCCCTCCCCCAAAGACCGGCAACGCACCTGTGACGCCTCCGGTGTTGCAGGTTTCCATGGGCGGCGGCAATTGCTTACCATCAGGCGATACGATACGAAAAGAACGAAGTCTATCGTGGCAGCTAGTTAAAAAAAAAGTTTATGATGCGATGCAGCTCCAAACATGTCTCGTTTTTTTAAAGTTCTTTAATAATACTTCATGTTCAACAACTATCTAAGTTTTTTTATTTAAACTCATTAAGCTTGTGATCTTCTCAGATGATATATATATAGCTTGTTAAGTTATCCAAATAGTTTGGGTATAGTTATTGAATAAGGTTTTTTTGTATATATATGTTTTTGGTTGTTAATCGTAACTACACTACGCATATATAGCAATTAGTGTACATCTTCCATACAAAAAATAAAACTAGAATGTCTGTTTGTAATATTAAAATTACCGTTTTTTACTAAATGTGTGTAGGTATGTCTGTCTATAATTTTTTTTTGTCTGTCTGTCTGTTTGTTCCGGTTAATCTCTGGAACATCTGGACCAATTTTGACGGGACTTTCACTAATAGGTAGCTGATAATATAAGGAGTAACTTAGGCTACTTTTTATAGACAGAGATATAATAAAATTGTAACAGGTTGATGTTTGTACATTAAAAATATTTAAGAAACTAATGAAGGGGTAGTTTTATTAAAGGAACAGAACTCAATACAACTGATATATGTGTGTTTGTGTGCGATTTGTTTTTAATTTATTAAATAAAATAGCTAGACAACTATCCATATAATTATTCATTTGAAATTAATAGTTTTAAAATTATGAAGCTTGTTCAAAAAGTGGGGCACATATCCCGGTTTTACCCTATTACTCAACTGGATTGGCCCGTACGGCGGTAGAGCGAGCGCCGGACGAGATTTAATTTACAACTACCCTCCATAAACACCGAACGCGACCTTTAAACTTTCAAGAAAAGAGCGTACTCCTTTTAAAAAGGCCGGTAACGCACTTGTGACGCATTTGGTGTTGTCCTTGGGCAGCGGTAATCGCTTACCATCAGGCGGTCTTTCAAGTTCTCTTCCTTTAATGCCGGAGTTCCCTATACTACTTACCCTACTTATATTTCGTCTTAAAATACTCTGTCAAGAGACATACACCTAATTAGTTCAAAAAAATATTAGACGAATGTAACAAAATAAATATAACTCATTAGTATTACAGTCGCGTACCACAAAATCCGCATTAAATTAAATAACAAAGACAAATCGTACGTTTCCACAAGAATGCATGTTACGGAATTAAGAGTCGGAATAGGAACTGCGTTTGTGGATTAAGAGAGGACCTAATATTGTTAAATTATAGTTTAATTATGTAATAAAAAGTCGATTTTTATTTAAGTCTTTGAGATAGATTAAAATTTCGCGTGATGTTATACAGCGGGAACTATATTTGCTGCCCATTATTCCCGTTATAGTGAGCCACGTTCAAAAGTTTTTTCATTGATACTCGGCTCCTATTGGTCGTAACGTGATAATTTATATTCTTTCTCGATAAATGGGCTGTCTAACGCTAAAATTTTTTTTCGAATAGGACTAGTACTTCCTGAGATTCAAAGTAACAAACAAACAAGTCTTCAGCTTTGAGGAGGAAACATCTAAACAGGCCGTCATATATGTGGGTCGCCATTACTCACCATGCTAAAGAGTTTTTTTTTTTATTGAATTATGAGCAAACGAGCAGACGCATCACCTGATGGTAAACGATTACCGCCGCCCATCGACACCCGTAACACCAAAAGCGTCACAAGTGCGTTGCCGACCTTTGGAGGATGGGGAGAGGAGGGGTTGGGGTGTATGGGCCTCCGGTATCCTCACTCACACCACACACACAGCGCAAGCGCTATTTTACACCGGTTTTCTGTGCGGCCGTGGTATCACTCCGGTCGAGCCGGCCCATTCATGCCGAAGCGTGGCTTTCCCACACATACATTGTCTGCATTCGCAGTGAGTATGGTGACCACTGCTCTTGTATCCTGTTTATGTTTTCCATCAGACAGAGTCGAGTCACTTCAGCAGGCTCATACATGAAAATAAACCTTTATAATTTGCAGACAATAAAAGTGCCGTTTAAAGTCACCTTACACAAAAGGTCGGTGATTTTCTGATGTCCTCAATTAATAATGTTATTGATCATAATACAAATCAAATTCACATTAACCACCTCAAAATTGCCACTCACATTATTTGACGTAATGGGTTAAATAAAACAGGGGTAATTAATCAATAACATTGGTTTGAGTTTTGGTCTTTATTTTCGTAGATATACAGTATACAGTAAACATAGAACCTCCTCCTTTCTGAAGTCGGTGAAAAACTCAAAATATGTGCCGAATTTTTCCGTGGGAGAGCCACGCTTCGGCATGAATGGGCCGGCTCGACCGGAGTGATACCACGGCCTCACAGAAAACCGGTGTGAAATAGCGCCTGCGCTGTGTTTCACCGAGTGAGTGAGGGTATCGGAGGCCCACTTCCCAACCCTTCCCCCATCCCTCTTTTCATTTCCCCAAAGGCCGGCAACGCACTTGTGACCTCTGGTGTTGCAGGTGTCCATGTGCGGCGGTAATCGGTTACCATCAGGCGATACGACTGCTCGTTTGGCTCCTATTCCATAAAGAAAAGATGTAATTAACCTGTAAATCAGAAGTAAATCAAAGCTGTTTACGGTATTTAATAAACCATTGATAGAAGGGGGTTTTGGTCTACTGTAAACCCCGCTGGCCAGACTGGTTGGTACAGGGTTCGTCTCAAGTTTTCCTTCTCTTCGCAGTGATGATGTCCTACGTAGTGTATTCTGCTCTGCATGGATTGATGCGGTTTTTACCAATAGATAGAGTGATTCATGAGGAAGGTTTTCGTACATTTTTTTTTTAATTTTAATAAAATTAAGCAGCACATCTTCTCGGGGTAACATAGGCTATATTATATTTGCCTTAAAGTGCACGTGCGAAGCCGGGGCGGGTTACTAGTGAATTATACGAGTATTCTTATCTGCACGTTTAAGGAAATAAAAATACACAAAAAATATAGTACACATATTTGAATAAGGAATCACTTAGACCTGCGCTCGCGCATTTTTATGACATAACACCAACGTGAATGGAATCCACCGCATTTATTGTCTGTGGTTTTGTAACGGCCTTTGTATTGGAGCCATTGAATTTGTATTGGTAAGGATAACTAAGGTAAATAACAAAATAGGTATTTAAATAAATACACCCACGTCTTTTATCCACGAAGGAGTAGTCAAGGGTATTGAAAAGCTTTGCCTGTTGTATTCAGGGCAGGCCTATTACCGTCATACGGTCACATATATTTTCAAATAAACGTTAATTATCTATCTAATCAACACTAATACTATAAAGAGGAAATATTGTTATATAACGATTAAACTCAAAAATAATGGACTATTTTCATCGTCCCTTACTCAAAAATAATGGACGATGAAAATAATCGGGTCTGCACAGGTAAAACTGCGGATAGTTGCTAGTCTATCTATCCCATTACTCACATATCTTATCTACATTCGCATTATTTTCTTAAAAAGGAGTACAATGTTTTTGCTTCGCGTATTACTATTACATTTAAGTTTTTGTCAGCTGAGCAATCTCGTTACCATAGAAACACGATACATCAACTTTGGCCCGACTCGGGTATCGAACCCAAGACTTCTTGACTGGCAGCTAAGTTGCATACGCTAGAATTATTATTAAATAGAGAACAACATTTGTCTCTTAGTTTGATATGCATACACTTCTTGCTTTTTTTTTAAAGACAGCTCCCGCATTTTGAATATACATCCGGTGTCGCGGGGTCTTTACGTACATACACGAAACGGACACAAAAACACCCAGACACAGAACCATAATTTGTGAATCACATTAAGCGTTGCCCCATGTAGGATTTGAACCCACAACACTTGGCTTTGTAGAAAGGGGCGTTACGACCGCTTAAACCACTAGGCCTACCGTGCAGTCAAATTGCTGGACTGTTGCTGCATGAAAAAAACATATTAAATTATAGTGAGGTTACCTTCACACGAATACAAAAATAATCCTTGCTCGCCTCGTTGTTATTTTTTTAAATGCTTAACATTCAAGAGTATCAACTTCGAAACTTAATAAGGTTTAGGTACTAGAGGGTCAGTTAAAGTCGCTATTCTGGTTGCTCATCCAATCACATATGTTTTTCATCACATCATGCGATAGGTTGAACGCAGTAGCAACCGACTATACCTACATCTATTATAAGTAAATGTATATGTATGTATACACGGTACATATACCAAAATAATATTTTTTACAACTTTTGTCTGTCTTTCTGTTTGTTCCGGATAATCTCTGGAACCGCTCTACCGATTTTGATGAGATTTTCACTGATAGGAAGCTGATGATATAAGGAGTTACTTAGGCTACTTTTTTAAGACTAGCTTGGCCCCGCGGCAGTATCCGCGGTACGACAATAATCGCGGGGTTCAGCCGGTGTTCACATATAATCTTGAGTAGGTATTACATTATAATAATATTTAGTTGCACCTCGTATTATAACGATAATTTATAGCTCTGACAAATGGCAGGCACCTTTCATTGTCGTGATCGTTGTAGAGTTAATTGTTCTACTCAAGAAAACAATTGCAATTGTAGATGCTTAATTTAATGGTATGTTAAATATGTAATCTATACTAATATTATAAAGCTTGAAGAGTTTGTTTGTTTGTTTGAACGCGCTAATCTCAGGAACCGCTGATCCGATTTGGAAAATTCTTTCAGTGTTGGATAGTCCATTTATCGAGGAGGGCTATAGGCTATATATCATCACGCTACTATTAATAGGAGCGGAGCAACAATGAAAAATGTTTCAAAAACGGGGGAAAATTTTCACGCTACGGGCATTAAAAGACGCAAACGAGGTTGCGTGGGTCAGCTAGAATATTTATATTTACCTTCCATCGGTGCCTTTCATAGCCGGTAGGTATGGTCTAGTTTTTAGTGACTCTGTGACTGCTACGTCGGAGGTCGTAGGTTCGATTCTCACACACGAGAAATTAATATTTGATGAGCATGGACATTTGATCCGCCTGATTGTGACATATCTGTATCACAGCTCAGGACTGTTTGTAGTGGGAAGCCGTAAGGGCAGGCTTATATCCAGCGATGAGCCTCTTTCCGCTGAGTTGTTGGTGATGTTGTATGTTTATCAGTTTACTATAGTACTAGTTCTGCCTAATTTATGATCAGACGACGGCGTGTGAGATCATCCACAGTCTTTTATAATCCACTGCTGGACTTGACCAAGGCCAGACGTGGGATAGAGATGAGATGAATCAAGTTTTATTTTCCTGTTCATTCTTTAACACTTACGTAGCCTTTCGAACACTAGTTAAACTGGTTATCGGTTTTCAGACCGGATTAACGAGATCTTAAAACCGGAGGCCACGAGCGTGAATTAGTCACCAAGGGTTCCGTACACACTATGTTTGAACTAGCTGACCCATGTAACATCGTCTGCGTTTCCTATTGCGCGTAGCTTGATGATGAATAGTCTATAGCCTTCCTTGATAACTGGGCTATCTCAAATTGGACCTGCACTTCCTGCGATTAGCGCGTTTACCCAAACGAACAAACACGTCAGCTTATATAAATCCTACTACTATTATAAAGGCGAAAGTTTGTAAGTATGGATGTATGTATGTATGGATGTTTGTTACTCTTTCACGTAAAAACTACTGAATGGATTTGAATGAAACTTTACCACAATATAGCTTATACATCAGAATAACACATAGGCTACTATTTATAAAGATATAGCTTCGCCTCGCGGCGTTGCCCGCAGTTATCATCGTACCGCGGGTAGCACCGCGGGGTTCAGCTAGTAATAAAATAAAATTTATTGTATCAAATAACCCTGCTAACAACCATTAGTGTTCAGAATCTTCTTTCAAGCAAACAATGCCTGTAGCAGAAGACTCTGCTCCTCCACATTGTAAACAACATGATAATTAACAATTTAATTAGTTTTATAATATGTATTAGTATAGATAATTTACAATTCAAGAATCATTCCTCAAAGATTATATCAATTTTTAAAGTGAAACTTCTTTAGATAGTATAAATATGCATAGAAAATATCTAATATATGTAATGTAAAATGTATGTAATAAATAAATATATATATAAATATTCCGGACATCTAACTCACAACGCCATCTAGTCCCAAGCTAAGCAGAGCTTGTGTTATGGGTACTAGACAACTGATATAAATACTTATATACTTTTTTTTTGTAAATACATACATATTATACATAGAAAACACCCAAACTCCGAAACAAATATTTGCAGATCATACAAACATTTGGTCCGACCCGGGAATCGAACCCGAGACCTCTTGCTTAGCAGTCGCATACGCTACCACTACGCCACCGAGGCAGTCAAATGTAATAATGAACCTTACATATTGAAATTCGCATCAAAATCTATTCTATTTTTTAGTTTCCGCTAATTCAAAATTCATTTATTTAGTTAAAAAGGTACAATAATTTACAATGAAATTCTTAAATTTATAAATACAGTACGTTAATTGTTATTTGTTAATTCAATAGTTAACGGGTAAGCTGTCACATGCGTAACTATACTTTGCGTTACTTAGTTTTATTTTAAACAAAGATTTCAAAATACAGCGGACTCTAGGTAGTACGCTAAGCAAATGTATTTAATATCTCGTACATGTTTCCTAAGGCCAATTATATTATACATCATTACAGAAATACGAACCCGGAAATTGAACCCACTGAATTAAAAGGTTATTAATTTTGTACACGTCAATTGAACATAAAAAATTGCTTGATTTTATTCTAGTACGAATGCTGCCATTTTAGGTTGACAGTATTCGTATTAGAATAATCATATCGGTTGTGGGAGAGCCACGCTTCGGCATGAATGGGCCGGCGTGACCGGAGTGATACCGCGGCCTCACAGAAAACCGGTGTGAAATAGCGCTTGCGCTGTGTTTCACCGAGTGAGTGAGATACCGAAGAATCACAACCCATCCTCTCCTCCCGCCCCTCTCCATTCCACCAAACGTCACACTTGTGACGCCTCTGGGTGTCCATGGGCGGCGGTAATCGCTTACCATCAGGCGAGACGTCTGCTCGTTAGCCCCTGATTCAATAAATAATAATAAAAAAAAGGCTAATCTTCTGTGCCAGGGTACCCCGGTCGAGCCGAAATCATCGTGTCCCTACTTCCTTTAGAATTTCCTTAACATTTTAGCAAAAATGTGCTACGATATTTAACTAAATAATTCAATTTTCATTAAACTTGTTTTTATTTTATTAAAGTTCAATTATTTATGTATCTGTAAAAAGAGGCTCTTATACATATTATGTATGTTGAATATGTGCATGAAAACGAAACGTATACCACAAAAAGCCGTTTTTTTTATTTAATACTTTTTGTTATATGTATAAGCTATATACACTCATTTGCAAAAAAAACGGGCGGTTTCGATTTTCTTCCTGGCTGAAAAAAATAAAATACCAAAAAGGTTTTAATCATTTGAACATGTAACTGGCCAGTTATAAAAGTGCCATAATGTTTATAAGAATACATTCCAAATTCAAATTTTTGACTGAGCCTGGTTTTCAAAGAAAACAACTTTTAACTACATTTTGTGGCGCGAATTCCCTATAGTTAATATCGACTCTAATTAACTTTTTGTCAATTTTTATTAAATTATCTGATGTCCTTGACATTTAAAAGTATTGTTATTGCTGTTTAGCAATCTCGAAAATGGTAGATAAAGTGATAAAAGCGAGCAAAATTATTGCGCTGCTTGAAGAAGGATGCAGCCAATGCTTCGTGGCTCAGAGGCTAAATGTGAGTCGGTCGACAGTTCAAGTGGTTCTGGCAGGAAGACATGTACCGAACCACGAGATGATCGTTTTCTAGTTAGTCAAGCGTTGAGAAATCGCAAATCTTCTTATATGGACCTCAAGAACAGCCTCGAAGAAGTAAGAAATGTGCAAATTATTTTTCATAGACATGAACGGTCAGGAGGAGGCTTCACGCTGCTAATATACACAGTCATCGCCCGGCACGCGGCCCTAAATTACTCCGTGGACATCGAGTTGCCAGGCTTAGCTTCGCTCAAAATTGTGTGTCATGGACTCATGAAGACTGGGATAGGATATTGATATCTCTGCATGGTGAAGACCGACGTCGGCGAGTGCTACGTAGACGAGGAGAACGCTTTGCAGAGGCATGTTTTGAAGAAATCACACCTTATGGAGGGGGCTCTGTTATGTTTTGGGCAGGAATAAATTCCATGGATCGTACGGAGTTAGACTTCATCGAAAACGGTACACTGACTGGACACCTATACATAACGGAAGTTCTAATTCCTTATGCACAACCCGCTTTAACCGCTCTTGGCGAAAACTCATTTTTTATGGACGACAACGCTCGCGCCCACCGGTTTGGCGATGTGGAAGCGTATATGCTAGAAGTCGGAATTCGTCGTTTGGACTGGCCAGCTAGAAGTCCGGACCTCAATCCCATAGAGCATGTCTGGGACGTTCTGAAGCGACGAGTGAGATCAGTGCAGCCGGTTCCGCAGACCATCGGAGAGCTAAAGAATGTGATTACCGCGGAGTGGGAACGTATTCCCCAAGAAACCATAAAATATATACTCACTAGCATGCCCAGACGAATGCAAGCCGTGATTTCAGCAAGAGGGGGTCACACTCAATACTAAACTTTTATCTGCTTTTAATATATTCAAGAAAAACAAAGAAATTAACGCGTTTCATTTTTATTTAGCGAGCAGGTACAATAATAGTGTTTTGAGCATAAACATTATTTCTCAATAATTTAATCAAAATGTTATGATAAAACTGATGATACCTATTCCTTCCTAATTAATTTATGAAATTCTGAGGATAACAATACCTAAAATTGTCAAACAAACTAATAGTAACTATAAAATAGTTCTTTGCTTAAGTGCCCGTTTTTTTTGCAAAAGAGTGTAATTGTAAAGTTTTATTAACTTCCATTCTGTAGTTTTTGCGTGAAAGAGCAACAAACATCCATCCATCTATACTTACAAACTTTCGCGTTTATAATATTAGTAGGATAAATGTGAAAGTAACTCTGTCTGTCTGTCTGTCCTGCTTTCACGTCCAAACCACTGCACCGATTTCAATGAAATTTGCCATGAAGATACTTTAATTCTTGAGGAAGGACATAGGCTACTCTTTGCTGCGATAACTGACAAACGATAACAGATATCTACTAGTCCATGGGTCCACGTACAAGGGATTTCAGTGATTAATAACAGGCTGAAAGTTTATACACAGCTTCGTTTTGACGAGACACCCAACTTTTATTATTGGACCAAATTCTGATAGTGGCAGGAAAAAGCGGGATAGGGAGCGAAACACGTCGATTTAATGAGTGTCCCAAATCAAATAATAACAGTTTCTAAACATCAATTCTTTGAGAAAATACGATGGAAAACTGAGAATTTTGAACAACATTTTATTTCGATATTTTGACCTTGTGACGATCGCAGGTTCTTCCCCCTCTATTTTTTCTCCGTTCGGAAATCCCCTCGGATACCATCGGTGGCAAGTAGGACACGAACCGACTAAAACCGCACGCTGTCTCAGGTACCTACAAGGAGCCTACAATAGCGACGGAACGTACGTCGGGCCACCTACAGTTGGAAGGTGGCCCCCTACTGTGTGGGAACCCCGATGTTTCCGTTACTGTCCCTCGGGGGGCGCACGCTCCGCAGCGTCCGCGCGATCACTTGAGCCTGCTTCTGCTTCTTGTATCATAAGCTGTCTACCAGTGAAATTCTCGTTAAAGTCGGTCCAACCGTTCGAGTTCGAGAGATTAGCCGGAACAAACAGATTGACAAATTTAAAAAAAAAATGTTGTGGATATTTAGGTACCGTGTATACATACCATTTAATTAAAAGCGGTTATTTTAATATTACAAACAGACACTCCAATATTAATTATTTGTATAGAATTGTAATTAATTAAATTAATAATAATTATACATATACTCGTAAATATGTAATACGTTTTATCGTTTCATTATTTTCTAAGTTATATTCATAACTTATAAGTTTTTAAAACCATTTTTAACGAATAAAATGGCGCGCGGAAGTAATAGTGTTAATTATTATACTACTACCGTATATTAGTGCATAAATTTGTTTATTACTTTTCCTTTGTTTAAAATTTACGCATGTATTCATAAAATACATTGTTTAAAAGTATACCCATATACGTAACATATTCCAAGACAGTTTAATCTTTCCTGGGACTTCCCGAGTGTCATAACTCGGTGTATGAGACCCACAAGGGTCACTGCTGTTGATCCTGGTGTACAGGAGTTTTAGTAGTGGACGTGTGGGTGCGATTAGTCCCAAAAATATGTAAATAAACAAAATGAAATGTTTGTAATATAAAATTCAAAAACAGCTTTTCACTAAATAAATAAGAAAGTAGATACGTTACTCACGTTTAAAAATCATTTGTTTTTTTCTGTACGTGCTCCAAGCTAACCCCTTCGTCTTAGGAGTGAGGATACCGTTCACCGTAGGAGTAAGGATTGCTAACCTCCATAATTCTAGAGCTCGTAGATTAAGTACTCGTATTTCAACAAATAACTTATCCAATGCTTTTTGCATAACCAGTTGTTGAATCAAACAGAAGTTAGAAAAGAACGAAATACGTTAAATTTTAACATTTTCTATTCGTATCGAAAGCTCCGGCTTCAAATTCTTTTATTGTTATTCTCCTATAAAGACCATTCCCGTACTAGGAATATGTTTTAAGCCGCATTATGAAATGGTTTTGTCCCATGTGGAATTTGAAACTATAGCATTTGGCGCAGTAGACCGCAGCGTGACGACCGTTTTAATCACTACACATATATGTGAAATGAAATAATTTTTCTTTAATTATAATTATTTAACAATAGTAGTTATAAACATTTTAACGACTTTTAGTCGACTTATACGTTAAACAAGTAAAACTAAAAAATTCAAAGCCCCCTTCGCTAAAATGTTTTACACCATTTTTTTTATTGTATAGGTGTCAAACGAGCAGACGTATAGTCTGATGGTAAGCGATTACCGCCGCCCATGAACACCCGCAACATCAGAGGCTATACAAGTGCGTTGGCCGACCTTTAAAGAAGGAGTACGCTCTCATTTTGGAAAAAAGCTGATACCCTTACACTATTGGACTGATTACCAAACATAGCTAAGAGCCACCGCAAGGATGGCATTCAAATTAAAATTAATTGAGATTGGTCCATCTGTTTGAGAGCTACGATGACACAGACATGGACCGTGGGAGAGCTATGCTTCGGCATGAATGGGTCGGCTCGACCGGAGCGATACCACGGCCTCACAGAAAACCGGTGTGAAATAGCGTTTGCGCTGTGTTTCACCGAGTGAGTGAGGGTACCGGAGGCCCAACCCCTCCCCCCATCCCCTTTCCCATCCCCCAAAGCTCGGCAACGCACTTGTGACGCCTTTGGTGTTGCGGGTGTCCATGGGCGGCGGTAATCGCTTACCATCAGGTGATACGTCTGCTCGTTTGCCCACTATTCAATAAAAAAAAAGAAAAAAAGACTGACACACACACACAGACAGAAAGATAGACATCGATTTCAAACTTATAATATACCCTTTTTAAAAATAACACGCGTTTGGTTATATCAACATTTATATTATCTATTTAAGGATCTCACAACGAGGAATTACTATTTACTTGATTAATGTTAACAATATATAAAAAAAAATGAATATAATAGAACAACAAAAACTGCTGATAACTTAAATGGAAATTTAAATACTCTTTGTTACGTTGTGATTGAAAATTTCCTAAAGTAACTATTTTTTTTCTTCATAAGGTCGCCAACAATTGTTTACACTGATTATAAATAAATATTTCGAACATCTAACACACAACGCCATCTAGTCGCAAGCTAAGCAGAGCTTGTGTTATGGGTACTAGACAACTAATATGAATACATAATATACATTTTTTTTTGTAAATACATACATATTATACATAGAAAACTCCGAAACAAATATTTGCAGATATACAAACATATGGTCCGACCCGGGAAACGAACCCGAGACCTCAAGCACAGTTACTAATTTAACGTTAAACTTCCAGGACTTATTCAGACCATCGTTCTCAACAAAATCCCCAAAAAGTTAATTGTTAGTTTTAATTGTAATTCGCTATTAAATGTTTAATTGCGACTAATTAAATTCCAATTAATTTAATCACAATAACTTTTTAATCAATTAATTACTTCAATAAAAAATTAATTGATTAATGCTCAACACTTCTTTTTCTTTTACAAAAACTGTCGATTGTGGCAGCTAACAGAGGAAGTAGGGATAAAATAAGTCGACTTGATGATTCTTAAATACGAATATGTAGTACATAGCCCCACAGGCTTCATATTATTTCTTAAGAAAAATTGGTAACGATATTCAAAAATATATTCGTCCTACAAAATAAATGGTTTGTCCAAATGACATCATCTTAATACACACATACAATAATAATATTTTGGAAATAGTTGGAGTTTTACAAGAAAATCTTTTTAGCTTATTCTATGTCACCATATTTATTGACATCGCCTAGCCCCTCTCCCCATCCCCCAAAGATGTTCAGATACCCAAAATATTTATTATTTATTGAATTATCATAATTGGGCAGTAAAAATGTTAGTCATTATAATTTAAGGTGAATTTGTATCAAATAATAAATTATCGTCATATCAAAAAATATTTTTTTATATCAGGGGGTAAACGAGCGGACTGTCGCCTGCGGTGTTCCCGGACCAATACGACCTTTAAACCTTTAAGAAAAGAGCGTACTCCTTCCTAAAAGGCCGGCAACGCACTTGTAACGCCTCTGGTGTTGCGGGTGTCCATGGGCGGCGGTAATCGCTTACCATACCGATACGTTTGCTCGTTTGCCCCCTATTACATAAAAAAAACTTTTTTGACATGACGATAATTTATAATTTGATACAAATTCACCTTTAATTACAGTTACTAACATTTTCAGTACCCAATTAGGATATTTAAATAAATAATAAATATTTCGGGTATCTACACAACAGGAACACAACGCAATCTAGCTTCAAACAGAGCTTGTACCTACTATAAAAGCTAGATTGACTGACAGAATACATATAATTGCTTATATTAAATTATTTATTCAATTTATAATATTCTTTGCATTTTAAGGTGATTGTCTGGATTTTAAAAGAGACGATAATCACCGAGTTGAAGAGGTCCTTTTTTCTCAGGGCTAATCCAGTTACGAAAGGTCGAACTCATCGGTTTAAAAAAAGTTATTATATGTAACTTAATTTCAAAGTAAATATATTTATTACATATTATAGACATATAACAAATATTCGTTCGCTTTACATACAAATAATTATTCTGGGGATCAAACTCAGGACCTGAAGGTTTAGGGTCACTAAACATTACAATCACAATCCAGAAATATAGGGTTTCTTTTATTTACTCTCTTTACCATGACTGTAATATAAAAATTTCAGTTTGAATATTTGACCTTTATGCGGTCCAAAACGTGATGGTTTTAGGTTCTTAAATTCTTCAATCTTTAAGTGATATTATAACTCATATGGGGTACTGTTATCTACTACCACACATTACTTAGACACTAAAAAACTATGTTGCCTCCTATGGGTACTTACCACTGAGAGAAAAACTTCCTTTTTTAAATCTGCCTCACAGAACACACCAAACAATGACAACAATCCTATTTTTAACAACAACCTCATTTTTATTTCACAGTCTATTCACTGGCTGATAAGAAAAATAAATAGTTGTCAAAAGAAATTTAATTAAAAATTATCTATGTTATTCGATTTTCAGTTAGCGCCCGGACGCTGCGCAAACTCAAGTCAGTACGCGTGCGTTCGCGCAAGGGTTTTTATTTAATATTGAGCCTTTGCACGCATTGTACGTCAACAGCCGTGAACGTGGCGGTTAAATGACGCGAGAAATTATCATTGATTGTTGTCATACCCTTTTGTTAGTCGACGCGAGTGGTTTTGAGGTGCGAGGTCTCGGGTTCATATCTCGTAGTGGTTTTTATATATTTAGCTGTAATTTATGAAAATGGGAAAGATGAAAAGTGTTACTTGCAAATATTGATTCGCTAGTTCGATTCCTGGTCAGCGTCATTACTATAAAAAGTTGTAGTCATCGCATCAACAGCTTTTAACAGTTCACATACTATCAAAACACCACTGTCGCAGCAATAGTAATAATGTTAAAGACCGAAAACATAAACTCATTCTAATTTCCTTTGGATAAACCTATTTCATTATTGCTATGTTATCCCATTATCTAACTTCCTCCGCTATTGTTCACGCCCATGACACTACACGATGATGACTGATATAAAATGGCTTCAGCGGCCATTGAAACACTCGAGAGCAATTAGTCCAGGTCAGATTATAAATGCCTACCCTCAAAAGGTAAATATAAGTCACCCGGATTAAAACCCGATCGCCCGTACAGTTTGGTGAGTTAATAAATGTCTATACAAATAAATAAAATTGAAGTATGTATCTGTTTGTTATTTCATATTAACACCTTTTCACACATTGAATGTATATAGGCACGGTACTTAAATAAAAATATAAAAAATTTGCGTGTGTGTTTTCTAGAAACGGTGGACCGTTTTTGACGGGACTCTCATTAAAAGATAACTGATGATATAAGAAGTAACTAGTTTGTAATCATTGCAAAATTGTTTTGAATAAAAGACTCATTTATTTTAATTTTTTCTTTGAGATGAGATCAGGCATGGTGGGGTAATAAAACCTACATTCCCTTGAAAAAATAGGAGTTAAATACAACAAGAACGTATAAATCTAATAAATAATAGCATGGTGTTACTAACCATATAATATGTTTCGAAATTCTTAAAATACCCAAACTCAGAACAAAAATTTATATATTACACAAAGTAAATTTGAACCCGCAACACTCAGCGCAGCAGGAAGCGGCGAGCTGACTGCTTGAACCACTACGCCATCCGTGCAATCAATTATTTAATTCTATAGTGTCCTTATGTTAAAGTTCATTATCCTATTTATCTCACCACAGATTATCGAGTAAAAAAGTGCACTGATAAATAAGACCTTGCACTTTGAACGCATAAGGTAGAAATTAGTATTTATAACAGGAAGTGAATATATATATTCAAACATTGTACATTATTTTTTTTTTTTGGCTTAGTAAGCACTTGCGGCGATAATACTTTAGTTAACACCATTTTCTGTGAAGGGGACTCGGCCCATCTGTACTGAAGCATAGCTCTCGTGCGGTATAACTAAACCATTGTCTAATGTATAACATTCTCGTGTCCCGGTGTTTGTAACCAAACTCCTCCGAAACGGCAGCACCGATTTTTGAGAAATTTTGTGTGCATGTCGAGTAGGTCAGAAAATCGGCTATCATCTATTTTTCAAACCCCTAAAAGATAAGGGTGACCGAAACTTAATTTTTTTTTAATTAAAACTACGTTAGCCGGGTCAGCTAGTAATATTATAAATTCGAAAGTAACTCTGTTTGTTACGCTTTCACGGCTAAAACGCTGCAACTATTATAAATAAAATTTTGCATGAAAATTCTTTGATTTCTTGGTTTCTCATTACCGCTATAACCGACATACACAAGGACGAAGCCGTGTCTAAAAGCTAGTAAATTAATATACCGATAAATCTAAGTTCCTGTTGAATAAGTGAATAACTTAGGTCCATGTGCTGACAGCTTAAGAATACCACCTGCCACCACTCATAGTCATCCCTAGGGTGTCGTAAGAGAATGTGTAACAGTACCAGCGTTGCAAGACGTCCTGATTTTTTAATGAAAATTGTAATGTCCCGCTTTTTGAGGATAACTAGCCTTACGCCGAAAACGAAGTTAGTTAGAAGAAAAGCAAGAATATTGTGAAGGACGTTTTTTTGTCTCTCTTACTCATTTGTCGTAATTTCTGATTTACGTTTACTTTGTCCCGCTTACCCGCTGTTTTTTGTTTGACCACCGTGCCATGCTAGTTGTCCGTTAGAAGGTAGTTAAGATGTCAAATGTTTCACGTTAAATGCTTCTGTAAGGCTAATCAAGTTTTTTGGTCACGTTTCTTGTTTTAGGTAAATAAATGATTTAGAACCGCGCCCCTTTGTTTGAAAAACTTTTCGAATAATTAATATAGATGTTTATTTACATAAATATGTAAAATTAAGTTTTTTTGATAATATTTGAATGATACGTATTAAAAACTTGACTGGTTTTGCTTGCTCAGGAATGTAATGTATGCATAAAATTGGCATTAACTATCACATACGAAATAGTCGACATTTTGTTTATAACAACTATGTATGATACGTATAATTATTTTTGATACTTAAATTAACGTTTGCGCTGTGTTTCATCGAGTGAGTGAGGATACCGGAGGCCCATATCCCAACCCCTCCTCCATCACCCTTCCCATCCCAGCCCCCAAAGGTCGGCAACACACTTGTGACGCGACTCTGATGATGCGGGTGTCCATGGGCGGCGATAATCGCTTACCATCAGGTGATACGAAAAATACACCTCTGTGGTGTGTTTCGCCATTTCCTCTCAGAGTGAGTCTTAGGAAATGCCGGCCTCTTCTAGCTGTAAAGTCCGACTATCTGAAAATATTTACTTACAAAATAAATACCATTTAATATAACAAGGTTTGTATAAAAGAAAACCTGTAGTGTTATATTTTCTTAGTCCGCGTATATTGAGAGACTGCTTCGTTGGTCTGGGTTCGATTCCCGAGGTGTGCCAGAGTGATGTATCGTGTTTTTCGTGTATGAAATTCTTATTGACCGGCTCGATATGAAAGATGGCGGTGTTTCCCGCCCGTGCGTCGTTCCCGGTGGCCATGAACATCTATGGTTATTGTTAAGTTATTGAGAAGTCAGTGCCCTCAAATATATTGACACTAGTTTTAACCTTTAAATTCACTTTACCCTCAGGGTTGTGAAGGTCTGATGCCGGTCGCTCAGTGGAAAAACTGATATTCAGGTAAAACCGGGTGGAACTTGTAGCCGACCCCAAATAATCTTTGGATAAGGTTAGGTAGGAAGTGACACACTGTACATTGAGTACCAATGGGCAGTTGTGACGGACATAAATATAATTAAAAAAGGTATTCGAAAATTTTGAAAATATATTTCCAAAAAAAATCGTGGAAAAAAATGCCGGAATAAATTTATCTATTTTCATCATTCAGCTAACTCGTTTCAAATATTTTTAATAATCTATTAACTAATTACGTTTATATTTGGTACTTATATTATTTGAACAAACATCTTAAGTTAAAGTTCTTATATTGTACTCATGTAGACCTTCTTTAGAAGACAAAATCCCAAACAAAAAAATCTTAGTTCCTGTTAGCTTCAATTCAACGCTAATATAAAACGTCAGGATACGAAATCAATTCACCCATAATACAATGACGATGCGTAATGTTCTGCATCGATCTGAATTGTCATGTTCTTTGTGATTCAATTTAAAAAATATATGCTAACATTATGCCATGTGCGTGTTCGCGGGTCGACTACTGATGTTTCCTTGTTCAAATCGATCGCATTTTAGGTGGACCATATTTGCCAACAAACTTGACCTTCTTATTACCCGACTGTACTAGAAAAAGGGTTATGTTTTCGAGTACCTACCTATATATAATCTATACTAATAATAAAACTGAAGAGTTTGTTTGTTTGTTTGAACGCGCTAATCTCAGGAACCGCTGGTCCGATTTGAAAAATTCTTTCGGTGTTGGATAGTCCATTTATCGAGGAAAGATAGGCTATATATCATCACGATACTACTAATAGTAGCGGAGCACCAATGAAGAATGTTTCAAAAACGAGGGAAAATTTTCACGCTACGGGCAATATAAGACGCAAACGAGGTGTTTCTTTCCCACTATGATCCCGGGTCCTTTAAGCGGGGCGTAAAAAAGCATGTCACCAGGCCGCCACAGTATGGTTCGCCATGCTTCATTGTCCTTACTCACATTGAGGATGGTGACAACCACTCTTGGATTCTGCTCATATAACTCATTTTTGTAATATTTGTGTGAGATAAGAAATAACGATTTTTTCATTTATTATTTAATGGTTGTGAGCTCACAGGGTAGCCCAGACAAGCTACCTGTATTAAATTAAGTACCAGAGTGACCGAGCATTGCTCGATATATTCCTGACTGGATCGATTTATTGGCCTCGAAATATATATATCTACCCTTTATACTAAATTTCATGAAAATCTTTGTAGCTGTTTCTGAGATTCAGATTATATAAATACAAGTATTGCTCGTTTTAAGGTATTAGATTCCAGTGTTATTAGATAAAATATTAAATACACAAATTATTAATTAAAAACATAAGCGATACGACTGATCGTTTGCCTCTGTTCAATAAAAAAAATGATGACCCCGACATTTGGGTTGATTTACCTTAATAGGAACCGTCACGTATTTTGAACACTAAATTTTATATAAATTAATTGTACCAACTTAATTCACTATCCGGTATAATATTATTTAAAACTGAAGACTTTGTTTATTTGGTTACATTTAAAAGGCTAATCTCATAAACTACCTACTGGACCAAAACAAAAATTCTTTTGATGTTGGATAGCCCATTTATCGAAATAGGCATCAGTTTACGGCCAATAGGCGCCGAGCATCAACGAAAAGTCTTTTGAGAGATGCAGAGTATGCTGCCAGCGCAGTCACGAATTTTTTTATGAAGCTCTGCTTGATGGAAAACATGAGTCAAATACAGGACTGGTGATCACCATCCTTATTGTTAATGCGTATGTGTGACGGCCTACTGAGATAGGCCTTGATACTTTTTCACGCCCCGCTTTTAGGACCCGGAATCGTAGCGGGAGGTAAACACTACCAAAGAAAAATATACATCGTCAGCTCATTACTCATTTCTTATGTTATTTACAAACTGATTCTGCGTTTATAGTTGTGCTTGTTTAATCAACTTTTTGTTTTTTGTACTTAAATTAAGTACAGTCCAATGTTTAAATGTTATGATGATCAAACGACGTTATCCGGTAGAATAATACTTCTAGTATTCAGACGGTAATAATACCTGTACCTGTAGGTTTTTCTCAAAGACTACAGTATAGTGAAGTTGTTTACCAGGCACTGCACAGCAGTTGGATCGTGTCATCTCTAGTGATGCTTGTGACTGCCTTAGTTTGCGTTCTGGAATATATTTATTTATTTATATCTTTATTGTATACTTAAAATTAAAAAAAAAAACATAACACATGAGTTACGAAGTTATAGAAGTAACAATTGGCGGTTTTATCTCTCACGGCGATTTCTTCCAGACAACCTTAAAATGGATTTTAGATTTTTAAGATTTTTCAGGCAGTTAATCCAACAGTAACACACCATCACGTAAAAACGTAAAAAATATATAAAAAAAAAACAAAATAAATATACATATGCAAATAAATAAAGTTATAAAATATCAAAATCGGCCTCGATTTATTGATGTAAGTTGAGTTTGACGGTGATGCTCAGAAGCCCTGAATGGTCGTGGAATATGTATAGGTGCTAAGAAAAAAATGGGATTGAAAATACACTAGTTTATTTTGGAACAGTTAGAGTGAGTGAAATATTTTAAAATAACAATTTTTTCTTTTCTTTCAGTGCACAAAGGACCCAGCCATGTCTCCGGGCACTTCACCCTCCATAGATGCAGAGCGCACTGAACTTCTCGGATCCCTAACCACCCAACAGCAACAACGCACCAGCGCCAGAGTTATTAAAAAGCTTCGACTGGAACCACCAAGCGAAAGAGACAAGAGGTCTATGAAGAAAGAAGGAACTGACGGTATGAACCCAAAATGTTATATATAACTTGGCCCGCGTCTCCGCCCACGTGTATGTTCGGTTGTCCCGATTAAAAGTATTCTATTTCATTAAGTTCGTTCGTTTCGTTCAGCATTGAAAGCGTAACAGATGACAGAGTTACTCATAATAAAGCTGAAGAGTTTGTTTGTTTGTTTATTTATTTGTTTGAACGTGCTAATCTCAGGAACCGCTGGTCCGATTCGAAAAATTATTTCAGTGTTGGATAGTCCATTTATCGAGTAAGGCTATAGACTACATATCATCACGCTACTACTAATAGGAGCGGAGCACCAATGAAGAATGTTCCAAAAACGAGGTAAATTTTCACGCTACGGGCAATATAAGACGCAAACGAGGTTGCGTGTGTCAGCTAGTGTATTATATTAGTATAGATTTACTAAACTTTGAATAGTCCTGTTAAAATGGTAGTAAACGGTAATTTTGTTAGAATAAAAGCACTTTCTGATGTTTTACAAATAAACAGTATTTATTTTGCCGAAGCAATTGCGAGAAGCTGAGGATCGAACTAAGTGGCGTGCTATTGGAGAGGCCTATGTCCAGCAGTGGACTGCGATAGCCTGATGATGATGATGATGATGATGGTGAAGCAATTGCCTTGGTGGCGCAGTGGTAGCATATGCGACTGCTGTGCTTGAGGTCTCGGGTTCGATGCCTGGGTCGGACCAAATGTTAGTATGATCTGCAAGTATTTGTTTTGGAGTTTGGTGTAGGTATATACAAAAAAAACTATATATGTATTTATATCAGTGGTCTAATAACCATAAGACAAACTCTGCTTAGTTTGGATCTAAATGGCGTTGTGTGTTAGATGTCCGATATATTTATTTAATTCTTACTCATAGTATACAAGCCTATGTATCTGTTTAAGTATTGTGTGCGTATATCATTGTCAGGATTTCGAGAATAATAGTAATTAAAGAAGAGACAATAGAAGGTAGAGAGTCAAGATTGGCTATCTCTTACTAAAATTTCCTGCTACTAAAGTTGTAATAATATCTTTCACAGATTTACCAGAATGTGATACTCCAAACAAGATAGATGACAAAGAGCTCAAGTTTCCAACAGTAAAACAACGGATGCCAAAAGCATTGTGGTCTATTGACGAGAAGAACCTATTCTTCGAGGCCCTGAACGAGTACGGCAAGGATTTCGATGCTATCACTGCTTACATATGCGCTAAAATGAAGAAGAAAGGGATGCCAGATAACTTGAAGACCAAGACTCAAGTCAGCCACTTCTATTATAGAACGTGGCATAAACTCTCGAAGCATGTACACTTTGATGAAAGTAAGTCTCAAATGTTACTTACTGTGTGTTATTTGGCAAATCTCTACCAATTTTTAACAGGCACTGTCGCTGTCACCTCAGGTTGGTCTAATGTGAGAGGATAGTACCCTGTACTTCTGTACTCAGACTGTTGGTAAATCTATACTAAAATTATAAAGCTGAAGAGTTTGTTTGTTTGTTTCAACGCGCTAATATTAGGAACCGCTAGTCCGATTTGAAAAATTGTTTCAGTGTTGGATAGGCCATGTGTCAAGGAAGGCTATATATATATATATTATATATATATATATATATATATATATATATTATATATATATATATATATATATATATATATATATATATATATATATATATCATTACGTTAATACTAATAGGAGCGGAGCAACAATGAAGAATGTTTAAAAAACGGTGGAAATTTTTCACGCTACGGGCAATATAAGACGCAAACGAGGTTGCGTGGGTCAGCTAGTATACGTATAAATTTTTAAATAAGAACCTACTTAGAACAAATAACACTCACTCACAAAAAAAACACTGTTTTTTGAGACATCTAACTTCAAACTATGAAAGTTTCAATTACTGATATTTTTTTTTTTTGTAAATACATACATATTGTACATTTAAAACACAAAAATTTGCAGATTATACAAACATTTGATCCGACCCGGGAATCGAACCTGAGACCATACCATACACAGCAGTTGCATGCATTATCACTGCTACCTACAATTAACACCGGTGTGCAAAAATGTCATTTGTTGCGGGGGAAAGTCTTTACGCATACACATTTTAGACTCACACATAAATACAATCGCCTTTCACTACGAACTCACACATAACAATTAAAACAAAATGTTCAGAACTTCAAGCACACATAAATACATTCTCTGTTACAGCAGATCCATAGTTTAATCACATTTCCACCCACAAGACCCACAATCCCATTCGGGAGTATAGTTTGCTAAAAGGGAATGCCTGCAATTTAGCTTCTATCTACCGTGTTGCTCTTTGTCAATAACCTATTATGTACAGATCCTTAGATGTGCATAATAGTAAAATATTAATGGATCAAAATACGCAAACTATTTATCTAAATGTTATATCGTTACTGTACAAGGTCGGCGTATAAATTATGCGTTATTAACATGATATATCAACGTAATGGAATAATAACTATAACTACGTACATATACATGAATTTCCATGTAGTGACGAATTTAAAATACGGAGTGGCACTGCCCCTTCATCCCGTGGGTGTCGTAACAGCCGACTAAGGGATCAAACAACGCAGGAAAACATCACTGCTAAGAGAAGGAAAACTTGAGACAATGCCTACATTGATTCACGAGAGATTTTGAGATGAGAGAGCCACGCTTCGGCATGCATAGGCCGGCTCGACCGGAGTGATACCACGTCCTCACAGAAAACCGGTGTGAAATAGCTCTTGCGTCCATCCCCATCGTCCCATCCCCCATAGGCCACCAACGCACCTGTGGCGCCCCCGGTGTTGTGGGTGTCCATGGGTGGCGGTAGACGCTTACCATCAGGCGATACGTCTGCTCGCTTGCCACCTACTTCATAAAAAAAAAAACGAGAAAAATGTATTACTATGAACTTTTGTAAATTAGTTGTATTCACATTTCATGGTCATTATATCTATCTAATGCCTTTATACTAGTATATAAAATTTTTGTATATAAAATCTTTCTCGGAAACGGCTGCAACGATTATCATGAAATTTAGTATGCAAGGGGTTTCAAGGGCGATCTATCGATCTGGCTAGAATGCATTTTTAAATTAACTACCAAAAGAAATACCGGTCCTTCAAGTTTTTAGTTATGGTACAAACACATGTACAGATTTTAATAATATCATTGATAAAATCGATTCCCATAAAATAATATAATGCAGATATACATTATTATACTTAATTCGATTGTAATAAATATGTATAATACATAATTATACATATTTATTACAATCGATATCACTTACCATCTTCGTTATAACCTTTTTAGGGTTCCATAAACCTAAGTGACCGCTCCTAGACATCTGCAACTCAAGATTAGAATGAGGGTGCGTTCTGTAAACGTATTCACAGGGTGTAAAACCACGAAAGATTTGCTTATCACCAGTTTATTTTAAGCCCGTGATATAACTCAAATTGAATCGCCCGTAGTGTGTAAAGGGCCATTTATTTTTGCGGAAATCTCCTCGGAGTCCAACGACTGGTTGGACTCGAACCGACTTAAAATCGCACATAGTCTCGGGTACCAGAAGCCGGGAAAGCACGAAGATGGCCGCTACGAAATCAGTCCTCGGCTCGCCCCACTCTGGACATTCTGCCAGCGATAGCCATGACGATGACAAAGGTTGTAGAGCCTCATTAATTTAAGCACGAACGACCCGGCTCGACCGGGGCGGTACTACCCTCTCGAACAACCTAAAGTTACAGTATTCGTGTTTAGGTGTTGTGTTGGTGAGTGCAAGACCCAATGACGCAGAAGCATCTTGATAGGCCGCCATATTATGAGTCACCATACTGCATTGTTTGCATTCGTGATGGTTATAGTGACCACTACTCTTGGATTTTACTCATGCTTGCCATCAGGCAGAGTAGACCCATTTGGGCAAGCTCATATAAAAAGGTAATCGATGCCGCCCAATCGCAGCACCCAACCCGCTCACTTTTACTATTTAAAGTTGATGTTAAATAAACTCACACTAGGTCCTCAGATTTTTGCGATAAAATTGTTCTTGTGAAGTTCTCACAATTGTCCTCCGAAACAGATGTGAAGAAAGTTGCCCAAGAACTGTACGCGTTGATAAACTACGGAGAACTTCGCAAGAAGCTGGTCTCGGTGAGTGAGAAAACGTGTGCGAGGCTAGGGGAGATGGTGCTGTGCGGGAGTATTGTGGTGCGCGCGCGCGGGCGTAACATGCGCGTGCGCACGCCAATGTGCCGGGCACTGCGCCGGCTCAACCAGATAACAGGTACGTTCCGGAGGAATTTATGCTAATACATTATTATAAGAAGGAAGTGGGTTAGTTTGTCGTTTTAATTTAGACTTTTTGAGACATTGCCATGATTTTTGAACAGCTAGTAGTAATATTAAGTCAATGGTTAGGTGGCGAAAAAGCTTTGAAATCGTATAAAAAACGCCTGCGGCGTACACCCACAAGCAAGTACAGTTTACATCATTGTATGAATTAATAGTTATATTCGTATTTCACTACAATAACCTTAATTGCGTGCGGGTGCACCGACACTGTCTAAACGATTGGACTATATTCGAGTGATGGGGTTAAAGAGCATTTTGGTGTGTAGAGGTGGGTCTGGGCGCGCGCGTGTGCGGCCGCGCGCAGGTGGTGCTGCGCGCGCGCAGCGGCGGCGCGTGGGCGCGCGTGCAGGGCGCGGCGCACAACCCGCGCGCGGCCGTGGCGCTGCCGCTGCGCGCGCGCCTGCACGCGCTCCTCGCCGCGCTGCACCGGCGGTGGCGACCAAACGTATCCTTTGTCTTACCTATCTACCTTTCATTTACCGATTCTTGTATATATGTCGCACGCAGCCAGCTAGTTTAATTAGCCGTTCAATCGAGGGCTTAGCCAAGCTCGTTACTAAACAGCGCCGTTGAACTAGCGGTTAGGTTAAGTTCTTTATTCTTTTATCATATATATTATTCTCTAAAACTTAAAGCACGGGCATGCTATATTATCCACGTTCGCATTGAGAATGATGACCAATTTTCTTAGATTCTACTCATGCTTGCCGTCAGGCAAAGTCAATTTGACTGTTAATGACGGCATAATGAGATGTTTCTTCACGCATTTGAAAAAAAATAATATTATAATTATGTAAATCTCCTCCAGCTTTCTCTTTCTCTCTCTCTGATTTTACCGTTACCGGCAGCAGAAATTAAAAAAAAAAATTTTTTTTTCCAAAGATACACCACGTTTGTATACGAGTGTATTAAGTACTAATAAACAATAACAATTCAAATTGTATGAAAATTATATTAATTATGCCCAAAATGTCGTCGATCATGCTATCTATATTCACAATACTAAAACATATATCCTTGCAAACTATCAAAAACAATCCCTGTATCGTCCCGACTTAATTCGTGTAAAATCGCCTAAATCTTGTTTGTCTAGTGCGGCAGTTTGAACTGACAAAAACTTCACATGAAACTTTACTTCGCCCCTCTTTGTTGTTGCCAACGACACTTTGTTTGTAGAATTCGCCGGGAATACCTGTTGAAAATTGTTGATAATTTGAAATCACTCGTTTTGTTGTCGATACGAACGCTTTCGATGCGAGTTAGATTGTTGTTAAAACGCGTGTCACGTTAAAAACTATAGGATTTTTTGAAATTATTGAACTTAACTTCCCGCCTTGTCGCGTAACTATTTACGAACGAGATTTTGTGATATGTTGTGAAATAAAGCTTTTGTGATCAAAGACTAACGTGTGAGAACCCCGCGTAGACCTCCTGGGGTCTTCACTGTTTGGGCAAGTATAGTTGAGTCTAGATCACTGCGCAGTTGAAATAGTTCTTAATTGTATTTTGTACCTAACACAATTCATTTCAGCGAATCGGGTTCCAGTACGCTCTTACAAAAGCAACAAACACGGTGGTTAGATCTAAAAGAGTTGAACAACCCCACGATAATAAACAACTGACTTTTTAAATATATGCCAGAATTATTTTGATTTTATAATTATTGACTGCCTCTGTGTCGCAGTGGTAGCGTATGCGACTGCTGTGCTTGCGGTCTCGGGTTCGATTCCCAGGTTAAACCAAATGTTTGTATGATCTGCAATTATTTATTTCGGAGTTTGCGTGTTTTTTATGTAAAATATGTATGTATTTACAAAAAAAGTATATATGTATTTATATCAGTTGTCTAGTACCCATAACACAAGCTCTGCTTAGCTTGGGACTAGATGACGTTGTGTGTAATTTGACCTAAATACTAATTTATTGTTAGCTGGTTAACGAAATTCCTGTCACACTCCAATCTGCTATTTCTCCACTGATTCCATAACTCGAAACAGTATTTTGCCACGCTATCTGAAAACAGGTTTTCAGAAGAAATGCTAAGATATCAAGAAAATTATGCAGAAATAAGCCATCGGCTGTGTGAGGATAAGGAATTCAACAGAGAACTAGAAGACCATCTGAACCTGGAAACAGATAGAATTGTTGTTGAAGGTAGGAAAAGTGACCGGGAAATACCGGTAACTCCTGACCGTACATTTATTATTATATTATATTTTTTCCATTAAAAGACAACTTCCTCATTAAGAATGTACATCCTGTGTCGCGGGGAACTTTACAAACATTTATGAAACGGACACAAAGAACAGCTAGACTCAGAACAACAATCTGTCGATCACACAAGTTGTTATTCCATGTGGTATTTATTCCAAGTGCTAGTCGTACTCGAGCAGGAAGGGTTCCGTACGATTATCTACACATTTCAAGCGTCTACCTGTTGCCGTTATCAATATCGAGTAAAAACGAGCAATAAAATCACGATTGTGGTATGGGAGCCCCTTTTAATATTTATTTTATTCTGTTTTACAGAAATACATAATCTCTGTAAATTTCAACCGTCTATCTAGAACGGTTCATTAGATTCAGCCTGACGACAGACGGACAGCGAAGTTTTAGTAATAGGGTCCAATTTTACCCTTTGGGTACGAATCTCTAAAAAGTAACTTCAGTTACGCCTTAAATCATCAGCTATTTGCCAGTGAAAATCTCGTCAAAATTGGTTTAGCTGTTCCAGAGATTAGCCGTAACAAACAGACAAATATCTATGTTTATGTAAGGACCGTATATAATTTCACATGCATTTAGTGAAAAACGTTTATTTAAAATAACAAACAGACACTTAAATTTTTCTTTTTTTGTTTGGTGAGGGCTTAGTCACGAAGTGTTTGTTTATTTGTTTGTATATCTTATATATAAAATTCTCGTGTCACGGGGTGCGTAATCGAACTCCTCCGAAACGGCTCGACCGATTTTGATGAAATTTTTTGTGATTATCCGGTATCTATGAGAATCGGTTGTAATCTATTTTTCATCCCCCTAAATGTTAGGGGTAGTCCACCCCTAAATTTTTTTTTTATTTTTCAGACAAAATTTTTAATTTCTATTTTTTTATGATACAGCATTAGTAAATACATACAACCCTAAATTTTCAACCCTCTACGATCAACCCCCATTTTTCCATCGCGATTTTTATTATTCAATTTTATGGCAAAGCAACGTTTGCCGGGACAGCTAGTATTGTATAGATTTCTTTTATATTCGCAGAACCAACTAGCAGCAAAAAATTAACACTCCACCTGGGCCCAAGGCCAGACGCTCAGATCCACCTACCTGTCATCAGCCCCAGTGAACAGTTGTCCAGCCAGAAGATCTGCTTCTCTTCTTACTTAGAAAGGATAGGTACTCAGAGAGACAAGGATGAAGGCAGTGAGTTGACCCTTCATCACTTTTTGATCATAAAAGCCCTGCTTTTTTATGTTATAGGAGGCAAACGATCAGACGTATCACCTGATGGTAAGCGCTTACCGCCGCCCATGGACACCCGTAACACCAGAGGCGTAACAAGTGCGTTGCTGGCCTTTGGGGAATATATATAAAACCGGCCAAGTGTGAGTCGAACTCGCGCACCGAGGGTTTCTTACAAACCTATAAGAGTATAATAGGATGAAACTAAAAAATTATACTTTTCACAATTTTTGCCTTTATCTGTGCTATAAAGACGTTGCTTCGTACCAAATTTTAAGATTCTGAGTTCACGGAAAGTACCCTGTACGTTTGGATTCCCTTGCGAGTGTCGAAAATTTGCAGCATTATCGACTATATCTTTTGATTGCGTCGGCTTCGGTGTCGGCTCATAACCTTACACCTAAATAAGCAAAGCTCCTAAACTACGCGTATGAAAAATTAAAGTCTAGCCGTGACATGGTACCCTAAAAAAGGAACCCAATCTAGTTTTGGAGAAATGGCTCATTTGTTTTTATTAATATTTTTTCTGGAAATGGGGGCCATACGAGCAGACGTATCGATACCCGCAACACCGGAGGCGTCACAAGTGCGTTTTTAAATATTTATATTATATTTATTAATTTATTTATTATATTTATATTCTATTTATTAATTTATTATATTTATATTTTATTTCTAATTGCCTACTTATTTCCTAATAATATATTCATTTTTCTGGTTTATAATTTTTGTTTTCTATCCTAATTAGCGTAATATGTATTTTTAACTTAATTTTTTTGGTCTTTCTAATTTTTATTTATTCACAAGTGCGTTGCCGGCCTTCGGAAGATGGGGAGTGGGATGGGGAAAGGGGTTGGGGTATGGGCCTTCGGTACCCTCTCTGAAGACAAATAGGACGATAGATACAATGCATACAATAATACAAGATAACAATTTTCAGCGAAAATTCGAACACCGAAGCGCACTCGCAAAGACAGTACAACAGAGAAAGATAAGGAATTAGAACAGAAGAAATTCAAAATAGATGACATAGAAAAAATGATCAACATAGAAGAAACTGCAATAGACGGCATCGAACTGATGGCGAACTATAAGAACCATCAAGAAGACGAAGAAAAGCCCAGCACTGAGGATGAGAAGGAACGGGAGATGACTGAAGAAGATGGATATAGGTAGGTGATTGTTTAACAGCTGACTTTTGATGACTGCCTCGGTGGCGCGTATGCGACTGCTAAGCTTGAGGTCTCGGGTTCAAATCCTGGGTCGGACCAAATGTTTGTGGAATCTACAAATATTTGTTTCGGACTTTGGGTGTTTTCTATGTATAATATGTATGTATTTACAAAAAAAAGTATGTATAAGTATTTATATCAGTTGTCTAGTACCCATAACACAAGCACTGCTTAGCTTGGGACTAGATGGCGTTGTGTGTTAGATGTCCGAAATATTTATTTATTATTTATTTATTTCCTGTGTTAATGTCACTTTAGTAATTTAATTTTTCTATCCATAGCAGAATCTCTATTTATATATACATATATTTATATATTTGACTGCCTCGGTGGCGCAGTGGTAGTGTACACGAATGCTGTTCTTAAAAACTCGTGCTCAAATCCTGGGTTAGACCAAGTGTTTGTATGATCTTTGTGTCCGTTTCGTGTATGTTTGGAAAGTCCTCCGCGACACTGGAATTATTCCTAGTCCGGAAGTTGCCTTTTTAAAAAAGAAAAAAAGTATTAGACCGTGGGAGAGACACGATTCGGCATGAATTGGCCGGCTCGACCGGAATAATACCACGGCCTCGCAGAAAATCGGTTTGAAACAGAGCCTGCGCTGTGTTTCACCAAGTGAGGGAGGATGCCGGGGGCCTATACCCCAAAGGCCGGCAACGCACTAGTGACGCCTCTGGTGTTGCGTTTGTCCATGGCCGCCGGTAATCGCTTACCATCAGGCGATACGTTTGCTCGTTTGCCCCTACTCCGTAAAAATAAAAAAACACATACACGACAGACATTACATCACAGTAAAGCTTAGCTAATTGTATAATATTTTAATATAAAAAAGTGAACGATGATTGTGTCGTGAACTTGTCAGAAGGGAGCAACGGCCAGACAAAGGAAACAATGATAAAAATGTTTGGGACTTAACTGCCCATTCTGCATTTGCTGTTTATTTTCACACTTTAAATATTTCATATTTTGACGTGACAATAATTTATAATTTGTTACAAATTCACGTTTTATTATAATTCTTAAAAAAAAAATTCTTAACCAATTATGATAAATGATAATTGTTACTCAAACTATAATGTTCTTTGCATTTTAAGCAGAACGTCTGGTGTGATGAGATTATCCCTGAGTTTGCTTCGTTCTCTCTTCTCAGGGCTAGTCAAGTTAGTAAAGACCCGAACTTATATGCTGAAAAAAAGTTTAACACACAAAACTGTTCATGTAACCTAATTGCAGAATGATTTCATTTAGTTTCTTGACAAAAAGATGTCTTTCAATTTCTGACGGTTGGCCTAGTGGTTTAAGCGATCGCCTCGCCGATTTCCAATGCACGGAGTACTGTGGGTTCAAACTCACATGGGACAACATTTTGTACGATCAACAAGCTGTTGATCTCTATCTGGGTGTTTTTTGTGTCCGTTTCATGTATGTTCCTAAAGTCCCACGCTACACAGGATGTATATTCTTAATGCGGGCGTTGTTGTTTTTAAAAAGATAAGTAGGAAAGGATAGAACGTCCATCGTTCAGCACTGGACGATGATAGGCTGATGATGATGAAAGACCTGCCTTTCAACTAAACTTTATTTTATATCATACAGGGATATAGCCGAAAGGTATAAAGACATATCAGAAAGAGACAAGGACTTGTTAGAAAGGGACAAAGATATGTCAGAAAGAGAGAAGGACAGTTTTTCAGAGCTGGAGGATGACGAGAAGTACATTAAGAGTGACACAGACAACGAGAGCGATCAGGGCAAGGACAAGAGTGGGAAAGATAACAAGTTCAAGAATTTGAAGGTACGGGCAAAGTTGTTCTTTAAGTTTAAGGTCGCCACGCCGCTTTCTACTGCGCCAAGTGTAGTGGGTTCAATTCTCACATGGGACAATATGTTGTTTAATCCACAAATTATTGTTCTGAGTCTTTGTGTTATTTGTGTCCGTTTCATTTATGGTTGTAAAGTCCCCCGCGACACAAATCTTATATTCCTAATGCGAGAGTTCTTCTATTTATAAAAAAGACTAGATTTTGTCCGTAACTCCGCCCGCGTGTTTATTGGTCATCGCTGTAAATAGTGTAGTAGGCTATGTGTTTTATAAGCTACAGTAGCTGACCCACGCAACCTCGTTTGAGTCTTCTATTGCCCGTAGCGTGAAAATTTTCCCCCGTTTTCCAAACAATCTTCATTGGTGCTCCGCTCCTATAGTAGTAGCGTGATGATATATAGCCTATAGCCTTCCTCGATAAATGGACTATCCAACACCGAAAGAATTTTTCAAATCGGACCAGTGGCTCCTGAGATTAGCGCGTTCAAACAAACAAACTCTTCAGCTTTATTATTAGTATAAACTATAGATTACTGTAAAGCTTTATCTAAACCCGTTCGGTTAGTTTCTTTATCCTCACAAACTTTCGCATTTATAATATTAAGTAGAATAGTAAAAAGACTGGCAAAATCATTAACCAAGTTCAAAAAAGGAGTACTTTATCAATTCGACTGTATTTTTTTTCATTTTGACGATTCTTTTTTTATTTAAAAACTGGTGCTTTCCGTGGTACAGTTCTAGAAGTGCTTTTTTGTTAAAAAAAAAAAAAAGAAAATTAACTTGTATTATGTAAAAATCTTGTATTATTTAAAATAAATATTTATTTAAAGGTTAAGTTTCGTATCCGACCAAAGAAACGCGGAGGCAGTATCTACACCCTCGTGATGGAGAATCCGGAAGAAATAAAGTGTGAGGAGCCGAAAGCTGAGGAACCGGTCAAAGTGGAAGATGACGCTAAACCAGACATCGACGTGGACCTGGCCCTCAGACAGATTAGGAAAGGTTGGAGTGTGTATGACGCTGGTGACCTCACTATCGGAGACTTGTATCTTATGGTAAATATAACACTCGTCAAATAAAATAAATATATATTTCGGACATCTAACTCACAACGCCATCTAGTCCCAAGTTAAGCAGAGCTTGTGTTATGGGTACTAGACAACTGATATGAATACTTATCAGTTGTCTAGTACTTCGCCCGGGGCGGGGTGTTGTTGGCCGTGTCGCTTGACATCGCCAACGCCTTCAACGCCCTGGGAGACAATCGCGGAGGCCCTGAGGTACCACAACGTGCCGTGGTACCTCAGGCGAATCCTTGCGGACTACTTCGTGGACCGGGTCATCACGTACCCGGGCCGAGACGGAGTGGTCCGCAAGGCGATGAGGTGTGGTGTTCCACAGGGGTCGGTGCTTGGGCCGCTCCTGTGGAACATCGGGTACGACTGGGTCCTGCGCGGTGCCACTCTTCGGGGAGTCGGCGTACTTTGCTACGCCGACGATACCTTAGTGACCGCGCGGGGCCCCACGTTCCGCGACGCCGCCGTCCTCGCGAAGGCAGGCGTCGCCCATGTGGTGCGCCAAATCGGGGCGCTCGGCCTTCAGGTCGCCCTTGAGAAGTCCGAGGCCCTCTTCTTCCATGGACCTCGGCAGAGGCCGCCTCGAGATGCCACGATCGTGGTGGGGGGCACCTCCATCGCCGTCGGGCGCAGCCTCAAGTATCTGGGGCTGGTTCTCGACGGCCGGTGGGGGTTTGCGGAGCATTTCCGGCAGCTGGCGCCTAAGGTGCTAGCGTTTGCCGGAATGCTCTCGCGGCTCCTCCCCAACGTAGGAGGACCGGGGTCTGCCTGCCGCCGTCTCTACGACGGTGTGGTGCGCTCCAAGGCGCTGTATGGGGCGCCCATCTGGGCGGAGGCCCTCTGCCCGGCCAACGTGGCCCTTTTGCGTCGTCCGCAGCGGGCCATCGCGCAGAGGGCCGCACGGGCTTACCGCACCGTCTCTTACGAGACGGCGTGTGTCCTGGCGGGCAGTATCCCGTGGGATCTCGAGGCCGGCGTCCTCAAAAGGGTGTACGAGGAGGGTGCCCTGATTCGGCGAGCTGGTGGTAGCCCGCCTCCGGAGGAGATCGAGCGCTGGAGACAGGAGGCTCGCGACGACCTCTTCCGGATGTGGACTGCCAGAATGGAGGGAAGCCCGACGGCGTTTCGATAGGGCCGCTCGGCCTGTCCTGCGACAGTTTGTGGAGGGGGGTCGTGGGGCTCCCACATATCACTTCACCCAACTTCTCACGGGTCACGGCTGTTTCGCCAAGTACCTGTGGGAAGTGGTGGGGGTAGAATCGGAGCCCCGGTGCCGCAGCTGCACCAGCGGCGACCCCGACACGGCCCATCACACCCGGGCCGTGTGCGAAGCATGGGACGGGCAAAGAGCGGCCCTGACGAGCGTCATCGGCGCTGATCTCTCGCTGCCGGCCATCGTGGAAGCCATGGCTGGCAGCGAGCGGTGCTGGGCCGCCATCGCCTCGTTCGCAAACGAGGTGATGGCGGCCAAAAGAGAGGCCCTGCGGGAACGGGAGCGAGCTGGGCTCACTCTCCCGCCCCGCAGGCCCCCGCGAGGGGTCGCCGGCGACAAGTGTTCGCCCGCGGCCCCGACTGAGAATTGCCACGGGCGGTGGGTCGGGGGACCTGCCGCCCCCAGCCACGTGGCGGAATGCGCCCTTCTTGTTTCGGGGGCGCAGACCAACTAAGGTGAGGGGGGCCCAAAAATTTGGCCCCTCGAGGCGAGCCTGCAAGGGCGCTCCTAGCCGAGTCGCGGTGAGCACTCGTGTATCCCGCGGCTCGGTAATAGGTGAGGAGGAACACGTGGGGTTTAGTGGGTAGTCTGGCCCCCTCTCTCGGGGGCCAGGAGTCCCACACGAAACGGACCCATCGCCACGCGGTGGGCGAGCGAAGTGCCTAAATGCATTCCCCACTTAAAAAAAAAAACACTAATATGAATACCTATATACTTTTTTTTGTAAATATATACATATTATACATAGAAAACACCCAAACTCCGAAACAAATATTTGTAGATCATACAAACATTTGGTTCGACCCGGGAATCTAACCCGAGACCTCAAGAACAGCAGTCGCATACGCTACCACTGCGCCACAGAGGCAGTCGCCGCAGGTGTCCATGGGCGGCGGTAATCGCTTACCATCAGGCAATACGTCTGCTCTTTTGACCTCTATATAATAAAAAAAATAAAAAAAACAAATCGTTTTTTCAAAGTATTAGAGGTTCGATTCCCACACAAGATTGATTATGTAATAAACGACCTTCTTCCCCTGGTAAACTGATATTGGAGAATTTTCCCTTGGGCATACACATTCTAAAAACGATGTTATTATTATTGTTTTATAGATGACTGCCTCGGTGGCGTAGTGGTAGCCTATGCGACTGCTAAGCTTGAGGTCTCGGGTTCGATTCCCGGGTCGGACTAAACGTTTGTATGATCTGCAAATATTTGTTTCGGAGTTTGGGTGTTTTCTATGTATAATATGAATGTATTTACAAAAAAAAAATATATAAGTAATTATATCAGTTGTCTAGTACTCATAACACAAGCTCTACTTAGCTTGGGACTAGATGGCGTTGTGTGTAAGACGTCTGGAATATTTATTTATTTATAGGTCAACACACACGAGAGCAACAGTCTCTGGATAATTATTTCCCATTTAAAAAGAAATTCCAACCAAAAACATTCTTTGCGTAGTAAAATAGTTACTTCAAAATAGTTTATTTTAACAAAATCGGAACTGTTCACGCCGTGTGTAAAGGGACGATGCCGAGAACAGGTTTCTCTCAGGTGATACGAGCTGCCCACCGTCGCCGCAACGCACCGCCACGAGTCGCCCCACTCCAATACAATATGTGTACAAGCACACACGGCTATTGTCTATTTTTTATTAACCATTTAAGACTATTTGTAATAGTATTATTTAAACCAAATACACTTGAATATTTGGAATTTGTCGATCTTTCAATTGGCTAACCAAGACGCCCAGTATTTAACAGGAACTTTTTACCTGACTACGGCAAAGCCAAAAGAAGGTTATGATTTTGACATACTATGTATGTTCACCTGTTCCTTCAAAGGATCCCAACTACTTATTAGAACTGAACAAATCGTTAGAAGCGACTTGATCGTCCACTGGTTATAGCGCCCTTTAGCGGTCATAAAGAAAAATTAAAAATATAATCAAAAAAATATGCCGTGTTTGGTATCATTAGAAAGGGCGTTACTTGTACATTTCAAATATATATAGCATTTGCTCTTGACTTGGTCGTGTTTTCTGAGACGAATAATTTATTATTCGGTTTTTGATAGTTAATTGAAATATACTTTGCAAATAAATTTATATTATAACGTCACCAAAACATTTTAAATACGTAAAAAACGTAAAAACTAAAACCCAACTACGTCATTTCAAACTTGAATATGTGTATCTCTGTATGTCCTTAAATTCAGTCTCCTGAAAATCTTGTTTCATATTTTTTCAGCGTCGTTTTTCATCAAATTTAAAGTGTTGGGGTTTAAACAACAAGTTTTAACTTCCAGTTCGGGTCCCGGTCCAAAGTTGAGCTAGACTACTGGTGGGCGGAACCCACGCCCCCACTGCCACAATCACAGCGCACACCAACGATACCAGAAAAAGACAAAAACTTCGAAAAGAAAGAAAAACCGGATAAAATCCCCGACAAACCACCAGATAAATCCGATAAATTGGATAAATTGCCTGACAAGTTTGATAAAATTTGTGAAAAGATCGACAAAGTAGCCGACAAGTTGGATAAGATATCCGATAAAGGTGCAGACAGCTCATTGGAGGATGAAAGAGAAAGAGCTAGAGAAAGTGACAACGATATTCTCTCTCCGAAGAACACTTACAGCCAGGACAGTAATGATGGGATGTCGGGGGATGAAAGGAAATGTAAGTATTGACAAATACTAATAGTCCACGTGCCCACGTACAAGGGATTTCAGTGATTAATAACAGGCTGAAAGTTTATACACAGCTTCGTTTTGACGAGACACCCAACTTTTATTATTGGACCAAATTCTGATAGTGGCAGGAAAAAGAGGGATAGGGAGCGAAACACGTCGATTTGATGAGTGTCCCAAATTAAATAATAACAGTTTCTAAAAATCAATACTTCGAGAAAATATGGAAAACTGAGAAAAACTTGTGGCATACAAAGTGAATGGTACCTTCCCGAGTGACCCTCAGCTCTAACATGTCAGAATGGTGACTTGAAAATTTTTATTCATTTTCATTAATAACAAACTGATTTTTGTTTTGGGGCTTGCAAAATATATATTTTTCATAAAAAATGCATCGGCATACGAATTTGATGGTAATTTTTTTGAGACCTACACTCGAAAGTTGTCAAGATTATGTTAATATTTTTTCGAGTTCACTTTGTATGCCACAAGTTTTTCTCAGTTTTCCATCATATTTTCTCGAAGTATTGAATTTTAGAAACTGTTATTTATTAATTTGGGACACTCATCAAATCGACGTGTTTCGCTCCCTATCCCGCTTTTTCCTGCCACTATCAGAATTTGGTCCAATAATAAAAGTTGGGGATCTCGTCAAAACGAAGCTGTGTATAAACTTTCAGCCTGTTATTAATAACTGAAATCCCTTGTACGTGGGCCCGTGGACTATAACTTAACTGCCTCAGTGGCGTAGTGCCAGGACCTGTATTTAGTCACCGGAAACATTGTAAGCGCTTGTGTATTCTCTTCTTTGTATTTTTTTTATTGTATAGGGGCAAACGAGCAGACCTATCGCCTGGTGGTAAGCGATTACCGCCGCCCATGGACACCCGCAACACCAGAGGCGTCACAAGTACTTAGCCGGCCTTTAGGGGTTGGGTAGGTGGATGGAGGAGGGGATGAGGGAGGGATGGGGGGGAGTTGATGGGGTATAGGCCTCCGGTATCCTCACTCACTCGGTGAAACAGCGCAAGCGCTATTTCACACCGGTTTTCTGTGAGGCCGTGGTATCACTCCGGTCGAGCCGGCCCGTTCATGCCGTAGCGTGCTTTTTGTATTTGCTCCGTGGCCAGTACCCATCAGACCAATATATTGACCTGCTGTATATGTTCATCTACCAGCTGAGCAGCTGGCATCGCCGGACCACAAGTCATCATCGTCTTCGTCGGGAACCTTGAAGTTGGTGAGCAAGCTCATCAACAGACCCCAGGGCCCTCCGCCACCGAACGGATTCTCTTTATTAAGTGACAGGTAACAACAGATTTATACTAATATTATAAAAGAGAAGATAGACTCTTGGAGATACTGTGATTCTTCTTTTCTCTTCTTCTCTCTTCTTCTCTCTTTTCTCTACCTCCCTGGAAATGATTCTAAGGCAACTGCACCAATTATACCAAAGTGTTGTTTATATTTTAAAAAGACTGTTCCCGTAGTGCGGGACTTTACAAACATATATGAAACGTATACAAGGAAAACCCAGACTTTGTTTAGGCTACCCACAATACTATCTATACCATCGCTTTGTACAGCGTTGTGGATTCAAAACCGCATGGGACGATACTTTGTGTGATCCACAAAATCCACAGAACTCATGATCATTATATATTTAACTGCCTCGGTGGCGCAGTGGTAGCGTATGCGACTGCTAGGCTTGAGGTCTCGGGCTTCATTCCCGAACTAAAATATTTGTATGATCTACAAGTATTCGTTCCGGAGTTTGGGTGTTTTCTATTTATAGTCCATTCACTTGATCGTGCTACTGTCGCACGTGCGGCAATTTGCCACAAAATTAAAGGGCACTCTTGCGGCGTACACCCACAAGCAAGTATGATTTGTCAGTTTACGCCGTTGTATGAATAATTATGAATTAATATGTTCATATTTCTCAACAATAACCACAATCGCATGTGAGTGCACTGACACTATCTAAAAGAAAGTACTATATGTATGTATTTACAAAAGAAAACCAGTAAATATGTATTTATATCAGTTGTCTAGTACCCATAAAACAAGCTCTCCTTAGATTGGGACTAAATGGCATTGTATAAGTGACCGAAATATTTATATTTGTTCTGGGTAGTATCGAACTTACGACCTCTAGCTTAGCAATCAACACTAAACCAACAGTCTCTTCAATACCTTTACAGACTGAAGCGGTTACTGGCGCTGGCTGGGAACCCTCACGTCACCGCCAGCTCCACGACCACCATCGCCAGGTGCAACTGTGGACATGTTTGCCCACAGCAGAGGAAACAGGTAACAGTCGGGGTACGATCGGGACTGCTGAAGAGTCCTAACTTCCAATATAGATTTATAATTTAAAAAATGTGTTTATTAGAGAGATTTCATCCTTATAATTGACCCTAACGATCGATGCAACAAAAATACAGGGTGTAACTTTTACAGATTTTAGTCGATTCGATTCTCGAGTGATTTTTGGAAATATTCAAATGAAATCTTTCTATCTACAGTATTAATAGTACTTTCCCTTCAGGTGGCATTACAAAATTATTTGGTGTTAATGCCAACTCTACATTTCCAGTGAAGTTAGTCACAAATATATATATTATATACTATAGTTTAAGGTGTGTTAGATTAAGTGTTTGTTAATAAAAATCAATAAGAGAGTGAGTGTGTCTCTCCTCCCGACAGCTGAAGGCGCCGACGCGCGAGGAGGCTGCGGCCGTGTTCCGCGCGCCGCCACCCATCGCGCCGCGACCTGACACCGAGGTGAGCCCTACACCACGCTGCACCTCTACATACCTCTCTACACCACGCTGCACCTCTACATACCTCTCTACACCACGCTGCACCCCTCTACATACCTCTCTACACCACGCTGCACCCCTCTACATACCTCTCTACACCACGCTGCACTCCTCTACATACCTCTCTACACCACGCTGCACCCCTCTACATACCTCTCTACACCACGCTGCACCCCTCTACATACCTCTCTACACCACGCTGCACCCTTCTACAAACCTCTCTACACCACGCTGCACCCCTCTACATACCTCTCTACACCACGCTGCACTCCTCTACATACCTCTCTACACCACGCTGCACCCCTCTACATACCTCTCTACACCACGCTGCACCCCTCTACATACCTCTCTACACCACGCTGCACCCTTCTACAAACCTCTCTACACCCTGTGGATCACACAAAGTGTTGTTTTATCTGGGGCTTGAACCCAAAGCACTCTATACACCGCTTAAACCCACTGCAGTACAGTCGAGTAGTAGTTTTTAAATTGTTATTACTATATACGGCAGGTATCCAAAACGGACGTGATGCTGGAGGGCATCCCTCGCTGGCGCCGCGGGAGGCCGCGCGTCGCGGACCGCCGAGTTGTGGTGCAGAGGCTGCTGCCGCTACTGCCCAAGCTGCCTGCTCCAACCAGTAAGTACTAACAAAGACTGCTGCTATCGTCGCCATTACTCCCTGCGCAAATTAGGACATAGCCCACTCTTAGGTACAACCAACAGATACCCAAAACTATAGACACATTGATCATATTTTTAACCGACTTCAAAAATGCCCAAAGTACCTGCCGCTATGAATAAATGTATTTTTTTACTCTACAGAAATAAATAAAATTGAAGTGTCTGTATGAATTTGTGGGGGAACGGGTATAATGTTCCACCCAACACAAAGGGAGGATCCTCCGACCAGGCGAGGTGATCATGCCTGGCGGGCTACTGCCCAACAGTTGATGTTGGGATGTTGTATATATGCTAATCGGCGCGGGAACTTTATTTGCGCGATTCAGGATTGGTAGTTACTCCGTGTAGTGTAGTTTGTAAGTACCTACAGTGCGTTACTTCGTAGTTCAGTGTATCTTCGGTAGATGGCGCTGTATGTGGAGGTCGCCACAAATTGTATGAAAATATTAACCGCGGTTATTATTGTAAAGGTATGACAAAAAAACAAAGGACTGAACATATTGGTAATTCAAAATAGAGTGTTGGCGCCACTGTGCAACCAATCAGAAATGAGAAAATGACGTGATATAATACCGGCCAATCGAGACGCTTTTACGAACCGCCATTTTGTTCTAGAAGCATTCTTAACAAACTACTTATATTTGTATTTTCACACCACAGTCAGTCTACGAGTATTTTAAGCATTTATCTTTCTTTTGTTCCTGTCGTGAACAATGAGATTAAATGTATTTTGTTACAGATCCTGTGCCAGTGAAACTGACGCAGAGTTCCCCTCCAGTTCCACCACGTATACTGCCGAAGCCACCCCCCACTTCTACTTCGGAGTAAGTTTTATATTCAACACTAGCCATGCCCGCGATTTTTCTTATAAATTTAGAACAAGTCGCTGTTTAGTCAGCTGATTTAACGCATTTAGTCTACAGCTATAACATTAGCGAAAGTCCCGTCAAATCCATCATTTATTTGTTCCGGCTAATCTCTGAAACGGCTGGACGGATTTTGACGGGACTTTCACTCATAGGTAGCTGATATAAGGAGGACATAAGAAGTGAGTAGTACATAGGCTACTTTTTTAGTCCATCTTCGTCCCGGGGCTTTACCTACAGTTATTATAGTATCGCGGGTACCACCGCGGAGTTTAGCTAGTGTATGATGATTTCAATTTATTGAAAGTTTTTAAGATCACTATATCTATACTAATATTATAAAGAGGTAAAGTTGCTAACTTTGTTTGTATGGTTGTAGGGTGGTAATCTTCGGAAGTACTGATCCGATCCTGGAAATTCTTTCACTCACAGATAGCGACACTATTCAAGAGTGACATGGCCATATTTTATTATGTTATAGTTGAAAGTATAATATGTATAAACCAAGTCGGAGAAAAGCGGGCGATTAAAAAATAGATTAAGTAATACTACACTTAACCAATAAAACACCATCGAATTTGACGAAATATATTCGTGTGATTCTAGTTTGTCATTCTTCTACGTGTTGAGTGAGTCGAACGGGCAGTTCTACTTCCATGATGGCGACCGCCGTATCCCCATCACACCGCTTTCAGGCAACGGGGAACAGCATGCTGCAGGTAACATATTATCATCAGGTTCATCAACATATTTAGAGAGCCACGCTGCGGCATGCATGGGCCGGCTCGACCGGAGTGAAACCACGGCCTCACAGAAAACCGGTTTTACCAAGTGAGTGAGGATACCGGAGGCCCATACCCCATCCCCTCCCCATCTCCTAAAGGCCGGCAACGCACTTTTGACGCCTCTAGTGTTGCAGGTGTCCATAGGCGGCGGTAATCGCTTACTATCAGGCGATACGTCTGCTCGTTTTCCCCCTATTCAATAAAAAAAAAACTGTTCCGTCAGCCAAGCCAAGGTACGACTGTATTCCCTTGTGTTATGGACTATTTTGTTTTGACCGTGTGATTTAGCATTGAGAGTCGTCTTTGTTAGTTATAAGCGTTTACATTTGTATAATGTCAATTTGATTAAGACGGCCTTCAGACTGCCTTGTTGGTCTAGCGGTTAACGTATACGACTGCCGATCTAGTTGTATCGGGTTCTCGATTACCGGCGGTTACAACAAAAGTTAATAACAGCCTGAAGTTTGTAAGTTTCAGACAAACCCACAGGGTTCTGCGCCTGATCGCGCTCTCCAGTCGTGTCAGATAGCCTTGCTATAGGATTGAGAGCGTTAGGGAACAGAGAGTGCACTTTTTTGCGCAAAGACGTACACTGTAATATTTCGTGCGTAGTTGGCTGGTCTCAGTAGCTGTCGTGGCCGAAATCGGCTAATCTCATCATCTCATCAAAAATGATCCCGTGGTTAAGTATAAGAGGTTCGATTCCCACGCAAGATGAATGATTATGTAATAAACAACCTTCTTCCCCTGGTAAACTGATATTGGAGAATTTTCCCTTGGGCATACACATTCTAAAAACTATGTTATTATAATTGTTTTATAGATGTATCGAACCATTCTGGATCTAAATCAAACGGTGTAAAATCCGAGGAACCTAGTCACTCCGGGGACGTGGATGGCAACGTGATGAAGCAAGAGGACGAACCAGACAATGAACCCCAGTCTGAACAGATCGATGTCACACGTAAGTTTCCACCATCTTAGCCAGTATCTTACTGAATGACTAATTAATTCTAGATTGGTTTGCATGTTTTCACAGGTACCGTAGTTGTTTATGCGATCGCCACGATGTTATCTTCTGAGCTGAGTGATATGGGTTCAAACCCGAATTGGGACGACACTTTGTGTGATCTACAAATTATTGTTCTGAGTCTGGGTATTCTTTGTGTCCATTTCTTATATGTTTGTCAAGTCCTTCGTGACACATGATATATTTTCCCGAAACTTTCAACCGCGCACAGCAAAACTGTGGAATGAATTGTCGCCTGCGGTGTTCCTGGACCAATACGACCTTCAAACCTTTAAGAAAAGAGCGTACTAGTTCCTAAAAGGCCGGCAACGCATTTGTAACGCCTCTGGTATTGCGGGTGTCCATGGGCGGCGGTGATCGCTTACCATAAGTCGATATTTCTGCTCGTTTGCTCCCTAGATAATAAAAAGAAAAAATCCTTTTAATTAATAATTAGTGATCTGACCTGTCCTCTGACCCGGCTTCGCTCGGAAGTATTTGAAATTATTGAATTTCCTCTATTATAATATGCATGCATTACACACATAAACATTCATTTTTAATCACTTTATCTATTGCTCAAAACTGCGTTATTTTTTTCTCTTTTTTAAAGATAACTTCCGTATTTTTTAATATACATTCTTTGTCGCGAGGGACTTTACAAACATACATGAAACGAACACAAATAACACCTAGACTCAAAACAACAATTTATGGATCACACAACGTGTTGTCCCGTGTTGTATTTGAACCCACAACACTTGGCGCACTAGCAAACGTAGTGGCGACCCCTTGAACCACTAGACCAACCGTGCAGTCAAATATTATGTGAAGCTAACAGTTGTTGTATGAAATGTCAGCGGATTTCCTCCCGTCGGAGTCGATGTCGCTGTCTCCGTCGCGGCTGCTGCACGACGCCGAGGGCTGGTTCGACAGCTCGGGGCAGGACTTCTCGCTCAGCAGCTTCCTCGGACACCTGGAGGGGCGGCCGCAGCCAGACCTCGCTGTTAGTATACTCATAGTCTCATAGACACTGCCTCGTGGGCACACAGCGTACGCGACTGCTGTGCATAAGGTCTCGGGTTCGAATCCCAGGTTGAGCCCACATTGTTGTTGAGTTTTTCTGACTATAGAAATAATTAATAACCGCTTGGAGTTTGGTAGTTGGGGGTCTGAACCCCGTGCCTCGAAGAGCACGTAAAGCTGTCGGTCCTGCGCTTGATCTCTCCCCGATCGTGTCGGTTAACCGTACCATCGGATTATGAGATTGAGGGAACAGACATTGGGCTTATGTTTGCGCACGCACTTGTGCACTATAATCTCTACTGCGTAGTTGGCTGGTCTCCGTTGAGACTGGCCGCTGTGGCCATATTTGTCTAGGAGAAACATTTATTTACAAAGTATTCTGTCAGTCAATCTAGATATTACAGCACAAGCTATGCTGTGTATAAAACTAGATGGCGTTGTGTGTCAGATGTACGAAACATTTTTATTTAATATAGACCATGTACAACATAGTTTTGCTGTCCATACTGAATTATTTTTGATGTCTGTTTGCCACTACTCTTGAATTGTACTCATGGAGAGGCACTTTGGCAACTCATACAAAAGAAAAAAAAATTGATAACGTTGTGGACATCTCTCATGGATGTCCGAAATACATAGAAAAGCGGTTAAACTTCCATTTAAATCCAGGTGGAGTCCCAACTGCAGTCTCTAATGGTAGAGTCGAGCGTGGACTACGTGGCCAAGTTCGCGGACCTCGCGGCAGAAGTCACCGACGAGACACAACCCAAGGGCGATGACCTCACCTAGTCGCACACACGCAGATGAGAGGCCCAATGATGCAGCAGCATCTCAACAAACCGCCATTGTGTGGGTCACCATGCTGCATTGTTTGTACTGACAATGAGTATGGTGACCACCACTCTTGGATTCTCCTCATGCTTTCCATCAGGCAGAAGATAAATATAGAAAACACACATACACGCACACATATTTAGCGTTTTGTTTTTACTTTTTAAATAATATACAAATCAAATAATATTATATCTAGGTATACCAGTATCGGTATTTGTTCATTCACTTATGCATTCGGTCGTTACCAAATATATGACAACTCATCGTTCATGTCTATTTATAATTTCCATTTTTGTCCCATCTGTTTATGAAATTGACTGACAAAAACCAAAAACAATGAAGTAAATGAATGAACGACTGAATGAAAACCATTTAATAACTTTTGATTTAATAATGTTTTGAGAAACTATATTTATTATGATCATTGCGTGGGATGCGAACACGGTGCGGCGTAGTTACGAGTCGACTACTTTAACCATAACGCCACCTTTTAATCATAAACTGAACGTACATATCTACAATGACATTTTCCTAAATATAGCCTGTACAAAAAATGAAAAACTAGATCCAGGTTCATTTTGATTGTTTTTATTAAAGCAACAGTCATATTCGTGTGAATTGGCACGTGACGTTACATTTTTAAGAACTTCCTTTTTAGGAGGGGTGATGGGGGGAGGTGTTAAAAACTACGGAACCCAAACTATTGCGGGTTTGCTATTTTCATTGACAGACTTTATCAAGTTACATTTTAATTAGGTATTTTACGAATATTTTATTTGTGAATATGTTTTAATGTAATACAAAATGTAATAAATCAAATGTAATTAATGGCTACGAGTAACCAGTTGTTGAAGTGCATGTTAGTTTTTAAAGTTATTTTTAATAAACTATATTTTATATATTTTAATAGTTTTATTTTATAACTAGCTGACCCATGCAACCTCGTTTGCGTCTTCTATTGCCCGTAGCGTGAATATTTTCCCCCGTTTTTGAAACATTCTTCATTGGTGCTTCGCTTCTATTAGTATTATCGTGATGACATATAGCCTATAGCCTTTCTCGATAAATGGACTATCCAACGATTATCTACTCCAACGCACATACGCACACTGTTTTGATAGATATGATTGAATTTGAACTTTGTACAGCGGTGATAAAGTGCAAATTGACACATTGACGTTAGGAACACACCTACATTGCTTAGACGTGTGTAAGTGAGTGCTTATAATATATGAACTTTATACAATAGCAATAAAGCTCAATAGAAAACGTTTGTATGGGAAAAAGAAAAGGGCTGTTTTTAGGGCTTTTACGGCCATTATTAGAATTTTTCTGGTCGTAAAAACCATCCTTAAACTTCAACGAACATTTAAAAAAAAGAATTGGCCAAATTGGTCCAGGCTTTGTTGAGTTATGCGCTTACCAACACATTAAGCGATTCATTTTTATATTATAGATAGATAGAAGATTAGCCCTTAGTAATGTTGCAAGTGTCGCGTCGATTCTCTTTTTCGACAATCGCTAATGCGCTAATAATAGTAATAATTTGTTTTGGCCACGTGACTTAGCGTTAAGAAACAAATGCTTTGATTTCTAGAAGGCGTTTTAAGGCACTTTCGAAACGTTATATTAATTACTCTAGTTGCTAGTTCCATTTACGTTAACATTTGTAGAATGACAACTTGGTTAGTCTCTGTTTCAGAGTTTGACCCTCGATGTCGCTGGCGTAACATTTCATAATACTTACCATGGTTTAGCTGAAATGTGTTGGCTCGACCTGAGAGACACACGAGCCTCTTAAAAAACCTGTGTTAGACGCCACTTTGGTTGCAGTTCACGAAGTGAGGTTAGGTGTCAACCAATCGACGTTCACTGCTGAACGAAGGTCTCCCCCAAGGAGTGCCAACTATCCCGGTCTTGAGCAGTCCGCATCCATCTGTTGCCAGCCACTTTCTTCAAATCGTTCGTCCATCGTGCCGCAGGGCGCCGTACACTGCATTCGCCTAATCGCAGTCTCCACTCAAGCATATTTCGCTCCACCGATGATCGGTTCGTCTAGAGTTCTAAACAGACACATTTCCACTTCGGCGTACAGATTTTTCGCGAGATATATATTTTAATGTTTAAACGTTACCATACCGTGAGTTACTGTAATCTAAACACTTCCTCCCCAGACTCTCCAGCTGCAGGGAATCACACGGTGATAAATGATAATGATGGTTTTAAAAATATCGATCGGTTTATTTTTCTAAAACCGCAAATTGATTAAATTAAAACCATGCGAGTACAGTATGGGGTCTGGGTCGTCTTTTTGAAGAAAGAACCATAGTTTTGAGTCGGCCTGTCTACATAGACGGTATTCGAACCCCAGCCATCGTGTGGTGACCATGGCGTGGTGGTGACCCATATGTTGCTGATGCGCGTAGGCAATTATCATTAGATTATCGCAGCTTACTATACAATATAGACCTCTAAGTACACCAGACTTAGATCGATGTTTGGCTTCTCACATCTAGCTTCTGCAAGCAATTTTGCGCAAATCGTCCCTCCAGCTAGCCTGTAAGCGCCTCTTACTTTGCGTTCGCGCAGATGCGTGTTCCCTCAAGCCTTTTACACCGACAGTTAATGTAGTCAGCCTACTTCAGTTCGCTAATATGGCGAGGTAAGTCGATGACCTTGGGTCTCTCTCGAATCATCTCATTCCTGATGCCATTCCGCAGAGAAAAGTACCAGTAGGTAACTAATAATCGCTTATTCTGATACGAAGGACAACACATGGTTTTATATAGACTTAAGGTAACGGAACACAAGCCATTGTATTATACTGTGCAATGTCGGAAAAGGCACCTATTTCAGAATATTGCTACAGCCAGAGTGATTTATTTAAGTGTAGATATATAATATGTTTAAAACGTGATATTTATACATACACACACATAAAACGCTTGAAATTTAATAATATTTTTGAAGAAATAAAAGTTAAAAGACCATCTGCTAATTTTATACCTCAGCTTGCCGTTAAGCGACAGACCAAATTCTGTCATATATAATTCAAAACCGCGAAAACGTAGCGCGTTCTAATACATCATTCGGAGTTCGTATTTTGTTTTTTCGAAAGACGGTCCCCATTTCATGTCATCCACATTTTATATGTATATTTTTTATCATTATTTTTATCACGACGACTTGATAATTGAAGACGATAAATACTACATTGGCAGAAATAGCTGATCCGAGTGATCCGGCTGATTGCCATTTCATCAAAAAATAAATAAAAAAAACGTCATTCCCCGCCTCATTCACTTATCAAAATAATACCTACTGTCCCTTATAACTGAAAAAAATAAAACTTTTAAGCCAACGCAATCAAAAGATACAGCCGATGCTGCAAATTTTCAACACTTGTAAGGGAATTAAAACCTACAGGGTACTTCCCGTGAACTCAGAATCTTGATATTTGCTACGAATATGGTATGGAGGGTACGAAGCAACGTCTCATAGCACAGATAAAGAAAAAATTGCGAAAAGAATAACTTTTTAATTACGTCATATAATATACCTACAGATTTTTACGGAACCCTCGGTGCGCGAGTCCGACGCGACACCTTGGGTTATACTATCGAAGTTTTCGTATTATATGGACCTCAAACTTTTTTTAAGTACCTATTCATAGTCTTAGTTCTTAAGTGATAATAGATAGATAGATTAACTCTATGGTTGATCGTGACATGAAAGTGTGATAGAAAATGAAGCACAAGCAAGTAGCACAAAAAAGTTAGTTAAATTTGCACAGCAACACATAAGGAATAGTTCTCACAACACACGAAGAAAAAGTACATAGAAATTAGAAATGAAGGATTAAGAAAGATGTGATTGCAAGAGAATAACGCAATTAAAAATATTATAACTGTTCGCATAACTGATACGTTCTACCGACCGAGCTGCGAACGACATGAGCTTCATGCGATATAGTAAGGTATCGACTACCGCACAGAGAACAATTTAACTATTATAAGACTAGCGAATGCGGCGCGAGCGCAAGGTCTGTATAGGAATTCAATGGAACTGGTCTTGGTGACGCACCGACGGAGCGTTTCCAATGCACGTTGTTTACATTTTATGTAGGTGATATATATAAAATATGTGTGTATAAATAATTTCAGATGTTGTAAATAGTTTTAATATATGTAGATAAAATGTACCTAATATACAACTCCTTATTGCATACCTTAATATTAGAATAAATTACAATGTCGAATATACAGGAATAAAAACAGTGTACAATGAGCGGCCTTATTGCAGACTGCGATCTCTTCCAGGCAACCTGGACTATTGTAATATATAATAATATAGGATTCCAATGGTGAAAGATTTTTAAATCGGTTCAGTAACTTCGGAGCCTATAAATGAATTCAAACAAATCATCAAATCTTCTCTCTCTTCTCTTTATAATATTAGTGTAGACAAAATAGACTCCCTTAGTTAGTTTATGAGACAAAAGAACTTTAGAAACTAATGAAGTTATTACTTTTTTCATTAATAAAGAGATGTGCCATAATCTATTATTTCTCTAAGTAATTGTTATTTTAGGTCTGCCGCACTTGGCAACTAAGCGCGACCTGGCAACAGTGGCAACATTAATTTTCGACTTGCTATTTTTGCCAACTGTGATGTTTACGTTTGATATTGCAGTTGGTTATGTAAAATAGTTTATTAATTTTCATGAATAATTACACCGCGAAATAAACACTGATGAATATCCTGAATACATGTTCAATGTAATGTAATAATTTTAAATAACTTTCGCGCGGAGGCGGCATTGAAAACAACTTTAGTGACCATGATTTTGGAATGGTTCATGTAAGTTAGCATTTTAGGAGATTTACTAACCAATTAGAAACTTATTTATAAAAAAATTTGAGACTTTCTTAGTAACAATTGGTTTTGTTCAAGTAGATTACTTGTCATACCTAATAATGAAATGTTTTGTTAGATGTATTCACAATTGCTTTTTGCGACTTATTTCCGGTATTTAATATAGGAAATTGTAATAAATAATTGTTTTTATTTATCTAATCTCTAAATAACTAAGTAGTTAAATGATAAGATTGTAAATGTTGTAAAGGTGGATTGTAGTTTAGGTAACTATACTGTGTTGTTGCATTGTCTGCATTGACAATGAATATGTGACTTTGCCTCTGCTCAAGCTTTCCATCGGACAGAGGTAAGCTCATATAAGTATATAACAATGTCTAGTAAATCAAATAAAGTTTAAATACCTTTTCCTCTAATGAAGTTATGATCTATTTTACATAAAAAAAATCCAATAGGTACTTAGCACACAATTAAATCTAAACAAATAATTTAAAAAAAAACCGACTTCAAGAACTGGACCAAATTGAAATGAGACCACACATGAAGCTTCAGTTTTAGCTTTAAAAAAAAAAGAATCATTAAAATCGGTTCACCCAGTCGAAAGTTATCAGGTAACAAACATAAAAAAATAAAAAATACAGTCAAATTGAGAGCCTCCTCCTTTTTTGAAGTTGTTTAATAAATAAAACTGACTTGTCTGTTTGTTATTTCAAATTAACAGATTTTCACTAAATGCTTATGGAAGAATATATGGTACGAAAAAAAAGAATAAAAATAAAAATCTGTCTCTTTGTTCTGGCTGATCTCTAGATTTTGACAGGACTTCCACTGGCAGACAGCCAATGATAGCTTAGACTACTTTTTATTAGACTAGCTTTGCCCTGCGACATTACCCGTGGTTGTTGTTGTTCTGCGGGTAACACCGCAGGGCTCACCTAATTACACATACAAACTTTCCTAAAAAATCCATTGTATAGTTTAAAATATCTAACTGAACAGACAGTGGAAGATCATATTTTTGCCCGACTGCGAAAGAAGGAGGGTTATGTTTTCAAGTGTATGTATGAATATTTCTTTGGCACGCCCTAGAGCCTAAATGGCTTGTCGTAATTTTATGTGTGTGATGTCAATAGATTCGTCTTAGAAACACTGGGTACATCAAAATTTAAAAAAAAACCTGAATTTAATAAAGATGTCAGATATTAATGCAGTTAGTTTTTTTTAAAATAAATAAATAACAAATAAATATTCAGGACATCTAACACACAACGCCATCAAGTCCCAAGCTAAGCAGAGCTTGTGTTATGGGTACTAGACAACTGATATATATACTTTTTTTTTTGTAAATACATACATATTATACATAGAAAACACCCAAACTCCGAAACAAATATTTGCAGATCATACCAACATTTGGTATGACCCGAGAATCGAACCCAAGACCTCAAGCTTAGCAGTTGCATACGCTACCACTACGCCATCAAACAGTCATTATATTAAATAATTCATTACTTTTATACTATGCAAAAACATTGTTATAAATGAATTTACTTAAAGAATGTGTAACAAATTGTTTTTTTTATCTATTTCAGTATCATTGTGATTCTACCTGCCATATTCATAGGGTTCCTCCTATTCTGCATCTTCGTGCTTGTACCGTTTGCCTTCATATTCGCGTCATGGTACATGCGCATCAAGGAGCGGAAGCTGTCGAGGCGGAAACGAGATGGAGCTAACGTCGCTTTCTTCCATCCTTATGCTAACTCAGGGGGTGGAGGCGAGAGAGTGCTATGGGTGGCCATTAAAGCTATGCAAGTAAGGTTTGTACCGTTTTGTTGTTAACCCGCTGAGCGCGAACTGCAGGAAATACTGCAGAGCGAAGCCAGTCTAAAAAAAGTAACCTAAGTTACACCTTATAAGATAGTCACTCGCTCATCACTTCTTACATCATCAGCTACTCATCAGTGAAGGTCACTTTAATATCAGTCTGTTTAATGATACCAGTCGGTCAGTCGAAACTGTCTTCCGCTGTTCCAGAGATTAACCGGTTTTTGATGTTAGTTTCGTATACAATTTTATTTGCATTTAGTGAAAAGCTGTTGATTTGCAATTACAAACACACTTCAATCTATACAAACAAATAAAATTTGAGTGTCTGTTTGTAATATTACAGCAACCGCTTTTTACTAAATGCATATGTATGTATACACGGTACATATACCAAAATAACCTTTTTAAAATTTTGGTCTGTCAGTCTGTTTGTTCTGACTAATCTCTGGAATGGATGGACCGATTTTGACGGGACTTTTCCTGGTAAGTAGCTGGTGATACAAGGAGTAACTTAGGCTACTTTTTAGACTAGCTTCGCCTCGCGGCGTTACCCGCGGTACGACAATATCCGCGTATAACACCGCGGGGTTCAGCTTTGTTCAGCGTTTTGTTTATATGTATAGATACCTACATCTATACGAATATAAATAAAATTAGTATATTAAATTTACAGTACTAAAATTCTCAATTATTATTTTCAGATACCCAGACACAAATATTTTCATCTACACAGTAGATACAGCAGAAGCGCAGACTATCCTGGACCGTGCCCAGAACCAGTTCAATGTGAAGGTTGAGCCTGGTAAAATCAACTTCGTGCGTCTGAGCTTAAAGAGACTGATAGAGGCGGAGTCCTACCCGTACTTCACACTGTTGTTGCAGAGTCTCGGTTCTATGGCGTTGGGTATGGAGGCATTCATGAAGTTGAATCCAGGTTAGTAGGGCTCGGTTTTGGAATTGAAACCTTCATCGTCATCAGCTCATTGTGGTCTACTGCTGTACATAAGCTTCTTACTAGGAACTCGACAGAAGTGTGGGTCGCCCTCTGGCTAGATGGTGGGAAGACTTGAGTAAGAGGGCTGGCAGCGACTAGATTGAATATTTGGTGCTTAGTAAATATGTTTAAAACCTGGCAATGCAGCACTTCTTGTTTTCTAAGTGTTTTTCTAAGCTTTACTTTAATATGTGCAAGATGTTTGGACGAGATTTCTGAAGCCCGGGAAACTGTTGAAAATGAAAAGCAATTATTTATTCTGTAAGTAGGTTTCATTAAGACTAGTATCATTAAGGCTTTCAACGGACTTATGACGCCTCTAGTCTTGCGGGTGTTCATGGGAGGCGGTAATCGCTTACCATCACTCGATACGTCTGTTCATTTGCCATAAAACTTTTACATGTTAATCTTTTTTGATTAGATGAGTTTGTATTATCTTATAAACCAAACCGAACAAAGTGACCTTTATAGATACGTGACGTAATTCGCTCTGATTGGTCTACTACTTGTCGGATTGCTGTATTTTGTAGTTTTATTTACGATAATTAACTATTAATCTCGCTCTAAATATGGAAATAAATACGATTTTTATACTCTATAAACTCCATTTCATCAGATACGAGTAAATACTTAATTTTAGTGGTTCTTGGTTATTGTCATCATGCCTATTGCGTGCGTGGGAGTACCGACACTATCTAAGCGGATGAACTTTATTAACACACAGATAATTTCAGATGTGTACATAGACACGACGGGGTACGCGTTCACTTACCCCATCTTCCGTTACCTGGCTCAGTGTCCGGTGGGGTGCTACACGCACTACCCCACATTGACAAGCGCCATGATGCGTCGCGTCAAGCATCGCATCGTCTCTTACAACAACGCCGGGGCTATCGCCAGGAACCCCATCTTCACCTGGCTCAAACTACTCTATTATAAGATTTTTGGATGGGTCAGTATATTATATACCTTTTTTGTTTTGTTTTCAAACTACACTAAACCCTCCTCTGGAATCACTGTGAAAAAAACGCATCAAAATCGATCACATTTAGAAGATCTAATCTCTTATTATTTAATCTTAACTTAATTTATTCATAACTAGCTGATACCTGCTGTATTACCCGCGGTTTTTAATAAACTTTTACAGCCACGGATAACACCGCAGGGCAAAGCTAGTCAAGAAAGTACCCTAAGTTACTTATTACCTCAGCTATCTGCCAGTGAAAGTGAAGTATCGGGTAACGCTGGCCTGCAATGTATTTACAAACTATTTTGTCTTTTAGATCGTTGTTGTACTATGTATTGATAATAATTTAACTCAGACCAGCTGACCCACGCAACCTTCTTTGAGTCTCGTATTGTCCGTAGCGTGATGTTATAACACGGTGAAAAGAATTGTTAAAAAAAACAAAGGTTATAGTGAGCCAACCCACATAGGTAGACGTATGCAGTCGCGAACTTTCTTTAAGAAACTTTATAGGGCGAACAATTCTTTCATACATTGTTTTCGTAAAGCGTTTACGCAGCGCACGCAATGGAAACTCTCAAAAGGAATAATTTTCCCCCATTTTTGCAAAAATTTTTGCCAATACTCCACTCCTTTTGATTATAGCGTGATGGTATATAGCCTACCTCGGTAACTGGGCTATCTAATACTGTAAGAATTTTTCATATCGCACCTGTGTTTTCTTAGACGTTTAACCAAACTTCTTCAGCTTTATAATGTTAATATGAATAAATGTGTTTGTTAGATGTACGGTGTGGTGGGGCGGTGTGCCGACGTGGTGATGGTGAACGGCTCCTGGACCGAGGAGCACATCAACGAGCTGTGGCAGATACCGCTCAGCACGCACAGGGTCTACCCGCCCTGTGAGGTCAATATAACTTTATTATTACCTCTTTCCATGCGTCTGTGACACTTTAACGGTAGAACAGTTTTGGAGATAGTAGAGATTATAAAAGCGAAAGTTTGTGAGTATGTAAGTGAGTATGTTTGTTGCTCTTTCACTCAAAAATACTGAATGCATTTTGATGAAACTTTACAATAATATAGCTTATACATCAAAATAACACATAGGCTACTAGCTATATTTATAACGATACTAGCTTCGCCTCGCGGCGTTGCCCGCTGTTATTGACGTACCGCGGGTAGCACCGTGGGGTTCAGCTAGTTTTTATATTTTGGACATTTGAAACCCAACTTCATCTAGTATCAAACTGCTCAGAGATTGTACCATTATAGCTAGATCGACTGATAAAATACTGTAATTTTTTTTTGTAAATACATAGAAAAGATTCAAAATCCGAAACAAATGTTTGCAGATCATACAAACGTTTGGTACAATCTTTTCATCAAACTTGAGACCTCAAACACAGCAGTCTCATACTCTATTACTGCACTACCGAGGCAGTTCTAAAGTTTAGTTTGGCATTTGCAGGTGACAGAGTTGAAACAGCTCCGTTCGTTGGTGAAGGAGTCGGACCCCATCCGAATACTGTCCGTGGCACAGTTCAGGCCGGAGAAAGACCACCCACTGATGCTCCAAGCGATGTATGAGCTGAGGAACCTCCTCGTCAAGAACGAAATTCTTTGGAACAAGGTCAGTTTGTCACTATAGAGATGGTTGTTTACGCTAAACCTATTAAAATTATTAAGAAAAAAAACATTTTACTAAAAAATAAATAAAACCGACTTCAAAAAAATATGTAACGAAAACTCCCTGCCTAGAAACTTTAAATAGTAGTATTATAATGTGTGCTAGGTATCTAGAATCTGTTTGAAGTCGGTGCTTAGCCAAAAATAATACGAACAATTACAAAAATCTAAGCGACCATCCACATAAAGCTAACCTACATCTACAAAAAAAATACATACAGTGGACATAGAACCTCTTTTTTTTAATTCGGTATAAAACAGGAATTGACATGTTTTAAGTCATTCTTTTTTTTTGATAAACTTTCTATAATTGTCCTTGTTATATCAATTTATCACACCCGAAAACCCCTGTATACTAAATCTCATGACAATTTTATTTTATTGGCATCTTTTGAAAGTCGATAAAAAGTGAACGAAACCCTTAGTTAACGTGGTGCCCTACCAATAGGGCAGTTAACTATATCGTATATAAATACCGCGAAAAATATAATTATTACAACATTTAATTACTATTAAAAGTTTTAATTCAAATCAAGTGACGTCACAAATATGTATTCATTTCGTGGGAGAGCTATGCTTCGGCATGAATGGGTCGGCTCGACCGGAGTGATACCACGGCCTCACAGAAAACCGGTGTGAAATATCGTTTGCGCTGTGTTTCACCGAGTGAGTGAGGATACCGGAGGCCCATACCCCAACCCCTCCCCCCATCCCCTTTGTCATCCCCCAAAGGTCGGCAACGCACTTGTGGCGCCTTTGGTGTTGCGGGTGTCCATGGGCGGCGGTAATCGCTTACCATCAGGTGATACGTTTGCTCGTTTGCCCACTATTCAATAAAAAAAAAATGTATTTAGTACATTCTCATACAAAGTTATGGTTTTGGCAGATGATAAAAAGTAAATACTTTGACTAAGGCGTCAACTTCCCTATTGTAGATAAAGCTGGTGCTGGTCGGTTCGTGTCGCAACTCAGTGGACGAGGAGCGGGTGCAGAACTTGAAGGACCTGGCGAAGCACCTGGCGCTGGAGGAGAGCGTCCAGTTCGTGGTCAACGCGCCCTACGCGCGCCTGCTGCAGCTCTACCAGACCTGCAGCCTCGCCATACACGCCATGTGGAACGAACACTTCGGCATCAGTAAGTAAACAGATCTTTCCCTAACTCTTTTCTCCAAGATAGGTTGGGGTTACTTCTAGTACATAATAGGGATGTTGCGGATGCCAATTTTTTCACATCCGCGGATGCGGATGCGGATGCGGATTTTTAAAGGCTCACATCCGCGGATGCAGATGCGGATGCGGATGTTTAAAATACTATAATAATACAGTTTATGAATATCGAATTAAAACAATTACTTTATAAAGTAATTGTTAACATTTTATATTGAAAACTAAAATTAACAATAATGCTATTATTTTTTTAAATTATGTAACAACAAATGTTCGTATTAGTAAATAAAGTTAAAAATAGGAGCATTATATTTAATAAAAAGTAATATTGCCGCCTTTTCTGATTCAACGCGTTTACGGAGAGGAACATCAATTAAACCAACGCTACTAAACAGCTGTTCACTAGGAATACTGCTGCTTAAAAATCTTCGCGCGGAATCAGTAATTTTCATTATTTTAGGCCCTTCGGCATTGCTATTAGGAGAACCAGAAAAAATTCTTGTCAGTATTTATTATAATCAAAATGTTTGGTGTTTAATTGGTCATTAACACGTGCGAACGGCACTCGCCATTCGCTGGCCCCGCCCAATTTCTTTCTTGTCGCAACTTGTATTACATTCTCATCCGCATGAACATCCGCATTGATTATTGCGGATGCAGATGCGGATGCAGATGTCTAAATCCATGCGGAAGCTCCGCATTTGCGGATGCGGATGCGAATATTCGCAACATCCCTAGTACATAACACTCTTTGGCTCGACCCGAGACCTGTTGATCTGCAGTCGCAGACGCTGTTGAACCAAAAAGGCAGTGAATATAATAGGGAAGTTGACACTAGTGAAATCAATTACTTTTGATCATCTGTCAAAACGATAACTTTGTATGAAAATTGTACTAAATACAAACTTGTGACGTCACTGTTTCAAACTATTCATTTGAGAAACACATATTTAAATGTTTATACGGTTAAAATTTGTAATAGAAATGAAAAGCTGTATGAATTATATTTGCTGAAATGTTTTATAATGTTCGTTTTAATGAAGAAGGAATCGGTGTTTACTTATGATAGTGTGGCGACCTCTACATACAGCGCAAAAATAACATACTACAGCGCCATCTACCGAAGTTACACTGAACTACGGAGTAACGTACAATATGAAGAAACTTCCAATCTTGAATTGCGCAATAGAAATTCTCGCGCCGATTATCGTATGTACAACATCCAACATCAACTGTTGGGCAATGGCCTGCCAGGCATGATCACCTCGCCTGGTCGTAGAATCCTCCCTTTGTGTTGGTGGGACATGATACACCTGTCCCCCGCAACCCTATTGCAATAGTGTGGCGCTGTGTCAGGTGTGGTGGAGTGCATGGCGGCCGGGCTGCTCACCATCGCGCACCGCTCGGGCGGGCCGCTGGCCGACATCATCGAGACCTCGGAGACGTCCCGCACCGGGTTCCTGGCCGCAGAGCCTGACGAGTACGCCAGAGCCATCCTAGAAGTTATCGCTCTGCCTACTGACCAGAAGAAGAGAATTGTCGAAGCCGCAAGGTAAGGGATCTATATGTAAAATAATATAATAACACAAGCTCTGCTTAGCTTGGGACCAGATGGCGTTGTGTGTTAGATGTCCGAAATATTTATTATTATTATTTGAAGGAAAGACTTATAGCCAGCTGTGGACTATTAAAAGCTGTAGATGATGATGAACAAAAGCGAATCTCTAATACGGTTTTTTTTATATACCTGCGTCACAAGTGCGTTGCCGGTCTTTGGGGGATGGGGAGAGGGACACGGGGAAGGGTTGGGATTATGCCGCCGGTATCCTCACTCACTCGGTGAAACACAACGCTGTTTCACTCCGGTTTTCTGTGAGGCCGTGGTATCACTCCGCTCAAGCCGGCCTATGCATGCTGAAGCGTCGCTCTCCCACGTTAAACGAAATTTGATTGTTCTCAGAGCGTCAGTCGACCGCTTCTCCGAGATGGAGTTTGAGAAAGCATTCCTTCGCGCCGCTGAACCTCTGCTGAGGCTAGACTAGTTGTAAGTAGACAGTGCACGAGTTCCATTAGATATAAGAGATTTTAATAATAAAGTTGAACCAAAGCATACAAATCTTTTCTTGATTCTGCTTCCTAGCCTTAATGTTCCCAAGGTTATTTGGGGTCGGCTACTACGGCTACTAATTCAAGCGGTTTTAACTGAATGGCAGATTTTCCACGGAGCGACTGGCATCGGACCTCCACAACCCTGAGTTGGAACTGAATTCGAACGTTGAAGTGATTGTCAGTACATTTGTTTATTGATATATTCATTCAAATATCATTGTACACTCTTCTTGATTGAACCACTATCTTGGCGATCATCGGGAAACGACCCATCTATGTACGACTTGGCAACGGCAACAATTGTTCACACAGTTTAACAGTTAAAAGAAATCTATCTATACTAATATTATAAAACCAAAGAGTTTTTTGTTTGAATGCGCTAATCTCAGGAACCGCTGGTCCGATTTGAAAAATTATTTCAGTGTTAGACAGCCCGTTTATCGAGGAAGGCTATAGGCTATATATCATCACGCTTAAACCAATAGGAGCGAAGCACCAATGAAGAATGTTACAAAAACGGGGCAAAATTATTACGCTACGGACAGTAGTAGACGAACGAGGTTGCGTGGGTTAGCTGGTTTCACAATAATTATGAAATCGCATAGTGTTATAATTACTGATAGGTTAGCACCACGTGCACAATAAACAACCACATTATCAACGATTTGGGTTTGATTTTCTTGCTTCCACAAGTGCATTTATAACCAATTGTATTTTCTTTGTAGATAGAACGAGAAAAGTGGCGATAAAACGAGTTCAGAAATTCATTTTTTCATAATAAATTTTTGGCGGTCCTTGGGAGAGACCTCCGTTCAGCAATGGCGATGGATTGATTACATATGTAAAAACATGTGTTCAAAAACAAAAAATAAAAAAAGTAACCATTTTATAAAATAAACAATGGGACGTATCCTATGGTTAGTTAAATTAAAAAAAATATAAATAAATAAAATAAAATAAATATAATCCAATATAAATATTGAGACAATAAAACCAATCATTCGATTAAAATATTATAAATCGATAATAAGAACTAAAATAGTAAAATTCAGATAATGAAATCAAAAAGTAAACTAAAATGCAATAAATCTATATAAATTAAAATAAATCACTGAAATGTATGTACGCGCATTACTTCCGATTGGATAATTCTTTATTTTATATGTCCACTAGCTTCTGTGCGCGGCTTCGCCCGCATGTTTGTCGATTATCGCAGCAAAGAGTAGCCTATGCCCTTCCTCAAAAATCAAAGTATCTCCATGCCAAATTTCTCTGAAATCGGTGCAGCGGTTTGGCCGTGAAAGCAGGACAGACAGACAGAGTTACTTTCGCATTTATAATATAATTATGGATTATTGTCAGCACAAGGTTTGCAGAGAAGAAAATGAAAAGAATACTGGAAGTTTTATATTTTCGAAGTCCGCCATTGTACACTTCACGTGGGAAACTGAGACGGATAAATACTATAACAATTTTCTCCCTAAATTTTAGAAAATATTCGCAAAAAAAAAGTATGGCGGTGCAAAGTTATGAATAAAAATGGAGTGGAAGGAATTAATACAATTAAATACGAGTATATAATATAAAAATATTTAAATGGTTTATTCAAATAAAAACACAACTTTGACCTAAAAGAATTGAAAACATAAAACAACTTGTAAACAACAAAACACAGCTAAGATAAAAACAAAAAAAAAATAACATGATTCATCAACAGAATCATATACTTCGCATCTAATGCAGTAAGCCCCGAAGTGTTTTTGGCAAACTTTGCCGCACTTCTGGCATTTAGAAGCTATTTTCTTGTCATCCTTTCAAGGGCATGACGAACAGCGATTTATCGATTGATGCATAACTTTCTCCATTTCATGAACATCATGGAGCCGCCTTTTGTTGGAGAAGGTGGTTATTCGACAGGCTGTTTCTGGTGATCTATTACTAATTCATTCGCATTTTTTTGAGTATGTCTAGACAAAAAACGGCTACCCTCCGATGATTCAGGAACATTTTTGCTATATTCGGACTCTTTGATCGCGCCTGCCGAATCATGGGCACTATGTACAGAAATAACATCTGCAATTTCGTCTTCCGACGCGAATCCAGTGAAATCTTGCTCATCATCCGACCAATATATCAGCCATTGCCGTATCTAGCTTTGTTGATTCACAATGACAACTAAAAGATAAGACAACAATACATAAAATATACTTTGCAAAACAATAATTATAAATAGTAACAACAAATAAATATACGTAAAAACACCAAAATAAAATCTTACCTTTTACCAAAAATCTTAAGTAATTGGTCGCAAGAGGTCAGCACCCGAGAGAGCAGCGACGCGTGCGTACGCGTTGGTACTCTGTCCGTAACTGAGCAGCATACCGCGTGGCAGTGTTGCCAGACATCGTGGATGAGATGATCGTACGGTCGGTTTAACCCTTGGCGTACAACATGAAAAAAAATCCTCACCTGTACCAGGTGGGGTTAAAATAACCCCAAAATTGCTTTCCTCTAGTTTGTGTGTAAATGAAGTGAGATAAGATTAAGTGCCTATTTTTGGTTATTTGTGATAATAAGTGAATAAATAATACATGAAAATGTGTACAAATAAACATTTATTAAGAAAAAAACACAATCATAAATTTTCTCTATTAAATCAACAAAATTTTTCTTAGTTGCTCTTCTTCTTCTTCTTCTAAAATAATAGTAGGTATTTGAGTGAGATCATTCGTTACCTAAATAAGTACAATTGTGGCAAAGTAAATTTGCATGTTCTTTGCATATGGCAGTTGCGCATTTGAAGCAACCGTTCAGAGTCTTCCTGTCTTTGTTTCTAGGACAGAACGAACATCTCTGAGGCCTTCTTGGCTGCTTTGGTGATGGTCCCGGAAGGTCTTCATTTAGAATTTCATGCACGCGCTTTCTTATATCTCGTGGTACATGTGGATTATCTTTTCTATTTCTAAGATGGTCTTCAAGCAAAGACATTCCCAATTGTTTGATAAATTTGCGCCTAAGATTAGATTTATTCCTTTCAATATTGTTATTCAGCATGTATACAATAAAGGAATTTATGCCAGCATGGTTTAACATGGAAAAAAATATAGTAAGAGGCCATCGTTTACAGTTACGCGATACATCGTATGTTCTTGCAAGCTTATCGACGACATCAACGCCGCTCTTTGTTGAGTTGTAAAACGTTATAATAGATGGTTTTCTTTTATCACGACTCTCTGGATCCACTTCATCATCATGATGTAAAGAGGACATCATGTGTACATATTTTTTTGGCTTTGGTACATAAGTTACTATACTTATGTCCTTTTGAAACCCGAATATCGATGAATTTTCTTCACGTCTAGCTTTGAAATGAAGTGGAATACAAGTTTTGTTTGACCTCAGTGTACCAACGGCTGTCAATTTGTGGTTATTCAGCAAATGTTCAGTGATTTCATAGCTCATAAAAAAAATATTCATGGTTATGTTTCTTCCAGTTCCTGATACACATCTTACCAGTCGATCTACAACATCAAAGGGTTTATTACTTATTGCATAAGGACTCTCATTAGGTTGTTTCCCACAGTAAATTTGTAAATTAAGCGTATAAAATGTTTTAGCATCCACCAAAGCATAAATTTTCAAACCATACTTAGCCGGTTTCGAAGGAATGTATTGCCGGAAAGAACATCTTCCTCTAAATGCTACAAGCTCTTCATCTATAGTCAAGTATTCGGTATTATATCGGAATTCGGTACGCCAAAGGTTAAAATAATCGTATTCCCTAAAGAAGGCTATTATCACTGTTGCCAACCTCAAAAAACTAAAAAACAACAACTTGTCTAAAAAAAACAGTAGAACGCTGAAAGCTGCTAATTTTGCTCATATAATTAAATAATAAACAATTTTCTTTGTTAATAGAACTCACATACATTGATATATTTATAATCACAACAACAAAAAACAAAAATCAAAGTAAAATTATTTTTCAGTTTCATTTTCAATTGCCTCATCTTCAATATTTTCACACTCATTATTATTTTTAAAATCATACATATTTTTGTTGAATTTCTTAATGTGCCTTTCTTTGGCTTCAAATGAATAGCAATCGGTTATTTCGGATTTAGTGTGTAATACTCCTTTAATAGCTGTAGTCGATATTCTGTTGCGAAATTTGGTTTTCATAATATTTATAGCAGAAAATAACCTTTTCACGGCGGCGCTGCTATGTGGTAGACACAAAAGCTTTTTTACCAATTCACACAATGTAGGGAATGTTTGAGATTCGTCTCCATTTCTTAATTCTTGTACATGTTTCCAAAAGTCCATAACATCGGGAGTTTTGTTTTGGTTGAAAGAAAAATCTACATTTCTTAACATGCGCCTTTCTCTATCCAGTTCCGTTATATCATTTGGACAAATCTTTGGGAAAAAATAATGTAAATCTGCAATGGAAGATAATTTCTTTTTTATTTCAGGATCCAGAATTGCTTTAGGATTTAACATCTTCAGACATTTTAATGCTTGACGGTCTTTGTCAACAAAAGGGAATCTTTTTAATATCTCTCTTTCTTCTGATCAGATTTGGCACCTTTCCACTAATCAATCAATCAATCATTTATTTGCGGAAATATAGGTTTGTTACAGATCGTAGGCTTATTTTAGAGGTACACTATGTCCTACCACATTATGCGGTGTGCAAATATTGTTATAAAAAATGTCTTAAATCTAATTACAATAACACAAAGAAAGATCAAATAATGTGAATACAAAATAATGTTTACATGAAATGGACAAAAGAGAAAAATAAATAAGAAATGGTTTCACATAGCACAAATACAGGTAGATAAAAATTGGAAAAAAAAATATAAATATTATAATTATTAAATTGCATAAAGTAGATTTAAATTGTACGGAAACAGAGCAAATATTTGTTAAAGAAATTGTAACATTAAAAAATTTCAGTCGATAAAAATTCATCAACAGAGTAATAACAGTTGTCTACTAGGTATTGGAATAATTTATTTTTGAAAACATTTATATTGCTACACTCTTTTATGTAACTAGGAATCCTATTGAAAATTATTGTGGCCATAACAAACACGCTTTTCTCAAAGAGGGTAGTCCTATATTGACTACACAGATTATTGTAACGGGTGATTTTTTAAGAGCTTGAGAACTTTTTTAAACAATAAAACGCATAAAATTTGCAAAATCTCATCGGTTCTTTATTTTAAACGTTAGATTGGTACATGACATTTACTTTTTGAAGATAATTTCATTTAAATGTTGACCGCGGCTGCGTCTTAGGTGGTCCATTCGGAAAGTCCAATTTTGGGCAACTTTTTCGAGCATTTCGGCCGGAATAGCCCGAATTTCTTCGGAAATGTTGTCTTCCAAAGCTGGAATAGTTACTGGCTTATTTCTGTAGACTTTAGACTTGACGTAGCCCCACAAAAAATAGTCTAAAGGCGTCAAATCGCATGATCTTGGTGGCCAACTTACCGGTCCATTTCTTGAGATGAATTGTTCTCCGAAGTTTTCCCTCAAAATGGCCATAGAATCGCGAGCTGTGTGGCATGTAGCGCCATCTTGTTGAAACCACATGTCAACCAAGTTCAGTTCTTCCATTTTTGGCAACAAAAAGTTTGTTAGCATCGAACGATAGCGATCGCCATTCACTGTAACGTTGCGTCCAACAGCATCTTTGAAAAAATACGGTCCAATGATTCCACCAGCGTACAAACCACACCAAACAGTGCATTTTTCGGGATGCATGGGCAGTTCTTGAACGGCTTCTGGTTGCTCTTCACTCCAAATGCGGCAATTTTGCTTATTTACGTAGCCATTCAACCAGAAATGAGCCTCATCGCTGAACAAAATTTGTCGATAAAAAAGCGGATTTTCTGCCAACTTTTCTAGGGCCCATTCACTGAAAATTCGACGTTGTGGCAGATCGTTCGGCTTCAGTTCTTGCAGGAGCTGTATTTTATACGGTTTTACACCAAGATCTTTGCGTAAAATCTTCCATGTGGTCGAATAACACAAACCCAATTGCTGCGAACGGCGACGAATAGACATTTCACGGTCTTCAGCAACACTCTCAGAAACAGACGCAATATTCTCTTCTGTACGCACTGTACGCATTCGTGTGGTTGGTTTAATGTCCAATAAAGTAAACTGAGTGCGAAACTTGGTCACAATCGCATTAATTGTTTGCTCACTTGGTCGATTATGTAGACCATAAATCGGGCGTAAAGCGCGAAACACATTTCGAACCGAACACTGATTTTGGTAATAAAATTCAATGATTTGCAAGCGTTGCTCGTTAGTAAGTCTATTCATGATGAAATGTCAAAGCATACTGAGCAAATAATAATGCATGAAAATCATAACCTCAAAAAATCTGAGCAAATACTAATGCATGAAAATCCTAACCTCAAAAAAATCACCCAATATAAATGAGTTCTATCTCGCGATTTAAGCTCTAGTGAAAACAGGGATGGATGATGTCTAATAAACAAAGCCATTTCAAAAATTATACAAAGATGGCACGTTAAGTATTTTAAATTTTTTGAAGTAGTCTCTACAGCTCACAGTCCTTTCAATTTCTTCACCATTATGTTCTACTTGCTTTTGTAAAGTGTTTTTTGTTTTCTGCTTAAATTGCATTAATTTAGTTTTATCGACATTTATTATTAAATTATTATTTTGTAACCATTGAGTTATTGAGTTTATACTATTATTTATTAAGCTTTCGTCGTTATACAAGATAGTACAGTCATCGGCAAATAATACCATACGATCTGAAGAGGATTTCGGCAGGTCGTTTATATAGATAAGAAAGAGTAGTGGGCCCAAAATACTGCCTTGTGGAACTCCATATTTTACATTTCGACTTCCGGACTTATAATCTATCACATGTTACGTATTAGGACATACTTTCATGATACTCGTAATCTGACTTCTGTTTTTGAGGTAAGAGTTTATCAAATCTAAAGTGTTACTCCTAACACCATACGTTTCCAATTTTCTCAGCAATACATCATGATCTACGTAGTCAAATGCCTTTGACATATCCATATACAAGGAATAGACAGGTTGTCTTTTATCCACTTTAGGAATATTAAAGTCAAAAAATCATATATAGCTAAATTTATGGATATATTCTTACGGAAGCCCTTCTGATCTGGCGAAAAGATATGGTTTCTTTCAAAGTATTCATATAGATTATTGTACTCGTATATGACCTTTTCAATTATTTTAGAAAATGTTGGAGTTAGGGCAATAGGTCTGTAATTTTTGATATCCGATTTCTCTTTTTTCTTATGAAGCGGTTTTATTATTGTTGTTTTTAAAACAGATGGAAAAAACAACGTATATATGTTGCAACGGTAAATGTTTCTGCTCACTCGAGAAGTCAAGGTTTAATATTTTAGTTTCTTTTGCGTCTGAAATATTTTGTGCTTCATTTTTTTCTTGTTTAGTGAGATTCAAATATTCAGTTTGAATAAAGCATTTCAGGATAGTTGTGTATGCGGTCAGTATTTTGTTGTATAGTAAATATAATTTCGGAGTCTCGGATTGCATTTCTTTATTGAGATCGGTAAATATAGGTAAGACAAATTTCAAAAACTCCAGGCACAATTCAGTTGTCGGTTCGAGTGCCTTGGAGAGAATTGATTGCGCAGAAAGTTATCTATCTACATGAAGTGTAGCTTGAAAATACAATTTTATAGCTGGTAATTGTCCCAGAAGCCTATTTACTACCTCAATAAGCGACAACCATCTGTTTTGGCTAGGGTGGAGCAATTTGTGTGGTTTAATATTTGTGAATGCTTGAAATGTTTTGAAATCTCCAATACGTTTTGGAGAATTTTGTACATGATTATTTACGTCTCTACAGAAATCTTCCACGCCCCTTGGCAATTTCTCACATGCGTATGATGCGCAAAGGTTAAAAGAATGACAAATGCACTTCATAGTAAAAAGGTGAGGTATGTCATTTTTAAACAAAGTGACCAATGAATGTTTATCTCCAAATATAATGTTAGCGCCACCAGAAGCAAAGCCTATCATGTTTGATTTGTAAGGAATATTTTTTTCAACAAAATATTCTAATAATTTGCCATACAACACTGTTGCTGTACGATTGGTATTACAGTCAGAAATCTATCTTCAACGCTGAAATCTAATTTTACTATTCTTACGACAAGCGCTAAATGTTTTATCGTAGACTTATCTGTGCTTTCGTCAACAAGTAATGCAAAGCTATTGTTCTGTAACATCTCTATTATATTTTCTTCAGCTGTCTCCCCAGTTATATTAATAATAATAGCTCTAGCTTTTGTGCGGCTCATTGATAATTATTCCGCAATTTTCGAATCTGGACATACAGCGGAAATCAAATTATTCAAATGAGATGCTATGTTAAAAGACAAATTATGCTCAGCAATAAAGCAGGCCATTTTTACTTCACCCGTTTTAGCTATAATTTTTGTATCTTGTGAATTGGAAGCTGAGGTAAACATTGATGTCAGTTTTTGTTGTTTTTGTAATTTTAAAACTATTCTTCGCGTGTTTTGTTGAATCTTTGTGTCGAAGCAGTTCGTGTATACCACATTTTCTGTCGCACTTACACTCAGAACAAAAGAAATAAGTCTCACAGTCTCTTAAAAGAAACTATTCAACGTGTTGTGACTATAAAACAATACGGGATTTATAAATTGGGATTTCCCCGTGCATAAAATATGATTGTCAAACACATATAATATGGTCGGGAATTCCATCGAATCCCGACTAAAGAAGATACTGCCATCTAGTAGCATTGCATTGCACTTTATTACGTAGTGGTTATCAAAAAATGTTTGCATTGTAGTGTAATTGGTGGCGCTGAACGCTAGTTGAAAAACAGTAGAAAATAGGAATGAAACATAATAAATGGACATCAATGTGAAAACAGCAAATCTACTGTTAAAACAGTAGGGTTGGTAACACTGGCTACTATAAAAAAATGTTCGATTCAAACTCTATATATCTTAAAATATAGTAATCTTAATATGTAAAAATCCAGTGTCAATGTTGTACCAAGTGAATTCCTTACCAATTCAACCCATATTCATGTTTCATAATTCATCATTCACTTTTTGCATTGCTTCTCCGCTTGTGATTCAGGGCACGGTTATCATTAATGGTAACAAGGTAGGAGTTTTGTTTCTGTAGGATTCTTACATAGCGTTGATAGGATAGATGGCTTCCAGTTTTGACAGTATGGGATCATCTAAGTCATTCTGGTCTCAATCTTTTGCTCTTAAATAGAATCATAGGAGGCACATTGTTGCCCGTTGCACTTACACACATAACGAAACACATGTAACATTTTCTGCATGTTCTTGACTGACAAAGTGCACTCTTTTAGTTCCTTTTCCTGCAAAAACCTCCTTTTGGTGGTGTACTGTTAGACAACATCCCTTTTCATCTATGTTATAAAGGTGTTCCGGGTAATTGGAAATATTTAACTCATCGTAAATGTCTTTTAGGGCTCCAAAATGTTTGTTTCTTACTGTTTACTATACAAGTAAACGCGCAGATATGCGTATGTGTGTATCTGCGTTTCTCCCAACAGTTGGGCGCAAAATTTTTGGTGTTTTGTGGTTTTAAGTCTAGAAACTAGGTATGTAACGGAGGTAATTACATCGGAACCGAAGGCGGAGTTTTTAAATTTGATTTATCGAAGTCGTAACCGGAGGCGGAGTGTTGGCAGTAGAGAGATTTTTTAATTAAGGGCTAATAAAACATTATTGAATCGTCCAATCTATATCTTAACGAGTCGTAGATTAGAGCTACACTCCACTAAAAAGTTTTTGTTCAGTTATAAATCGTAATATTTTTACAATTATTTCGCTTATCATGTAACTCGTTTACGAGATTTTTTAACTACTAATCACTATCAGATTGTAATGTACGACCTTTTTTACAATGAATTTTATTTTAACCTGAACCCCTCAAGCACCAAAACAACTGAAACAATGTAATTATGAAAAACATTTGAGAAAATAGACCTCAGTACATAAATTACTAGACAAAATTATGCTTTACGTTTATATTTTACACTTCTTCCTCCTCCTTCTCCCCGTCATCATCATCACTATATTCAATCTGATTTATACTTGAAGGTTAGAGCAAACTTTGAGTTTTTGATCTCTCTGAACTAGATTCGAACTCTTGCTCTTTTCGGCCACGGTCGCGAGCCAGACTACTGTCTTCACTGAGGACATTTGGTGTAGAAAAAATACATTCTTCTTCAAGTCATTCACTATTCACTCTTATGACAGCATTTCAAGTATGGCCGGATTTGCTCCATCATATTCTGAATTGCAACTTGAAATTTTTGAATGTTGTCTTGCCTTCTGGACTTTCATTGATAATATTGATAAAATGTCAGAAATATTGTTTCTACAAATATTATAACAAGAAAACCCCTAAATTTTGAACTTTTTTTCCGAATTTTTGCCAGGTTTTTCTTCATTCTGCCCCACTGTGCGTCAATTCTTTCTTAAAAATTTCTTGCCAGATTTCTCTGCGTTTTTAATTTTGGCTATATATTGGTGTAAGGAAGAAATGATGTTGAGTATTAACCGTGCGAAGATTTCTTAAATACATAAAAATTTTATGTCTTTTGGTCTACAGCTGTCTTCTGAAAAAATCACTATGTGCATTTTATACAGAATTATTGTAAAAAAATAAATCGGTATTTATATTTTATGACTAAACGATATAAAGGACCTATCTACTCGTGAATAAACAAAAAAACATACTACATACTCAAAAATGTTTCATACTTTAGCCATTATGCAGGCGTTTCAATCCTATTACATCTGACATTGCATCCTCTAACCTTCTCACATGGCATGTAAGATTTCTTATTCTGGAAACTGTCCATACAGTCCCTATTAGGATAATAAGTGTCACAATCACTGTTGCTATCTTAATGTGCACCAGGTAGCTAACCATAGGGTATGTTCTCTCTATCTCTCCTTCAAGCCATGTACGTCCATTAACTCCTATCGGGTTTGTTAAATCATTATATGAAAACTCTCTAGGTCTTGACTCGTGCATGGCAGAGCTAGAAGATGCCCACTCGGAAGCCTTCATCTCTATCTTCTTGAATATAGGACCAATAGGTTTACTAGAGAAGTTGCTTGATACAGTGTAATCCAATCCATTCTTCATTTGATAAACTGTTATGAGAGACCCATTCCTTACTACATAGTGAGGGCCACAATCTCCTGCAGGACTCCAAGAATAGACTCTATTATGAAATGTGTCCAGATATCCGTCTAAAGTACCATGAAGAGTCAAATATTTTATAGGTATGTACGCAGAACATCCTGATGAATTCCTAAACCACCACCTGTCTACTAGCACACAGGGCCATACCATGAGGTATCCCGATACGTATTGGGCCAGTATGTCAGTCCTGTTTAGATACAAGGAGGCCGCAGCAGTAGATGTAAGAGTTAGGTTCGCTATAGACTTGTACAGTTTTCTCAGCCTCAACTTTTCTTCTTGTGACTTAATTTGTACATCCATTCCTTCCAGCTTGGCTAGCGTTCTCATGTCACCTATAGGTAGGCCGTCCTCCTCCTTTTGGATGCTGGATGTATAGGAGTATGATACAACAAAGTAGTTGGTTGTACATATTACATCCATGAATATGATCCTCCACCCTGAGACCCTCATGTGTATGGGCCGTTGGTAGGATACAGTCAATGTTACATTCTCCATCTTCTCCATTTCACGCGGGTTTACCGAGGGCAACTTGTACATTACGGGTTGCCCAGATGTGGAGCACATCAAGGGAGATGCACTAGAGTATGCTCCCTCTACACAGGCCAGGACAGCCATAATGAATATTGACTGCAGCATGGTGGGGGATGCGCTCTGTTTTCGTGTGGCAGTAGAGATTTTTTAATTAACACATTGAACGATAAATTTATTGGTTGTTCCGTTCGGGCCATGGGGCCCACCGGTGAGTGATAGCAATACTACTTGTTCAGGCCGTGGGGGTCACGGGTGACCGCACGATGGGCCTATAGTTAAACTACATTTTGTCGCTGGAGGACACAATGCCGGCACAAAACTATATTGAGGATGACCGGCACGGCCCAGGAGAACAGCTTGCGCGCACTAGCTCGTTTCGACACTTAGTATAATTTTTTTTTTGTTGATTTTCGTCCAACTGTACAAAATGGTTTCATAAAATAAAGGAAGGTTTACATATTACACGTTTTATTAAAATAATGTTTTATTATACGTTAAGTAATCACTTTTTTAGGAACTTGGTAAGAAAATAAACTAAACAAACTTCAAAAATATCATAAAATTACTCAAAAAAAAACATTGTAATGTACTTTACCAAACTAAACGAAGCAATATAAGAAATCTGACTTTCTCTATGTCGAGTTTGAGCCGATTAAAACAATATCAATGATGAAGCGCATTGAAGCAAGAAATGCAAAGAAAAGGCTCATTTGGGCACTGTGGACAAAAAGTTATCACCTTTTTAGTCTTGTTTTTAGCCAATTTTCTGCCGTAAGACGCTACATTCTTTTTGTAGCAATGTACACATGTACGCCTGCTTATTCTGGCTTGCCCTTCTTTTTGTTGCAGTTTGTGTGCCATTCTTTTAGGTTTAGCAACTGGAACATCTAGATGGCTGCAAAAGGACTTTAGCAATTCTAGTCGGAAGTCTGCCATTTGTACTTTTTGCCTAGTAACGCTTTGATACAAGACCAGTGCATTGACCACAGCAGTATTCAGGAGAAGATTGATCGCATACTTCTTGTACCATTTTATGTATTTCCGCAGTGGAGTAGAGTAAGCAGCCATTTGATCGGACAGATCTACAGCCCCGTTATAATCAATCACTATTTTTGGTTTTAAAATAACTTTGTTACTGAGTGTTTTGTGGACAGCAATAGGACATCTCTCTTATCCTTCCACTTCATTACTGTTATGCCTTCACTGCTCTCTTTTGCCACGAATTAGCCTCGTTTCAGTTTAGCATTTACTACATCCTTTGGCAGATGTTTCCGGTTCTTCCGAAGTGTACCTACGAGATGAGTTTTTGCATCCAGAAGTTTCTTGGCAAGATCTATACTGGTATACCAGTTGTCTGTAACTAGTGTATGGCCCTTATATAGGAGATCGCTGCATAGAGACATAACAACATTCGATGGCGTAGTATTGATTTCATTGTTATTCTTGCCTGCGTATACATTTATTTTGTATGTATAGCCAGGAATAGTACAGAGCTTGAACTCTTTAATGCCATACTTATGCCTCTTTTGTTTGTTGTACTGGCGGAAGTCGATTCGTCCACGAAAAGGCACTACGCTTTCGTCTATGCAGATCTCTTCGGAAGGAGTGTAGTTTTTCTGAAAGTTCCTGTTCACTACTTCGAGTAATTTCTCAATCCTGTGTAGTCTATTAGATTTATTGGTTTCGTCTTCATTAGAAAAGTGTAACGTTTGTAGTAGTAGTTCAAATCGGTTTCGACTCATTATTGTTCGAGGAAAATTTTGCCCAAGAATTGGATCTTTTGACCAGTAGTCTGATATTTTAGGTAGTTTTACGATCCCCATGTAAATAATTAATCCGAAAAATTGTTTCATCTCTCCTGCCGATGTAGGTTTCCACTGGCGAATACGTGCAGATTTAGATGCTACGTTAGACTCTGTAATTTATTTTATAGCAAAGCTGTTCGTACAGTCGGCGACCATTTGAAATACTTCGTCTGGTACTAAAAAATAGTAGAAATCTGCCGGAGTCTTAGCGACCATTTCTCTGGCAACTCGTGAATTGAATCCCGGGATTTCAGTGTACGGGATAATCCGACGCTGATTACCTTTTGGTTGATGCCACACGGTTGATGATACAGAAAGCGATGTGGTGTGACCAGAAGTACTTGGCACGGCATTTTCAGTTTCAACGTCACTTGTATCACTACTGGACAAAATTCGTCGATGTCGCTTTCGCAAAGGTGGCTGTAAGTCATAGTCTTCCTCAGACTCTGAACTTATTTGAAAGCTACTATTGAGCAAGGAAATTTCAATATTTTCAATCTGGGTCAAATCGTCATTCGTTATTTCAAAGTCCGAAAAACCATCCATTATTCACACCACACTTTTATTTACATTCAAACAGGATACAGTTTATTCGCTTTAGAAGTAAAAAGGGTAAAACTATAACAATAAAAGAAAAAAAAATATAATAACACTATAACAACCCGTAATATGTAATTATTCAAAACTAGCTGACCCACGCAACCTCGTTTGCGTCTTCAATTGCCCGTATCGTGAAAATTTTCCCCGTTTTTGAAACATTCTTCATTGGTGCTCCGCTCCTATTAGTATTACCGTGATGATATATAGCCTATAGCCTTCCTCGATAAATGGACTATCCAACACTGAAAGAATTTTTAAAATCGGTTTAGTAGATCCCGAGATTACCCCCTACAATTTAACAAACACACAAACTTTACTTCTTTATAATATTAGTATAGATAAACAATGCACGTGACCTTGCTCTAATTAGTAGTTCGATGCGACTAGCGCGTGTCAAGTGCATCGTCTCAGGTAACCTGGAGAGGCGCGGGGTGTGACCGGCACCGGGGCCCCCGCGGCCCCGCGCGAAAGAAATTCAAATTTCTAACGGCGTGCGCCACGGTGGTCACCGGTGAGTGACGGTCATTATTTGGTCATTTCTTTGGATAATAATACGAAATAATTATTTAGAGTGCGGTTTTTACCTACTTTGAACCTCTGGAGCCCATAAAATAAAACATGCAATATTAGTGAAAATCGTAAATTGACCTCAGCCCACATGGGAAGTGTACTGGTGGGCACCAGTGACCACCACGGCGTTCAATGTGTTAAGGGCAAATAAAACATTATTGAATCGTCCAATCTGTAGATTAGAGCTACACTCCACCAAAAAGTTTTTGTTCAGTTATAAATCGTAATATTTTTACAATTAATTCGCTTATCATGTAACTCGTTTACGAGATTTTTTAACTACTAATCACTATCAGATTGTAATGTACGACCTTTTTTACAATGAATTTTATTTTAACCTGAACCCCTCAAGCACCAAAACAACTGAAACAATGTAATTATGAAAAACACTTGAGAAAATAGACCTCAGTATATAAATTACTAGACAAAATTATGCTTTACGTTTATATTTTACACTTCTTCCTCCTCCTTCTCCCCGTCATCATCATCACTATATTCAATCTGATTTATACTTGAAGGTTAGAGCAAACTTTGAGTTTTTGATCTCTCTGAACTAGATTCGAACTCTTGCTCTTTTCGGCCACGGCCGCGAGCCAGACTACTGTCTTCACTGAGGACATTTGGTGTAGAAAAAATACATTCTTCTTCAAGTCATTCACTATTCACTCTTATGACAGCATTTCAAGTATGGCCGGATTTGCTCCATCATATTCTGAATTGCAACTTGAAATTTTTGAATGTTGTCTTGCCTTCTGGACTTTCATTGATAATATTGATAAAATGTCAGATATATTGTATCTACAAATATTATAACAAGAAAACCCCTAAATTTTGAACTTTTTTTCCGAATTTTTGCCAGGTTTTTCTTCATTCTGCCCCACTGTGCGTCAATTCTTTCTTAAAAAATTCTTGCCAGATTTCTCTGCGTTTTTAGTTTTGGCTATATATTGGTGTAAGGAAGAAATGATGTTGAGTATTAACCGTGCGAAGATTTCTTAAATACATAAAATTTGTATGTCTTTCGGTCTACAGCTGTCTTCTGAAAAAATCACTATGTGCATTTTATACAGAATTATTGTAAAAAAATAAATCGGTATTTATATTTTATGACTAAACGATATAAAGGACCTATCTACTCGTGAATAAACAAAAAAAACATACTACATACTCAAAAATGTTTCATACTTTAGCCATTATGCAGGCGTTTCAATCCTATTACATCTGACATTGCATCCTCTAACCTTCTCACATGGCATGTAAGATTTCTTATTCTGGAAACTGTCCATACAGTCCCTATTAGGATAATAAGTGTCACAATCACTGTTGCTATCTTAATGTGCACCAGGTAGCTAAGCATAGGGTATGTCCTCTCTATCTCTCCTTCAAGCCAGGTACGTCCATTAAAGGAGCAAGTTAGGCTAAGCAAAGAAACACCTGAGCTCGGATCTGTCCAAATATCAGTAGTGAACGACATGTAATCATATTCTTCAATTACTTTTTTAACTTTTCCAGCAAGTTTTATGTATAGTTCATTGCACACGAAATCAGTAAAAAAATTTCGTCCTCTAAAATTATATTTCGGTGCTAACTCTTGTATGAGACGACGAAATCCAAGTACCTTCACAAAGTTAAAAGATAAATTTTGAAGTGCTATCATTTCGCCATTGAGTTTGTCAATCTTTATTAAATTAGGATTGTTAGTATCCCACTTCTTTTCTGTTTGTAGTACTTCCTCTAACGAAAGCTGTTTCTTGGCTTGTTGCAGCGGAGTCACAATTGTACCTGTAAAAAAATACAACATAATATACACAAACCATCTACTAAATAAAAAAATAAGTATACTTATCAAAATTCGATGTAATAAAAAAACTAAAAGTTAATATACGCATTATAATTAAAATTTTTAAGAACAAAAAAGGTCAATATATTGTGCGCTTTCAAATAATTAAATGTTAAAATTAGAAGGGCTATAATTTGGTAACAATAAAGTTAGAATTGAAAAAAGATTTGAAGAATTTAATTTTAAACATCATTTGGAATATTTTGGAACTAACTTTGAATTTTTGTTATTGTTAGTGCTAAAAAAGCTTAAGAAGTGAATATTTTCACTAATACCATTTTTTTTAATTTTAAACGTAATATAGAAAGAAACATAAAATCATGTGACCAATAACAACAATATATTTTAGTCACACTACAATATAATAAAGTACCAAGTATAATTGCCATCACGATTTGAAACGAAAACAGTAAATTATTAATGAGACAAACTTCTTAGCACTCCATGGATTCACCGTGCGGGTGACGGGTCCATCGTGTGGCAGAGGGAGAAACTCAAAGCAGTTCCCAGGACTTAGGACCTAGGTGTAGGTTTAAGGAGGCCCCCTTTAAGATGCGCATCAACGCTCACCTTCACTGCTCGAGTTTCCCGCCCTACTTAGCCAAATTTGGTAGGAACCTGTTAGTGCAGCCTTGGATACTCGTTCTAATTATATATAAAAATAGAACTTACTGCAGATCTCGACAGGCCAAGGTCTTTCAGAAGGTTATAGAGAGATTTAGCTGGTATACCTCTCGCTCCTACTTCTACCGCGTATAAATAACCACATAGCCATTTTTGTTTAGTTCAGTTGTTAGATCGTAATATTTATTTAATTTTATTGTATGGTCTTTAGGAATATTAGTTTCCCACGGAACAGTAAGCTCTACTAATATTATGTGTTTAAGAGAAGAGGAATATGTCCGGTCTGGATGACGAAACACCAACATCCTCTGGGATTTTATAGTGCTTATCATGCGTATCCATCAAAATAGTCCAGTCAGGTGCTACTAGTACCTAGGATTGAGAAAGGCTTGCTTTTAGATTTGGGTAGTTGAGCCATCCTTTATAAAGTTAATTTGTCGTTTATTTGTAGTCAATCCTTTTTCGGCTCTAGCTACTGAAAGACTTACTGCTTCACGTATGATTTCTAATACTCTATTATGTCGGCGTGAGTAATAACCCCTATCAATCAGCACCCTGCAACCTACCAGTAAGTGCCTAGCAGTATCTACTGCCTCACCACACGTATAGCAAGATTTTTCAGATGCTTTCCCCCATCTCACTAGGTTACTTTGATCTGGGTGGGTCATTTGAAAGGCATTAAGATAGAATTTTAATAGGGCAGGAGACCAATCATATAGCAAGGTGCGCCATTTCAGGGCTAACGGGATGCAGAACTCACCTATAGTTAACCACTCACTTTGCATTTCTAGATTCATTGCATGCACTTTATAGTTATTAAATTAAATTAATTTATCTAACTATAACTAAGTTTGTAAAATATGATTGTAAATCCGATATTTTCGATACATACCTGCTTCATCATTTTTTTTCTTAAATTCTTTTTTTTTATTCGCACTTTGGAATAAACTAAACTCCTCCGGGTGTATTGATTTCAGGTGATTTTTCAAAGAAGTAGTAGTGCGTCTCTTCCGCGAGTAACTTTTATTACATATCTTACACTCCGACTTCTCCGGATCATTTTTGTCTATTGTAAAATAAGTCCAGATACTGCTTTTTATTGGTGGCGACATTTCACTTCAATATTTATATCAAAATGTTCATTAAACACGCAAAAACTATGAAGTACACAGTAAACACTCACTGTAACCATAATTTATTGACAATAAGAAAAAACAACAAACAAAACCTGTAGGATCTTGTTAGCAATGTGTGCCTTTCTATTCGTCAGTTACCGAATGAAGAAGCGATTACCAAAACAAACGCGAAGTACGTGCCACTATGGCTCCGCCCACATTCTTTACATGTAGTAACTTGTTTGTTGATGTGAATCTGCATCCGTAAAAACTCCGCATTGATTGATGCGAATGTGAATGCGGATGTCTGAAGTAATGCGAATAATTCGCATTTAGGGTAAAAGAGGGTAATGGGGGTCACTTAAGCGAGAATTCAAATAAAATTTTAATTAAAAAGAAAGTAGTAACCGCCTGTAAACATAATTTACTTATTAAACTATCATTAGAGATCAATTTCAGTCACTTTGGCAATCAACTTTGGAAATTATAAAAGTTTAAAAAAAAAACAGATTTGACTCCCATTACACCAACGTAGGGTAATGGTGATTATCCTGGGGGCAATCGGAGTCAAATAAAATCTAACATACATCGCAAACATAACCTTTAACTGACTCCCATCCAGTGCACTCCGCGTGAGCCCATAGTCCACACGAGGTACACCTGTACCACGTCTCGTTGTTTCTTCCGAATTCGTTGCATACTAGGCATCTGTTTCCAGCATCTTTTGCGTCATCATCCTCATCGTCTTGGCATAAGTCGTCAGTGCCAACATCTGATACAGAAGTTTCGTTCTGTTCTTGTAATACTTGGCGCTTTGCCTTTTCAGGACCCTTCTTCTGTACTTTAGTCTTTTTTCCATGTCTTATCTTTTCCTTTGCATCCTTTTTTCTTCATTTTATTAATTTCCTTTTCTGGCAGATTTTCTTCGAGTGGCGTTGAAGTTAAAATTGTAGCGTGTTGCTTCTTTCGGCCCTGTCTTGTTTTAATAACAGATGCTTTCTCTGGCATTTTTATTAAATCATGCAATATACTATATTGGTTAGGCGTTCCAGGAACTTGTGGTACAACATCTGATTCAGAATCAAGTGGGACTTCTTGGTTAGACATCATAAGATCTGCTGAAACAATTTGTGTTGACGTGCTTGGAACTGGTGAGTCTTCTTTTGATGTGCTGGGAATCACACAGGTAGCTGCGAGAGATTCATTGCAGTCTTGGATTACAACGGTCTCGGATTGCAGAGTTTCTGCAGCGAGAAAATCTTCTTCTGTGAATACCTCCGAATTTAGTGGAAATATTCCAGTTGATCCAAACCCCGATTCTCCTTTACTAATAGAAGCAACATTATTAAATGCTTTCCTCATCAAGGATGCTACGTCGTAAGCGGTTATCTTTTCTGCTAGATGGCTTTTTAAAAACAAGTCACATTCTTTTTTGTAGGCCATTTTTAGTGTGCCAAAAAAGAAACGTCAAGGGGCTGCATTCTGAGACGTGTGTGGTGGCAGAGACAACACATGATTGTGATTGGACTTGCAATATTCGTAGACGGCAAGAGAAATGTGACTAGCATGGTTGTCTAGTATTAAAAGGATGGGTTCATCTGTAGACGGTTTAGCGTGCTGTTTAAAATGCGCCAACCATTCAAGAAAGAGATGCTCGTTGATCCAACCGTTGTCTGAACATTTGTAAAGCGCGCCTGCTGGACCATCATTATCAAGTAGAGGAGTCATCCTTTTTCTAGGGAATATAAACATAGGTGGAATGTACCCCCCAGCACTGCTCATAGCACACAACAAGGTAATGTTTTTTTCTCTGTCCCAACTGGTGATAGATCGTACTCTCTTCTGTCCTTTTGCAGCTAAAATTTTTCCCGGTGTTTGAACCGTTGAAATATCGGTTTCATCGCAATTATAAATATTTTTGGCAACGAATCTGTGTTTTTCCATCAGCTGCCCAAGTAGCTCAAAGAACAGACTTACCTCTGTTTTATTAAAGGCCGTGATTCTATTTATGCTGGTCGCTTCCGATTTTCTAATAGAAATGTTATTTCTAGCCATAAAAGCATGCAACCAATCACGTCCAGCCATTTTTGAAGCTTGATTAAAATTGTGCTTCAAATTTAATTTTTCAGCATATTCGAAAGCGACTTTTCTGATTTGATTAGCAGTGCAACCATAGAAAATATTTGCCATTTTCTTCACCAAGTTCGCTAGCTCGGCTTATGCCTCAGGACTAAAGACATTGAATCGTCCTAGATGTGGACCTAAGGTAGATAGTAGGTAGATAGTAGAAAGGGATTCCCATTACTTTAGCAGCATTTCTTATTGAAGAACCGCCATCAATGAGCTGTATAGCTTTATCTAGGCTATCAGAAGACCAGAAAGCCTTTTCAGTTCTCCTGACGCGTACTTTCGGCATCTAAAAAGATATCACCTGACTCTCATTTCCCCCAACTACACTAATGAGTGAAACGTCTAAGTAAGTGTAAATGTCATAATCGCATACTGCAAGATATTTGGCACTTACCTTCTAATTTGCATTTACGTAAAATTACAGCGGAGCGCAAAAACAAAAGACGGTCGTTTCTCAGTGGCGCATGGGTCGACTGGTGCGAGCCGTTCGTGGCTGCGCGAGGGCTGAGGACGCTGTTTACGCGTCGGTCTCATGTAGTGCTTCGTGGTGGTGTGGGTGACTCCCATTGCCCGCTGACTCCCATTACCCTACTCTACCCTACGGATGCGGATGCGAATATTCGTAACACCCCTGGTACCAAATGTCGCAGTTGAACTTTCCATTCAAAAAAATAGCGCTACAGGCGTTGGGTTGTCTACCTTGCTGGAAATTTTGTGCTATGCAGAAAGCATTTACTCGTCGGGTGTCTGTCCAGCACGTCTTCCAGATGGTTCTTGATAGTTTCTGCCCAACGTAAGCTGAAGCCTCTGTAAGGTGACTGCCACGCAGAAATTATTGGACTGAAGTGCGTTCGAGTTTGTGTTCGGAGGCCTCCGCTGCCTTGAGGGTACTCCGGCGACAGACGGCGTCCTTACTACCCTTGGGCCGGAAGTACCGTACGATGGTGAATAATGAAAAACTTTCTAGGAACCGAACAGCAATAAAAATTGTTTCACCTTGTCTAACTCGGCGTAGTACAAGTTCCACTTAGCCTCAGTGTTATGTCAATTTTAGTGAATCTGTCTCGCATTTATACGGGTCTGAGTGTCTTCCGGTACGATTTACGGTATCGGAATTGTAAATTTGATCTTTTTGGGTATTTCACACAGTTTTCTTATTTTAGTGAAAATCTGTCTCGCATTTATACGGGTCTGAGTGTCTTCCGGTACGATTTACGGTATCGGAATTGTAAATTTGATCTTTTTGGGTATTTCACACAGTTTTCTTATTTTAGTGAAAATCTGTCTCGCATTTATACGGGTCTGAGTGTCTTCCGGTACGATTTACGGTATCGGAATTGTAAATTAGATCTTTTTGGGTATTTCACACTGTTTTCTTATTACTAGCTTCGTATCATCGCACAGTGTTGGAAAAGTCACTCGCGTGATACGATCAGTGACGAACAAGCGGCTTGTCGATGGTGTGCAGTCACTCGCCGCTTACAGTGACTGCTTCTGGGGTTTTCCTTATTGTAAGTGCACGGGTAGTGATATTTCGTTGTCCGTGTGCCGAAACGCGCATGATACCAGCATATTCCAGAATCCTCAAGGCTACGAAAACGGTTGAAAGGTCTATTGTTCGTATGGGAGCGGGGACGCTGACGACTTCGATAATTGTTTAACGATAACGCTGCTACTTGACGTAACAGGTCCTCGATATGTTTGTTAAGGTCTTCGAACATAGGCATCTTGAGGGTATTGGAAGTGGTTGCTACATGACCGTGGTACGGTGTCACTTTGTTGATCTTGTCGGCGAGGTCAGCTAATTTGTCTAAAGGAGTGTCCGGCCAACCGGCTTATATTGTTTGAATATATTGAGGTAGTCGATTACACCACAATGCACGTAAAAACTCGTCGTTCATGTCTGTGTCGGCTAAATTTCGTAAATGTCTTAAATACCTTCAGGGTTTACGGTCCGTCCGAACTCTTCTCGTGACAACAGTTGACATAAACGCTGTTCCCGTGACGCGGAAAGTCGAGATACTAGTTTAGAACGGCGTTTCTTGTACTTACCGGAAACCGACGAGTTAGTGATGATATATTAACTTCTGTGGCGTACTTGTGCTCGAAGTTACTTACTTCACGGTACAACCGGGTAGTGGCTGATGTAATGTTAGCCAACGAGAATTGTCCCTCTAATTGGGTAAACCACAATAGTCATCTTACCGCTGCAATATTTATATAGTTACGGTAGGTATAGTCTGTGTAGTAAGGCTAAGAATTCGTTCGTCACTTGTTCCTAACGCGCGAATTCAAAACTTTGTTAAGTACACTTGCACTAGCATTGGAATATTTCTTTAGCGTCGAATGGATCATCATTTATAGGTACACCTTACTATACTCAATAAAAGTCCAAATGTTGTTATAATAAACGTATATTTTTTTTTTAACCATAAGACTAATACGCGCCGGTATCGCGGCTATAGAGGGAAGCGGCCTCTCGGTGCCACAATAAGTATTTGACTAATTAAACATTTAAAACCGAATAGGGACGAGCGTCTCGATCGTGCGCTTGGCTTCGTATATCAGTCCAGCCTCTGAAAATAACCTTTTACTGTAAAAGCTACTGCCAGGTGCTGAAAGATAAATTCTAGCAAACCTTGACAACTGCGGGTACTGATTCAAATTAACTGAGCACCAAATGTATGAGTCGTGATTGCGATCGATTCGAGATGTCTTTAAGAAAAAGTCAATCTCGTTAGCCATTAGACTTTGTTCTTCTTGATCGCGACAATCACTTCTGTTCTTTACTACTTCATTGAAACAGTCCAAAAAGTGTCATTGGCTTCACGTGTAAAGTTGGATCCAGGTTTAATATATTCTGTAGTCCTTTACATTTTCACTGAAACCTATTAGAAAATGCTGTTCGGATTTTCTGTCCCATTCAGTCCTTTTTTTCTTTAGGTGTGTATGATGACTGGGCTTCTTTCTAACGTATTCTAAATTTGCTTCTTTTCCAGTCCACATCTCATATAGAGTTTTCAAAATACCTGAAGATTGTGATCTATTTTTAAAATAGACGACAGTATTGGCTTTTGCCCAAAATGACTTTTCCAAGTTAGCATCAAATAATAAGCATCTTGCTCGTTCCATTATGGTTCTATTTGACATTTCGATGAAACTAATTAGCTCGGGTGTATATGCATTCATATTTGGTGACCAATCCTTTCATTCCTTACTGTGGGGCCACACTAGCGTTTAACGTCAATAACGCCCATTATCTCGATAATTATTGCGATAATTTTTACTGCATTAAAATGGGTGGGTGGCTACAACGGTCAACATGAATGCTCATTATTAGCGATAAAAACGGCCTTGAATTTACTTTAATTCAAGCAAGATGGACGTCAACAGACCTTCTAATGTAAGCTTCTGTAGCTATAAATCGTAAAGTAACTGCTAGTCGAACTTTGGCGGGTATAGTTTTTTGTTTTTCTATCAAAGGCCCAACTCTGCTTAAAAACAATTCGAGATCAGTTGCCGACATTCAAACGAACCCCTCGTACTGGTTGCTTGGTTCAGCCAGTAGTTCGGAAAATATTTCCTCCATAGAGTTCCTGCAATAAAAAAAAAGTTCATCTCACATTCATCATCTTTCTTTTCTTTCATGAATTCAAAAGCTTCGTCCATTTGACGTCGCGCTGCTTTGATTTCTTGTGGCAACTCGTCTTTCAGTTGTACTTTTTTAACATAATTTTGAGAAGATTTATTTTCTTTTGGACGAGTTCCATTTTCTTGTTGTATATTATGCGAAGCTTCTTCTGTTTCTGTAGACAAATGAGAACTATTCTGATTTCAATAATTTCTTTCTTGAGCCTCATTTTCGTTGTGTCTGCAAAAAAATCATACTTAAACTAACAGCCCTTATCTTCAAAAATATATACAATAGGTACATATATTTAAATATTAAAGCCTAAGTATTAATTTTTTTTTGTTTTATTAAAATCTATTCAGTAGTTTTTACGTAAGAGTAACAAACATCCATACTCCCAAACTTTAGCATTTATAATATTAGTAGGATAACTTTTACAGACAGACATATAGACACAGGACAGATGGACAGACAGAAGGACGTACAGTCACATTGACACGCAGACGGACAGATAGACAGCAGAGTGACAGCAATAGGATTTCTAACTACTCTTTATCAACAAAGAAATAGATTAAAAGGTTCTTCTTTTGAAAACAGTCTTTCGGATGGCGTTGATGTCGCGATAGTACTCAAATATTTCAGCGCTATTATTTTTAATTTCGGGTAAGTGGAACCGATGACATAATTCCAAACTTGGAAAGGATTGTTTAAGATCAGATACTGTATTTTTCAAAAAGTAGCCTAACTCGGAAGGCATTTCGTGATAATGAGGGGAAGGTAGGGATGGACATTTAAAATATACATCGATGTTTTTTCCGATCTAATGCATCGATGTTAATACGATGTATTGAAAAATACATACATCGATGTTTCAAAACATATGATATGAAGTTTGGCGAGATGGGCTGGAGAACAAACATGACCAAGTCTAATCCGTATCAGAACGGAGGTCTCCATCTTGCCAAACTTTAATTTGAAAAACCACGGTTTTACTGATATGTTTGGCTGAATCAATGAAAACTGGCGTCTGCCTTCAATCCGCTACTCACATCCCAAGCTATTTTCCAGGATTCCCGGAGGAAAGTTTTTGGTAAACCCATGAGATCATAACAATAGTTTTTGTATGGAAACAAATCACCACACTGCACCGCATCACTAGCAAGTGTATCAGCTACTTCGTTGCCTTGAATTCCCACGTGAGCAGGAATCCAGGCGAACTGTAGGGTATAACCCTTAGAAATAGCTCTAAACGTAGATTCTTTTATTTCTAAAATAATTGGTAATTGAGTTTTTTGTTTGAATGGAAATTTACTAATGGCTTGAAGAGCACTTAATGAATCCGTGAAAATAATGGCTTTTTCAAGTTTTAACAAATTAATATATTCTACTGCTTTTAATAATCCAAAACATTCACCTGTAAAAACGGAAGTCTCCGGAGGCAGTTTAACCTTTTGGACGATATTGTACTGAGAGTGATAAACACCTATTCCAACACAACTAGTTGGAGAGTGTTTAGAGGCATCAGTGAAAATATGGTGGAAGTTATCAAAATGTTCGGCAAGAAAACTATTGAAACGTAAATTAATATTAGGGTCAGATTTATTAACAAAATTATATTTAACGTTAGGGAAAAAGATTAAACTGTCGTAACTATTGAAGAGAGGAAATTTGTTAGAACGGTGAGTAGGAGAGGATAGCGAAAGGAATTTTTGATAACTTACAACTAGACAAGGCGCTGGTTTATGAGACCAATAGCTAGAAGATTCAATATGTACGATTAAAGATATTAGTTTTTTTTTTTTTTTTTTTTTTTTTTTTTTATGTTGTAGATGGCAAACGAGCAGGCGTATCACCTGATGGTAAGCAATTACCGCCGCCCATGGACACCCGCAGCACCAGAGGTGTCACAAGTGCGTTGCCGACCTTTGGGGGATGGGGAGGGGGAATGAGGGAGGGGTTGGGGTATGGGCCTCCGGTATCCTCACTCACTCGGTGAAACACAGCGCAAGCGCTATTTCACACCGGTTTTCTGTGAGGCCGTGGTATCACTCCGGTCGAGCCGGCCCATTCATGCCGAAGCGCGGCTCTCCCACGGCAAGATAGAAGTTTAGGGATGAGAGGATGAGATGAGAACTGAAGGATTCGAAAGAAATATTTATCAGAAAGAAATTGCCTCCTTAAGTGTAACGGGGCTTCCCCACATTCTACTTGAAGAGCATTAATGGGACTAGATTTCATGGCACCGGAAATAATGCGTAGAGCTTTAGATTGGATGCGATCTAATTTCCTAAAAGCCATGATACTTCCTGGTTCCAGAACAAACAGCCCGTAATCCAGCACACTTCTGATGATTGTATTATATATAAGTTTTAACGAAAATTGATGTGCACCCCACCACACACCAGAAAGGCATCTTAAAATGTTTTCACATTTATTAATAATATAATCGCAGTGAGGAACACTACTAAGTTTAGAATCTAAAACTACACCTAGATATTTAAATTGATCTTTAACTGGAATAGGCATTTCTTTGTATAATAAATTTACAAGGGGAACAATTCTCTTACGGGCGAATAAAACAGCTGCGCTTTTAGACGTAGATAAATCTAAGCCGTTTAAATGTAGCCATGACGTTAAATTAGATAATGTAGAATTAATAACAGAGCAAGCTTGTTCAACAGATTGATTTGAGTAGTATAATAATAAATCATCGGCATATTGTAGAATCTTTACTTTATTAATTATTGACGAGTTTAAATCAAAGGTGTAAATATTGTATAAAAGGGGACTGAGCACTGAACCCTGTTGCAATGATCTCCTATGGTCATATTAATAGAACGTTCAGTGAGTATGTTAATGATATAATTGGATAGGTTGAGTGGAACTTGTAATTCATTTAATTTATTTTTTAAAACTGATAACACAACATTATCATATGCTGCATTAACATCTAGGATAACTGCAATGATAGACTGATTTTCAGAAAAGGATAAACGGATATCGGATATTAAAATACTTAAACAATCCATTGTACTTTTACCCTTTCTAAAGCCATATTGCGATTCTGCCAAAAGGCCTTTACTTTCAACATACCACTCTAAACGATTTTTTATTAGGTGTTCCGCTAATTTCAACAAAATTGAAGACTATAGGACGGTACGAAGATGCATCTGATGGTGTTTTATTTGGTTTAAGGAATGGCAACACCATTTGACGTTTCCATTCAACGGGGATGTTACCGGTATTCATAGCAGAATTAATAATATCTAAATAGTAACTGAAAATATCGTTATTTAAATTAGCAACAAAGGAGTAGGGAATGCCATCAATACCTGGAGCAGAATCTACCGTATTCTGTATAACACCCCTTAATTCCGATAAGGTGAATGGAAGGCCTAATGTCGTGCATGAACTTTAGCTAGTTTGTTGAATGTCTGTCGGATTTATGTTAGTCTGTATAGTCTGAGGAACCCAAGGAGGAGCTAAATTTTCTAAGAAGTCATGGGCTAAAGAATCAGGAATAGGGGGAGAAGGGTTGTTATAAACTGACCTGAATCTGCGAATATTACGCCAAACAATTGTGGCATGAGTATTAGGTGAAATTGATGAACAGAACTTTTGCCAAGCTTTATGCTTCTTTTCTTTAAATAATTTACGAGTTTCAATCATTATTTCAGAAAAAATTTCAAAATTATTGTCAGACATATCAAGGTTATATTTGTGTTCAGCTTCTTTACGTTTACCAATGGCCTCTGTGCACTCAGAGTCCCACCAAGGAGGTGAGGGTATTGAACTAATATTGTTATTTTTTAGTGGAAATACTTCATTTGCTGCTGCAATTAATATGTGTACTAAAGCTTCAGCACAAGCATTTTCATTTCCTTCAGAAATGTCTGGCAAGGAGCAAAACTTTCTGTCAACATTGTCTCTAAATCTGTCCCAGTCAGTATTACCTCTACTAGGTAGTTTATGTTTTAAATTTCATCTTCTTATTGGCACATTTGGTTTGGAAAGAAGATAAGAAATTATTATTGGAAAATGGTCACTGCCATAAGTTGAGGTCAAAGGATGCCAAGTTAATGAAGAAGCTAAGTTTGGAGAACAGATAGAAAGATCAATTGCGCTTTGGTTCTGGTTGGGATCAGAACGACGAGTGGGGCTCCTGAGTTCAAGATACACAAGTTATGTAAGTCTAGTATTTCCAGTAATTCATCCCCATAACAATTAGAATTTGAACATCCCCATGATTGGTGATGACAATTAAAATCCCCCAGTACTATGAAAGGTCTTGGAATAAAAGAAAAAAGATGATTAATCTCTTGAAGTATAGAAGAGGTGGGATGAGGGATGTAAACAGAAACAAGACAAGTATTATAAACTTTAATAGCTACAATTGAAATGTCATGAGAAGGTAGAGAATGGGATGGGATAGAGTAGATAAGTATAGCAACGCCACCATACCCATCAGATCTATCTTCCCTAATGGTTAAAAAACCAGTAATTTTAAAGGTATGATTAGATTTGAGCCATGTCTCTGCTAATGCAAAGGCAAATGGCTCATATTTGTTTATAAGATATATAATATCACTCTTTTTGTTATAGACTGCGGCAGTTCCACTGGATTATCGTGGAAGTATTGTCCATTGTGAATGGGCAGAGAAACTTGATTAAGAGACGGGGCAACGTTGGACGGTGAAATGTTGAAATGAGAAAGAAGATTATAAAAAGCTGCAATAAAATCATTTATTGAAAACGATGTGTTATGTTCATCTTTGCTATGGTTACTTGCAAGAGCACAACCATTTGATGGTTGAGGTATCACAGAATCTTCAATTAGAGCATTGTGAGCTTCTTTATTGTAACCTTGGGTAGGTTTGGGAGGCGATCGTGGTTTGAGGAAAACTGTTTTCTTATAACTAGTTAAGTTAGGCATTCTATTAGGAACAGGAACTGATGGTGAATTAGCAAAATTCTTGGAAGGAGAAGATAGAAGTGTATCAGCATAGGATTTAGATACTGGAGGATGTAATTTAGAGGCTTCAGGATAAGACACAGTATTCTGTGCCATATAAGTCTTTATTTGTTTTTGTCTAAGAAATTCTGGGCTAGAATGATTAGTTGCGTAGTGGTATCCAGAGCATAGACAGCAAGATGCACTTTCTTCCTCTCTTTCGCAGCTATCTCCAGCATGACCTTGACCACATTTATAACAGCGAGGTTTAGACCTGCACTGAAGCTTAGTGTGTCCAAAACGACAACAATTAAAACATTGGATAGTGGGAAAGATATATAAATCCACTGGTAAGGCATTATAACACATAAAAATTCTTTTAGGTAAAATTTGTCCGTCAAATGTTAAAACTATGGATTGTGATGGTTTCCACACAGCTGCGCCATCAACAAAGGTTTTAAAATTAAGTCTTCTTACTTTTAGAATACGGCCACAACCAATTGGTACCGAGATATTTTCAGTTACTTCCTCCGGCGACCATTCTGCAGGAACACCACGCACTAATCCCATTCTAGTTACATTGAAAGAAGGTATAAAGGCCTTATAATTATAGGTATTAAGACTGTTATGTGACGTAAATAAGTTGGCGTCCAAGAAATTTGAAAAAGAGAGTGATATTTTATTGCGTCCAATTTTTTTAACACTACCATTTATAATATTGTGAAAGCCATTATTTTTTAAGAATTTACCAAACGTGCAGTGTCGTTCCATCATTGGGAGATATTACATTTTTTTTGTACATGAATAATATATGGTGCATTATCGGTTTTGTCGTAGTTCTTTCTACCAACTGGGGCGGGGAAAGTTTCAGAAATAGAAGGAGTAGTCTGAGGAGGAGTAGCAGTTTGAGTAATACTAGGTGTTGTGTTGATTGGTTCAGCAACCAACTGTGAAATTTCTGAAACGCACTCACAACCCAATGACTCTGAACCGTGTCCATGATGTCTACGACGACGCTTATTGCAGTGCTTGCACACATGTACGCGTCTCCTTTTTAGAGATCGAACCGAAGTCGATCCATCGGTGTCCATACCAGATTCATTTGCTGATATGGTAACATAACTGCCTGCCGGGGCTACGAATCCCCCCGGGTCTGGCGGATCATTCATGTTTCAAAGCCAAATCAAAAAATAAAAAACTTACCACTACCGAAGAAATATATATACAGAGACTAAATTTACAGTTATTAAACACTAAAACTACTACTACTAATCTTATGTAACAGTTTTATCAGTTTTTAAAAAATATTTTCAAAAAAGATACGTCTACCAAGTTTGCAGTTTCCCGCGCTTTTTCTAGTTAAAAGTTGTTTTCTTTGAAAACCAGGCTCAGTCAAAAATTTGAATTTGGAATGTACTCTTATAAACATTATGGCACTTTTATAACTGGCCAGTAACATGTTCAGATAATTAAAACCTTTTTGGTATTTTATTTTTTTCAGCCAGGAAGAAAATCGAAACCGCCCGTTTTTTTGCAAATGAGTGTAGTTAAAATGTAAAAAAAATACTTTAATATACAGTCTTGACAAATATCAATATTGTGCTCCCCGCATACAGGTTTTTTGCACTTTGAGCACTGTGCTTTGGTCATCCTCTTTTTTTTATAAGAATAAAACCCACAATAACGCCTTTTTTTGGTCCTGGTTCATCACAGGAAGTATCTGTTACAGTCTGAGGCATAGTTTTCAAAACATTTGTGATATTATCGCGTAATGTCCTCTTTAGAGTAGGTGCCTCCAAACGTTTTTGCATCCATGGCGCTGTTAAGTCTGTGCTCAATTTCTTTATAAATTCTTTACGGTTGAGTAGTTTTTCTTTTTTAGCTAACATGTTGTGACAATAAACAATATATGAATTTACAAAAGCCATATTCAGCATGCCATAAAATACTGGCATTGGCCACCTAACCAGTCTTTCTATTAGAAGACATAGACAAATACATTTGATCAAAAGAATCAACGCCACCTTTTGTTTGATTATAAAATAATATCATGTCTGGCTTACCATTACGTTCATTGATAACGGCATCTTCATTACATGATGATAATAATCTTTGACGGTTTAGGTTTATAGGAAACCAATGTCAAAGGTCCATCAAAACAAAACATTGAAGAACCCACCTGCCGCGAGCGTGAGTTCTTGACTTCTTCGGGTATTTTTCTCTTGTTTGATCTGATGGTTCCCACTAGTGTTAGATTATATGTGGAGCCTTCAGTAAATTCTTAGCAAGTAGAACAGACGTGAACCAGTTATCGCAAGTAATGTTTCTGTTCGTACCGTGTACTGTTTTAGTTAGCTCCTTTACATAAAATTCGCCTAATAGCAGACCTTGTGTCTTTGTGCTTTTACCGAGGTAAGGTATAGCATCTACCATGTACTTTGTGGAAGCGTCACACATTATGGGAAATTTAATTCCATACTTGTCTGGTTTATTTGGTACTAGCTTTTGCCCGCGACTTCGTTCGCGTGGACTTCAGGTTCGTCCCGTCTAGTCTAGTAATAAGTAAGAAATACGGTAACTAAGCACTGCAGAGCCCTAATCATAGGCCTATAGGTAGCTACTGCAGTATGTTCCTATAAACTACATTTAACGATCTTTTTCCTTCAGCATAAACATGCAGATTCTTCGCTTTGGAAACACGTGAGCAAGCCACATAGAGCTGACCGTGAGAAAAACATGGCGTGCCCAAATGTAGGCCTGCTACCTTCAAGGTTTGACCCTGCGATTTGTTGATCGTCATTGAAAATGCGACTTTTAATGGGAACTGCAGGCGTTTAAAATTGAATGGCAAGTTGTTGGGTATGATTGGGATGCGCGGTATAAGAACATTGTCTCCCTTGGCTTCTCCAGTTAAAATTGTAGCCTTCACTATATGGGAATGGTTCGGATGGTTGAGTTGTAAGCTTCTGTCTCCACAGCATGACAAAATTGCTGTGTGAAAAGAACCATACCTTCTTGGTCGGTGTTTAGGTGGCCTTCACCAATTTCTAGCAGTTTTTGAGCATATGCTCCTGATTTGACATCGCTGAATAACTGGACTCGCATGTTAGTGGTAAGATAAAGCTTTTCAACTTTAGACCACAGATATTAGGCTTTTAGACATGCGTTAATTTCATCTGCTGCAGTGCCTCTCTCGATAACAGGTAAAGTCTGTCTAAAATCCCCTGCCAATAACACTACCACACCACCCATCAACTTTCGATTGCTGTGAATATCTTGTAGACAGCGATCAAGCGCCTCAATGGCGCGTTTGTGTGACATAGTGCACTCGTCCCACACGATCAGCATACATTGTTGCAAGAGGGCGCCACGGGCACTGCTCTTACTGATGTTGCACGTTGGGGTTTCTTCGCTCGCCAGATTAAGAGGTAATTTAAAAACCGAATGTGCCGTTCGTCCACCGCTCAGCAATGTTGCAGCGATCCCAGAGGAAACACTTCATATCTCCAAATATTTTACCTTTTGTAAGTAGAGCAACCAATTTTTGTACTTTTATTTTAAATAACCTGGCTGTTAAGTCATGTCTGTCTGTTGCATTTTGACCTGGAATGAGTTCTTTAGTAATTTCTGGCCAAGCGGGATTACATGTCATAGTAATAAACAGATCAGGCCTCCCGTAGTTACGCACGTATGTGAACGCATCCTGCGTGTACTCATGAAGATATCTCGGGCTATTTACAAATTGACGATGGGAGTATTACCAATTGACCCAAATTGTTTGGATCTAAATCCGCATCATTCCTGACCGCGTCTTGTAAATGTATATAGTTTTCTGCTCGCAGTTTTGTTTGGTTTAAAGCAATAAACCTTAAGCGCTCACTCTCCACTTTGACATACATGTCCACCAAAAACTGAAGAAAGAGAAGCCTACATCGAAGCAATAAATTAAAATTGTTGCGACGTACCATCATATGATACGCATAAAAGTCTTTGCACGACACTTTTTTGTTCGGTATAGGCTGTTTTGTAACTGGGTTTGTCTGAGGAATATCAAAACTGTACCCCTCTTGTCCTTTCCAAAAAATTATCGGGTACTCGAGAGCATCATAAAATCTGTGAGTGTCCGGAACTCTAGTAAGCCGGCCATCGTGCGCCTGAATAACAATGTCCCGAGACGCAGTTTGTTCAGTACTAACTACTACGGCAGCTATTTCGTTTGTGGTCGGGGCATTGAATCGTCTTTCGTGTTCACCACGTGGTACACGATCTGGGTGTATCACGACCTTGTAATTATCGCTAGTCACTCTATCTTTAGCCATTTTAAATTCATGCACTAAAACGTTGTGATCATGTAGAACTTTTTGTATTTTTTGAACTGTTTCTTTCCACATCTGGTACGTACTCAGAACGCCTATCAACTTGTGCTTCCTCATCACCCATGAAATAAACTTGCAAAAATTTTGGTTGCGTATTAGTAGCAGGAAGCAAAGAGCCAATTGTGTGGTATATTTGCCCTTGGATTGTAAAAGTCGGGCAAAATCCTGGCATCGACACAATGTTATCAACTCCAAAAGATGTCATATGGAAGCATGTATTGTATTTTCTTATGTTTTTTAAAAAACGCCGAGACTCATCTGTTTCATTTGAAAAAAGTTCTTTAAGAGGTTCAACAGGCTCGTCTATTGAAGGAAGAACTACTTTTCCTCCCGAACAACACATGCCTGCAGCTTCCTCTTTCCATTTAAGAGCACCGCAAAATCTGCATTCTTTATTCATCGCTTCTATTTTTATAAGCTTGTGGCTTTCGTAATCAAGAGTTTCATCGTACTCAAATGCAGCTTTATCGAATACTCCCCACGCGTTTCTTGTAAATATTAATCGTCGCTGTTGTGCCCTTTCAGCAACAGCGCGTCTGCGAGCTTCAGCAGCTTCAACAGTTTCAGTAGCTCTTTGGGACTCTATGTAAGTCGCTTGCTGAAGACGCCGAGCTTGAGACTGTTCGGGTGTCTCAGAAGCCCGTTGAGATGCCAGATATTCAGCGTTCTGTTGACGTCGAGCTTGAGACTGTTCGGGTGTCTCCGCAGCCCGTTGAGATGCTAGATACTCAGCATGCTGTCGACGTCGATCCTGGGACTGTTCGGGTGTCTCAGAAGCCCGTTGAGATGCCAGATATTCAGCGTTCTGTTGACGTCGAGCTTGAGACTGTTCGGGTGTCTCTGCAGCCCGTTGAGATGCCAGATATTCAGCGTTCTGTTGACGTCGAGCTTGAGACTGTTCGGGTGTCTCTGCAGCCCGTTGAGATGCCAGATATTCAGCGTTCTGTTGACGTCGAGCTTGAGACTGTTCGGGTGTCTCTGCAGCCCGTTGAGATGCTAGATACTCAGCATGCTGTCGACGTCTATCTTGGGACTGCTCTGGTGTCTCAGCAGCTCTTTGAGCTGCCTCACGCTCTGCTTGTTTAAGCCTTCGCAGTTCGGCTTGTGGAAACGTCTCGTTAAGTCTAGCTACTTTCATAGTTCGAGCTTTATTAGAGCTTTGGGAAAGATTAGACTTACGCTTTCGCGGCATAATTCTTAAGTACGTGTTGTTTCTATACTTCCAAAAAATACAGTACGGTAGTTATTGTTATGATTGTACTTTAATGCAATCCTTGCCTATTTAATTAACCTATCTATATAGTAATTCAATTATCAATGAAGTAATTCGTTATAATTAACCTATTTATATAATTTGTTATAATTAACGGTAAGTAACCTATCTATATAGTAATTGAATTATCAATGAAGTAATTCGTTATAATTAACCTATTTATATAATTTGTTATAATTAACTGTAAGTAACCTATCTATATAGTAATTGAATTATCAATGAAGTAATTCGTAAAAATGAAGTATCTTTTTGTACGTGTAACTCCTAACCAAAAAGAAACCTGGCAATAACTAACCTTAGGCCTATATTACTTAAAGTAGGCGACCATACGTTTTTATCAAATCGCTAGTGCCTTGAAAATTCGCAAAACGGACACAACCGTCAACGACGTCTGCCCTCACGCGTCTACCCTTGAAAATTCGCAAAACGGACACAACCGTCAACGACGTCTGCCCTCACGCGTCTACCCGCGTTCGGGTCGCGCACTCAGCGATGAGCCACTTCTTCCCCACCGCACCTACCCCGCTCCCGCCACGCCCCGTTCGCCTGGCACCGCTGCCGGTATTTATCACCGAAATTGCTATGACTCTGCATTTTAAATCTGTGATATCTTCGAAAATATTTATTTAATTTACATGCTGTAAAAAGCCATATTGATCTTTATTAAATGCACAATGTATTTAAGATACTTAATTGGATAAGGATTAATACTGTATTGCTTAAAATCGCTTCGTAAATAAGCCATTATTTCTTGTACAAAGTAAAGGATAAAAAATGGTTATTGTGGGTTATTCCTAAGAGATAAACATTTACCATCACGGACTTTTTTGTAGACCTTTTTAAGTTGTACAATACTGTAGTACATTGTTTTGATCTATCTTGTAGGATTCAGTCAGCGTTTGCAATGTAAGCGCAAAAAATGTGTTTTTTTACGACCTCACATTAGAAACCTCAAAAATTGTAGCCTATGTGTTATTCTGATGTATAAGCTATATTGTGGTAAAGTTTCATTCAAATCCATTCAGTAGTTTTTACGTGAAAGAGTAACAAACATCCATACATACATACATCCATACATACATACATCCATACTTACAAACTTTCGCCTTTATAATAGTAGTAGGATATACATGCGGAAAGGACAACGACCGCGAAAACCTAATAACTGTTCATCTACAGTCAAGTTAGTGCCTGGTACGTACTTTAGTCTACATTGGGTGATGAATATCTCCCATATTTTTCGCACAGGTATAAAAGCATCTTCTTGACGTAGAACGGGTCTCAGTAATTTATCATCCATTCTGAGGCATCTTAACAAAAATTCAAATCGCTCTCGACTCATCACAGAAACATGTCGAGTACCAGAGAATGAGGCATTGAACAACTCATCGGTAGATAGATGGTTGTCTTTCATAACGGCCGTCAAAGTGAGTATACCTATGAGAGCCCACATCTTCATTTCATTAGTATCCCTATAGCTTGCTGGGATATCTTTCAAATTGTTTCGTTTTCGTATCATTTTCACGTTTGTCCACTTAACGACTTCCGCAACAATCTCTTCTTTTATAAATAGTTGAAAGCAGAGCAGAGAGAAAGAAATATAGTCGACCCTATGTCGACTATATTTCTACACATTCGTGTGGGTCCTCTATTGGCACGTACAATATTTATAGCAGAGGTCCTGCCCGTGGACTGTCCTTTTGTTGTTGCCCATATATGATTATATTTTCCACGAATTGAACGCTGAGGTAAAGTAACAGTTCTGTGTGCAGAATAAGATGTCAAGAATTAATTACAATCAAATAAATTATATTAAGGATTGTAAATAAATAAATTCAAAATTCATTTTTTTCATTTATTATTTTTTTTTTCATTTATTTAGTAAAAAAGGTACAATAATTTACAATGAAATTCTTAAATTTATAAATATAGTACTGTAATCAAACACCAATTAATTTGATAAAAAAAGAAACAATTTGATACCTTCACTGCCAGTGTATCATTTTAGCACACGCTTGCTAGTGCAGTGTGTATCAAAAATGATACACGTTACAGTTTGTGTTCAAAGCATGTGTACCAAGAATGCGCACGCTTTCCATACATTTGCTTCAAGGGAATTAAAGCTCTGGCCTGTGACAATCTAACTGTGTATTTGGGCCTGGGATACAATGTATACTTGAGAAAATATGAAACTTGAAATCTGACGGTTACTTCTAAAAAAAAAAACAATACTTTTTGCATATTTATTATAGAAAATTACAAAAAAGACAGGTAATTATTCAATGAGTAACATTGAAACAGTTACGACACATGAATGTTTCACAAACTGAGCATATAGTATAAATTTGAGGTGCCATTTTCAGTTTACCATCAATTCGAACTCCTTTTCTGCCAAATTTCTTATAACATTCGACACAACGTCCCCGAACCTTTTTATTATTTACTTCTTTTTGAATTAGAAGATGTTTGTCAGGTGGTCGTGGTCTCGAAGATTGAGGGTTAGCCTGGTTGTCTACTGAAGAATTCCTCTCCAATAAAGCCAAAATGACGTGTTCACGAAATTCAGTTATGGTCATTTTCTTTTTAGTTGTGTACTCATTGTACAAAAAATGAGCGTTTACTAAACTTGTTCCCCATATGATTTCAAATGCAAGTTTGCGGTACCATTTGGTACAACGGCGAAGTGCGGACCCATAGGTTGCCATCTGGTCACTAAGGTCTATGGAAGACTTACCATTGTTGTAGTCATCTATACATTTTGGTTTCCTTGTCAATGCAGTAGGTCTTCTATTATTGATAGGAACAAACTCAAGTGCTGATGTTTTTGTTGTGAGCATCTTCACGTCTCTCTTGTCACGCCAATTCAGTACTAGTATTCCTTCTCTAGATTGTTTTGCAGCCATTTCTCCCCTCTTCAGTTTCGCGTTCATCACTTCCTTTGGTAAATGCTTTCTGTTGGATCTCAGTGTACCAACCAAATTCGTCTTCCGTTTTCTCAAACGCAAAGCGAGAGGTACACTTGTGTAATAATTATCAGTGTATAAAGTTCTGCCTTCATCTAAAAGATCTTCTGCCAGGGACATCACAGTCTTCTCTGATACTGAATTCTCTGGATCTCTGGATTTACCGCAGTATACTGCCAAATTCCACGTATATCCTTTCTCGGTACAAAGTTTAAAAACTTTTATCCCATACTTTGCACTCTTATTGGGTATATACTGTCGAAAAATGAGTCTCCCACGCCAGGGTATCAGAGACTCGTCCACGCAGATTTTCTCACCAGGTGTATACGCGATTTTATAATTATTTATGAACTTATCCAGTATGTCTCGGAGCTTATAAAGTCGATCATTAGGGTCTGCAGCAGAATTATCAGAAAAATGAACGAACTTCAGTATCAATTCAAATCGGTTTCTTGGCATTACAGTTCGTGCCAAAGGAATGTTGTAAAGCTTATGAATCCGCCAATAGTCTTTTATGCTAGGTAATTTTACTAATCCCATCCAATCAACCAAAGCTATGAATTTGGTAATTTCGTCAGTTGTTACAGGGGTCCAGGAATGAGTCCTAGAACCAGAGGATACATCATTTGCCAGCAGATGTTGTGATGCATATAAATTTGTTTGAACTACTATGTGGTCAATAATGTCGTGCGTCATAAACAAATCAAAGTAATCAAAAGGGTCTGCTTGGGCTAAAATACCCGAATATATGTCTTTCATGCCCGAAAACGGGACTGTATATTCAATAGGCAGTGGACTTTCTTGCCATGGCATCTCCCATTCAATAGACTCAAGTTTTTGTTTTAGCCATTTCGATTCAGAAATTTCGGAAGATGACTTGCATGACTGTTGGCATCTAACTGCACATGTCTATCGACTCTTCGTGCTATTGTACGCCTCTGTACTTCTGGCAATACAGGCAATTCACTGTCGGAAAAGGTTGATATTCGCCTCGATGAAATTGGTGGATTCCAAATCTCATCAGCACTATCACTTTCAGCACTGTCCATTCCATCTTCATCTTCGTTGCTTGGAGAATAGTCAGGATCATACTGAGAATCGTCACTATCAAAATCCATTTTTACAATTTTTGTGCACAATCACTATATTTATTTTATTATTTCAAATATTCTGGAACAAATGTAACTGAATTTAGGAAAAACAAAAACAATATCGTTTTTGTTCTTCCTAAATTCCTTTGTGGCTTCTTTACTGCATCGATATTATCTGAAAATAAAGAAAAAATAATTTTCAGAGCGTGTATCACAAATGGGCACACGTGGCCTGGGAGATCTGACAACTCGCAAAAGTATTTGATAGGCCAGTGTATCATTTATGATACACGCTCTTAAAACCCGTAAAAAGACCTGAAAACGAGAGGGAGTGTATTTTATTATGTTAATATACCATATATATAGCGAAATATACACAAAAAAAAACATGTCAAAAATGTGTGGCAAGGCCATATAAGCTTGGCGCTTAACGTGTTAATCTTATAAAGTACACGAAACAATATCTGGTTATTTAACTCTATACATAATCAAAATATAAAGGCTAGGTAATCAACAATACGTTACGTGATACACGATACGGAGATGCACCCCCGTCTATACACCGCCAGGTCCCGAGCAAAAGTGACCGAGCTTCACGATACTCGATCCTACACGATATTCGTTCATTCGAATGACGACACAATGTGAAGTTTGGTACAGACATCCATCGGCGTACTTCGCTCTATTCATTTGTTCCTAACAGTACGTTAATTGTTATTTGCCCGAACTGGATTGAATCTGTGTCTCGGGCGGAGAAACTGCTTACAAAACAATTATTTTTATTTACTTAAATTTACATAATTAGTGCTTAAAGTAACAATATAATTTAACAACATACATAGCAATTTTGTAGTACTAGAAATAAGTGGGTCAAAAATAATGCGCTAAGACAGCTCAGCAAAATAATTTTATTCATATTTCAAGTTTCTGTTCAGTTTGCTCATTCGACAAAATTTGTAACCAATTGCGTATTGTGTTTTTACAACTTACATAATTTTGTTTATGAATACTTATTTCTCTATTTAAACTACTACTTAAAAATGGACCCAGAAAAGAAAAAATCTGTTTGTATAAATGTACAAGCTTATGACTCTGATGCAGAAACGTTATCTATTTCTGTAAATAAATTAATATCCATATAGTAATTAGAAGCGTAGGCCTAATATATACAGGCAAATATGCGACGCTCTTAGGCGCCCTCATAATCTATGGAATTTATGTACCTAAATTCAGCGGCTTGTCTAGCTGGGCAATTAGCGTCTCCCGTTTTGTGGTTGCTTGGCTTTTTGAAGCGCAGGCACGTTGCATATTTAGGTTGCTCTACTTTTCTGGTACAGTCTTGGACGGAATGACCGTCTTCACCACAATGTCCACATGTAGAGGTAGCCGTTCTGCACGTCTTGGCTGCGTGTCCGTATTGCTGACACTTGAAGCATCTGGTTACCATCGTGAAGTCTCTGACCGGACAGGACGTCCGGTTAATAAATATCCGGTTCTGGGTAATAAGATCTTTACGTATTGCGGCTGATACTTCAATTGTATAATTACAGGTCTCAGCGTTTCTCTTGCCTGACTTGTGACTAAGTTTTATAGAGGTCATAAAAGAGTTCTTCGATAATTCAGGGATTTTTTCAGCTATATTCTGTTCGTATAAACATTTGTAGACCTCATTTTCGGACATCATGGTAGGAACTCCAATAATAACAATACGAGGCTTGCGCTTGTAAGGTTCATCTTAAGTCCTGATTCAGCAAGTTGAACAGTTTGCTTGAGCTTCTCGATATCTTTTTTGGTCTCGGTACTGATGACAACACCGCCATTTCTGGTCTTTCAGACTCCAAGCACGTGGAGTTTCATATCTTCAGGACTAATTATTTTCTGCACAATGGTCTTGGTATCCTCGCTAGATTTCGAGTTATCGCTTGGATAAATAACTACCGAACACAGACTGCTGGGACGAATATAGTTGCTAGATCCTTTTTTAACCATGTCAGCAAAAGAAGCGCTGGGTGGTACCTGCTTTTCACTCGATTCCTGGATGGCCTGCTTGATCTGCGCCAGGGATTCAATTAGTTCCTCTGTTTTCACAGCATTTTGTAAAGAGCTAGGCGCATGAAGGGCTTTTTGCTTGAGTGACTGATATTGTATAGTAAATTTAGCCACTCCAGATGCTACTTTACGGCAAAGGGTATTTATTTTTAATTTTTGGTCCGAGTTGAGCTTGCCTTCAGATGCAACAGAACAAACTTCGTTTAGACACTGCTCAATAGATCCCAACCATCCCTGAATATCACAGGTTGATATAACTTCCATGCTGTCATAGGGCTCAGGAGTAGCTTGGCGAGAAGTCGTAGGTGGAGGAGTCCGGCGTGTTATGCCGCTCCTATTAAAGGGGCTATTACTCATCACTTATACTTATCACTTAATTGTAATGTTCATTGTTTGCACAGAAAAACAATAGTTACAGCTGCACTTATGCGCTTACATATGCACTTAGCAAGACACACCAAAAACTAGGTCAATATTATACAGAAATGTAAATGTTGCGAATTGACGTGCAATTTTGCACGTCAATTCGCAACGACGACTAAGAATGGAATGGAATACATTGCTTATAAATATAAATTATTTCAATCAGCACATAATAAGCCCATACCAAACTCTCACTCACATCCAAGGCATTGTGTCGGTCAAGAAATCGTTTATTGTATAATAGCCACTTTCCACAAGACGATTCTTAACGGAACTCTTGAACTTTTGTAGGGGTAAGTTCAAGATTTGGACAGGAATTTTGTTATAAAAACGCACACCAAGTCCTTCAAATGAATTGTGGACTTTTTTCAGGCGATAATATTGGCCTACTAATTTGTGCTTATTCCTTGTGTTTAGTGAATGATGATCACTTTTGCTAGTATATTTATCTATGCTTTTCCGTACAAACGTAATATTAGCAAATATATATTGAGACGAAACTGTTAAAATACCTATTTCCTTAAATCGTTCTTTCAGAGAATCTCGAACTTTAAGTTAATAAATAGCACGAATTGCCCGTTTTTGAATTACAAAAATGGTTTGAATATCAGCTGCCTTGTCCCATAGTAAAATACCATATGACATGACGCTGTGAAAATAACTAAAATAAACTAGTCGCGCAGTTTCAATATTAGTTAACTGGCGAACTTTCCAAACAGCGAATGCCGCGGAGCTCAGTTTCCCTGCTAGATACGATATATGGGCGCCCCACTGAAGCTTATGATCCAAGGTTATTCCTAAAAACATAGTGACTCTACGAGACCAATCATTTCGTTATTTATTATGATGTTCGTGTCGAGTTTCTTAACATTAGGCCAAGTGAACTTTATACATTTAGTTTTATTCGAGTTCAATAGTAAGTTGTTGCTTGTAAACCAATCTTGGACTAGTGTAAGTGACCTGTTAATATCATCAAAACTATTCTGATTACGATTAAATTTAAAAATAAGCGAAGTGTCATCTGCAAAAAGTACTACATCACAGAAATTTTGCACAAAGAAAGGTAAATCATTAATATACACAAGAAAGAGAAAAGGACCCAGAATTGAGCCCTGTGGCACGCCCATTGAGACAGGTAATCCGGAGGACCTACTTATATTTATATCCACTCGTTGAACTCTGTCCCCAAGGTACGAGGCAACCAGATCAAGTGCAGTATCCCTAATGCCATAGTGCCTGAGTTTTTGCAAAAGCGTTTGATGTTCAACGCAGTCAAATGCTTTGGATAAGTCACCGAAAACGCCAATAGCATCTTGCGCGTTTTATCAGGCATTAAATATATGTATTATAAGTGTTGAACCAGCATCAATGGTTGAGCGATCCTTTGTGAAACCATACTGCTCTTTATGAAATAAATTATTAATATTAAAATGAGTTTCTAATTGCTGAAGAATAAGTTTTTCAAAGACTTTACTGACTGCTGGCAAGATGGGTCTAAAATTACCTGGATCGCTCTTAGACCCATTCTTGAATAATGGTATTAACTTACTATGTTTCATTAAATCCGGCAATACACAATTTTCTACACACTTATTAAATTACTTTATCTTTTCCAGTATAGCCGCTATTTCATCCTGGTTTAACTGTTAACGAGCCGCCATTGTGTGCGCAATAATAGTAAAATATAAAAAAAAACCGTTATCTAACTAAAAAAAAATGTAATAAAACGAAACATGTAATATTTGCAAAAATAACATAAAGCCCAAACGACGTATGTTTGGGCTTTAAATAAAAAAATAGACGTGAAGAAGAATACTGTTATTACTACAAAATGGCGGCACTTACCGAAGTAACTCAGCCGTCTATAGATAGACCTCGGCAGCTACTAAGTTGGTTTGGACGTTCGCACCAATCCGATCGTGCGTACGAAAGAAACATCAACAACAACGACTTTCCAATTCATCTCTCAAAGAAGCTCTCGTTCGAGCTGAGTCCGATGTTTTTTGTGCAGTCTCGTTTTCGTCTAAATACTTTTTTAATGCAGAAACATGTGGAATCGCCTCGGATATACAGGAGAGGATCTATAAGAAAAGTCACTCGCGTGATACGATCACTGACGAACAAGCGGCTTGTCGATGGTGTGCAGTCACTCGCCGCCTACAGTGACTGCTTCTGGGGTTTTCCTTATTGTAAGTGCACGGGTAGTGACATTTCGTTGCCCGTGTGTCGGCACGCGCATGATACCAGCATATTCCAGAATCCTCAAGGCTACGAAAACGGTTGAAAGGTCTATTGTTCGTATGGGAGCGAGGACGCTGACGACTTCGATAATTGTTTAACGATAACGCTGCTACTTGACGTGACAGGTCCTCGATATGTATGTAACATAGGCATCATGAGGGTGTTGGAAGTGGTTGCTACGTGACCGTGGTACGGTGTCACTCTGTTGATCTTGTCGGCGAGGTCAGCTAATTTGTCTAAAGGAGTGTCCGGCCAACCGGGTTATATTGTTTGAATATATTGAGGTAGTCGATTACACCACAATGCACGTAGAAACTCGTCGTTCATGCCTGTGTCGGCTAAATTTCGTAAATGTCTTAAATACCTTCAGGGTTTACGGTCCGTCCGAACTCTTCTCGTGACAACAATTGACGTAAACGCTGTTCCCGTGACGTGGAAAGTCGAGAAGTCAGAAGTCAAAGAAGCTCTCGTTCGAGCTAAGTCTGATGTTCTTTGTGCAGTCTCGTTTTCGTCTAAATACTTTTTAATGCAGAAACATGCGGAATCGTTCGGATGCAAAGTGTTACCCTTCTGCTTGTATTAGCCTGGTAATAGGTTAACTGAGAGTGTCCTTGGTCAAGTGATTCTGGCTTATAAACTCTATAGTTATAATGTTCCAAAGCTGGTATAGCATCGCGAAATTAGTCATGATATTTACATCACTCTGAGTTGCGGGAAATGGACCTACAGCATCAATAATATTGTAGCGAGTTGTAAAGGTCGTTTAAACGCTCCTTAGTATCGTAGGATACACGGCGCCTGCGCAACTGAGAGGGATGTCGCGCGGCTATATTCGCACTTATTGCCTGCGTCCCTTTACCGTTAGAATAGTCTCGGGTGCAAAATATTTTATTATAAATACCGCCGTCATGTGAAAATAAAAACACTTTTGATTCTTAACTTGTTGTTGTCGTTTTATTGTAAACAATATATAATACCTCGCTGCTCAAGCCCATCGCATTCTCAATAAGACAGTGGTCTAAGGTTGTTTAACCTTTAGGCTACTTCACTGGTGACCCCGACGTTGGAAAATGACAGACCAACCAAAAGAAGCCCTGCTCGGCGAGACCTTCCGTGTTGGTGTTAGAACACCTCCCTTCAACCCCAATGACCCGGAACTGTGGTTCGCCCAATTAGAGGGACAGTTTGTGCTATCCAACGTCAGCGCCGACGCTACGAAATTTTATTATGTGCTGGCACAGCTGGAACCGCAACATGCAGCAGAGGTTCGGGACCTGGTGGTATCACCGCCTCCTTCCGCTAAATTCGAAACCCTGAAGGCTGAGCTGATACGGCGTCTTTCAGCGTCACAGGAGCGCAAGATCAAGCAACTGCTGATGCACGAAGAGATGGGAGACAGGAAGCCTACGCAATTCCTTCGGCACCTGCAACACCTGGCTGGAGAAAACGTCCCTGCGGATTTTATCAGGACCATCTGGTCCAGCCGCTTGCCAACTCACCTACAAACTTGCATTGCTGCACAGCAGACAAAAATGGCGCTTGAAGACCTAGCAGAGTTGGCAGACCGCGTCAACGACGTCGTTCCAGTAACCATGCCAGTAGTTAGTCAAGTAGCAAGTACTTCAGACCCTGCCGTACATCGCACCAATGCGGACAGCACAATTGAGGCATTGACTAGGACGGTGGCTGAACTCAGTCGGAAAGTGGAAGCCTTGAGTATGAACCAGCACAGACGTCCTCGCTCGCGGTCCAGAATGGGAACTTCTCGATATCGTTCCCGTTCACGCTCTCGTCCAAACGACCACTCACACTGTTGGTATCACTACCGGTTTGGTGAAAGAGCACACAAATGTACGCAGCCCTGCTCATATAAAAAAGCGGAAAACTTCCCAGGCAGCCATTAGTGGCGGCAACCGACTGCCTTCAAGTGACGAGCCGCCTGTTCATCACGGACCGAAAATCGAAGATACAATATCTTGTAGATACGGGTTCAGACCTGTGTGTCTTTCCAAGGTCCGCTGTTCGGGAGCCGCGCATCAAAACAAAATACGAGCTGTTCGCAGCAAACGGAACAGTCATAGCCACATATGGTGATCTGCCATTGACGCTGGATTTGGGACTCCGCAGAGCTTTCACATGGCGCTTCATCGTAGCCGAAGTATCAAAGCCCATAATAGGCGTCGACTTTTTAGGCTATTACAACCTATTAGTTGATTGCCGAAATCAGCGTTTAATTGATGGTGTCACTTCGCTTGTAGTTGCCGCACCAAAGCAGAATTCAACGGAATCAATATCATCCATTCGCACTACCAACAATGACACCATTTATCATCGCCTGCTACGAGAGTATCCTGACGTCACCCGACCCGCTGGTAAACCTGCCCCTGTCAAGCACACGACGGTACATTATATTCGTACCACACCGGGCCCACCTGTATCTAGTCGTCCACGTCGCTTAGACCCTGAGCGCCTCAAGATTGCAAAGCAGGAGTTTGCGGATATGCTGCAAAATGGAACTGCCCGTAGATCTGACAGTCCATGGTCCTCACCGCTTCATATGGTCAAGAAGAAAAGCGATGGCTGGCGTCCATGTGGAGATTACAGAGCATTAAACTCACGCACAATCCCAGATCGGTATCCTGTCAAAAACTTACAAGATTTTACTCACCAACTAGCTGGCAGCACTGTCTTCTCCACAATTGACTTAATTAAGGCTTTCCATCAGGTACCGGTTTTCAAAGGAGATATATCCAAAACAGCAATCACCACACCATTTGGACTTTACGAATTCCCGTTCATGACGTTCGGACTTCGTAACGCAGCTCAAACGTTCCAACGTTTCATGGACGAGGTTCTGCGAGGATTGGACTTCTGTTTTGGGTACTTGGACGACATATTAGTCCATAGTTCTGGGAGCAGCCTTCATCAGGAACACCTGAAAATACTGTTCCAAAGACTGGCAGAATATGGCGTCGTGATCAACACAAACAAGTGTGTTTTTGGCCAATACGAAGTGAATTTCCTTGGGTTTAAAGTATCTGCCGCAGGAATTCAGCCTTTAGACAAGAAAGTCCAGGCTATCCTGGGGTATCCACCCCCGAAGACCATAAAGGAACTCAGGCGTTTCCTCGGCATGCTTAATTTTTACCGCCGACTAATGCCGAAAACAGCTGATATTCAAGCTCCACTGAACGAGTTACTCGCTGGCCCTAAGAAGAAAGGCTCACAAGCTATAACAATGACACCCACTCTAATGGAAGCCTTCAATCGCTGTCAGAAAAGTCTTTCTCAAGCTACACTTCTGGTCCATCCTGATCCTCAAGCCGATTTAACCATTCATACAGACGCCTCGGATTCCGCAATTGGAGCAGTTCTGCAACAACGACAAGACGGAGAGTGGAAACCACTGGCTTTTTTCTCAAGGAAATTAAGTCCTAGCCAGAAGAAGTATAGTCCTTACGACCGAGAACTCTTGCCATCTACGAAGCGATTAAATACTTCCGCTTTATGGTTGAAGCACGAACTTTTACGGTCATGACGGATCACAAACCGCTTTCGTTTGCTTTCGTCGGTAATCGTGAGAACTGTTCACCACGCCAGTTCCGATATCTCGACTACATCAGCCAGTTTACTACAGACATCAAATATGTAGCTGGATCCGAAAACGTCGTTGCTGACGCTCTCTCACGCGTCGATAGAATATCTACGCTACTAAATTATAAGTTGTTAGCCGATGAACAAAATACGGACTCAGAACTTCAACAACTGCTAACGTCTGGTTCCAGCCTGAAATTGGAGAAGAGGAAAACTGCAGGCTCAGATTTTCAGATCTACTGTGATGTCTCAACTTCCAATCTGCGTCCATACGTAACCCCATCATTCCGCAAGCAAGTTTTTAATACCCTACATAGTCTGAGTCATCCAGGAGTGAAGGGCACGATCAAATTAATTACTGAAAGATTCGTATGGCCAGGTATCAGACGGGACTGCAGACAATGGGCTAAGGAATGTCAGCATTGCCAACGTTCTAAAATAACAAGGCACACCACAGCACCTTTGACTCCTTTCCAACCACCATCAGCTAGATTCCGACACATACACTTGGACCTGATCGGTCCACTACCTCTGTGTTCTGGAAACAGATATTGCCTCACGATAGTCGAACGTTTTACTCGTTGGCCTGAGGTTATTCCTCTTCCAGACATTACAGCGGAGACCTGCGTAACTGCCCTCGTTCAAGGCTGGGTATCACGATTTGGCTGTCCAGAAAATATCACCACCGACCGTGGCAGGCAATTCATGTCACATACCTTCAAGGAAATCGCGACCTTAATCAGCGCGAATCACCACACCACCACTTCATACCATCCAGCAGTAAATGGCCTCGTAGAGAGAATGCATCGGCAACTAAAGTCGGCCATTACCTGCCATGCATCAAATAATTGGGTCGAGGTCTTACCCTGGGTGCTACTTGGGATTCGCAGCGCATGGAAGGACGACCTTGAGACGTCCGTAGCAGAACTTGTCTACGGTGAACCACTCCGTTTGCCTGGACAGTTCTTTTCACCGCTTCGTGATGAGGAAATGGACATGACTTCCATTGCCTCAAGACTCCGGGCTCACGTCAGCAGACTGAAACCGCTACCAACATGTTGGCATGGAGGTGCCAACAGAACTTTTTACATCCCTAAGGACTTAGCGACAACGACTCATGTCTTTGTCAGGCAAGGTCCTCACAAAAAACCTCTTGAAGCACCATATTTGGGGCCTTATAAGGTACTGCACCGTGCCCAGAAGACCTATGACATCGACATCCAAGGCTAAGTGCAGAGAGTCACAGTCGACCGCCTGAAACCAGCCTACGTCATCAGAGAGACTCCGGGAGTCATTTCACACTCAGACCCCATACAAGAGGAGAACCCTATCAAGAAAACGAGAAGTGGGCGCACAGTTACATTCCCAGATTACTATCGCCCGTAGTCACGGTCTCACAGGGGGAGTAGTGTAGCGAGTTGTAAAGGTCGTCTAAACGCTCCTTAGTATCGTAGGATACACGGCGCCTGCGCAACTGAGAGGGATGTCGCGCGGCTATATTCGCACGTATTGCCTGCGTCCCTTTACCGTTAGAATAGTCTCGGGTGCAAAATATTTTATTATAAATACCGCCGTCATGTGAAAATAAAAACACTTTTGATTCTTAACTTGTTGTTGTCGTTTTATTGTAAACAATATATAATACCTCGCTGCTCAAGCCCATCGCATTCTCAATAAGACAGTGGTCTAAGGTTGTTTAACCTTTAGGCTACTTCACTGGTATCTACAAGATATTGTATCTTCGATTTTCGGTCCGTGATGAACAGGCGGCTCGTCACTTGAAGGCAGTCGGTTGCCGCCACTAATGGCTGCCTGGGAAGTTTTCCGCTTTTTTATATGAGCAGAGCTGCGTACATTTGTGTGCTCTTTCACCAAACCGGTAGTGATACCAACAGTGTGAGTGGTCGTTTGGACGAGAGCGTGAACGGGAACGATATCGAGAAGTTCCCATTCTGGACCGCGAGCGAGGACGTCTGTGCTGGTTCATACTCAAGGCTTCCACTTTCCGACTGAGTTCAGCCACGTCACGTTTAGGCTACTTCAATATGACCATCACATGACGCAATCAAAAATGGTTTTACCAAGTTGTCATATTTGTGTAAACTATATGTTTTCTTTTGAAACATATAGTTCGCACTTTTCTGAAGGTAAATATATGTACCATCAAATATGGCTATAGCAGGCCTATTCTCAGGTGCTGCTCCTGGTTCACTGAAGAGAGCAGAAGGAATTCGTAAATTCCTGGCAACAATTTCGGAATGATTAATATGATCGACTCCTAAATACTGTGGTACAAAATTCTCATAAAGGCAAGATCTAACTTTTTTCATTATAATTTCTAAAGTAGCTCTACGAATATTAAAAATGGTTGACAATCTACGGTTGCTTTCACCAGACCGTAACTTAGCTAAATATATGGCTAAAGCTGTTTTTGATTTTCGTACATTAAGTGCTGGCAAACTATTCAATAAGCTGATGAAGTCAATTACTGTAAGTCCTGTCCAATAATGACACACATGGTTGGACATTACATGGATATTTTCAAAATTAATATATTCCCCTGTACATTTCGATATTTTGATTATATCCTCTATTTGACTGGCATTAAAAGAAGAAAATGTCAAACTATTTTGGGGCAACTCATGCCACTGACTTGCATATAAATGCGACTCGCATACTCTTGAACTACGAAGAATATAGAAATTATGATCATTGATTAACATCCGTTTAACAAAATCAGGTATTAGATAAAAGGATCTATTACTACATCTAATAAATATACGATGAGCAGAGGTATTCGAAGCCCGTTTATAGTTAGGTAATGTAATTAGAGTAGAACTACGAGTTGGTGATAAAACAACCGGTAGAGGTAAGATGGGGGCCTCTGGTGGTGGTGACATTACACTTTCATTTCGAGTGTTATCTGTAGGTTCACCAGCTTCTTCTCGAGATGAATCTTGAAGTAATTGTCTATTAGCCTTCATCCAGCAGGGATGACAAACATAATTCCTTGTTATCCCCTAAAACAAATAATTTTAACTTGTAACTAATATAGCTTGTGATAGCTTAATGGTGTTAATGTGTCATGGAATGTAAAGTCTAAGGCAATCTGCACTGGCAAATGACATAGGGTGTGCAGGCATTTGTTCTCATGTCAGTAATTATTATTGAGCCTGAGATTTATATACACATAGATTTATGTATGAAAGATGATACAAAAATATATATGTATGAATATAATAATATTCATAACAATTTAAATCTTTCTTTAAAATTAATTCCACCGTCAATATCTACTGTCTCTCCGATACATTTTAGTCCACCCTAAGGTTGCCGGCAAGAGATTGCTTTTGGCAATAAGGCCGCCCTTTGTACATTACATTATATATATATATATTTTTATTATTAGGGTTTTCTATCTATCTATTTATCTATTAGAAAGGGTCCACTGGGAAAATCATTGCTTTTTGATAATCTCTTAATCTCTCTCTATAATTTTTATATACAGGGCGATTTTATATACACCTCGATTTAACAAATCGGAGGGGGACAAGAAAATATTCGTTATATTAAGTAATTCGTTGAACTGAGGTTTGTTATGTTGAGGTTAGGTTGGTCTAAAATTCGTTATAAAGAGGTAAAAGAATAGTTTTATTCACCTCAACATTACGTACTTATCTTGTTATAGCGATCAACTTCTACTAATAAATGATAACACATTTTTATCAAATTACTATATGTATTTTCAAAATATTTAAAAACAATTAGGTAGGGAATAATTTTTTTTCTTACAAAAGTAGGTATTCTTGGTGGGTACATACATTATGTAGGTAATTTAATGTTAATTCCAAAGATTCGCACAAAAATACTCACGAATTAAAGGTAAAGAATTAACAATGTGGTTATAGTAGCTTAATCTCAATTTTGTTCATCTTGATTAGAAAAAAAGTCATAAATATGTAGTTGTCTGTTTACCACCGGTAAGCCACCAAAGCGCAATCTAATTTCGTGATGGATTTCACTACATCGTCACTCAAACCTCCCTTTTTAAGAAACACAGATTTTATTATATTTAAAGCATTATAAGCATCTTTTATTGTAAAGTTATGCTCATCGATTTCACCCCCTTCTTTTTTGAAGTGGTATTTCGAGGTAAGTACTTTATTTTTATATTTTTCAGGTTAGGAATTTCTCTGCGTGCAGTACAATTATCGATGAACATTAGAATTTTCTTGTTTTTTTTCTTCATCTCTGTATCCAGACTTTTAAGCCAATTGCTAAAAGCATCACTGGTCATCCAAGCCTTATGGTTGGACGTGTAATCTGTTGGCAGATTATTGACATTTTTAAAACATCGCGGTTTTTGATATTTTCCGATGATGAGTGGCTTAAGTTTGTAAGTTTGTTCCACCATTACATTCATCGCCTTTGAATGATAAGGTTTTGTCAGGTAAACATTTATAGAATAGTCCAGTTTCATCGGCGTTAAAGATGTCTTCGGGATCGTATCCGGTGGTAAGCTCTGCCAGTTTGTCTTTCCAATCATCACATACTTTTTCATTAACACTACCACTTTCACCGCAAATTTTTCGAAAAACAATCTCGTTTCGTTTTTTGAAATTTTGAAGCCACCCGTTGCTAGCACGGAACTCTTCATGTCCCAATTCTACTGCAAACCGCTGAGCCTTTTCCTGAAGAATAGGGCCTCCGATAGGGTTTTTTTTGTCTCAGCACTGTTTTAACCACTTTAACACACATTCCTCTACGTCTTTGAACTCGCATGATTTTAATCTTTTACTGTTTACATTCAAACCACTTTCTTCTGAAACTTATCTTTAAATTTTAAAATCGTAGCCAATGTACTTGCGGGATTCCCGAACTTATTAACTATGTCAAATTTTTTCGTCATAGGGTTTTTGTCAACATAATTAATGATGTTTCGCTTTTCTGCGACCGATAAGGAACATCTTTTACGTTTCTGAGCCATTTTAACTTAAATCTTTAACAATAGTGACGAGCAAAAGTGTTTACATTACTTTCCATCAAACAACAATGATTGTTTTACGAACAAAAGCGTGTCGAAACAAGCAGTCTTTATAGTCTAAGATTCGGCTGCAGAATTAGTACATTCATCAGCTTAAAATCCAGCATCCAGCTTAAAATAAGAGGCCTTATTACTGTAGTACATTTTTGTAAACTATGTTCTTTGTTTTTCCCTCTCTGGCCAACACATGGAGATTCTGTGGACTTGAAACACGTGAGCAAGTACGTATAATTGTCCGTGAGAAAAACAACTCTTTTCTAAATAAATACTTTTAATGTTTTCCCCTGAGCTTTATTTATCGTCATAGCGAATGCGATTTTCAGCGGAAACTGTAATCACTTAAACTGTAATGGCAAATCTGTCGGAATTATGGGTATACGGGGGATTAAAACGTTCTCTCCTTTTGCCATTCCAGTCATAATGATTGCTTTTACAATATTGCGACCGAGGTGTGTTACTTGCAACCGTGTGCCATTACACAGTCTTGGTGCATCTAAATTCCGCATCAAAAGGACAGGAACGCCTACTTTCAGCCTCAGTTTGTGTGAAGGTACTCCCGACAGTTCTAAAGAATTAAGAAATTCTACAGGGTATGATGTTACTTGTTCAGTATCCATTACAGTGTCTACAGAGAGAAACTCAACAATATCACCTTCCACGCGTGACATAATTTGCTCGTTTATCTGTCCCACCATTTCATTCATCGGCGCTAAAATTGCTCTTTCACATAACCATTCTCTATTCCTCATATTAGTTAGCAGTTCGCTATAGACGAAGTTATTTAGATCATCTGGATTATGCACAACATTGCAGAATCGCGAGATCCAATGTAATCATGCCATTACCATCCTTTGCCATACGATCTTCTCCAATTTTAAGAAGAGCAGCAGCATATTGTCCAGATTGTACATCATTGTGTAGTTGCACTCTCATATTTGTAGACAGACTAAACGTTTTTACGTGCACCCATAACGTTGACGCTTTTAAACACGCATTTATTTCATCTGCAGGGGTGCCTTTAGTTCGCCCGCTAAAAGTACCACCATCCCCCCCATGATATTTGGATTACTCTTGATGTCTTTCAAAGTCCGATCTAGAGCTTCAATTGCTCTTTTATGGGACATAGTACACTCATCCCAAACTAATAATTTACATTGCTGCAACATACGTCCACGCTCGCTGTTTTTACTTATATTACAGACTGGCATTTCTTCATGGGCTAAGTTTAATGGCAGTTTAAGCACCGAATGTGCCGTTCGACCACCATTGAGCAGAGTGGCGGCTATTCCGGAAGAGGCAACTGCTACAGCAATTCTTTTATCTTTTCGGATTTGCGCTAAAAGCAAGTTTAAAAGAAAGGTTTTTCCCGTGCCTCCGGGAGCATCCAAAAATAACAAACCACCTTCGCCATCTTCGATTTTTTTGAAAACATTGTCAAAAACTAACCTTTGTTCTGGGATCAAACGTAGAACAGACTCTGTCAATTGTCGTTGTAAGGAAGCAGTATCGTAATCTAGTTCCCGTATGAAATCGCTACTGATTTCCTCGGTTCTCTGAGGTCTGATCATTCCATAATCTGATAAATCCTTTCCAGAAATTGTTTTAACCTGGTCTTCAATTTTTGTCAGACCCTCATTGTAAATTAAATCACTGTACGTGACATTGGGATTTTGCTCTTGTAATCTGTTCAATATATCGTCGGTCATATCATTTTTGTATTTATTCCAGAATTGTTGAGGATTTGAAAGACCACATGTCGCTACTAATACAGCAAATAGTTCTCTCATCTTGCCTGCTGATCTACATTGAGCAGCTTCTTCCAGTGTCACATCCCAATGGTTGTCATTCTCCAGTAATCCTCTTGCCTCACATGCCTCTCGAAATGTAGGATAATCTTGTGTGTTGTATTTTTTTAGATCATTGAAAGAGGTAGGTCCGCGCACATGGTGTAAAAGCATGCGTAGACAAAAACATTCCATGTTACTAACATGAACTGTATAAACTCGTCCTAAAGCATCTCCAGATTTGACGCCAGGCCAATCCTGAACAGAAGTACCTTGAATGCGGCGTTTCCAAGTTTTCCTACTTGCATCCCAAGTATAATACCTCGGCACCTCGACATAAAGAAGAGTTTTTGCAAACTCATCTCTGATACAAAGATCAAAAAAAGCAGTGAGCGTGGTTTTTGGCGGAGTAGTTATTCGTTCGTGGAAATTGTGTTCATTAAAATAAACGCGTTCACCATTTTCTAAATGCACGCTGAGATGTGTCACGGTGGGATGCCTTTCGTGCAACGGAAATCCTAACAGACGCCACACGGCTTCGTTGCTGCTGACATACCGACCAGACTGATAAGTTTGTACCTCATCTACGGGATTCGCAAGATCAGTATTTCTAAAATTGAAAATAGCTTGATCACTACCCTTGTTTATATATTTGCAAATATATTTGATGGCGCGTACTGAACTGCGTGCCTCAACATTTATGTGGGCGTTAAACATTTTTGATAAAATTGGTGAATAGGGGACTACCCAACTATTATCAACCGTAACGTAACTACCATTTCGGAGCTTCACGGTTGCTGTTCGACCTCCGTCTGCTGGCGCTCTTCTACGATACTGCGGGTATCCGTGGTCGTTGTGAACGGTCTCTTTCACTAACTTGCGAGGAAATTTTTTTGTGCATTTTCCGTCTTTCATGCAGGGTCACTGTGGATTTTCGGGTCCGCATGGACCGTGAATCATATTTTTTACAATAATGTCATGGAGAGTCTTGTCAATGTTAGGATCCGGTATTTCAGCGCTGATTATGTTATCTATTTGATCGGGTCGTAACTTATCTTTTAACCACAATAATATATGGACATGTGGCAGTCCACGTTTCTGCCATTCGACAGAGTACATAAAGCAGCGCGCTTCTCTGAACACTCGGCCTTTATTAATCACATCCATTAGTTTTTTAACTTTTAGGGCCCTACCTCACCGGGACGCCATGGCGACGTCGCTGGCTACGTAGGCATGGCTATTTCTGGCTACCTTCGCAGGTATATATATCAATAGATTTATTGAGAATAGAGATGAATTTATCTTCTTCGGTATTGTCTTTTGTTTTCGATCTTTTTCGAGCGTTTACTTGTCTATCTATTTGCTGCGAGTCATTGTCGGGAGATGTAGCAGGATCTGCAGTGGCCGCAGCCGGATCTGATTCTCTTATAGCAACAACCTTTCGTAGAAATTGAAGTTGATTGAAATAAATGTATTCACTTTTACGTGATCCACAGCCAGATCCGGACTTCACAGATTTTTGCCGATTAAGTTCTCGTGTGTAACAACCTCTAATACTTTTCCACCTTTTCTGCAATGATTCAGCTGAAAATATGAATACATTTATTTTAGTTATCTACACTCAATTAATAATTTTGCTTTTGTTTTAGATATCTTGCAACAGGATGTACATTCATGGAGATTTATTACAACTACAGACTTGGCTATACAACAATTTGCACAATAATTCGAGAAGTATGTGACGTGATATGTCATTACCAAGAACAGTTCATAGCTATTCCATATACAAGAGATGATTGGGAAAAAGTTGCAATAGGATTTGAAAAACGTGCCAACTTTCCCCATTGCATTGGTGCGATTGATGGGAAACACATGAGAGTAATTCAACCTATGCATACTGGATCTTTGTACTTCAACTATAAACATTATTTTTCAATAGTATTACTTGCTCTGTGTGATGCTAATTATAACTTCCTTTATATAGATGTTGGGTCGTATGGGAAAAGCAGTGATTCAGCTGTTTTCAAAGACACTGCTTTATTCACTAATCTTATTAACCAGTCCCTCAATATTCCTAACGCAAAACCACTGACAGAAAATGGCGATAATATTCCATACGTGATACTTGGAGATGAAGCCTTTGCCTTACACGAAAACCTCATGAGACCGTATGGAGGAAACAATCTTAGTTATGATAAAAAAATATTCAACTACCGACTATCACGAGCACGCCGTTACATCGAATGTACATTTGGCATATTATCCAACAAGTGGAGGATATTTCACAGACCAATAAATGTTAATATAAATTTAGCAAATAAAATTGTAAAGTCATGTTGCATTTTGCATAACTTCGTACGTTCCAGAGACGGATATTCTTACGAAGATACTCTGACGGTGACGGGATTTGAACATGCTACAGATCGGGATCGTGGAAGGGGGGTAAGAACAGCACTCACTATTCGAGACAAATTAGCAGAATATTTTGTGACTGAAAATCAATTACCATGGCAAGATAGGTTTGTTTAAATGAATAACCTAAAAGAATAAATGTGTACTTACATAATTGTTTTTTTTCTTTAATCGTCATCTCCGCATTTTCTTTGAATAAGTGTACTATCTCATCCCAACATTTTATTTTTAAATTCCGATCGGAATAATCCTTCGTTGCGGAATCCCATAAGGAAGGTCGATTTTGTATTTCGACGATAAATCTCTCCGTATCGAAACTCATTTTTATTAAAATACGTCTGTCTTGGCGGCCGGTTGGATACTGAGTGAGCGAGACGCAACTTGCTCGTGTACATTTTACTGGCGACGTTGCCAGGTAGCCACGGTCTCCAGACTCCACACAGCGAGCCGACAGTCGTGGCTACGCTTCCCAATTGGCGACGTTGCCAAACCGTCGCCAAGTGAGATAACTGTCATATATTGTATATGATTTTTTTGGATACGTAGCCAGCGACGTCGCCATGGCGTCCCGGTGAGGTAGGGCCCTTAGTCTAAAAACTCTTGCGACTACATCATGTCTATCTATTGCGCTTTGCCCCGGCATCAACTGATTGACTATTTCGGGCCAGGCTGGGTTGCAAGTAAAGGTGACGAATAAGTCGGGGCGACCATGTGTACGCACATAAACAAACGCGTCCTGAGTATATTCGTGTAAGTACCGCGGGCTATTTACAAATGAAGACGGTAAAATGACCATACGACCTAAGTTATTTGGATTTAAATTAGCGTCATTTGCCACAGCGTCTTGAAGATGGATGTGTAGTATGGAATGTTTACCTTTTATTTGTGTAGCGGAGCGAAGGAGTTTTTGTTCACAAATAAAAGTCTCACACGGTTTTTCAGATTTTCTATTTTCTCTACACAAGAACACAGGTATACAGTTGTATTTGCAAAACAGTTTAGCGTTTATGTTCACTTTATAACGCAGTTCAATATATCGCTGTTAATATCTCGTCGGTAAAAGTCTCTCTGCCAGGCGCACCGTTACCGATCTACCCTCAGTTAGATAATTGTAACGGTGTACACCCTAGGCATAAGGTTTGATTTTATAAGTATTGAATTTAAATATAATTATTTAATTTGGCAACAAAATTTTGGCTTTTAAGAAAACTAACTAGTACTTACTATTATTAGGGATATATATAAACTGTTTGCAAGAAATAACTATGTGACAATATTTTCAAGGAATAGGTAATAAATATAAGTTTAAATATTAGTGTGGTGACACGCTACAATATATACCACTGTGGGGGAACGGGTATAATGTTCCACCCAACACAAAGGGAGGATCCTCCGACCAGGCGAGGTGATCATGCCTGGCGGGCTACTGCCCAACAGTTGATGTTGGGATGTTGTATATATGTTAATCGGCGCGAGAACTATTTATTTCGCGATTCAGGATTGGTAGTTTCTTCGTATTGTAGGTTACTCCGTAGTTCAGTGTAACCTCGGTAGATGGCGCTGTAGTATGTTATGTGGAAGTCGCCACACTTTGGTTGTTCATTATTTGCGGGAAGTAAGGAACCAATCCTGTGATACACCTGTCCTTGGATGGTAAAAGTAGGTGAAAATCCAGGCATTACGACCTCCTTATCTACACCAAATGACGTCATCTAAAAGCAAGAATTATATTTTCTAATCCTGCTTAAAAACCGGCGCGATTCGTTACTGTCGTATAAAAGTAAAGATTTAAGAGGTTCCTCTGGCTCGCCAAGTAATGAAATTTTAACCTTTCCACCAGAACAGCACATACCTGGAGTTTCTTCTTTCCATTTCAGTGCTTCACAATATCTGCATTTTTTATCCATTATCCCAATGATAACCAATCGGTGATTAACATAGTCGATCAAAGGGTCATACTCAAAAGCGGCACCATTAAATGCCTCCCACGTACTCATTGAAAACGTACGTCTTCTTTCTGCCTGCCGTTCACCATTTGAAAGACGTCGTCTTTGTGAATCTTCGTCAGTCTCTGCCGCAATCAATTGCGCGTGACGTTCGGCATCTAAAACTCGACGTGTCTGAGTCTGTTCCACTGTTTTTAGTAAGCGCAGAATATCTTCCTTGCCAATTATTTTATGAAAACACTGTGTAGATATCACTGACAGATTACTTGTTCGAGTAAGTGATTTTCCGTTATCATGTATTTTTATTATATGTCTTATTAGTGTTTCTGTGCGTGTGCGTATTTTATACAACACCACAGATGGATACGAGAGTCCACCGAAATCTTTCAAACTGATCAGCTTGCGAAAATACAATTTTTCATTAGCAGGTAGCAATGATAAGCATTCTGGACAGTTAATTTTCGCATGCAGTTTCCGGGTTACAAAGCCGGCTATATAGCCTACAATTTGCTCCACTGTTTCTGGCAATTGAAGCCTAGCGTCCAGTATGTTTTCACAGGCATCCAATCATATTCCTGTCTTTCCAACTTAACTGCAGCTATCCACTTTTTTTGCCGAATTGCATCCGCAGGAAAACTAAAATAAAACCAATTATGCAAAAAACACATTATTGTTATAAAATTATCAAAATAAATATACCTACCTATTTTATAATAAAAAATATTTTATCGATATACTTTTCAATATTTCACGAAAAAGAAAAAAAATACAATCAAAAATTTACTGACTTCATGTTGCATAGTGTTAACCATCTCAGTTTGATAACATATTTGCAAAACATTAAATATAACTATAATTTTGCTACTACTTACCAGTGAAAAGTGATCCCTGGGCATTTTAGCCTTGTATGGCTCCTGCACCACTTCACAACACACGCTGGCATGATTATTGACAACACAATAATAAATCGAAACATGACGCGTGCTCGCTTGCAAGAACAATATCCGACTAATGGCGGCGGTGGACACGACTTTTAAGCACCGCCCACTTGGACACGACTTTTGTTGGGTCATTTTTAGAGCGCAATTACATTTCCCGACTTATAATTTATTCGTAGGTAAAGACGTATTATTAAGGAGAGAGTGAGTCAGGTAGTTCGCATAAATGTAGGCGTATGACCTTTCTCTCTGTTGCACATTTTAGACGGTGTAGCGTGACGACGCAATGTAAAAATATATAATATAATAATATATTATTATTATAGATATAATGTAATCGAATCCGTGACCGCTCAGTATCAACGACAGCATTTAAAGAAACAATAGACTTGAGAAGGAAGCTGTATCGGTTCTTCACACTGCTTCTCTTTTAACGTGTAAACTTCTAACTGTGGATCGACCTCTTCCAATTGCCAGAAACGAGTCAAGTCCAGTTTGCTGTTGGGAAAGTCATCACGATTCTCAGAAATATTCACGAAATGACATTTTAGATCATGAGCATGCAACGCGATATGATTAAGAGAAGAAACAGGGCCTGAAATAACCCAACCAATCTTTGTTTCGTATAGTAACGGTTTTTGATCACCCAACTTAATTCTTTGTGGCCCTAACAGATCCCAAAAGAGGTCAGCGCCTATCAAAACATCAACAGCAGCCGACTTGTAAAAAGTTGGATCCGCTAAACAGATATCTGTGGGTATATTGAGATTCCTTACGTCAATATTACGATTCGGCAAATTATTGGTAATTAACGGTAGAACGAAACAGTTAAAGTCAGTTGCATAACTGTCGTCCAACGATTTCATGCTAACTTGACACATTCTACCTACGTGTGAAGTCACGTTGTTCAGACCAAGAATGGATCTGTCAATTTGACAGGTCTTAAAATTTAACCGCCGACACAGATTCTCTGTAACACGACGTGCTGCCGCAATCAAGTACGGCGCGAACAACGTGTTCGCGATTATTATTATCATAAAGTTTTACTAAGGCGGTGGACAATAAAACATCATGCTGCAGGAGACCATTGGATGAAGCTAGGCTCGCAGACAAAGCGGTTTGATTTCTCGACGACGACGAATTCGACTGCGGCGTCGACGACGAAGACGGTTTTTCAGAAGTGTGAAGTTGCATTATGTGTATTATTATGTTTATGTTCATTTGAATGTATAAGCGTGTTATGACGTCGTTTACATATTTTACAACCTTGCTTTTTGCAATGATTAGCAAAATGACTTGAATGGAAACAATTATAACAAATCTTATATTTAGGTAATACTTTAAGACGTGATTCATTGCTTAAAGCGAGAAAAAAAATCTTTTAGAGTTTTGAAGAAAATAAAAAACTTTTATTAATTTTCGTGTAAAATCTACAGGTGTTATGGGTTTTCTAAGGATTGTGATGGGTAACGGTGTTATTTAGGATGCTGATACAAAAAAAAAATCTGAAATATTTGGAAAATTGTGGTGATGGTAGTTAAAAATATCTTAAGGGGTGTAAATTTTTAAGAATTTTAGTTTTTTTTTCGTAATTTAAAAAAAAAAGATATTTATTTTTTAACATTTTTCACGAGTAATCACGAGCAGGCCGACCTTCTGGTACCGGCTTATCGTTGAATTTTGGGACACGTTGTATACGACATGCGTTTGTTTACATCTTCATTCGTCATCGATGATCGGCGGTACCGGCGGGGACGGCGAGCGCGCGCCTGCGGCCGCTCCTCAGTGGCAATGCATTCACCTGCGACGGAGGACATGCCGCCACACGCACCTGTATACGACTCCGACGACGACCAATTTGGTTCAAATGTTATTTGATCCGATGAGTTACATTTCTTCCTCTTAAAAGGATTTCCTCCAAGCTGATTGGTTTTATCGTTGACATCAACATTATTTGTTTTTCTATGTGTATTTGCTGTAACCGCGGCATATGATGTTGATGGCTGATTTTCTGCTATAACCGTCCTATTTGTAACCTTGCTAGGAATAACAGTTTGGTTTTGTACATATGGTCGTGATGAAAACGGATGTATACTCGTATATATATCTAACGCTAAATTACGGTATGTGCAGTTGAAATCTGACATCAAATTTCTTATCTTTTTTTCCTTTATGTAAACAGGATAAGACTTAGCCAGTGACATATGATTTTCTTTACAATTTACACATCGAAAAGTAGTTGTTTCACAATTCGCGTGGTCTTGGCCACATTTTGGACAAATAATTTTTATAGATGGGCAAAATTTTGAGGGGTGGCCGAACCGCCAACATCGGGAGCATTGAGTTACAGGAAAGACAAAAGGTTCTACTTTTATTCTGATATTAATCATCTTAATAAAGGGTGTTTTTTTAAGCCCGATAGAACTTGAAATTGTAAAAAATAACACAAAAAATTAAATTGTAATCAAAATTTTTTTTTATTCGAAAGATCAATACGTGACATTAACATTTGAAAATGATTTCGGGCATATGGGCACCGCGGCTGTTCTTGACGAAGTGCATTCTGGACGTCCAATTTTGGGCCACTTTTTCGAGCACTGCTGGCCGTATGTCACGAATAACACGAACAATGCTGGCCTCCAAGGCGTCAATTGTTGCTGGTTTATCAGCATAAACCAGTGACTTCACGTAGCCCCACAGGAAATAATCGAGAGGTGTCAAATCGCACGACCTTGGAGGCCAATTGACAGGTCCATTTCTCGAAATCAACTTATCGCCAAATTTTGATTTCAATAAGTCGATGGTTGCGTTCGCCGTATGGCACGTAGCGCCATCCTGTTGAAACCACATCTCCTCCGGATCAATGTCATCCATATTTTCAAACAAAAAATCATTGATCATGGTGCGGTAACGATCTCCATTGACCGTAACGCGAGCTCCGGCCTCATTTTTGAAGAAATAAGGTCCGATGATGCCACCAGCGTGAAAACCGCACCATACGGTGCATTTTTCTGGATGTAATGGAGTCTGTAGGGTCTGTTGTGGATTGGTCTCACTCCATATGCGGCAATTTTGCTTATTAACAAACCCGTTAAGCCAAAAATGCGCCTCATCGCTGAACACAATTTTGCTATAAAACAACGGGTCAGTTGCCAACTGCTCTAGAGCCCAATCGGCGAAAGAACGACGCATATAATGGTCTCGTGACTTCAATTCCTGCACCAGCTGGATCTTATACGGGTGTAGGCCGAGATCTTTGCGCAAAATTTTCCACGTAGTGGACGGACAGAGCCCCAATTCCTGCGACCGACGACGAATCGATAAATTTGGATCTTCTTCCACACTTTCGTTTACAGCGGCGATATTGTCTTCAGTACGCACATTCCTTCGACGTGCTGGTGTTATTGCATCCTCTAGAGAGTATGTGGTACGAAATCTATCCACAGTTCGACGAATGGCTTGTTCAGATGGACGATTATGTACGCCATACAAATGACGAAGTCGTCTATAAGTTGCGCGAATCGACGACTGATTTTCAAAGTAAATTTGGATAATTTTAAGCGTTGTTCAAGCGTGAGTTTATTTATGATGATTTGTCAGAGTATACTGAAACAAATAAAAAAAAAAGTTTCATCAAAATTTAATTTTTTGTGTTACTTTTTACAATTTAAAGTTCTATCTAGCTTAAAAAAACACCCCTTATATTGCGGACGCGAGCTTCCTTTTATACCGTATATGTATCAGTAGGTATCCAACCAGATTCCGGATCTCTCCGATTTAATCTTTTACCTGATAAAATCTCACATTCATTCAAACTTTTAATAGAAGACAATAGCTCAGTTTCCGATAATTCCAGATCAATGTTTCTTATGATGCCATATGTTACACCCACTTCCCATGTCTTGTATATTTTCCATCCCTTATCTTTAAAACTTTGACAAGATATGAGTTTCTCGGCACTTGGTAAGTCCTCAAACGTTATGATTATTTTAAACGCATTGATATACTTAACATATTGTATACCCTCTATATTTTCCTTTTGAAATAATTTAGCAAACATAAATTGTTTTGGTAATTTCTCTGTACTAGTAACACAAATATCAATTTTTTCACTTTCCTTCATTTCTCTCCTCCGCTCAAAATCCAATCTCCCTCTCTGTTGTTGATTTCTTCATATTTGTTAGTTTCATTCTGTGTTAGAACCTCTTCCTCCATACTGCTACCGGCCATACTTATATTATGATCAACCCTTGCACTGTCATGCTCAACTTCACCTTCACTCATATTGTATAAAGTACAAAACGCGATAACACTAGGTGCGCTCGCGCGCTCCGGCCTAAACCGGTATCTATGTAGTAAACAACAGTAAGATACTTAAATAATTCACTGTAAACACGTCCTATTCACCCGGAGAGTGGATCGAACTAAGATTCAATTTTAATACTCGTAGTGTCACGATAGAAAAAGTACATAAAACAGAGAACTCCTATTTCTAAACACTACCGTGATTTTAGAAACGCAGGATTTGGTCTTCATATAATCGCAGGCGTTCTCAAACATGCACCCGTATGTTGAAAGCATTGATTTCAACCAGAAGCTGAAGAGAGGGTAGCGGACAAATCCGGTTAAAGGCCCTCCGGAAAACAATTGTCGACTTTTTAAATTATATGAAGGGCATACTTGGTTAATCAATCTTACAAATCCAAGACATTCCACAAAACTAAATGGTAAGTCCTCCAGTGCGATCATTTCGCCAATCAAATTATCCAGCACCAAAGACTTGGTGTTGTTGTTATCTCAGTTTTTATTTTTTTCAACGCAATCACTCAAAGACATTTGCTTAAGGTCAGTTTTGGTACATTGTCGCGAAGAGGACGCCAAAGAACTAATTTTAGCAGCACCTTGCTTTTCATGTTCTCTTTTTTCAATTCTTCATATTCATTTTTGTGTTTAGCTTACAGGTGATTTATCATAGCACTAGTGGTCCTGCCTTTGCGCGAGTACTTTTTATCACACAACTTGCAATTAAAATTTTCAGCATCACATATTGTAAAATAAGTCCAAACTTCGCTGATGTGGGCCTTACTCATGTTTTTATGCCACTTTGTCCCTTAAATATCAGTTAAATTTGAAAAATAACATAAAACTAACCTCAAAACTGATAAAATAATAAAAGATCAAGACGTTTAAACTGTAAACAAATATTTATTTTAACTTGAACTAAATGACATCGCACTATGAAAATTAACAAGTGTAGAAAGAAGTTACTTAAGCAAGTAAACGAGCAGGTATACGTATGTATTGCTATTGAATTGTACTAGGCGCTGCGTATTTCTGCGTTTCTTCCAACAAAAACAAAACAAAACTTTTAGAATGAACTTTCTGTGACTAAATTCATTCAATTAACCAATATCGGCTCGGCTGTGTTCAATTTAAACATGGCCGACACGAAACGTCAAGCCTGTCAAACAATTTACGCGCGCTTTTTTTGAATTTTTTTTTCGCAATTCGCAATCGCATTCGCATTCGCGAATGTGAAAAATCCAACATTCGTTACATCACTAGTATGCACAGAGGATAGGGGTATGTTCTGATGCTTTTCTGGAGCTTTTCTCATTTTCTACCTTTGAGTTGGTGTCCCAGGGTTTGAACTAATTAATGGACTTCCATGGCGGCTCGTAGATGGTGAACTAGTCACTAAATTGGCTAATTGACGACTCTGTTTACGAGGAAGAGCCTTTCCTGCTTTGCGCAAGTGTTCCGAGATTGCTTGTTTGAAGACGAACAGAGATAAATTGAACTCTTCGTTTAGTCTTCGCCACAAAATCCACGCATTTACAACGCATAAATCAATCATATGGAAAAAAAAAACGACGGGTAGCACTCCGGGAGTGCCGGCAGAAGTGAAAACTTGAATATTAACGTTGTGCATTTTTGATATTTTGGAATGGTTAGAGAATAATTTTGTACGAATTGCTTTCATTATCAGTATAAAAGTACTATTATTTATGTGGTGGAATACAATATTCATTTATTGCGCTATCGTACACAAACATGACAATTTATATTACATACACACACGAACATTCGCGCAAGCTCCTTGCGCCGCCTGTCCTCTCTCTATCCGTCTTACGAATTTTCAATCAGGTCACGTGACCTGACGCGAGTTTATACGTCCTCTCTCCATCCGTCTTACGAATTTTCGATCAGGTCACGTGACCTGACGCGAGTTTATACTTTTTTACCCATTCCAAAAAAGTACACAGCGCCGCTAAAGAAGTTTTCACTTCAAAAATTCTTTTATACCACTTCTTTGATCTCAAGTGAATCCTGTAAAATCCCAGAATTGAATCAAGTAAGTCCACGCCTCCCATATTACTATTATAGATTTCAACAACTTGTGGACAGTCTATTTCTTTTTATTGGTGGTCTTTGCGGCAATATATTTGCTTTTTTGTGACTACCAACGAATGTTGAAAGCATATTCACAGGTTTGTTGTCCAACCAAGTTACTAAACCTAGTTGAATTGTATCCATTGCAGCAGTCTTTTCAATCATATGGCCTCTTCCTCCTTTTTAACTCTTATTCGGGAGGCATTTGAGCATTTGGCACTCGGTTCAATCGCACGGTACCGGAATGGCAAAAGACCATTCTGAGTTAGATATACCTGTAATTTAGGACTATTGTACCAATTATCAAAAAAGACATTGTGATTCTACATTCTACCGATTGCATTAAACGAGTCACAACATTGCCACTAACTCCAAGGTCAGGTGCGCCAACAGGAACTTTGTTGCTTTGCTCGCCAGCAAATAACTCAAAGTCATAGCTAAATCCTGAGACTCCACTCAAAACTTGGTTTTTATAACCCCATTTAACCGGCTTCGCTGGGTTATACTGTTTGAGCTCGTGTCTGCCTTTTGTTGGTATCATTTGTTCATCTACCGCCAAATATTCTTCCCTGGGAACTACCAAAAGGCGCTGTCGAATTCTCTCTATCAGAGAACAAACTTCGAATAGCTTATCGTGTCCTTCTTTACCAATTAGAATAATTTTTGAATTGTCGTTGAAATGTAAGGAGCGCTTTATTGTTTCCCATCTGTTGCATGTCATTAGATCATATACTTGAGGCTGCCCTATGTCCGGATTCCAGTAAAGTCTTGATGCCGGTAATTTCACCAATGACATAAAAATTACTATACCAATAAATTTTTCCATCTCTTCTCTCGTGACATGGGCTGGCTTGTTCACATTATCTTGAATAGCTTTCAAATTGGATTGTTCTACTATCATTGTTATTAACTCGTCAGTAAATAGATACATGAAGAAATCGGCTGGCGAATTTAGCTGTTTTATATCGTCAGGAAGTTCAACATCTACAGTGAAAGTGTAACGATCCGGATTATAAGAAGGCAAATGTTCAGTTGGCCAGTTTATTCTAGCGGTAGGGTCTTTACGACGACTGTTTTTCTTGGTCTTGGATGTTGAGGGTAAATTTGATAAGAGAACGTCGTCTTCGTCTAAAAAAATTATCTGCATGGAGGATGTATGTAGTATGTCGGTGTCGGAATCGGAAGCCAAATCATCATCGCTAAGGCCATGCTCAGGGATCGCGTTAGTATGCCTATTATTATATGTATGCCATTAAAGCGTGCAGGGTCCACTCTAGCAACAAGAAAGAAAAGGATAGTTTAGCATAAAGAAAACTCAAAGGAAATTGAAAAGAAACCATATTTTCGTGCTTAATTATTAATCATGCTTGAATGCATACGAAGCCAGATATGGTTCCGAAACAATTGGTGTTGAAAATAGGTGAAATCGAATAGAAAGTGAAAATCTATTACAGGGCATACAAACTAGAAGCTATGACACACAACAAAATATTTTTTTCACTCGAAAAACTCACCTTTTTATTTTTATATCTTTTTGCAATGTTGAGCGTCGCACGTGCACATAAACATTCACTGACAATGTCTGGAAAAGTGAGGTTATATCCAAGTGGCATGCGACCATAGACAAAATAGTTGCGTTTTGTTATTGCTAATGATATGACAAACACACCCCATTAGGATCTATACGTCATTTTTTTATTTATTAAGAATAAATTAACTGTAAACATGACGGGACATTCCTAAACCTTTTTATACTTAGCTGTTTCAAGCTTATCTGCGAGGTTTTCACCGAATAGGTATTTTTCACGTTTGGCTTCGGAAATAGTCTTATTCATATCGGCGTTAATAGAAAAGATTACAAACCCGCGACGTGTTTTTGTGCTATCAGGTGGCTGTCACATAATAAATAACCTACATGCATCACTTACGTGTTTCAGTGTTTTTGCATGATTTTCTTTACAAATTAGTAATTCAATAACTTGTTTTAAAGCTGCTATTGCAATAAAAAGTAATTTTGGTTGGACATTAGTGTCTGTTCACTTTTTCCGGGATATCTTTGCCCTCCTGGTTGCTTTATCCAAATCACGTCGGGGTCACTATAAATATTTTTGACTCTTCAATAAGTGTGACTTCTTTTAGGTAGATAACGTTTATTTTTCTTTTACAACAATTATTTATATGTATAACAAATCTTCAAATAAGCATAAGTAGAAAACTCAAGGCAGCGTTTGAACGGTGCCGTGAAAGCGCTGCCCTTTAAGCTGCGCTTCAAGCCGTTAACGAAAGTTAAAGTAAGTATACTCGTAATACTCGTAGAACACATATGTCCTCCTCACGCGCCCTGACCCCTCCCTCCGCTATCTAGGCATCTGGCGAGCGTATACAGGAGTAAATACTTGCTTTACAAACACAAGAGTAAGTAAATAGTTATATACTCGTATTTCATTTTAACCCTACAAGGAAGGATTTTTTAATTTTGTCCAGTAAAATTATATATGATTCTAAGTATGATCAGACCCCTGGAAAAATAATAAAAATTAACCCTCGTTAACTAAACTGTTTTCATTGTTTCATAATAACTACACCTTCGTCGAGCGGACTACGCAATAAAAGACTGAAATATAATCAAACATATTTATTTGAGGTAGGAACTTGTTACATGGCACAAAAGTAAAGTTTATAATTAACAAATTAGATACAAATAACTATAATTATATCAGTCTACACAATGACTACACATATAAACATTGTGCGGGCTACAAATAGCCTTTCTACATCTGGTGCAACGGTGTTTGGTCATTCTCCGAGGCTTTGATGGACACAGGTAACAAATTTTACGCGCATTGAACATAGATGGAACTGGAGCTTCTACTGTAGAAGATTCACCAAAAATATCCTCAATCATGACCCTTAAATTACGTCTCAAACTCACGGTCTGTAATCGTTGTCGCAGCCAGGGCTCAATGAGTTGATATCCTAACTAATAAAACGAACGAGTTGCCGGTTGAGAATAGACAATCTTTTATTTCTATATTTAGCTATGGTACATTATCACACTAGTATCCACTTAAAACAACTAGATGGCGTTAGTAGAAAGTAAACTACTATTATTTTGATACACGAGTAACTAAACATATTTTAACAGCACCAGTTATCAAAATAATCCATATCAGTCACATAACAAAATCAAAACAATCAACTTGACCTTGACATTTTTTAGACATTTTGCATTCCCAATAATTTAATAAAATAATTATGTTTGGCCCCACTTAGACTTTTTGTAAATATATCAGCAGGCATCTCAGATGTTGACAGATAATCAATTTTAACAAGGTTATTAGAAACTACTTCACGTATAAAATGGTAGCGCACATCTATGTGCTTAGTTCGTTTGTGAAATAAAGGGTTCTCCGTCAGCCTCTGAGCTCCCTGGTTATCATTGTAAATTACTACAGTATAGTTACAATCAACAATATCTGATAGTAGACTTTTTAAATAAATTGCCTGTTTACATGCCTCAGCAATGGCCATGTATTCGGCTTCAGTACTAGATAATGCTACAGTTTGTTGCTTCCTGCATTCATAGGATATTACACAGCCTGACAATTTAAAACAAGATCCTGTGTAGGATTTCCTATCAGCATCTACAAAACCTTCCAAATTAAAGGTGTCTTTAGTAAACTTCAAACCATAACACTTAGTTTTTTGTAAATATTTTAGTATTCTTTTGGCATGATGCCAATGAACTGAACTAAAACAATTATTAAATTGGCTAAGATAGCTTACACTATATGATATATCTGGACGTGTCAATACTGACAAATACATAAGTATTCCTATAAGCTGCTGATAGGGAAACTGTTTGTCAACACATTATGCCTTATCTAATTTTAAATTACATTCCATTGGTGTATCTTTAGTATTACAATCATTCATATAAAACTTTTTAAGAATTTGTTTTACAAATTGTTCCTGATCAATGGAGATACAATTATTTTCATATTTTACTCGCATGCCTAAACACCTTTTTAACTGACCTAAGTCTTTAATTTTAAATTTTGACATAAGCTTTTCCTTTAAATCATTAGTCATAGTCTTACTATTAGAAAAAATGAAAAAATCATCAACAAATATTGCAATGATAGTCTGCTCATTTTTACATTTCTTACTATACAAACAGGGTTCTGAAACTGACTTTATATAATCCACACCTATCAAAAAAATATTTATTCTGGCATTCCATTGCCTAGCTGACTGCTTCAAACCATAAACTGCCTTTTAAAGTTTAAGAATGCAATTACTTGGACAATTTAAACTAGGAGGTGCTTGCATGTACACATTTTCTGAGAACTGGTGAGTAAGTCTCGTTGAAATCAACTCCATGCTTCTGAGTGTAACCTTTCGCCACAAGTCTACCTCTATATCTGACACTGTTATTGTTTTCTGGCTTTATCTTGAACACCCATTTGCACTGTACTACTCTATCTACCTCCTCTTGGCTAACAATCTCCCAAGCTTGGTTGTCTTCAAACGCTTGAAGTTCATCGGACATAGCCTGCAGCCATTTGTCTTTCTCTGGACCGTTTGTAGCTTCATAATAAGTTATGTCTTCAGCCCAAGACTCTCGATCATCTGAAACACAAAGGTTTGTAAAACCATACCTTTCAGGAGGTTTTCTGATACGTTTTTCCACTAATTGAGGCTCTTAATTTTCAGATAGATCATCTTCTTCAGATAATGTCCGATAAGATTCTCCTTCAGTTGAAGTTGTACTTTTATCTGAATCATGTACATAAGTAGAATCGTTCTGATTAGTCAATGATACTGAACTTTTCTCTTTTATTGATTGCTGTTTTTCTATCTGTCCTTCTTTTATCTCTAGCTGAGTTGTATCTTGCTCCATTACAATGACATCTCTGCTGGTACATATATTTCTTGTTTGTGGGTTATATAATCTATAACCTTTTATATTCTCTGGGTATCCCACTAATATGTATTGAACAGCTTTCTTGTCCCATTTTAATCTTTCATTTTTAGGAACATGCATCATTACTGGGCTCCCAAATATTCTGACATAACTGAGATCAGGCTTTTGTCCTGTCCATACTTCAATCGGTGTCTTTTGGTCTAAACTTGAAGCTGGCGACCTATTTTTTAAGTATCCTGCCGTGTTAACTGCTTCTCCCCAAAAACTTTTATCCGGTTTAGCCTCGAACAATAAACATCTTGCACGTTTAACAATGGTCCTGTTGAAACGCTCGCTGAGACCATTTTGTTCCGGAGTGTATGGGTTTGTCTTCTGATGAATTATTCCATTATCTTTCAGATAATTTTCCATCATATCTGAACAGAACTCCCCTCCATTGTCAGTTTTCAATGTTTTTATCTTTGTTCCTTTTTGATTCTCAACTATTTTTTGAAATTCCTTGAAATACTGTAGAGTCTGATTCTTCTCCTTTATAAAGTATACAAATGCCATCTTGCTAGCATCAAACAACAGAAAATATCTTGCCTGTCCAATCGATCGAACCTCCATAGGCCCACACAGATCTGAGTGAACTAGCACTTCTGTACTTCTGTGGTTTTGTAATTTGAACGGTAAACGACTCTATTTCCCCTCACAACATACTTGGCAATTGGATTTCTGAATATCAGCCTTCATATCAAATGATATTCCATCTACAGCACCATTTTTCATCTTCTGCAAATCATTACTATCGATGTGTCCTAACCTTCTATGCTACTGTTTTGCATCTGTAGTTTGTACTGCTGCCACCAACACTTTCTCTGACTTTATAGTATTTAACTTATACACACCGTTCTGTAAATTTACTATTCCGATAAGCTCATTCCTTTGATTATGTATATAACACACATCACTTTTGAAAGTAACTTTGTTTCCTCTTGCAATTAATTGGCTTACTGATAACAAATTTGTGGTTAGATTAGGTATGTATAAAATGTTGTTAACTGTAATGTGAAACTGAGAATTATTCACAAGTGTAGTAATCTGTGTATCTCCAGCATACATCACTGGCACGGTCATATTATTTGCAACAATAATTTCCTTCATATCGTGTACTTTTCTCAATTTCAATAAGTTCTCTTTGCATGACGTCATATGAGCACAAGCCCCGAGTCGATATACCAATCTTCCTTATTAAATTTACTGTTGAAAAATGCGGCACTAAATGCATTTACCTGCTTTTCTTTCAGTTCGGGACACTCATTTTTAAAGTGGCCAATTTTCTTGCACGTATAGCATTTTATAACTTTTTTTACATTTGACGTAAAATTTGACGTTTGTTTCGCGCCTTTTGTATTGAAATGTTGACCTACCTTATATTTTTGCTTCGTCCATAATGCAACTGCCGAGTCATGGTCATCGATCTCAGAACTCATATCAAGCAATTTTGTTTAAATGACATCAGCATTTATGGCAATGCCGGAATGTTCTATTGCCATAATCATTGGGGCAAACTTTTCAGGCAGCCCCGCCAACAGCAATGAGCCGATCCATTCCTCGTTTATTTCAAATCCCGTGCCTTTTAGTCTTTGTGCAGTTTCCACTATCTGACTTACATAACTTGTCATGGATTCACAATTATCAAGTCGAATTGATATCAATGTGCGAAGTAGACTGATTTTTCTTGTGAAGCCGTTGTCATCAAATAACTTCTGTAGTTTCTGCCACAAGTACCTGACTTTAGTTTCATTTTTGATGTGCACATATAACTTAGGATCAATCGTCATGATTAGTTTTGCTTTCGCTTTTCTGTCTTCTATATCACTTAAATCGACAGAAATGGCGTCGATGTCTATACCTTCCAAGATCAGAAAAATTCTTGCCGCAAACGCCCAATCGTCGTAATTTTCGCGTCCTTTTAACTTTGGCACATTTACCAAATAACTGCCTGATGACATTATAACTTATTTTTGATACACGATATGAAATTATAGTAAAAATTATTTTAACTGGGCCCATAACCTAATAAAACAAACGAGTTGCCGGTTGAGAATAGACAATCTTTTATTTCTATATTTAGCTATAGTACATTATCACACTAGTATCCACTTAAAACAACTAGATGGCGTTAGTAAGTAAACTACTATTATTTTGATACACGAGTAACTAAACATATTTTAACACTAACTTCATTACAAAATAACGCCGACTCATTGGTTTTTTCTTATTCCTCACCTTGTTTGACACGTAAATAGCATAAGCATTGATTGAAGATAGATTCAGCATGTTATAGAAGATACATATAAGCTCATATAGTCTTCAATTGCGAAATAAAAGAAATTAATATGTGTTGCTCTGTAAACAAAGAGTTTTATTGTTAACCCAATACTTATAAATAATTAACACTAATATACAACATACAACCTATTACCCAAACACATACCTGTAAACAAAGAAACGACATATCAAGTTTATTATTTCCCACTTCACAATTCCTTTCTTTTAAGTAGTTTGCTCTTATTAACAAATTTTAATATTCCAAACATACATTAGCACAAATCTCAATATTTTTATCTTCCACAGTATAAATCAAACAATTAGCATAGACTATATAATAAACTAGTGGCGATACAGTTTAGGCGGCAAAATTCAAGTTAAGAAAATACAGCAATGAATTTTCTTTACATCTCCTATGGGGAAGAAAATGGTCAGGGGTAGATTTTCTTTCAATGCGTCCCACTACTTTATCCCGTTTCTTCATCCTCTTGGGTGCTGGGTATTGGAATCAGTTTTGTAATATGAAATAGGTTTGACTCTGTTTTTTTATGACCTGTTTCAATTCTGTATATTGATTTTGAAATTCTTTCAATAATCTGAAATGGTCCAATTTTCAGTTCCTCAAGTTTTTTCCTATTTAACCTGTTTCCGTTCTCTACAAAAACCCTATCTCCAACTTTAAATTCATGGCATGTTCTATTTTTATCAAAGATTTTTTTGTTGTAGTTGTGTGATTTTATTGTATTCTGAAGTGCTATATTCCTATCCTTAATCCAGTCATTATGTGTTTTTTTTTGTTTCAATTCTTTCGGTAAAATATTGACATCCATACCATACAATAGATAACTTGGTGAGAAACCAGTTACTGAGTGATAGGTCTCATTATATTTCAACACACATTCATGAGCTATTGTTGTCCATGCTCTCTTAGTTCCATGTTCATTAGTTTTGCATCGGATTTTATTTATTATAGTTTGGTTTAACCTCTCATTGAGACCATTTGAGAATGGTGAATTTACTGCAGTAAATACCAAAGTTATCTGTTTGTTTTTTAGGAAATTTTTAAATTCTTTTGAATTTATACCAGGGTATTGATCGGTGAGTAGCATGCCAATATCTTCTGTTTCTGATATGGTAGCAAGTAATTTAATGAAATCATTTGAACCTTGAGTTTTCGATGTTCGGATAAATGCGTGTCTAGTAAAGTGGTCCACTAACAGATGCAAATATTTTTTTGTGGATCTTGATCCTCCAAATCCTCCTATTGTATCTATGGACATTATTTCAAACGGTTTCGTGGCAGGACCCAGATGAGACATAAGTCCAAACTTTGCCTGTCCTCTTCATTTATTTCTTATACAAACATCACACTGTTTACATACATTTTTTATATTTTTTATTAAATTTCTTGCAGTATAATGCGGACTAATTGTCTTTACCATTTGTTTTATTCCAATATGACAAATATTCCTGTGTATCTCTTTTAATAATTTAATACTGAATTCTTCAGACAAAATATTTTTTTCTTTGTTTCCATTTGTTTTATAATATAATAATAATAATAATAATAATAATCTCTTTATTGTACACCATATTACTTAAAAAGGTAACACAAAACTAGGAAGTACAATTGGCGGCCTTATCGCCTAAAGGCAATCTCTTCCAGGCAACCATGGGATGGAAAGAAAGACGTGGAAAGTATAGGGTAGTCCCTGGTGTATGAAAATTGGTTAGAAAAATAAGTATATAAATACATACTATATAAGCTAACAGTAACAAATTGTGGATGAATAAATAAATAAATAGAGATATTATTAAATAGCCATAATATTAATTAATAGATACTCCATACTTACTCAAATGGAATTTACGACCCAATTGAGAACAAGGTCGGTTCACAGGTCGTTGAGGTCTCCCAGATAGTATGCCTTCACCCGTATCTTAAAAGAAGCTAAAGTCTGCGCACGTCTTATCGTCACCGGTAAGGCGTTCCACAACCGAACTGCCTGGACAGTGAAGGAGTGGTCGAGAAATTTTGTACTATGTCCAGGCATTCTCAATTTCAGGTTCTCCGACGATCTCAACAATCTAGGGTTTGTGTCTTGCAGAAAGGTGAACCGTGATTTAAGGTAACGTGGAGTAAGAGTATTGAATAGGATAGTATAAAGAAGAGAAAGAATATGAGCATTCCGGCGAAGGCGGATAGGTAACCATTTAAGCTGTTTGCGATAATCGGAGACATGATCATATTTGCGTAATCCAAATATAAATCTTATACAGAGATTTTGGAGTCTCTCAAGCTTATTCAATTGGTCTTCATTGAGATCTAGATAACTGGCATCAGCATAATCGAGGATAGGGAAAAGAAGGGATTGTGTAAGAGCAATCTTGGTTGATAAAGGAAGAAAATTGCGTAATCTGCGCAAAGACCCTGCAGCAGCAAACATTTTACGACTCAGCTCTTGTAGCTGAGGACCCCAGGATAAAGTACTATCGATGTAAATCCCCAAGTTCTTCACCTTGTCACTGTACGGTATCAATGTGCCATTACAAGTGATTCGAGGCAGTCCCGTCCAATCAATTTTAGAGATCATTCGCGAGCTCCCAATAACTATCACCTGAGTCTTGGATGGATTTATTTTCAGGCCGTGGGTGCTGCTCCACTTACATATTTTGTCCAGATCAACATTAATGGTGTTAATAGCATTAGTCATATTGTTCAGTGTTGCCCTGGTATAAATTTGGAGATCATCTGCGTATAGGTGGTAGGAAGAAGATAGATCATTTGTGATGGTGTTTATAAAAACAGAAAAAAGTAGGGGAGAGAGCACGCCGCCTTGCGGTACACCGACTGTAGTATTACACCAAGAAGAAACGGTGTTTTCAATACTAATGCGCTGCCGGCGACCACACAGGTATTTGTGAAACCAGTCAATTGCGGTTGGAGATATGTTGAGAGAACGCAGCATACACAGCAGAACATCGAAGTCAACGGTGTTGAACGCGTTGCTGAAGTCTAGGAGTGTTAGAACGGTTAGCTCACCATTCTCCATGGCAGATCTTATGTCCTCTGTGATTTTTACAAGAGTGGTAGTGGTGCTGTGACCGGGTCGAAAGCCAGACTGGAAAGGATTCAGTAGTAGGTTTGTGGATAGGAAATTCGACAGTTGACTATGGATAAGACGTTCAAGGACCTTGGAGAGAAAAGGGAGAATAGAGATAGGACGGTAATCGGAAAAGCATCCGGGATTTTTCTTTTTAGGAATGGGTATAATTTCAGCGTCCTTCCAAGACTTTGGGAATACACAATAGGAGATTGAATAGTTGAGGATATGGCAGATTACAGGAAGAATTTCATTAAGGATTGGGAGGATCATATTGCGGCTTAGACAATCAGAACCCACTGCGTTCGAATTTATGGATACTATGCTCTTCTCAACTTATTTTGTTTATTAATAATTTTTTTAGGATTCTTCTTTATTTCTTCATTATTGTACTGATCTGTTAAAATATCTTGTAGGCTAATTAAGTTTACAATTTTTAATTGTTCATCATTATTTTCATTTGATTCCAAAACGGGGTTCCTATTGAGACAATCTGCTGCTAAGTTTTTCTTTCCTGGTGAATATTTTATATTAAAATCATATTGTGATAGATAGAATGTCAAGTCCACTAGTTCTTCATCGGTCCTTGACTTCAAGTTCATGTTTTCTAGTGGCTTATGGTCAGAATAAACTATAAATGGTTTTCCAATCAGCCAATAATGCCAATATTTCTTTGATGGCCAAGCACTCCAAGTATATGGCTTTCTTTTTTCTTTGAGCTTGATTCAGTTTTTTAGAAAAGTAAGCGACTGGTTTTTCTTTTCCATTTGTTTGTATCTGTTTTAAAATTGCTCCAACATCCTTCCATAGAAGCATCTGTGTAAATGTTAATGGGTAAATTTCTATCAAATATTTCTAAAACTGGTTGTGAGCAAAGAAGGTGTTTTATTTTTTCAAATGATTCTTGACATTAGTCAGACCAAATAAATGGTTGATTCTTTCTAAGTAAATTATGTAATGGATCTAATATTATGGCACTCCTTGGTATATATTCATTATAGAAATTTATTTTCCCCAGAAACTGTCTTACATTTCTTTGTGTTTTCGGAATATGGATTTTTTTTATTGATATTAGATTATCTTTCATGGGTTTGATAGAATTATTTTCTATTATATGGCCCAGGTATTTTACACTGTCTGAGGCAAATGTACACTTTTTAAATTTTAATCTGAATCCTTCTGTTTTAATTGCTTCTAATAGTTGTGTTAGGTGATAGATATGTTGATTAAACGAATTTGAGAATATGAGGATGTCATCTATGTAATTTACAGCAAAAATTGTAAGTTTATGTTTTCTTAATATGTTACTAAGTATCCTCTGGAAAATTGCCGGAGAAGTTTTCAAACCAAATGGGAGGCATGTCCACTGGAAATGTCCCTCTTGTGTTACAAATCCTGTCTTATTTCTGTATTCTATGGGGACCAAAATGCAGAGTTTATATCAAGAGTAGAGAAAAAATTGCAATTCCTTGTCTTTGTGATTAGATCTTCTATAATAGGAAATGGTTGCGCTTCTGGAACAACTATTTTGTTCAAGTCCCTAAAATCTATGCATAGTCTAGATCTTTTGTTTTCTTCTTTTTTATAGGCTAATGTTACAGGTGCAGCAAATGGACTGTAAGATTCTTCAATAAGTTTATGGTCTAATAATTTTGCAATCTGTTCCTCTATTTCTTTTTTATCATACACAGTGCATCTGTAGGGCCGTTTACTACAATACTTGTCTATTAATAGGTCCTATTCTAGCTTCATATCCTTTTACAGTTCCAACATCATATTTATTCTTTGCAAAAATTGAACTATAATTCTTAATCAATTTATTTATTTCTAATCTCTGATATTTATTTAAATGGTTTATATGTATATCAAATTCTTCTTCATTTACATGTTCATTAAAATTAATATTGTAATCTTCTGGTTTATTTTTATTATTTATATTATTATCTTCTATATTTTCTTGATTTAAACTTTTTTTCTGAGTGATTTTTAAATCTTCATTTTGTACCAACTTGAACATTTGTATCATGTCTAATCCTATCAAAAAATCATACTTGAAATTTTGTTCATCGACAATATATATATCCACTTGATTTTCTATATCAAGTATTTTAATTTTTAATTTTGCTAAACCACTTGTCTTTTTGACACCATTAATAGTCACTAAACTTGCTTCATTAATACTGTATCTTCTTCCATGTAGTTTTATTAACTTTGAATTAATCAGTGAAACATTTAATCCGGAGTCATATACTCCGTGGACTTCCAAAGTACAAGGTGTCTCAAAAGAAATTTCATATTTAGTGGATTGATTAAAAAAAAAGGAAGCGGTATATAGAAAAAATGTTTATTTATTGTTAAAATACACTTTTTGGGAATTCATTTCTTAAAAATAATATCGTCTAAATGTAAACCCTCACGTTGTTGGCACTCATTTAATCGAACAGTAAAATTACTTATGACTGCTCGACAGGTGGAGTGAGGGATGGCTGCCATTTCGTGACGGATATTTTCTTTCAAATGCGCCAGTGAAGTTGGTTTATTGGCGTAAACTTTAGATTTAAGATGACCCCATAGGAAAAAGTCCATAGGGGTTAAATCTAGGCTACGTGGAGGCCAATTTATGTCACCTCTCCGGGAGATCAATTTTCCTGAGAAAATTTCACGAACACGTGGCAGAGATATATTGGACGTGTGTGAAGTTGCTCCGTCCTGTTGAAACCATGTTCTTTGGTTATAGCCAGGAAAGTTTTGCAGTTCAGGTACCAAGAAGTTGTCTAACATCTCCACATAACGCTCTGAATTCACTGTAACTGTACGCCCCATTTCGTCTTCAAAAAAGTAAGGGCCGATAATTCCTCGCGCCGACATGGCAGCCCATACGGTCACTTTAGGCGAGTGTAGGGGTTTCTGATGTTTGCGTTTCGGATTGACTGAACTCCAGTAGCGGCAGTTTTGCTTATTTACGTGGCCATTAAGATGAAAATGAGCTTCATTCGAAAACAAAATGTTGGTAAACGTTGAAAATCGCTCAATCATCTGATTTACGAAATTAAGCCTCTGACCGGCATCTTGGGGCTTTAATTCTTGCACCAATTGAATTTTGTAGGGGTGCAGCTTTAGATTTTTGTGCATAATGCGATGTAATGATGATCTATGCACATTTAAAGCACTCGCGCGCTTCCGAATTGAAAGGCTCGGGTCGTCACGTACAGATTGATTAACACTCTCCACGTTTTCTACCGCTCTTGATGACCTAGGTCGCCCGGATTTTGATTTATCCAGCGTTGATCTCTTGAATCTTTCCTTCATTTCTACTGTTTCCTCTTAAGTTCACATATTTTTTTGTAGTAGACAAATTATTTTTATTTATTAAATATTCTAACTTTCTCAGTTCGTTAAAAAGGTCAACTGTTTCTTTCAGCATCTCTCTATCAATCCTGTTCAGGACATGTTCTGGCAAACCGGTAGCAATAAGGTCTATGAGAGTACCTGTATCAATTGAGTTTCTCATCTCTAGTAGCAGTTTTTCTTTTCTTATGGCATAGTCTATTAACAATCCATCTTTATATCTGAATAATAAGGCATAAGTTGTTTGGTTCCAACCTTTGTTAGTAAACGATTCACAAAATGTTTTTCTCCATATTGCCCATTCCGAGTCTAGGGTCAATTTAATAATCATTGAACTTCGGTCATTGTTATCCAAACTTTTAGGGTTTGGTGTCTTTTCTTTAAGCTGTTTTTTACCTTAGTAAACACAGGTGTTTTAGTTAGTTCCTTGTGAAAAGTAATAGATTGAAGCTCTTCCGGTACTGCGTACACTTTATTTTCACTCGTAGCTATTGAGATTATACCGTGTATATTGGTTTTGACATCAGTTCCCGGAATTATGGCAAAAGTAAAACGTAATTTTTCCATCTTCAATGTTTTCTTGAAGCTTTTCATAAACAATTACGTCGTTTTATAAGCTCATATAGTCTTCAATTTTGAAATAAAAGAAATTAATATGTGTTGCTCTGTAAACAAAGAGTTTTATTGTTAACCCAATACTTATAAATAATTAACACTAATATACAACATACAACCTATTACCCAAACACATACCTGTAAACAAAGAAACGACATATCAAGTTTATTATTTCCCACTTCACAATTCCTTTCTTTTAAGTAGTTTGCTCTTATTAACAAATTTTAATATTCCAAACATACATTAGCACAAATCTCCATATTTTTATCTTCCACAGTATAAATCAAACAATTAGCATAGACTATATAATAAACTAGTGGCGATACAGTTTAGGCGGCAAAATTCAAATTAAGAAAATACAGCAATGAATTTTCTTTACATACATATAGGCCATCTCATGGTTTTTCGATTTGTGCTCATATTTGGACACATTTGGTCAACAGTGTCCACTGCCCATTTCGTGCTACTCGTATTATAAAAATAAATTATTTCCGATTTGCCGGTTGTTTCATTAATGCTAGGTTGGTCATGAATGGTTGACAATAGAAAAACAATTTTGTTGGCCTTGGCTTTGAATGAAACTAATGTCTTATCACCATCGTAACAAAACATCGAAGTACCGATAGAGCGAGATTTGAAATTTTTAATGTTTTTCGGAATTTCACGTTTATTGCTTCTCAATGTTCCCACTAAAGTCAAGTTATATGGTGAAACCAGTAACTCATCAGCCAGAGATACAGACGTGAACCAGTTGTCCTTTGTTATGTTACGATTGGAGCCATGAAGAGTGGAAGTTATTTCTTTTATAAAAAATGAAGCCAATGGTTGCTTCTGCGGCTCAGTTCCTTTTCCTAGGTATGGTTTGCAATTTATGATGTATTTACTATTAACGTCAGCAGCCATAACAAGTTTTATTCCATATTTGTTAGGTTTGTTTGGGATATACATTCTAAAAGGACACCTACCGCGAAATCCAACAAGCTGTTCGTCCACGGTTATGTATGATCACGGTGTATACCACTTTATAAAATTATCAATCAATTTTTGCCACAGTTCTCGTATGTGTGTAAACTTGTCGACTGATTTTCTTTCATCTCTTCAAAACGAAGACATTTTATAAGACAATTGAATCTTTCAGCGCTCATACAGGCCTTGAAAATAGTGCCCGATCTCTGAGTATTGAAAAACATACGAGTCGGCAAGTGATTGCTTTTCACAGCTGCTGAATTAAATAGTAAACCAAGTAGAGCTCTCATTTCTGTAAAATCAGTCTGACCAGCTGACTCAGCTTTGACCTCCGGATTAAGTTTAGGTGCGTCAATTTAGTGGCAATTCGACGGAGGTAAGTACTTGTCCATTAGCTCTTTGCGGACTTCTTTAGACAGTCCACAAATGGCTATATATTCAAGCCGAACAGCAAGATCTGGTTGAATTTTGTTGCCATAGGCAATAATTTTGTTTTTTTTTAGTTGAGAGGGGTCGTCTCCTAAAATTTTAATGAGGTTTTCGTCCATTTCAGATGACATACAAGGTAGTTCTGCTGAAGTGACTAATGGCAGTGGAGCGATAGGGATGCTTGTTAACGGTTGCGGGTCACTAGCAGCACTTGTCGAAGGCTGGGGCTCGACGGTAAAATAGGATGGTGGTAGAGGCCCGGCTATCTCCCCTGCGTAGGTACTCACGTCTGGAACAGCAAGGTTCCATTCTCAGTGGCAGAGTAATAAAGTGACATTCCCATGAAATGCCCGCATTATATTATTTAAGTGTCAATATAGCAAAGTAATATTCCCATTGAATACTCGCAATTGCTATTGTACACTGATTTGCCATGATTTTCTTTTTTATGTGAAAAATGTGGGTATCCACATTGATAACCCACATTGTCCGTCTTGATATTTTTTATAATATTATCATAGTAATAATGGCAAAGTGATATTCCCAATGAATATCCGCAATGCTATTTTCGTACAATAAGTGATAATCCAAATGGATATCCGCAATATTGTTATTGACATGCAATTTCTTACGTGAAACTAGTGTTCGTCTAATAAAGTGATAATTCATTTAGTTATCCGCAGTATTATTTTTAACATTCGTGCATTGAATTTTTGTACTAATCTTGAATTGGTGACGGTTCCAGCGGGCGATAAGGGTCTGCGTGTGCGTGACCTCTGTAGAGGAGTAGCCGATACAGAACTTGACGAGTCCGATGATGAAGACTCCGAGCTTGATGATGATGAAGATCGATGTTTATGTTTGGCTCGCATTAGCATTTCGTTTAATTTTTGATTTTTTTTGCAATATATTCGTTATTGTCTGTGTTAAAACGTTTACGTTTTCCCATCTTTTTAGTTTTATAAGATGCTCGTCACAATCACACGAGCGAAGTGGCGGAGCACTGAAACGTGAATGATGGCCGACCGATGAGGCGAGAACGGGCGGCTAGTAAGAGAGACCAAAAAAAATGGAATGAGGAGGTAGAGAAAGATCGAATCTATCAAAAATCAGTGAAGATGGCGACACCGACATGTGTACTACAAGTGTTTATTACTAATCTAAGAGTACAAAACCCGAGCATATTGATATAAATACTACACTCTCCCCTACTTAATAAAAAAATTATAATGGTAATTTTACATTTTTAACTATCTAATTATTAAATATAACAATATCTAACAAAAATATCAAACCTCTATTGACTGTCCACATTTTAACAATTGATTGGTATGTCGCTTCCATTGTAATCCATCTACTTCAATTATATAAGTTGACCCTGGCACTAAAATTTCAATAACTTTACCCAAAGATCACTTCTTACCATTTTTACTTAAATCTTTGGCATAAATTTTTCACCAATAGTAATTTTTTTATAATATTGAAGTTAGCGGATAGCAGACAAAATAAAATTTCAGATAGGGATATCTACAAGCGAAATTAAGTTTTTCGAGTTTACCAAATTATAAATGGTTTGTCGTTGACTTACCTACAGGTGATAATAGAAAAATTTTTTTTTTGCTAATAAAAAAATTTTTACATTAAAAATTAAATTTTGGGAAACTCTCACCGTGTTTCCTATCGTTTCATAAATATGAAATTTTCATTTTTTTTTTTTTTTATTTTTTTTTTATTGAATAGTGGGCAAACGAGCATTTTTAGATCCAAAAAAGATGATTTCAGTTAGTTTTTTAAATTTAGCTTAGGGCATTCTGGGACGTGTATCTGCGAGTAAAATGATTATTATTAAAAAAAAAAACAGTTACCTTTTCGTCTTTGAAAAATCTAAAGGTTTTTGACGTGACAACGTCTTATAAATTGGTTTGCCGGGTGACACTTCAAGAAACTGCGTTACGCTCCGCTCACGTTATGCGCTCACAATGAGAGCGAGTGAGAGGCACGCGTCCCTTCCACTCGGGCATGGTTAGCCCGCCTAAGAGCGAGAGAGACAGACATAAAAAGTGAAAGGCACGCGTCGAATTATATTTAAAACGTTAAAATTAATGTTTTAAATATAATTCTTTGTATAAATAAATGTTTTAAATTGTTACTATTATTTCATCCTTCTTCCTACTATACGAATGAATATTCACATTAAAATTATTTTACCACTCAAAGTCGTTGTCAAGTAAAACTTTCGCCCGTATACCGACTTTACAGGCAACCAATTTTTTTGATTTCAAATTTGTTAGTCGGATCGTTAGATATCCTTAATTTTTTATTTTTTTGAAAATTTTGGTGCCGGATATCAAAGTAAAAAATAATCAAAATATGTCATGTTTTCATTTTTCACGAATCTAACGATGATTTATCTCGGTTTTTTTATTTTCTTATTTATTTCTTGAATATTCTTATTTTTTTATTTTTTTGAAAATTTTGGTCCGTTATATTAAAATCAAAAATGATGAGAAACACAAAAAAAAAAGTTTTTCATTTTCATTTTTAAAAAATCTGAAGATGATTTTTTTTGATCTTTATTTTTTTCATTTGTTCATTAAATATTTATATTTTTAAATTTTTTACAATTATTTTGACGGAAAATATCAGGTAAAGCATGAATTAATTTTTTTTTTAATTTAAAAAACATATGACGAAGCCAATTCAACTGAAAATAATTAGCCATGACTGAGGTAAGTACGGGGCGTGTTTGAATGTCGCGCCAAAAATTTTATTTCTGACAGGTGGCGTTATTTTTTCTTTTGAATTATTTAAACAACGAATCAAAAAACATAAATATTTTTTAGTAGTAAATACGTAACTATGTTCAAGTTTAATAATCTAAATATTTTTTATCAGATGATTCTTAACATTAGTGATGTATATAAGTGAGAATACATTGTGATTTATAACTTTTAATATCTTGATATCGTATTATCACAAGAACCATGACGTTCGATTACGAAGATCTGATATCTACATTAGTGAAAATCGTAAATAATTTTGAAGATGTGAAAATTGAACCATCAAAAAATAAATTCATTTTTCCACAACTACTTGAACACTATAAAATAAGAAAAAGAGGAGAAATTAAAAAATTTCGAACAACTCTATTTTGGGCATGGTGAAAAAATTATGATGGTTTTGTTGATAAATTTAACTCTCGACTACGATTTAAATTATTACGTCAATTGGTAGAATCTGAAAATAAAGAAGAAACTTGTGGATTAGACCAACTTACTCGAACATTGAGTACCACATCCATCTCAAATTCCGATTCATCTGAGGATGAGGAAGATTTAAATCTTCATGATCGGCGACTGAAAATTCATCACGATTATTTCCACTACAAAACAATAGAATTTTGTAAATCAAAATTTTTGTATCGAGGTAATTTTTCTCGGGATTTATTCCATTATGTTTTACGCCAAGAATTACCAAAGCTGGCTGGAATAAAATGCGTTTTAGTATTTCAAGGCTTAAAATCTAGTAAAAACAAAATTGGTGAATTTAGAGACTATGCGGTATGCCGCCAGCCCAAGTGCAATATGAGACTAAAATTTCGTGGACAAGACGTTGAATTTAATACTATTCTTAATATTTATGAAGCTAAAGACGAGCGTCAGCATACTGAGCCTTTGGTTTATGCGGCTAAAGGTGTTAATCGCGAAATTTAAAAGAAAAATTGGAACATGCAAAACCGAGCACAGTTCATCAGTCAGTTATAAATAAAATGGATTTAAATTTAGCTAGAGTAGATAAAAACTATGGGTTCGCTCATACATTACCAACGTTACAGAAAATTAGTTCGGAAGCCGCATGCGAAAATGATGAACATCAAGATAGTCACTGTACAGATATTTTTCTTCGTTTAAGCAAGTACAAATTTAAACATCCGTACATTAAACAATATGTTCCACCATTTACCATCTATTTATCAATCAAGTATCATTATTGCAAAATCATCCTAACATTAGTCTTCGTTTTGACGCTACAGGATCCGTTGTTAGGAAACCCTATCCTGAGTCAAAGAGAGTTTATTATTATGCGGGGATCATTAATATTGAGCATAAGTTATATCCATTATTAGAAATGATCACAAATAATCATACCGCTGAATCGATTGGGAATTTTTTGAAATTTTTTAAGTGAAATTGGGCTGAGGGTAATGTGAAATGGCCACCGTTTAAAGATGCCACTACTGACTGGTCTTGGGCAAGTATTAATGCTTTAATTCGCGAATTCAATAACTTATCAGTTCGTGAATATTTAAATGAAGTCCATCAAGCAATTATTTCTAATGAAATCCCCAAGCTTCCCCCGTATACGTTTGTTACCCCCATTTCATTCAAGGCAACTACAAAATTTTGAAAAAATGCTTGAGGTCAATATTTGTGATATTTTTATATCCTAAAGCGAATCAAGAGCTTTTTGATTCTCTCCAGTTCTTGTCTGATCTGCCCAATGCTCCTGAAATTCTCGATTCTGATGATGATGATTATGATGATGAAGATGATCCCGAAGATGTTATTGACAGTGAATTAGATGATGAATTGGACGATGAATCTGATAAGGGTAATGACCCTGAAAGTGAAAAAAGAAAAAAATCAGATCAGAAGACAACAGCGGCTTATAAGTCAAGCCCGTTTTATTTAGATGCTCTATTAGTAAAAAATGAAATTCAAGAAAAAGTTGAGCTTTTGAAAAAAGAAAATAAATTAAAAGATAATGCTTATTGCTGCAAGACTTTCGTCGAGTATGCAATGAAGCGAATCATTCCTTTCATTCCTCTCTGGTCACTGTCTGCACGGGAAGAGAAGAAGCACTCTTCTAATGCGTCCGTGGAAAACTTTTAAAAAAATGCCAAAATTGAAAAAAACATTACTGTCAAAGCTGGGCATTTCATAGATTAACGGTGGCAAGCAATTTCGAGTCGGTATAAAAATTAGATTTACCGATACCGAAAGTTAATATATTACGAAAGCGACGTGTTGTTATAAATGAACCGGATAACATGCAATCAGAGGAAGCATGGAATCGTGACAAGTCGAAACAAGCTCCAAGAGTTTCTTACCAAGAAGGAAAAAGGTTGAAACGAGCTATCGACAAGTCAAAAGTTCCTGATCTGATTTTTCATAACAACGGTACGACAAAAAATATTGATTATTATTATCATCCAAACTGCCCTCGTGAATATACCGTCGCTCTAACGAAGAGCCTCAATGATGATTCAGTTTTGAAATTGAACGGAGAAGATTACAATACTTTGTACAACAGAGGATGGCTCTTGAACTAGGGATGTTGCGGATGCCAATTTTTTGACATCCGCGGATGCAGATGCGGATGCGGATGTTTAAAATACTATAAAAATACAGTTTATGAATATCGAATTAAAACAATTACTTTATAAAGTACTTGTTAACATTTTATTAGGGAGCGTTCAAGTATTACGTAACGCAACTTTTGAAGATTTTTGAACCCCTCCTTCCCCCTGTAACGCATCGTAACGTTTTTCGAAACCCCAGAAATTGCGTTACGTAATACTCGACACTCCCTTCTATGTTCTAGAAACGTTTTTTTATTTTTTAGTTTTTCTTTAGCCGTTTTCCAAATTTCATTGACATTTTTTTTGTCACAGTTGCGCTGGCAAGTTAGTATGAGAGCCTTTATAGGCCGAGAACAGCTGATGATACAAATCTCCCTCTTTTGAGGACATTACAGTATGAACACTATGAACTCACTTTAATAACACCAACTGACTACAGCAATTTGCTTCTGCATAAACACTAACGAATACTAACAACGAAAACAATAAATAACGTACAATACAATCTAGGGATTCTCCTTGAAATATAAACGAAAAAGTTTGCCAACTTGTGAGAACAAATTACTAATGACGACCAGACTAATACAATCGAGGGATTCCCCGTAAAACGTAAACGAAAAGGGTTGCCAATTTGGGAGTTTTAATTCCCTAATTTTTTATTTATAAAAAGAAACAGTGTTACGTAACGTATTATAAGAAAGATCCCTTCCCGCCCCTGTAACGCATCGTAACGTTTTACGAAAACCCCTCTCCCCCCCAAATTGCGTTACGTAATACTTGAACGCTCCCTTATTGAAAATTAAATTAACTATAATGCTCTTATTTTTTTAAATTATGTAACAACAAATGTTCGTATTAGTAAATGAAGTTAAAAAGCGCATTATACTTAATAAAAAGTAATATTGCCGCCTTTTCTGATTCAAGGCGTTTACGGAGAGGAACATAAATTAAACCAACGCTATTAAACAGTTGTTCACTAGGAATACTGCTGCTTAAAAATCTTCGCGCGGAATCAGTAATTTTCATTATTATAGGCCCTTCGGCATTGGTATTAGGAGAACCAGGAAAAAATATTGTCAGTATTTATTATAATCAAAATGTTTGGTGTTTAATTGGTCATTAACACGTGCGAACGGCACTCACCATTCGCTAGCCCCGCCCAATTTCTTTCTTGTCGCAACTTGTATTACATTCTAATCCGCATGAACATCCGCATTGATTATTGCGGATGCAGATGCGGATGCAGATGTCCAAATCCATGCGGAAGCTCCGCATTTGCGGATGCGGATGCGAATATTCGCAACATCCCTATCTTGAACTTTACTATTGACTACTTTGCTACTGCATTAATTAAAAACTCGCCAGAACATTCAAAAACAGCTTATGTTATCTGTGAAAACAGCTCTAAAATTTTAAAAAATTCCGTAGATAATTTTAATCAGAACTTTTATCTCAATATGAAAAAACAATGGTCTCGTAAAACCCATCTATTTTTTCCGTGTCACGTTCAGAATTCTCATTGGATTCTTGTTTATGTCCAATTAAAAGAGAAATGGGTTTATTTATTAGATTCTGGTCAAATAAAGGAAGATCCCGAATTTTATGCAGCAAATTTTAAAAAAAAATTCAGTGCTGTTTTCCCCAGCAAAAACAAAAAGGATGATTGGCTTTTAAAAAATATGGTTTATCCATCTCAAGATGAAAAGGATGGTTTTAATTGCGGAATTTACGTAATCTATTTCATCGAACAAATCTTAAAAGGTATCATCTTTTATTCACTCATAATATTTTTTTTAAACATGAGATTAGTGTGATTAGTATGCTACGGTTGTTAAACTAATTTTATGTTTTCTTTTAGTCAGTATGTATAGTTGCTTAACGTTAATTATTCAATTTTTTTTAAGGGCATCGAATCATACCGTTGAAATTCAACCCCAACGAGTATAGAGAGCAGTTAAAAGTTAAATGCCTTGAGAATTCATTAGATGTTTCCGATTTGTGCCTCGTATGTGGACAAGGAGTATTTAGAAAAAAAATAAATTGGGTTTTATGTGAAAGCTGTCAGAGGTGGTCACATATCAGCTGTCTCAAACATTTGAAGAAAACTTACGAGGAGATTAAAAGTGAAGATTATAAATATAAATGTGATTCATGTAAGAAATGGTTCATGGAAGATTGTTAATAGACTAAAATTTCTGAAATACAGACTGAAAATTTTTTTCTTCCTGATTATACTCTTATTATTTTACGTGCCCAATACTTACCTTACTCGTTGATACCTTACCTCGGTCATAGCTAATTATTTTCAGTTGAATTGTCTTCATTACATGTTTTTTGCAGGATTATATGATTCATACATCACAAAATAACTAACAAAATAATTAGTGTTTTAGCAATTTTGTTTAACGTAAATCATTTTTCTCAAATTTCTTAAATCTAGATTGCAAATTTATTGACTTGAGCAAAAACAAAAATTTTAATTTATGCTTTACCTGATATTTTTCTCATCATTTTTGATTTTAATATTCCGGACCAAAATTTTCAAAAAAATCAATAAATAACAATATTCAAGAAATAAATAAGAAAATAAAAAAACCGAGATAAATCATCGTTAGATTCGTGAAAAATGAAAACATGACATTTTTTTATTTTGATTATTTTTTACTTTGATATCCGGCACCAAAATTTAAAAAAAAATAAAAAATTAAGTATATCTAACGATCCGACTAACAAATTTGAAATCAAAAAAATATCACCTTTAGATTTTTCAAAGACGAAAAGGTAACTGTTTTTTTTTAATAATAATCATTTTACTCGCAGATATACGTCCCAGAATGCCCTAAGCCAAATTTAAAAAAACTAACTGAAATCATCTTTTTTGGATCTAAAAATGCTCGTTTGCCCACTATTCAATAAAAAAAAAATAAAAAAAAAAAAATTGAAAATTTCATATTTATGAAACGATAGGAAACACGGTGAGAGTTTCCCGAAATTTAATTTTTAATGTAAAAATTTTTTTATTAGCAAAAAAAAATTTTTTTCTATTATCACCTGTAGGTAAGTCAACGACAAACCATTTATAATTTGGTAAACTCGAAAAACTTAATTTCGCTTGTAGATATCCCTATCTGAAATTTTATTTTGTCTGCTATCCGCTAACTTCAGGGTCATAATTTTTTACGTATATTTTTACTTAGAATTGTTTGCTTTATTTGCTCATTATCTACTTTATGATTTGGTTTGTTCTCAAAAACGACATCTCAATTCCCTACTATACATTAGTTTGGCTGGACTCTGTCCAGTACTTTTGTGTATTGTGTCAATGTTTTTACATTTTTGTAATGACGCATGCAACAAATGGCTATACTGTACGATTGCGATTTTGCCCTGGGCAACAATCACAATATAAAAGTAGTCGCTTAACGTTTCCTCTGTCATCTACCGTATATATTTGTTCAATATTGTCGCGATCTCATTAGCACCCCGCTTGCCATTACTTTCATCCCAATAGTAACAGAAAACGTTACGCGTTCCATTTTCATAAACGCAAAAATTGAAAACGGGAAATTTTCTGCTGTAATATAAAAACATAGATTATAATATAATAATAATAATATATAATAATAATAATATATTTATTCGTACTTAAGTTTTACAATTTCTCTTATTCACAGACATTTTTTTTTTTTTATTCTATTTTCTATACAATTGATAAATGATAAATATATCAGGAATAAGAGTTTGTCGTTGACTGCTATACTAGTATTAACTGTGTTACAGCAGCCAGCGTCTTCCACCCTGAATGACACTCATTACATCCTTTAAGTGGCGATACCGATAAACAAATTTTAAACAAAAAGTATAAAATATAAAAAATAAGAAAAATAAAAGGTAATTGATTGTGTGTATCTATAGAGTGCAGTGAATGTGTAATTGGTGTAGAGGAGAGTGTGTATTTATTTTATTTATGTGTGTGTGTGTGTGTGTGTGTGTGTGTATGTGTGTGTGTGTATGTGATTGAGAGAGTGTGTATACGCGCGCATGTGGTGTTTTCTGCATTGAAGGTCATATGGAACTGGTCAGTATTGTTTCAGTGTTTACATAGTTCAAGGTTTTAAGCCAATTGTGTATTGTCAACCTGCATTTGTGTAAGGGAAGGGAGTAAATGTCATTGATGCGGTTAGCAAGATTATAAAGTTTACCACTAATGACGTAATACTGGCAGTGTGCAAGTGTTGTTCTATGTGTTGTCAAATGATGTACTTCAGCTCGTCTACGTGTTAAAAGTTGTTTGTATGCAGTATTTTTATGTTTACGCAGTATAACAGATTTAATAAAGAGTTGCCTGACGGTTAAAACAGGACTTTCACTGTACAGAAGATCAGTACTATATCTGCGTGGCTTACCCATTATGATCTTTAAAATAGCTCTTTGTGGGCGCTCCAGTGGGAGCATAATTGAGCTGCCGATGCCACCCCATGTCACGATGCAGTATTGTATTAGGCTTTGAGCAAGTGCGTAATAAACACACATTAAGGTCTCATTATCTGCAGAAGGTCTAATTTTCCTAAAGATCGGAATCAATTTACGAATGCAGTTGACAACATTGTTTATGTGCGGAGACCAGTTCAGTGAGGTGTCCATTGTAATACCCAGGTATTTTATGTTGGAAGTACGGATTAATTTGGGGCACGTACAGTTATTTTTTGGACAGCAGCTATGAGCCGCAATATGAAAATCAGAGGGTGGTTGGGTATTAGCACGATGGGTAAAAGTAACGAATTTTGTTTTGTTAATATTCAATGTCAGGAGATTATCATTTAACCATCCCAACACCTCTCTAAGTGCAGTTTCTGTGTGATATTTGGCATCTTCCCAGTTTTTCCCATGCACAATTAGTGCTGTGTCATCAGCGTAGGTAATAATGTTACAATTTGGTAGAATCTTAGTACATAAGGAGTTGATGTACACCAGAAAAAGAGTGGGACCGAGGACACTACCTTGCGGAACACCATAGGAAATGGAGGCTTGGGAACTAGTATGTATGCCCACTTTTACAGACTGGGTTCGGTTTGAGAGATAGGAATTGAAAATATTAAGTGCTAACCCACGAACGCCAACCGACTCCAACTTACAAATCAGTAGCGGAATCGAAATAGTATCGAAAGCCTTGGACAAATCCAAGAAGACACCTATCACTTTTAAAGAGTTATCAAGATTTTTAGTGATACATTCGGTAAGCTGAAGTGTTGCATCCTCTGTAGATTTGCCCTTTATGAACCCAAATTGATTAGCTGCAATGATACCATTCCGTTGCAGGAAAGCTGCAAGTCGTACACTTAATATTTTTTCTAGGATCTTAGAGAGCACCGATAGCACAGATATTGGTCTATAATTCTCTACACTGTACCTGTCACCAGACTTATAGATAGGATGTACCAATGCCCGCTTTAGTATATCCGGAAATACTCCAGTCGTTAAACACAGATTACACATGTACGTAATGGGAGGAATCAAACAACTTTTGGCTCTCTTGATAACAAGTGCTGGAATGTTGTCAATGCCCATCCCAGAGTCGTTTTTTAAATTTGAAATAATAAAATCAATCTCTCCAAAATCCGTAGCAAACAGAGCCATTGTGTCTGTAGGAGACTGGGACGTACATGAGTTAAACATGGGGTTGCAGTTATGGCTAGCGCCGTCACTCAATATTCTATTAGCCAGTGTTGATCCTATAGCTACAAAAGACTCGTTCACCATGTTCAGTGATACAATGGGATCTCTATTAAAAGTAAGCAATTCACTAGGTGAAGCCCGCTGTGGTTTATAATTTGTGATTTTATTTATCGTACTCCACATACCTCCAGGATTGCTTTTGTTTTTCATAAATTCACTTTTCTCATAAGCTATTTTTAACTTTTTAAGGAGATTATTACAAAAATTGCGATACCTCGTATAAGAAATACGAAGTATCGCGTTCTGCGGCTCATTTCTAGTTTTTACATGCATTTTATCTCTGTGTCTGATGCATCGTACCAAACCAGGCGTTAGCCATGGCTTAATGATGCGTTTGCGGTGTGGGACTAATATTAAATTGGAACAATCTGTGACGGCACTAGCAATAATCTCAGTTATTTCGTCAGCCGCCCTATTGGGATCCACAGCAGTATAAATCGAGCTAAAGCTTTCATTCGACAGTTTAGAAACCAGTGATGGATAGTCAACTTTAACATATGTAGACACAGATGAATGTCTTCTTATTTTGCAGTTTAAACAAAACACAATCGGAGAATGATCAGTGATAAGCGAGTCCAATATATATGCTTCAGAGAGTCTACTGGATCTCAGCATAACATGGTCAATACAACTTTCTTGACGAGTTGGTAGAGAATAAGCAGTTAACAAACCGTGGCATGCAAGCATGTTCAAGTATCTGCTGCAATTGCTATCATTTGTACGGGGAGAAATATCTATATTAATATCGCCGACCAAAACAAGTGTGTTCACAGATTTTAACGATGTGAGACAAAAATCAAGACTATCACAGAAATTGTCTATGTTTCTATTCGACGGTGATCTATAAATAGCTATGACAGCAAAATCGTTCTGATATCTTACAATAAGACTGTTTGCATCGGATATAGTGACACTTTCAATCATATGTTTAATCCCATCCTTAACAAAAACCAGAACCCCATCGTTTTGATTATGAAAATCAGATGCGTAACAACTATAACCTGGTATTACTGGTAAAATGGGCGATTTACTGAGCCAACACTCAGTCAATACAATTAAGTCACACTGAATGCATATTCTTTCAAGAAGAACGGCTAAAGAATCAAAATTTCGTGACACACTACGAATATTGGTATGAAATATAGTCAAACAAGTTTTGGATAGGTTTATGTAATTTTTTAAATTTTCTGGCGATGAGATTAATGACTGCGACACTTTGACTGAATCAATGTCGTCAGATATGTTATTTAAATTTAACATTGTTGCTTGAAGAATCTAATATGATCATATGAAACAATTGCAACAAAAGTAGTGTATAAATTTACTATTTCCGAACCACACGTGACGTCCAACATTAGTGAGTAGTATGAAAATGTATGTATATGTATTTTTGAGTGAAGATTGTAAGTGGTATTGAATAAATAGTGATGGAAGTAAGGTGTATATGTGTGAGACACTGTATTAGAATTACACAATAATAACGGCTTCAAATAATAAAAGAAGTCAACCAAAAAGCATACAAATGAAAACAAAACCTCTAAGATAAATTCAAGTCACATATCATTTTGTGAGTGTAGTTTTTTTAAATCAGCCTCAGACTCAATGCGCACCGATGGGGTCCCTTCCTTCTCACGGATGAAGACTTTTCCATGTGCTGTCCAACAGTACTCAAAGGTGTTCTTCTTGCTGAATTCCCGAGCTAGGTAAAACAGTTTCCTGGCTTTTTGTGTGAGGGATTCGGAAACAAATATTGGCTTAGGTGTTCCATCAAGTTGGAGGTGCAAGGTATTTAACCTTTTATCTTTATTGACGCGATTGTAGGTCTTGATTGAGGACAAAAACTTATCCTTTAGTGGAACCGTTGTAAGATCGACTATAAGAGTTTTATTGCCTTTCTTGTCGGCGTTTAAGCGAAATATATCACGAACCTGGGACTCCTCAATACAAGTGCTGGTAGCAGAACCAATCTTCTTAACGAAGTTCAGTAAATGTTCCTTTGTTTCATTCTTTTGCACCGGTATGTTTCTAATTTCGAGAGTAGTTAGTTTTTGAGATCTCTCCAAGTTATCAACTTTCAATTCTAATGTTTGTATATACGCCAGGTGATTACGTTTTTCATTTTCAATTTTAACCATATCTTGCTTCATATCCTCATATTGTTTAGATAAAAAATCTATGGTTAGTATAATGTCACTATTCTGCTTCTGAATACTGTCTACAGTCACTTGTATGGAGTTAAGTTGGTTTTTAAATGCTTCTAAGGACTGTTTCATTTCCGATACAAGGAATGACAACTCATCATCATGCTGACGTTTACGTGGCCGGAGTCTGGATGTAACGTTGACAACAGTAGTCTCATTATCTGTGTCCGTTACCGTAGCCGAACTCGCATTTGTATCCGATACAATGTTCTCCTTGGGTATAGACGGAGGGGTTCTTTTAAGTGGCATTTTAAATTAAATTAATCCGATGAAACAATGCTTTATAAATATCTGAACTATTATTTATAATAAATATATTCTAATTTTAAGAATATTTTATGATCCGAAAATATTTTTCTACAAATATTAATTGCCAAAAAGTACCGCCGCAGTGAGGATTTGATACCTCTTCAATCCTCGCCTGAGCTTTCGTTACAGGGGCCTATCCACTAGGTCACGAAGATTCTTAAGTTATTTTACAAAATTGTTATTCCCTTTATGCAAAGCAGAATAACAATAAGCTCATTGATCAAGGACAGGTTTGTAAGTCCGGTAAATTATTAGACACTGCAGGGTAGACACAACACTTTCTAAGTTCAATCGATATATTCCTATGTGTATCACTTTTGTTTATTCACTGTTCACAAGGTTCGACTATAACGTTAATTTATATCAATTCTGATTGAATATGTAACCAGTTCACGAATTAGCACAATATATTTAATGGTTATTAATCTTTTACTAGGTATTTTATTTTATAAAGAAGGAACAACAAACATGAATACGTCTTTTCGATATCGCGGTCAATGTATGTACGCGAGATATGTGAGAATGATACGGGGTATTTAGAACTTTTTCCGAATCGAAACTGGCGCACAGCGTAGAAGGGTCTTTTTTATGAATGCTTTTATGAATTTTAAATCTTGCGTAACTTTCTTGTTTCTCAATTTCTTGTTCTTTCTTATTTTTTTCTCCTTCAAGGTTATTTTCGAATTGAAGACATTTGTCCTTCTAAGGCACGTGAAAACCAATGTTGAAGTTTCCTTGAAACACTTTACGAAATATTCTCTCGCTCACGACGTCTAAAATCTGATCAAAATGGTCTTTTTTGTAAATTTTATACAAATTTGAGACATTTTTGAATTCCTGAGGTAAATAAACTTTGCTTGAATCTTGGCGACAATAGTGTGACGGAACAGCTGGTAATTGTTTGATGAACCTTTTAAGACCATCTATGGTAGTTTCTTTAGTTTTGTTTGGAGGTCCACATCTCTACCCCTCATATCTTCTTTTGCACAGGTAACTATATCGCGTGCATTTAAGACGATGTAGTCCGTTATATTTTCAATAATTATGGGTGGCAGTTGTGGAGTCTTCTTAATTTTAGTTGTCTTTGTTTCATCGCTGGATCTTGCCCCTTGTTGTCTGGCCGGTGGTGTCAACGATACGTTCAGCTTCCTTTTTTGCAACTCTGCTGACGAATCCACTCGGTTTCATTCGCAAGTTCATCCTCATCAGTTTCATACTGAACTGGTTTAGAAGACTCTTCTTTTAAATGTTGTTTATTTTCGCTTTGGAGTTATTCCAATTGACTCTGGAGGTTCTCTACTTGCACCCGCAAGTTTTGCACCATAAGTCGAAGACTCTCGCTGTTTCTTTTTTCATTCAGACACTGTTCGTATAAGAATTGTTCATTTTTGTTTTTCAATGGTTTTTGTTGGCGTAACATTCGACATCATTAAAATTATTTAAAAATATCGCACAGTAATAATGACACCTAAGTTAAACATATGTCTGTAAGTAGGTCATCGCGCGCGACGGCAGCGGAGGCAGCGCAATGCTGCGACTGCACTTTTAACTAGAACACGGCGCATGAGCGATTAACACGTCCCCTCTGTATAATACCGAAAAAGAATAAACAATAAAATTACAATAATAATGGAGATTACAATAGTTGTATAAGAATATTATTCGTTATACAAGACAATGTGAGGTTTTTCAATCAGTTTATCAAGATTATTTATAATACGTCTACTTTCTATGTTCTGTTGCGAAGTGATAGAATCAAGGTTAATATTAGTAAGATTTAAAATAAGAATTTGTGGCTTAAGTTAAGATAATGTTTAAAAATTACAACAATAGTCATTTACTAGACTAAAGTTAGTATTAATTATTTGAAGTTTAATTATTTTTGAGTAATTAGGCATTTTAACCTTGAGTCCTTATAAAAGGCAATGTGAGGGTAAGTTTAATAGACCTGTGCCTGATATTATAATTTCGGTGTTGGTAAACCTTGACAATCTATGGATAATTTTGACAGGTTTGAAATAACATATACCCAATTATTATTAGACAATATTTGCCAAATATCTAATTGGCCTTGAAGGAATTGAGTTTTACAATTAGTAGGCACATGTTTTAATGCTTTCGAGATTATATCTGATTCGCAGATCGCATTCCTAGCACTGGAATAGGTGTTCAGGTTATCGTATATATAATACAAGTTATGTATAGTTTTACAGTTACTTAAATTATCTAACTTAGTATAATAGAACCTATCTCTAGTGATAGCTAGGTATTTAGCACATGGAATTATCGTAGTAAGTATCATTAGCTACAGGAACTGGATATGGTATACTATAATACAATTCATATCTCTTTGAACTCACTGGAGGAACCTTTAAAACATTATTAGAATTATAATAAGTAGCAATTTCTGAAATAATTATTAATGTATGTGGGATGTGGCTAGAAGCAAAATAAAATTCGCAAATCAACACTTATTTATATTATTGACAGAGTAAACATGGTACGTATCGTTCTCACACTCGTATATCTCACACTGACTTTGACAGCTACACTTTTACATTTACTACTCGTATTAATGACAATCTTAACAAAATAGTAATACAAAATAAAACTATACCACATGTATATATATTTTCTAAATCTAGGGTTATCGGACATTAATGATAATCAGCTAAAAACCTATAATTATCAGCAAGCTCTGTAAATAGCTGCTTCGGGCTTATAATAGAAGGATACAAAATATTAGATTTACTAACATAATAGCGTTTATAATATCTTCTAACTTAAATAATACTAATTTATTAGTTAACAAGGTCAGATTTGATTGAAAAAGGGCTATGTCATTATGTCTTATTAATAATGGCTGGTGTAAGTTAAGACATTCAATATCAGTGTAAAGAGCAGTTTATTTGCATAGGAACTTTTATCAGTAGTGTTACACTATTTCTACCATTTATTTTAATTATTTTAGGGGCCTTTCCAGATCGGAGATAAAGCTTTACGCATTCGGAGATGATTTTTAAGAAACACATAGTCACCAGCATGTTAAGTTAAGGATCTAGTACGGGTATCGTAATAGGCTTTGGAAGACTCTTTTGATTTCCTTATGTATTCAATAGCCTTATCTCGCGTGCATTTAAGACGATGTTGTAACATTTTAATATAGTCCGGATATGAGGCACTTGTGTTAGACCCGTAAATCGAAAGAAGTATAGGTTTTTGACCGAAGACCAACTCGTACGTTTTCTTGTTACCATCTTGAGCACAATTTTTATCTAGGGTTAGCGGTTTAATTTTTTTGTTGTCTGTTTTTTTCTCTTGCAGCATCTTTTTGTAAGGAGAACTCGTTAATATTTCACTCCTCTCAGCTTTACGACGTCGTACAGTAGCTCTTCTTTTGGAAGCATCGGGAATTGGCGAGACCTCTATAAGTGCAGCTCTAAAGTCGGGTTGCACACAAGTTGCAGTTAGAGCAACAATATCAGAGATAGGAGTTGGAGATCCAAGTTGTCGAGAGGGTAAAGCAATTTCTTGCTGCTGCTCAGGGTTAAAATTCGCCAGATTTGATGATTGAACAGATGTTGAAGGTATTGAGTCTGACAAATGAGAAGTTGACGGCAATGGTTCTGATATTGATTGATTTTTTGTAACGTCAGTCATTAATATATTGACCAAAGGAACAACTGTAGATAAACATTGTTATTGTGTATCAATTATGGGATTTTGGTTTTTCACACCCTTTACATAACAAAACTTTAATTTTAAATCACTTACGTGTTCTTTGAGAAAATGATATCTAATATCAATGTGTTTTAATCTAGGTAGATAACAATCGTTTACAGTAAGTTTAATTGCACTTTGATTATCACTGTAGATAACTAGAGTCTGTTTACACTGTGCTCCAAGCTCTCCCTGCAGCTGCTGTAGCCATAGAGCTTCCTGAGCTGCTGAAGACATAGCCATATATTCGGCTTCTGCCGTAGACAGTGCCACTGTCTGTTGTTTTCGCGAACACCATGAGACAGCACCTCCCTGTAACATAAAAACATATCCCGTGCACGATTTTCGGTCTTGAGCATCACTTGCCCAATCTGCATCACAGAAGCCCATGATTTCACTCAAGCCGTACTTGGTATAAGTCAGTTTATAATGTTTTGTGCCTTGTAGATATCTTAGCACCCGTTTTGCTGCTGCCCAATGCTCAGATTTTGGCTCCTTGTTGAATCTACTTAGTGTGTTTACCGCATATGCAATATCTGGCCTTGTAGCTTGAGCCACATAGAGTAAACATCCAATTACATGCTGATATGGGCAGTCATAAGGCTTTTTATCATTGTCACTGAACTTCAGTCCAACTTCTACAGGTGTTTTTACAGCTTTACAGTCTCTCATGTTGAATCTTGACAATATTTCTGTTATGTATTTCTCCTGATCCAACATAAATGTACCTTTACTTCTAGTTATGTTTAAGCCAATACACTGTTGCGCTTCGCCCATATCCTTCATATTTAATTTCTTACATAAATTGCTTTTTAACTGTGCAGTTAACATTGGCAATGAACTAAATATAGTCAGGTCATCGACCCATACAGCAATAAATATTCTTCTTTTGTCATCATAATAAACACAAGGATCAGTTTTTGATTTCTTGATTCCCATCTCTTCCAATACTTTGCTAAGCTTAGTATTCCACAGTCTGAGTCCATAGATAGACTTACAAACTGCAAACAGCATACCTGCTTTCCTTTAGCATATCTTTCTGGCTGTAACATACACTCATTTGCAAAAAAAACGGGCGGTTTCGATTTTCTTCCTGGCTGAAAAAAATAAAATACCAAAAAGGTTTTAATCATTTGAACATGTTACTGGCCAGTTATAAAAGTGCCATAATGTTTATAAGAGTACATTCCAAATTCAAATTTTTGACTGAGCCTGGTTTTCAAAGAAAACAACTTTTAACTACATTTTGTTGCGCGAATTCCCTATAGTTAATATCGACTCTAATTAACTTTTTGACAATTTTTATTAAATTATCTGATGTCCTAGACATTTAAAAGTATTGTTATTGCTGTTTAGCAATTTCGAAAATGGTAGATAAAGTGATAAAAGCGAGCAAAATTATTGCGCTGCTTGAAGAAGGTTGCAGCCAATACTTCGTGGCTGAGAGGCTAAATGTGAGTCGGTCGACAGTTCAAAGGACCTGGCAGCGCTATCAAGAGACCGGTTCCGTCAAGAGAAGGCCTGTCCAGTCCACACAGGCATTGTGGCTCTTCACAGATTTAAAACGCTCCTGAGGGGTCATTTTATCAAAGTCACCACATTTAAACAAATGCGTGTGTGTGAAATTAATACAAAGACATTTACGCGGGAAGTATGCTGTAGTAACAAAAGTCTGATATTTCGGTGCCGGTGCATTCGATCGTCGATAGTTGGGTTTATTATTATTATTAACTGCACTACTCACCATAGAAACGGTATGAGTGCGTTCCAATACTTTCGTGCGGGATTTTATAAATTCGACTAAGTCGTCAAAGGTTGGTAATTTAGAACTAGAACTCGAACAACCTAGTTCAAATGCGCGGACGGTATCAATATCTAATTTCTTAAGCGCGACATGTAGAATGATAAATTCCATGAGGTTATCCAATTTTAAATTTTTTAAAGCGCGCACTGCACTTGTAAATTTATCCGTAAATAAATCAAAGTTATTTACTGACGCGGATTGTAACGGTTTAAATTCAAACATTTGATTTAAATATGTAGAAGCAAGCAAACGCTTATCTTCGTATTTATCGATTAATGATTCCAAAAACAAACTATAATTCTCAGCGCATGGGGTTATACCCGAGCATACCGACTGAGCCTTATCTGACAGTTTACCCAATAGATAATATAATTTTTCTGCATCCGTGAGCGATGGATTATCATGAACAGTCGACTTAAAACTGGCATAAAACAGCGGCCATGAACGAATATCACCCGAAAAATTCATTAGTTCTATTGGCGGTAATCTCGGTGTCGACTCACGCGGTACGTCAACATTACTCGGCGACGAACTTTGTTGTGTATATTGAGATCGAACTCTTATAATTCTGTTATACAAAGACTCGAACGCGACAAGACTTTTATAATCAGGCGTAGCGGTAGGGTTTATTTTCAATAAATGCCTGTTACAATCATCTAACATTTCTTTAAACTCCTTACGTAATTCATCGATGTTATAACTTTCGCCAAGGAATCTTTCCCTCTTAGAGATGCTCGAGTCAAGGTCAGAAGAGAGGTCATAAATATGCTGAACTATTTCGAACAAAGCTTCGCGTTTAGCAATCAACATAATCATTTTCGAATCGTGCGTATCTTCATAATCGGAATCTTCACTTTTATTCGGTTGCTTTTTCGGAGGCATGATTAGCTACTTAATACGGTCGGGTTATAACGCAAAGAAACAATTTATTATTCTCACAATGAAGGTGGGTGTATAAAAAATGTTGCGGGTGTAACGCGGTAGAAAATGTAACAATAATGTTCTATTTTATTAATAGATTGCAATTAATGTTATAAATAAGATATATTTGTACATATAATACTTATATGTAAGCGGTAATACACGTAAATATAAATATATCACGGCGATAAATCTATGTGTTTTAGCGGTACAATATGGATGACGCAATGTCACTTTATACGATATTTCTACACAAATATTATATATTTCACTTATTAGGGCCTACGGAAGGGATCCTAATAAGGGCGGCTGGATGGTACGCAATAATATAGATCTAATCCGTTACGTCCAACTCGTATGGACCACTTATGGACTGGAGTCCGGCTCAAACGGATCAATCAATGTGCTGGAAAATCCGGCTCGATCAGGACCAAATTAATGGGCACGCCACTTCGCGGTAAAATGTTATCGATAATTAGTGGACTGTATATTGGAGTTAAGTATCAAAAGGAACTATCAGGATAAGACAGGAGCACACACACTTACTTGATTTTTGGAGGTCTCTGCATATGCAGCTCTGCAAGCCAGCCGGCGCCCCAGGCCTTCCAGAAGGTTCCTCGGCTCCGGGATGGTGGTAGATCGACGCGCCCAAGGTTGCGGTATGGGGGGTTATTTTACATAGGCTCAATGCCAGGTTTAGCGATATTAAGCAGATTAGATTGTCTATTATTACATTCACACGTGGTTCGCAAGCTCGCGGACGAATTAAATATTACACGAAAAGCATATTAATGTCAATAGTTCACACACAAGCGATACAGATTTGTAAGTTCTGTACGGAGATTTCACTGTAGGTTTGCCGTACCCACAAAGCGATTAGATATATATATATTCACGAAACTTCCTTTCTTCGATACACCAGTGAACTCGGTACTTCACTGGTACTTACTCACGGTAACAGCTCGCGGGCTAAAGGGTGCTGCGCACACGCCTCAAGCCTTCCTCATCCACTCCCAGCCACGGTGCGGGAGCGCAAAATGCCACGACGCGCGCGAGACCGACCCACGCGTCCGTACACTACGACGATTCTCGGGCGAAGGGACTCGAAGCCCGCTCTCAATTGAATATATCTCAATTCTTTCGTTTCACCCCCCCCCCCCCCCCCGACCATCTTCTTTCCGCTGCTCATAGTAGCACCGATCGCTTGGCATGTGTGTGTGTTCAAGGTAAGAGGGGAAAGGAACTTCGATTCTATTCGCTAATCATTTAAGAAACAAACTGGCGTAACCAATATTATAAAGAGAAAAACTTTGTTTGTATGTTTCTGTGTAATGAATAGGCTCTAAAACTACTGGACCGATTTTAAAAATTCTTTCAGTAGTAGTTGCAGTATACTGTTATTTTTATTGCGTGGTCTGAGGGTAATGTTACTTAACTGTTGGTCTTGCTCTGCCAACATACGTGGAGGATGGTAGCTATCATCATAGTCACCGGTATCAGTTTCATACTCTTCTGGGCTTTCGTCTTCACTCACTGATTCGCTTAACTGAGGATTATATATGTGACCTTCCAACTTGACTGACTCATTATCAGTAGGGTTTGCTGTAACAGTACATTCCTTAAAATCATTAATATTTTCAAAGAAAATAACATCCCTACTCTTTATGACCTGATGAGTTGTTGGATTCATAATACGGTAACCTTTAGTACTTTCACAGTAGCCAACGAAGATCATCTGCATAGCCCTTTTGTCCCATTTTAATCGTTTCTGCTTTGGTGCATGGACCATCACCATAGAACCAAGTATTCTCAAATGACTCAGTTTCGGTTCTTTTCCTGACCATAATTTATATGGTGTAGTGTCTTCCAACACTCTAGTAGGTGATCGATTAACTAAATATGCAGCAGTGGCTATGGCTTCTGCCCATATTGGTTTACTTAAGTTTGCATAAAACATCATGCATCTAGCCTTTTCTACCAGGGTCCTATTCATTCGTTCAGCAAGACCATTTTGCTGTGGGGTAATACGGAGTTGAAGTCTGGTGGATGATGCCACATTTTACCAAATAATTTTCAAAATTAGAATTACAGTACTCTTTACCATTGTCAGTTCTGATGGCTTTAATCTAATCATTCAATTGTTTTTCTACTTTACTTTTAAAGTCTTTAAAGACTTCTAAAACATTTAGTTTATCTTTCATAAAATAGATAAAGACAATTCTAGAGTAGTCATCTATAAAGGAAATAAAATATTTCATACCTCCATAAGAAGTGTTCTCCATAGGACCACATAGGTCTGAGTGTATAACCTCCAATGGCCTGGACGCTCTGGTACCTGTGTGCTTGAATGGCAACCTTGTCTGTTTCCCTTCGAGACAAGAGCAACACTGAATATTCTTGGCCAACTCTTGTGTTATTTTCACTCCCTCCGTACACTCTGGTAATTTCTTAAGTGCTGAAACATTTAAATGTGCCATCCGAAGATGCCATAAATTAATACTGTTTTCATTTACCTTGTTGGCAGCCCAATGAGTAGTTTCATTTAGAATGAGAATGAGAAAGTATTTAGAATGTATAGTTTGTTAAATAAAGTTGCAGAACACAGTGTTTTTCCATTTTCATTTTCAATGTTACAACCATTTGCATTGAAAGTCACCTTGTACCCACCTTTTGTGACAGTGCTGACTGATATCAAGTTTGCTGCCAAACCAGGAACATAAAGAACATTTTTTAATTGAATCTTAATATGTTGTGAAACATTGATACTGATGTCTCCAACACACTCCACAGACAACGGCTCTCGGTTTGCCACTGTAACTGTCTTTACTGTTGGCACTCGTACATTGCACAACCATTCTTTATTGCTACACATGTGCATGGAAGCGCCTGAGTCGATGTACCATCTCTTATTTGTATTGCAATCAAACACTGAGAAAGTAGCAATAAAACTCTCTTGTTCCTTGTCGACCTTTGATTGTGGTTTCTTTGGTTTCCTGCAAAACTTTGCAAAATGTCCATATCCATTGCAGTTGAAACATCGGAGACCTTTAGTCTTCATTGGTGGCTTAGATTTGCTGTTATATGTCTTGTCATTCTTGTTATTTTTAGGATTAGAATAAAATGCACTGTTTGAATCTTCTATCTTAATTTCTTGTAATAATTTTGTTTTGATGAAATCTGATCCAATCTTAGCCCCAGAATTTTCCAATCCCATAATCATTGGTCTGTACTCAACAGGTAAACCAGCCAACATCAATGTTCCCAGCCACTCATCATTCACTTCAAATCCAATATTTCTAAGTTTGTGTGCCGCATTCATTAATTTGCTCATATAATCTTCAATACCATTACTGGATTCAAGTGAAGTATTAATCAATTCTTTCAATAAGCTAACTCTTCTTGTCAACCCATTGTCATCAAAGGCTTTATGTAGGTTACTCCAAACTTCTCTAGCTGTCTTACACTCCTGAACATGGACATAGTTTTGAGTGTTAATAAGCAGGATGATTTTGGATCTGGCCAGTAAATCTTTCGCTGGGTCGACTGTATTGCCCTCGCTTGGTTCTATGCAAGTCCATAAGTCCTCATGCTCCAGATATATTTTAACACTGAATTTCCAAGTTGTGAAATTTTCTCGGCCATTTAACTTTTCGAGATGAAATATATTTGAGCTCGACATTTTGCTTCTTTACAGTACAACGTACACCACGTTGCAATTTTTCTTCAACCATCAAACCTCAAATGCACGCCGACTCGCACGCGGTACATAAAACTTCGGAATCACGTTATATTTTAGCACTGATATTCTATATTTGTAACCACGCTCTGCTACCATGTAGGAATATACGAAATAAAGAATATTTGCAGCGTGATTTATAGTTTAATTAGCAATATAAGTTTTACAATGGTTCACACGATAAGAAGCCAAAAGGGACAAGAGCGCCATCTATCAGCTGTCAAAAATACATGAACTAATATGGTTGCGTTCCATTTCCAATAGTTATTTATTACTATTGCTTGAAGGATATTACTTGAAATAAATAGTTAAATGTATATTTTATGTAAATTGAATATCAGTTAGTGTTAATTAAAGTGTATTGAAATGTGTATAATAAGCAATTCTTTCGTAAATAAAGTAAGGTAAAATAAATATTTCGTTATTATTTAAAAAAATCATCATTAAATATGTTAGTTTCGCTTATAAGAGCATTAGAAATTACCACTTGAGACTAGATTGAGCTTGTCTCAGTTGAACAGAGATCACATCTGTCAATATCTGTTCTTGAGAGGAGATTTTGACATAGGCTCGTTCTTAAATAACAAACAAATGTATTGAAATGTGTATAATAAGCAATTCTTTCGTAAATAAACTTAGGTAAAATAAATATTTTGTTGTTATTGAGAATAATCATCATAAAATACGTTAATTTCCCTTACAAGGTATATTGGAAATTACCACTTGAGACTAGATTGAGCTTGTCTCAGTTGAACGCAGATCACATCTGTCAAAATCTGTTCTTGAGAGGAGATTGTGACATAAGCGTCGTTCTAATAAGCTATTCATTGATCTTTACTCACTTGATCAACGATCAGTGAATCTTGTCTCAAGAAGCGTTCATTGAACTGGTGAGGTAACTTTAATTTTTCTGTCAGTTGAAAAGCGAGGCGTAAAAATTCTTGTTTGTTTAAAGGCGTTCAATAACGATGTTTTATGAATATTTTATTGTGTATGTCTCTCTCGCGTTGTACTGAATGGCGAATTCCGAGGCCGTTAAAGTTTGGTTTAAATTAAAATGAAAACCACGTCGCGTCATTTGAACGTGTATTTTCACTGAAAACTGAAGTTGTAAAACTTAACTAAGTTGTTAAACTCCTGATTTTATTTTGTTCAACTAAAACTCAGTAAGCATCCAGAAGCAGCGTTATGTAAGTACAGTAAAGTTTTAGTGGAATGGCTTCATCAAGCACGAGCTATAAAACTGCCCATAAGTGGCCCCATAATATGCGAGAAAGCGCGTAAGATTGCTGAAGGCTTACTGATTTTAACGCTTCAAATGGCTGGATAGATCGTTTTAAAAATCGCAACGGCATTGTGTACCGTCAAATCAGTCAAGATATTGATACATGGATGGCAACACTTCCCGAATTGTTGCAAAATTACGAACCGCGGGACATTTTTAACGCGGATGAATTTGGTTTATTTTTTAAATTGATGCCAGATAAATCCTATGTTTTCAAAGGAGAGTTTTGTCATGATGGTAAAGTAAGTAAAGAGAGACTGACTGTCCTGGCCTGTGCCAATTCTGATGGGTCAAAGCAAAAAATCCGAGTTGTTTCAAAAATATAAGATCGCTCCCCGTAACATATGATGCACAATCTCGAGCTTGGATTACGAGTATAATAAAACATGTTGCGAGGTTGACAAAGAACTGAACGACCTTTATTTCATTACAAAGACAATAGTATGTTTACAGATGCTTCAATAGATGGCGCTACTAGTAACTAAATTACTAACAAAACACTGTTATTGTAGATATATATATTTGTCGGCGCGTTGCGGATATGACGTCACAATAAAGCGTCAAAGAGTGACTGATATCGGTCACTCTAGCGAAGCGTCGTGTCTTTGGTGGCGGGACGGCCATATTGCGGATCACTTTTGATCGGAACGTCGTCTGCGCACCACGTCTGCGACGAATCGCTATCTGCCGGCTCAATCCTATTAGATTTCATTTCTTTGTGCCGTATTTCATAATTTAGTTAATGTGATTTATATGATGGTGATTGTATTTGCGTAATTGAAAATCATAGTGTAAATTAAATGTTCTTTTGTTCGTGAGGTATTTTTATATTTGCTTCATTTGAGTTTTACCCGACTACCCATCAGCACCATTATTTTAAAATGGATAGTATTGAAGGCCATGCTGAGCTTTTATCAGAAGTGGGATCGAACGTACCGCCAAAAGAAGCAGCACAACCAGGACTTACGATTGCTGAAAAGCTCTTGGGTAACATGGAAGCGTTACTTACCCGCGTTTTAGCTGCGCAGCAGGTGCCAACAGTAAGTACCCACAATAAAATAACACTTATAAAGTTTGACCCGGATGAACCGGAGTCTGATATTGAGGGCTGGTGTAAGCTAACCGAAATGTTAGTACGTAACAAAAGTCTTGAAGGAGTTAACTTACTCGTGGCATTAACGGAAGCCCTGAAAGGTCGTGCTGCTGCGTGTCTCATTAATTTAAAGTTAGATCAGATTACGTGGCGTTCAGTTAAAGAGGTTTTAATTGCGAGATTTGCCAAACCTAAGCTTTACCAAGACTACTTCGATGAAATATTACGTTTTCAAGTAGAAGCTAAAGAAACGGCTTCGGAAGCTGCTCTGCGACTATGGATTCTCATCGAACGAATTCCAAAATGTGTAATGCCCGAAGAAATAGTAACCGGATTTGTTATATCCGTGCTGAGTCGGAAGGATAGCTTGATACGACGTGAATTAAACACACAAATTATAACGAGTCGAGCTCAGTTATTCCGGATACTTAGTGGAATATCACATAAGCGAAAATTAGACGCTGAAACCTTAGACCCTGAAGCGAAACGAGCTTGTACAATAAGAAGATTTAGTGGCAAGTGTCACTACTGCGGCCTTTTTGGACATCATATTGCTGAATGTAGAAAACGACGTGATGAATTCGCAACGAAATCGCAAAATGCTTCTACAAGCTCATCGCGTACTACGGAAAGATCTCCTATTGTCACCTGCTACGCGTGTGGTCAGCCTGGGCACGTGGCTACTGTCTGTCCAGACAAGATGAACGGTGGCAGAGCTGCAGTAAAAGAAGGTTAAACAGTGCAAGCATCAATCCTCCAGGGGTACTTTGCAGACATCATCGGGTGAGTCAGTCTCTTTTCTGTTTGATAGCAGATCATATTGTTCTTTTTTAAAAAGAAAGCTTTTGCGAAAAAGTTGTGGGTACTGTGCGTAAAAGCCTTGTTTATTTAAGTGGCATCGGCGGTGAGGATATACACTGTACGACTCAAATAGAAAGCAATGTAGTTATCGACGAACTCTCCGTAAACTTAATCTTTCACGTGGTTCCCGATAGGCTTATATTAGACCCTATAATAGTTGGTAGATATATTTTTAGCCAAGGGCTATGTGTTAGGATTGACAATGACAATCTAGTGTTCTAATTTAAACAAGTAAGTCACTTTTGCGATTTAACGACGAACAAACCGGATTTTACTAAAGTTGAAACGGATCTGCAAGGTCAGGATAGAGAATTGCTAACAACAGTCTTAAACAAGTATTCTGTTTATTTCACCGAAGGCGTTCCCTCCCGCCGAGTTACAACAGGTGAATGTTAAATAAATTTGATTGATCCACATTGGCCTATGTCCAGCAGTGGACGTCTTTCGGCTGACATGATGATGATGATGATGACGATGATCCACATTAAATGGTACAAAGGTGCCCATAGAGGTTAGCACCTGCAAAGAAGCAGATAGTTAGGAAAAAGATTCAGGAACTGCTTGATGCTGGGGTAATTCGTGAGAGCTCCTCGCCTTTTGCTAGCCCAATACTATTAGTTGAGAAAAAGGATTGTTCTTATAGAATGTGTATAGATTATCGGGAATTAAATTCCAATACGAAGCCCGAGCACTATCCTTTGCCACGTATTGAAGAACAAATAGATCAGCTTGCGGGAGTTGTTCATTTCTCGTCTCTTGATATGGCATCCGGGTTTCACCAAATTTTAATGCATCCTAACTCTGTGGAGAAAACTGTGTTTGTTACAATCGAAGGGGCAGTACCTCGCTATGCCCTTCGGATTGCGAAATGCTCCATCAGTTTATCAGAGCTGTTTAAATAAGGCACTGAGTCATCTAAAGGATAAGCCGCTGATCTACATAGTTCTGTGCTATTCATCTGAAGTAACTGAAGGCTTGCAACGTTTAGACGATGTTTAAGGTGCTTCAACAAAAGCTGGTTTTATGTTTAATCTACAAAAATGTAAGTTTATGATACACAAAATAGAATATCTAGGGTATTTGGTCCAGTCAGGTGAGATAAAAAATACAGGCTTTATCAGATTCCCCACAGCAAAAAAAACCGCTACTCAAGTTCGCCAATTTCTAGGTAGAGCCTCGTACTTTCGTAAGTTTATTCCTAATTTTACACGTCTTGTGGGACGATTCGAATCCGCTAACAAAACTAAGGGGACATATAATTTGGACTCAAAAACATGAAGAAATACGAAACGAAATAATACGCATTCTCACATCAAAACCAGAGCTCACTATTTTTGATCCGGCCTTGTCGGTAGAGCATTTCTGGCACTACTTCTATAGTCGGCATTTCGGAGTTTTTACCGACTGTAATTCCTTAAAGGCGTCTAAATCAAAGAAAGGCCTTACTCCTCGTGTACATCACTGGTGGGCTATCTTACAGGCGTATGACTTTCACATTGTTTATCGCGAAGGTTGTAGAATAAAACCCGCGGACTTCTTTTCACGAAATCCCCTCCCTGACGGCTGTACTGCTAATAAGACTTGTAAAGGCTCACTCACAGAATTAGTTAATTATGTCGAATTTCACCAGGTTTGGCTGCCCGTCGAATAAAAGCGTGATAACGAAATCAAGGACCTTATCTGAAAACACAATTGTAATGGCTTTCAAAAAAAGAAACAAAACGGTTTCTTGATTATCAGTTGTTCCTCGGACTCTAATCTGGACACTAATTAACCACGTTCTCAATGAGATACAACATTTAGGAAACAATAAAACCTTAGATAAACTTTATGAGTAGTACCTACTGGTTCCCTGAGATGTCAAAATGCGTACGCAAGTTCATCGATTCATGTATTATTTGAAAAGCTTCGAAAGGTCCATCGGGAGCTCAACCCGTTCAATTTCACTTGATCCCGAAAAGTGGCGGCGCCTTGGCATAATTTACCTGTAACTAAATAATTACCCACAAAACTGATGTTAGGAATTCGCACACAATCGTTAGGTATGTCAATGATAAATTCAGAAGTTCATTGTCAACAAGAGCTATTTGTAGAGTCTAAACCATGACGTTATTCGAAAATATGCTTCTGTCAATATCCGAAAAGCGTCAAAATCAGAAATTAACCGATTGAATCAAGGTCGCGCGAAAATTAAACCATATTCAATAGGCGATTACGTGTTTATTAAAAGTAGTGAACGGAACCAAACTAAGTTGGATATGAAATTTAAGGGACCATTTGTTATAACGGCGGTATTAGATAATGATCGCTATGAGTTGTAGAGTTGGTTCTCATAGAGTGTATATAAGTATGCCCACGAGAATTTGCGCTCAGTGCCCCAAGGTCATGAAGGTTTACTTGAGGTTGCCACTAACCTTTTGAATTATAATGAGGCCGAGTCGGCGTCAGAAGATGGAGATTACTCAACCTATGGTAATATTTTGCTTGACTTGAACACCATGATAATACCTTGACCGCATGCTCGGATACCCTATCAGCTAGTTCAGATACCTTAAGCTCCGATTCCGATACACTAAGTGCACACTCTGACTCAGAGACATGGGATGTGCACAATGAAATCGAAATTTATGATGAACAGGATAATTTGCAGTAATACATTGGTATGTATAATTCTACGCCGCTCATAATGTGGGTGTTGAGCCGTTTATCATACTCAGGCAGCGATTTGATTGAACTCGCTAGTCTAATTTAGATATGGAGTTTTCGTAGTTTATCCTGGTTGACAGTGTCGTCCGGGCCAGACCCGTGAGGGTTGGTTGAAGGGATGCACTCGTCCGGTCCAGATGTGTAGTTTATCCTGGTCGACGGTGTCGTCCGGGCCAGACCCGTGAGGGTTGGTTGAAGGGATGCATTCGTCCGGTCCAGATGTGTAGTTTATCCTGATTGACAGTGACTTCCGGGCCACACCTATGGGGGTTGGTTGTAGGGATGCACTTGTTCAGTTCAGATGGTGTGTGGTTAGCCAGTAGTGGTAGCCTGGCCTAAAACTGAGTCGTTTGGATCAGACCGAGTGGGTTTGTTGAAGAGATACAATCAGGTCCAGATGATATTTAGTTGGCTTGTTTTAATGAAAATCTTCACTCGATACAGATCCGTTACACAGTTAGTTGAATTGATGCACTCCTTAAGTTTATCTGTTGTATTGCAGTTACTAAAAAATGGGAATTAAGCTTCCAATGAAATCATGAGTGTCAGGATGAACGAGCGGATATTCTGCCGATTTGATGATGATTGTTTCAGATAAAGTACGAACGCCCGAGGACGGTCGTATGTCAGTCCGGCCGTGTCGGCGCGTTGCGGATATGACGTCACAATAAAGCGTCAAAGAGTGACTGATATCGGTCACTCTAGCGAAGCGTCGTGTCTTTGGTGGCGGGACGGCCATATTGCGGATCACTTTTGATCGGAACGTCGTCTGCGCACCACGTCTGCGACGAATCGCTATCTGCCGGCTCAATCCTATTAGATTTCATTTCTTTGTGCCGTATTTCATAATTTAGTTAATGTGATTTATATGATGGTGATTGTATTTGCGTAATTGAAAATCATAGTGTAAATTAAATGTTCTTTTGTTCGTGAGGTATTTTTATATTTGCTTCATTTGAGTTTTACCCGACTACCCATCAGCACCATTATTTTAAAATGGATAGTATTGAAGGCCATGCTGAGCTTTTATATTCAAGACCCCACTATATCACAATAACCCTAAAACAAAAGAACTTATACACTAGTTCACCTAAACTATGTATAAACTTGTAGTGTTTATTTTTACCCAAACTTTTTGTTAAGAGATCCGCGGGCATATCAGCTGTTGGCAAATATTTAATATTTACAATTCTGTTTGCGACACATTCTCTACAAAAATGATACCTGACATCAATGTGTTTTGACCTTTTGTGGAACATAGGGTTTGCTGACAGCTTCTCTGCACTCTGATTGTCATTAAACACATTAAAAATATAATCAGAACCAGTTATTTCATATTGCAAATTTTTCAAGTACAATGCTTCTTCACATGCCTCTGCTATCCCCATGTATTCCGCCTCTGTACTTGATAGGGCCACTGTGTTTTGTTTTTTACATTCCCATATGGAGCTTGTTTGTTTATATCCTGACCTTCACTTATATCTAGTTTGCTCTCCATGGGAGTATCTACAGGTTTACACTCAGATAAATTGAATTTACTTAAGAACTTATTTATATAATTTTCCTGACTGAGAGATTGGGCACATGCATCATAACTATGCTACCCTCATATGACTAACATCTGGTTTCACACCTGTCCATATTTCAAATGGGGTTTTTCCATTGAGAGACGATGCAACTGTCCTGTTTTGAAGGTACACAGCTGTGTTGGCTGCCTCAGCCCAAAAGTATTTCTTCAATCCAGCATCAAATAGAAGACATTTTGCTTTTTCTACAATGATTCTGTTGAACCGCCCTGATAAACCATTTTGTTCAGGGGTATACGGATTGGTTTTCTGATGAACAATTCCGTGTTTTGTTAAAAAACCCATCCATCTCCATGTTACAGAACACCTTGCCATTGTCACTGCGCAATATCTCAATTTTTTTGTTGAGCTGATTCTCTACTTTAGATTTATATATTTGAAAATACATTAGCACTTCACTCTTGTTCTTCAAAAAATAAATGTAGATCATTCGGGTATAGTCATCAACAAATAGAAGAAAATATTTTGATCCACCTACTGAAGTGCTCTCCATTGGGCCACACAGATCAGTATGCACTATGTGTAAAGCTTCAGTACATCTGTTGTTACCTTTTGGAAACGGTAGACGACTCTGTTTACCTTCACAGCATGTTGTACAAGACAACTTTGATATATCTGTCTTACTGTCGAGTGTCAAGCCTTCCACTGCGTTCTGCATTCGGTTCAAATAGTTGCTATTTACATGCCCAAGTCTGCGATGCCAGACTTCAGCTGACACCATTGCTGCAGTTGATGAACACTCTGGCATGTTCAACTTGTATACACCATTCACTTACAGGCTGTGGCCACCAGTTCTCCAATCCTATTGCGAATCTGACAACCACTAGTAAATGATACTCTGTTGCCTTGTGCAATCAATCGGCTTACAGACAAAAGATTCGTAGTCAAACCAGGTACTCACATCACACACCTTCTACAACAATACTCGTATCATACACACATGATGACAACAACGTAGAAATCTGTACATCGCCTGTACATGTGACTGGCATTGTTTCTTTGTTGGCTATAACAAATCTCCTTAGTGTTTTGGTCACACGAAACATTCTTCATCCAGTTTCTATTAGCTGTCAAATGACAACTTGCGCCAGAGTCAACATACCAATCACTTTTATTGAAATTGCCATTTAGAAATACAGCACTGAATGCATTTGACTTTTTACTTGCATTGTTTCTAACATCTGACGATTTTTTTTCAGGAAAAGTGCACTGATTGCGATAATGACTAGTTTGTTTACAATTTTAGCACTTCACAACTTTTAAGCTTGACGTTTGTCTGTTGTCTCCTTGTCTCTGCTTCCGTTAGTGTTGCCACTTCTGTTTTTCTTGAAACTTGCAAACGCACCACTTCCTGTGGCGCTAGAGTCGCCACTTCCTTCCTCCATGTCCAATAGCTTTATTTTAATGGCGTCCGCTGTTATTGCAACTCCACAATGCTCAATCGCCATGATCATAGGTGCAAATTTTTTAGTTACTCCCGCCCACAAAAGCGATCCAACCCATTCGTCATTGATTTAAAACCCGTACCACTTAATTTCTGACTTGTTTCTATAACTTGCGTCACATAGGAAGTCATGGAAGTACTATTTTCAAGACGAATTGAAATAAGCGCTCGCAGCAAACTAATTCTCCTGGTAAATCCCGAATCATCAGAGTTTCTTTAACTTCACCCACACGCTCCCGAGTGGTTTCTACGTCTCGGATATGTACGTACAGCGATCGTCAGAACCAACTTGGCTTTTGTCTTCGCGTCGTCTGCGGCTCCTATTGTTGAGGCTCCAGTCTCCGCTTTGATGCAGTCTGACATGCCTTCCAACACTAAACAATTCTCCGCGGCGAAAGCCCACTAGCCATAGTTCTCACGCCCCTTGAGCTTAGGCACACTCACTAGGTAGCTCGAAGTCATTTTCACACAGAATTACTTAACTGTTAATAATCTGCGATCTTAGCTACAACTAGCATAAAATTCTATCGCGAGAAACTCAAATATCAACTTAAATCGTGAAAACGTGACCGGCACATAACCTATAATAAAACACGTAGTGAGGTTGACAAAGAACTGAACGACCTTTATTTCATTACAAAGACATAGTATGTTTTTAGATGCTTCAATAGATGGCGCTATTTGTAACTAAATTATATATTCAACATGGATGACCGGTATTATTCGGTTCATTGACTGGTTAAAAGCTAAATAATCACTTCCAGATTAAATGCAGACGCATAATTCTATTGATTCTATTCATTGACAACTGCCCCGCTCACCCTAAAGGTATTGAACTCAAGAATATCAAGCTTGTTTACTTACACCGTACGAAATTCAATCAATTGAAAATCTTATTGAGAAGAGACTGTTAATGATTTAAGACGCTATGTAGCTTTTTTGGATCAAAGTGAAGACGCACTGCAAAAGTTGAATTATGTTGAAAATCTTTTAATTGCTAATGCATCAAAATCTTTCTCTCAAACCAAAATTTTAAATAATGTATTTAATGTACATAATTTAAAATAAAAAGAACAAAATACATATATAATAATACATATGTACATAGTACGTTTTATTTTCCCTATCCCGCATAATACGCTTTCTCGCTTAAGACGCGTTTTTGGTGGGGTCCCTGAGAAATCGTCTTAAGCGGGTTACACTGTATATTGTAGAATTGACGTAAAAAAGTCTACTAAGAAAATTGTTAACACGTTAACTGCCATAGTAAAAAAATGATGACGGTTTTTTTGTTTTTGGTTGTATATTGAAGGTAATCACATTATATTGATTATTTTAATTTGTGACCGGTGATTATATTGTAAAATAAAGCAAAAAGAAATGTTAGGCACATGTGACTGACGAGGCCCAAACGAAACATAGCTATGGCACCTTGTCAAGCATTTTGTCAGGCACCGTCCGGAAGTAAGTGCGCGGTAGAACCCATCGCTCTAGCTTTTGTGTTTTTAGAGTTTTTGTAATCATGTAAATTATTGATAATACTCGTGATTTTGAATTATCATTGGTAGATCTGCAAGCAATCTCGATTTCCTTTTTAGTCGTCGTCGCGAATTGACGTGCATTTTAACAAAATTGAAAATTTACATTTCTGTATATTATTGACCTAGTTTTTGGTGTGTCTTAAATGCATATATGTAAGCGCATAAGTGTCGCTGTAATTATTGGTTTTTCTGTGCAAAACAATGTACTTCGAAAACAGAGGAACTAATCGAATCCCTAGCGCAGATCAATCAGGCCATCCAGGAGTCGAGTGAAAAGCAGGTACCATCCAGCGCTTCTTTTGCTGACATGGTGAAAAGGATCTAGAAACTATATTCGTCCCATCAGTCTCAGTTCGGTAGTTATTTATCCTAGCGATAACTCGAAATCTAGCGAGGATATCAAGACCATGGTGCAGAAAAAAATAGTCCTGAAGATATGAAACTCCACGTGCGAGGAGTCCGAAAGACTAGAAATGGCGGTGTTGTCATCAGTACCGAGACCAAAAAAGATATCGAGAAGCTCAAGCAAAATGTCCAACTTGCTGAATCAGGATTTAAGATTGATGAACCTTACAAACGCAAGCCTCGTATTGTTAATATTGATGTCCGAAAATGAGGTATATAAATATTTATAATGAAACGAGTGAATATCGCAAACCGACTGACTTTATTTGAACGAAAAGAATGAATCATACATTTCACATACATTGCCAACAGATGGCGCTACTAGTAATGAACATTTATTTATCTTGATACTATTACAACACCCCCACTTATCAATATAAACAAATAAAATTATTTGGGTATTATTCCCAATTTGCGCAGAAACTTGTAATGTTTAACAGGGCATAAACCTTTAGTGAAAATATCAGCTGTCATCTCTTCGGTACATAAATACATAATTTTTATATAATTACACTTAATAACATCTCTGATATAATGATATTTCACATCAATATGTTTGGATCTGTTGTGATTTTGATTACTTACTGACAACTTCAATGCACTTTGATTGTCACAACAGACCTCAATCACACAAAAGCTACCTATAATTTCATGAAGAAGACTTCTAAGATACACAGCTTCCCGAGCTGCCTCAGACAGAGCAGTATATTCTGCCTCTGTGCTGGAAAGAGACACTGTCTTTTGTTTCCTACTTTGCCATGATACAGCAGACCCAGACATTGTGAAACAAAAGCCTGTATAAGATTTCCTGTCTAAGGCGTCACTAGCCCAGTCACTATCTACAAAACCCTGTAACTTACTATCACCTTACAAAATCTCAAACAATAAGTTTTTGTACATAACAAATATTTTAAAATGCGTTTAGCATAATGCCAATGTGTATTATTATAACAACTATTGAATTGGCTCAGATAACTACCAGAACAGGAAATGTCTGGCCTAGTCAGTACCGCCAAATACATCAATGATCCAATTAATTTCTGATATGGAAGATCAGATACACATTCATCAGCTTTCTCAATATTTAATTTACATTCTATTGGGGTTTTATATGTTTTACAATTTGACATATTGAATGTAGAAGCTAACTGTTCAATATATTGTTGTTGATCCACAGTTATTACATTTTTATTTTTATCCACATTTATTCTCATACCTAAATATTGTCTTACAGGTCCCAAATCCTTCAACTTAAAATTTGCCCCTAAAACACATTTCAAATGATCAGTTTCTATAGAGCTATTTGTAAATATTAAAAAATCGTCTACATAAAGGGCCACAATAATTTTAATTTCACCTTTTGTTTTTGTGAACAAACAAGGCTCATACTGACTATTTTTGAAATCTAAGTTACAAAGTAAATTTTTAACTCTATCATACCATGCAAGGGAAGATTGTTTTAATCCATAAATTGATTTTTTTAATCTTAAAACCTTTCCCCCACTTTTGTTCACAAAACCATCAGGTAGGGACATGTAAATGGTTTCCTTAAAAAATCCATTTAAAAATGCTGTGGTTACATCTAAGTGATGAATACTCATATTCAACTTAACACTGAGAGCAAATAATAATCTAAGTGTGGAATGTCTTACAACTGGAGAGAAAGTGTCCATGTAATCAATACCTTTAATTTTTTTAATTGACTGCACGGTTGGCCGAGTGGTTTCAGCGGTCGCCATGCCGCTTGCTACTGCGCCAAGTGTCTTGGGTTCAAATCCCACGCGGTACAACACTTTGTGTGATCCACGAATTGTTGTCCCGAGTCTGGATGTTCTTTGTGTTCGTTTCATGTTTGTTTGTAAAGTTCCCCACGACACAGGATGTTTATTCCTAATGTGGGAGTTGTCTTTTAAAAGAAAAAAAAAATAAAAATACCAGGTTTTTGCAAAAAACCTTTAGCCACAAGTCTAGCCCGGAACCGCACATTATTGTCCGCATCAAACTTTTTGTTGAACACCCACCTACAATTAACAATTGTCACATTACCTGGATTGTCCACGAGCTCCCAAGCATCGTTGTCCTCAAACGACTGCAGCTCTTCGGTCATGGCACGTTTCCACTGCTCACTCTCAGGCCCTACCAGAGCCTCTGAGAACACTATCTCCTCGGACGCTGGAACAGTACTGGAAAGACACATATAACCATACCGATCAGGTTGTTTTCTATGACGCTTGCTCTTTAATTCTGGCTCTTGCATTGGGGTTGATGTCACCTGGACTTCTTGTACTTGGTTATCTGATGTTGGAGGTTCAGTCAATGTTTCATTCTCATCCTCATACACAGAACAGTCTGAATAGCAGTCATCGGAGTCTAAAACATTCTGCAATGTTTCCCCCACTGAATCTGCTTTCACTTCTTGTGTGGTAACTGCAGATGTTTCTTCATTCGGAATCCAGATAGCCAACTCTTGACTTTTATCTTTGGTATCTAATTCTTCTTCCATAAAAATAACATCTCTGCTGGTTACAAGAATCTTCTTGACAGGATTATACAATCTGTAACCCTTAACATCTTCACCATATCCAACTAATATATGCTCCGCAGACTTCTTGTCCCACTTCAAACGACGCTCCTTAGGTACATGCATCATCGCTTTACAACCAAACAAACGTATGTGGTTTAGATTTGGTTTTTTCTTATACCACAATTCATAGGGAGTTTTCCTAAGTCCCGATGCAATAGATCTATTTTTTAAATAGACAGCAGTGTTCGCTGCTTCAGCCCAAAATCTTTTATCTAGCTTTGCATCATACAGTAAACATCTAGCTTTTTCCACCACAGTACGGTTGGCTCGTTCACATAATCTATTTTGTTCAGGTGTATAATTATTTGATTTTTGATGAATTATACCCTCTTGCTTCAAATAATTCTCAAACTCTTTATTGGTATACTCTAGTCCATTATCTGACCTTAATATTTTAATCTTTTTATTCAACTGATTTTCTACCACAGTTTTAAAAATCTTGAAATAATGAAAGGCTTCATTTTTCTTTCTAAGAAAATATATATACATATATGTCATTCTACTGAAATCATCGACGAACAATATAAAATATCGTGCACCATTCAATGAATTGGTTTCCATTGGTCCACAAAGGTCTGTATGTATTCTGTGTAACGGCTCTGTACTTCTTTCACCCATATGCAAGAAAGGTAATCTTTCTTGTTTGCCTTCACAACAAGTTGTACACTGAGACTTGGTTATGTCAAAGTTGTTTTCATATGACAAACCATACACAATATTCTTCATTTTGTTCATGTCCTGACTGTTGATGTGTGCCAGCCTTCTGTGCCATAGTTTACTACTAACCACCGGTGCAGCCAACATACAACTCTGTGTGTGTAACCTTAGCTTATATACACCGTCTAATAAATCAGCTATGGCTATCAAAACATTATTTTTGTTTCTTATGTAGCAATGTTTTTTATCAAAACTGACTTTATTATTATTCTTTATAAGTTCACTTACAGACAGTAAGTTTGTTGTCAAACTAGGCACGCATAAAACATCTTTCACAGTAATGTCGAATTTCAAGTCTGAAACAATGTCGACGTCTCCGGAACAAACCACTGGCACTTTTGATTCATTTGCTACTACAATTTCGGATAAACACGGTGTGGAGTTCATGTTTTTAATCCAACGTTCGTTCGGCGTCATGTGTGCGCTTGCGCCCGAATCCACGTACCAATCTGTTTTATTAAACATTCCATTCAGGAAAACGACATTAATAATAAGTTTAATAAGTTTATTTATTCACTCTTTCTTATATCTATTACAGTAAATACTAGCGATTGTTACAAATCCTAACATTCATAGGTTAACGTCGGCAGCCATAATAGTATGAAACTGTGCTATAGCTGCCACCGCCTTCCACTCTGGAAACTCATAAATTGAGTCTTTTTCATATTGTACAACTGAGTGATTCGATATTTGCAAAAGGTACATTTATAAAAGTAAAACTAGAAACCAAAACAACAATAAAATTATAATATGTAGGTAGAAGTAAAATAAAAAATAAAGTAGGGAATCGGACTATGTGTCTGCCAGGAGTATGAATTGTGCTTGCTTGAGAAATATTTAACTAGGGGTACAAATATGTGTGTGCGGGTATGTGTATTTGACATGTATAAGATGGTGTGAGATTGTATGTTTGTGTAATTATGTGTCTGTGTGTATGCGCGTGAAAGTAAACATGAGGTTTTAAATTGAGTCTTTGTTATGTACAATTTTCTCCGTCTGAGTGTAGTCAAGGGTTAAAAGCCAATCTCGTATGATACTTTTGCATTTTTTTAATTTGTGTTGATAAATATTATTTACTTTGTTTGCTATATTATAAAGACGGGAGCCAATTATACTAAAATGTCGTCCAGCCAGAACCGTCCTATACTTGGGTATGCTGCAAACTATGGTTTTGTTACGTTTAAGTAGCGGAATATAGGTCATAGTTTGATGTTTACGAAGTATGGTATTCATTATAAACATCTGTCTCACAGTGAGAATAGAACACTCGCGATAAAGGAGAATTGTGGGATACCTACGGGGTTTACTGTAGATTACCTTAATAATTGCACGCTGTGCGCGCTCCAAAGGAAGTAATGTGCTAGTACAAGTACCGCCCCATGCAACTATACAATACTGGAGCAAGGATTGCGCGAGTGCATGATAAACACACAGCAATGCAGCAGCATCAGCAGACCTTCTGAGTTTATAAAAGAGAGGCACTAACTTTCTGATGCGGGCCGTTAAAGACTGAACATGCAGGGACCAGTTAAGATGTCTATCCAGAATTAGACCAAGGTATTTTATGCTGTTTGTGTAACTAAGCTGAGAACAGTCACATTCGCTATTAAATCTATCACAGCAATGTGCCTTAACGCACAAATTAGTGAGCGGTTGAGTATTAGACCGCGGTGTAAAGGTTATGTATTTGGTCTTATCTAGGTTTAATGTCAAAAGGTTGTCATTCAACCACTTCATAATCTCCCTGAAGGCCTCTTCGGTAAATTGCTTGGCCTGAGCCCAATCAGTCCCGTGCACAACAAGTGCCGTGTCGTCCGCATACGCAATAATGCTACAGTTGGGTAATGAAAGTTTACACAAACTATTTATGTATACAAGGAAGAGGGTTGGCCCCAAAACGCTACCTTGAGGCACGCCAAAAGAGAGATCAATGTGATCACTGATGATTTCCAACCGTAACACACTGCGTACGCTTGGAAAGATAGTCCCGAAAAATATCTAACACAACTCCCCTTACACCAATCATTTCCAGCTTATTCAAAAGCAATGGTATCGATATGGTGTCAAATGCCTTTGATAAATCTATAAAGACCCCTACTACTTTATAATTATCATCAAGTTGCTTTACAATACTTTCAGTAAGTTTCAATGCAGCATCTTCAGTAGATCTACCCCTTACAAACCCATACTGATTTTCGGCAATCACATGAGTATTAGTCAGGAACTTTATAAGCCTGTTGTTTAGGAGTTTCTCCAATATCTTGGACACTGATGTCAGCACAGATATGGGTCTGTGATTTCCAACAATATTTCTGTTTCCATTTTTATGGATAGGGTGAACAAGAGCCCTTTTAAGAATATCTGGAAAAACTCCCGTGGCAAAGCATACGTTGAATAGGTGAGTCAAAGGTGGAATTAAGGTAATTCTTGATTCCTTAATCACTCGAGTTGGAATGTCATCTACACCTGTAGCGCAGTTATTTTTGAGATTCATTATAACAGTTTCAACCTCACTCTGATCCGTATCAAACAAAACCATCCATTCTTTTTTTTTTCAATAAATACGCATTTGCTATTATTTTTCTTCAATAACGGGCGTTGATTCCGATAATGACCATCTTCTTTACATTTATAACATGTAATTCTTTTCGTAGATGAATCTGTCATTGCTATCACTGTCTTCTTGTTTGACATTGTCGGACCGCCTTACTTTTTAGGCTTAGTGTTGCCAGCCGAGTATAATTTATTCCGCGATGCAAATGCAGTTCCGTTTCCTGCATTGTAATTGTCGCTGGTCACTTCCATGTCAACAATTTCGACTTGATGACGTCACCATTTATTGAAATACCAGAATGTTCTATTGCCATTATCATAGGAGTATAATGATCTGACAAACCTGCTAATAATAATGAGCCAACCCATTCGTCTGTTATTGTAAAACCTGTGCAGTTTAACCGCTGCGCTGTCTCGATCATTTGAGTCACATATGTCGCCATAGAATCACAGTTTTCTAGTCTTATGGATATCAAATGTCGTAGCAAGGTTATTTTTCTTGAGAAACCGCAATCATCAAACATGGTCTTCAAAGTAGTCCATAATTCTGCTGAGCTTTCGGTGTTCTTCACATGCACGTACAATGACGGGTCTATAGTCAATATTAGCTTTGCCTTCGTCTTCGCATCGTCCACTGGCTTAACCTCAAAATCTTTCGCCGGTTTGATGTACTTGTCCATTCCATCAAGCACCAACAAATTTTCAGCCGCGAAGCTCCACTCATCATAATTTTCCCTTCCTTTTAATTTTGGAACACTAGAAATATAGTTCGGGTTCATGTTTCCGCGATAAAACTTTCACTAACTATCTATTTTACACAAAATAACTGATAATTTTCGAGATACGCCCATAACCTATAATGAAACGAGTGAATATCGCAAACCGACTGACTTTATTTGAACGAAAAGAATGAATCATACATTTCACATACATTGCCAACAGATGGTGCTACTAGTAATGAACATTTATTTATCTTGATACTATTACAACAATATTTGTATGAACAGAATATAGCTGAAAAATTCCCTGAATTAACGAAGAACTCTTTTATGTCCTCTATAAAACTTAGTCACAAGTCAGGCAATAAAAACGCTGAGACCTGTAATTATATAATTGAAGTATCAGCCGCAATACTAATCTTGGGCCTAACCGGTCACCACAGAGAGCGCTCAATTTAGTTCATAATCCAAGGGTGAACTAGTTCGCTCTATTAGTTCATTAGTTCTTTTTTTGAAATAATTTAATAAGAACAATAAATAAAGAAATAAATATAGTTATGATTATTGCAAGTTCTGTTTATTTTTAAGTAAAAAATACATGTATTACATGAAAATTTTACACGTCCATTTATGTAATATGAAATTTTTTATTTAAATAATGAAAAATAAAATAATTGATATTAATGATTAGTCAACAGCTAGGCTAGTTCCTAGTATAATGTGTAATTATATTAGAATACTTAAAAAGTATAAATTTTTACAATTAAAGTTGACTTTTTTGTTATGGCACATAAAATCTTTTATCGAAATAAAAACGAAAAAATAAAATGATTTATATTAATAATTAGTCAACAACTAGTCTCTTTCCTATTATAATAGATAATCATATTACAACACCTCTAAAGTACAATTAAAGTTAGCATTTTTTTATGGCACATAAAATCTCTTTTTTAATTAAAAAAATGAAAAAATAAAATAATTAATGTTAGTAATTAATCAACAATTGGTCTCGTTCCTATTATAATACGTAATCACATCACAATACTTTGAAAGTGCGAATTTTTACAATCAAAGTTCTTACTTCTATTTATGGCACATAAGATCTGTTAAACAAATAATAATGATAAAATAAAAGAACAAAATCATTTATATTAATAAGTAGATAAGAACCTGACTTGTTCATAGTATCAAATTTAAAATTTCACGATAGTCATTACACTTTAGGGACTTTGAAGACTATTTTTACATATTACTATGTAAAAATAAAAGTGTTGAAACTTTATTCGGTTTCAACAATTTGCGACGTTGAGTAATAATTTGTCCTGCCGCTGAGAAAACTCGTTCACAAGGCACAGATGATGCGACGATACAAAATCTTTTTAGAATATATGCATATAAGTGAGGGTATGTATGACGTCGTTCGTGCCACCACTGCAGAGTATCCATCTTACGATCTAAGTACTCCTTATTCAAATACTTATCAACTTCACGAATACCAGCTACAGTTTTGTTTTCAGGTCTTGTTATCTTGCTTATTTCATTATCATATTCATCCCATATGCTTACACAATCTTTTTTATTTCCATTTTCATCTATTGATGATACCGGCTCAAGAGCAGTTGTTACGTTTGAAAAAAATTCTTGATTATTAAATTGAAACGACTGCAATGGTGTTTTACCGACTTTATTTTTAAGACCTTCGATTGTGCGCTCACGACATTCTTGATTTCTTAATGCTCTTGCTCTAAATCTAGGATCCAAAATTGTACATTCAGCATATAAAATATTGTTTTCTAAATCTTTAAATCGAGTCTCCATACTTCTTTTCAAGGCTACCTGCACTGCAATATTTTTTTGATTCCGGGAAAAATGTTTTCTTAAGTAATCTTGAATCAGATTGTTAAATACTATAACTTTAGATAAGGTTACATTTTTTTCGGCGCTTATTTCCATTGTTACTTCATAAAATGGCTTAAGTAATGGTAAAACTTCCTCTATGACCTCCCAGTCTTCTTGCTTTATACTTAAATCGGGACGTAATAGAGCAATCGTGGTAATCACAGCATCCTTCACCTGTATTATTCGCTGAAGCATGTCATAAGTAGAGTTCCAGCGAGTTGGGACGTCTTGCTTCAATTTTAGAACGGGTAAATTGAGTTGTTTTTGCGTGGTGGTTAATTTATTTTGTCCTTGAGTACTTCGATTAAAGTATTCAACAATACTTTTAACTTGCACTAAAACATCAGATATTTCTTTAGTAGCATTTTGGACGACAAGATTTAAAGTGTGAGCGAAGCAACCAATTGATCGCCACTGTCCAAGTTTAACCGCATTTATAATGTTCGATGCATTGTCACTAACAACAGCAGTAATTTTATGTAAAATATCCCACTCTATCATAACGTTCCTCAAAAAATCACGTAAATTCTCGCTTGTATGTCTGTCGCTAAATGATTCACAAGTGAGTAATATAGAACAAAGCTTGGTTTCATCATCTATAAAATGGGCTGTTACAGCGATATAGCTTTCATTATTACTAGAAGTCCAACTATCAGTAGTCAGAGATAGTGCAACTGCAGCTTTAATTTTTATCCGAGCCTCGCTTTGTAGCTCTTGATGAACATTAGACATTAAAGTAGTTGTTAATGTTTTTCTAGAGGGAAGTTGATACCCAGGACAATTTGAAACTAGTTGAATTAGTTTACGCATTTCAGGTTCTTCAACTATTCTTAAAGCATTGCAGCTTATGTAGCACTGTAGCTAAGCTGTAGGTATGTAGGTATGTGTATTTAAGTTCAGTCCTACTAACACTATCTACTACACTAAGCCTATCTGCGTATATGTAAGTTTATAGTTTATAGTTTATAATAATACACAGATTTCACAAACACTTATTTAATGTACAGAAGGAATTACACACAGCGCGAAACAAGAGGTTAGAAGGTACAGTACAAGCAAAGAATAGAAATACGATCACTACAATTAACACTAAGGCACTTGGAAGAAAGCGTAAGCACAGAGCAAAAGTAAGCGGTCAAGCAACGTGGATTCGCTGTGAGAGCGTACGGCTGACTGGCGCGGCGAGGTGGCGCCGGAGGCGCGTAGTAACAGCCCCGCGCCGACGGGTGTGTGCGCGCAGCTAACGGCTGTTGTAATTGAATGTTATGTTGCTAGGTGCTACATCACTCCCCCTCTGAGACCGGATCACGGGCGATAGTAATCTGGAAATCTTACTACTCTCCCACTCTTAGTCTTCTTTACAGGTGGAGCAGCGTCGACCAGTGGACTAGTTTCGGACGGAGGACTACAGTCAATCAGGTAAGCAGGTTTCAATCTATCAATAGTGACTGTAATACTTTTTCCTTTAACTTCTATCTTAAAAGTCTTTGGTTTTCTTTCCAGTACTTTATGGGGGCCGGAGTAAGGTGATTCCATGGACATCTTGGCTGGACCAGTGCGAAGAAACACGTAGTCAGAAGAAAAGATGTCGGCAGGTATGTAAAATGTCCTTTTTCCATGCCAGGAGACTGAAGTTGGAGACAGATTGGATATATGGTTGCGGAGACGACAAGTGAAGCTGGTGACATCAGGTTCAGTGTTGTGACTCGGCGAAAAGAATTGACCAGGTAGTCTCAAGGGCTCTCCGTACACCAGTTCTGCAGCAGATGTCTTCAAGTCTTCCTTCCACGCACTCCTAATGCCAAGGAGCACAAGAGGAAGAATTTCTGACCACTGGGTGTTGTTGTGGCATTTGATGGACGCCTTTAGTTGTCGGTGCAGTCGTTCTACCATTCCATTACAGGCAGGATGATAGGCTGTAGTGGGGCGATGCGTGGCACCGATGAGGCTGCAGATGTTTTTAAACAGCTGGGACTCAAACTGTCGGCCCCGGTCTGTAGTGATGGTGTGTGGACAGCCGAAACGCGCGACCCAGCCGGAAATGAAGGCTCGGGCGCAAGTCTCAGCGGTGATGTCAACCAATGGGAACGCCTCAGGCCATCGAGTAAATCTGTCGATGACGGTTAGGCAGTACCTGTAATCAGAAGAACATGGTAATGGCCCTACTATATCCATATGGATATGGGAAAATCGGTCTGAGGTCAAAGGAAATGTTGACAAAGGAGAGGTAGTATGACGGGAAATTTTATTTCTTTGGCAATCAGTGCATGTCTGTGACCATTTTCTACAGTCACGTCTAACTCCAGGCCATACGTATCTTTCTGATACGAGTCTTGCTGTAGCTGATGGTCCTGGGTGGCTCAGATTGTGTAGGCTTTCATATATCTGACGACGAAAAGCAGGTGTTATATAAGGCCTTGGGTAAGGTGTAGACACGTCGCAATATAGTGTGGCGTCAGATGTTGAAATTCTTTCTAATTTCATTGATGTACCCTTCTTGAGCAGTTCATGTAGTTCCGAGTCCAATTCCTGTTCCTTTTCTAATGCTTTGTAGTCAATATAACTAGCAATGCTCTCGACGCGTGATAATGCGTCGGCTACAACATTGTCTTTACCAGACACATGTCTTATGTCAGTGCAAAATTGAGCAATGTAATTAAGGTAACGGTGCTGACGCGGAGAACAACTATCTCGGTTGGTGTTGAAGGCGAATGTGATTGGTTTATGGTCGGTGAACACTATAAAGGTTCTAACCTCAACCATGTACCTGAAATATTTTATTCCTTCATATATTGCCAAGAGTTCTTTATCATACGGACTATACTTAGTCTGTGCAGAAGTCAGTTTGCGAGAGAAGAATCCTAGTGGCTCCCACGAGTTACAGACTCTCTGTTGCAAGACAGCACCTATGGCGATATCCGAGGCATCGGTAAATAGGGCTAGTTCTGCATTTGGATCTGGGTGTGAGATAAGAGTCGCGGTTGCTAGACTAGTTTTGCAATCTTCAAACGATTTTAGCAGTTCTGGAGTAAGGTTCACGGGTGTAGATCCTTTAACCTTTGGGCCTGCCAGCACTGCGTTGAGGGGTCCTTGGATTTCGGCGGCTTTCGGAATGAACTTCCTATAGAAGTTAATACGCCAAGAAATCTACGAACCTGTTTGGCTGTCTTCGGAACTGGGTAATCTTGTATAGCTTGAACTTTTTCAGGCAGAGGGCGTATCCCAGCAGACGAGACATTGTAACCAAGGAATGTTACCTCTTCTACACCTAGAACACATTTAGAAGTGTTTATAAGTAAACCATACTTTTTCAACCGTTCAAATAAAATTTCCAGGTGTTGCAGGTGTTCAGTTTCAGACTTGGAAGAGACTAAAATATCGTCCAAGAACCCGTACGTAAAATCTAATCCTTGAAGCACTTCATCTAAGAACCTTTGAAAAGTTTGTGCTGCGTTTCTAAGACCAAATGTCATATAGGGGAATTCGAAGAGACCGAACGGCGTGGTTATAGCCGTCTTCGGTATATCCTCGTCCGCTAAAGGAATTTGATGGAAAGCTTTTACAAGATCAACTTTGCTGAAAATTTTGGTTCCTGAAAGCTGATAAGCAAAATCATGAATGTGTCTCACCGGGTATCGATCTGGTATTGTCCTCGAATTAAGTCCTCTGTAGTCTCCACAGGGTCTCCAGCTGTCGTCCTTTTTAGGAACCATATGCAGAGGTGAAGACCATGGGCTTTCAGAGCGTCGAGCAGTTCCAACCTTCAACATGTCTTCAAATTCACTTTTGGCAATCTTAAGTCGATCAGGTGCCAAACGACGTGGGCGAGAAGACACAGGCGGTCCGGGCGTAGTCCTGATATGGTGCTTGGTGTTGTGCCTTATAGTCCAGGATCCAGCAGGTCTTGTAATGTCTGGAAACTGATTAAGTAATTTATAGTATGGTGAGTAGGTGACTCTGAACACTTTAAGTGAAACTAGCTCATGGGCTAGGTGAGATGATGGAGCATCCACTGATAGACTGGTAATAGAATCCAGCAGGCGGTGGTTACGGCAGTCGACTAATAAGTTATAGAAACTTAAGAAGTCTACCCCAATAATTGGCTTAGACACATCCGCTATTATAAATCTCCAGGTGAAACTTCTGCGAAGACCTAAATTGAGGTTTAGTTTGATAGTTCCATATGTTGAGATTACAGAACCATTAGCGGCGTACAGCTCATATTTTGACTTGCTGGGTCTGTTTTTAAATAATTTACGAGGGTAGGCACAAACATCAGAACCTGTATCAATAAGAAATTGCACTTTAGTATTGTTAAAATAAATGAAACTAATATTGTTCTGTTGTACAAAACGCAGTCGAGAGAGAAGAGACTTTATTAGAGGTTTTAATATACACTATTACCATAGACCATAGACTATAAACAGAAAACTATAGACTAATACTAGGGTTCAATATTTTAATTTCAACACTCTCACCAAATTTGAACCCTTTTACTTACTCTTAAGTACATACATAATTTTATAACATTATACTACAGTCTGAACTCAGAAATACAGACATAACACACAACTAAGCTAGCAGACTCTAACCAAAATTAATAGTAAGTTTTTAAACAGCATTAGCAAACAATTTGAATTCCTTAATACCAATTTTACTCCTAAGATACTGAAACTTATCTCTAGACAAAGCCTTAGTAAATATATCAGCATATTGTTGATTGGTACAAACATAATTTAAATCTATCTGTCTTTCATTATACTTTTCCTTAATGAAATTATATTTGACATCAATGTGCTTACAACGTTTGTGATAGTCCACATTTTTAATTAAACATATGGCACTTTGATTGTCAATATTTAAACATACAGAATTCTGATTAAATTCACCAATATCAAGTAACATTCTCTTTAACCACAAAGCTTCTTTAGATCACACTGTTTTATTTCAAAATTTTGCTTTAATTCATGCATTACTGTATTTAATGAATCCTTTGATTTAGAAAGAAGAAGTCCATCATCAACATACAACAATAAATAAACTTTATTATTGTTTACATTTCCAACATATAAACACCTATCTGCATGACTATTGTTAAAACCAAATTTCTTCAGTGAAGTGTCAAACTTTTGATTCCAACACCTTGGTGCTTGTTTAAGACCATAAAGAGAACGATTAAGTTTACATACCATATTTGGATTAGCATCTAAACCTTCAGGCGGTGACATATACATGTCTTCTTTGACATCACCATATAAGAATGCCGTTTTGACATCAAACTGAATAATATTCAAATTATGTTGCGCTGCTTCTGAAAGTAAAACTCGAACTGTGTCATATCTCACTGTAGGAGAGTATATCTCTTTATAATCAATGCCTTGTTTCTGATTACATCCTTTAGCACATAATCTTGACTTATAAAGCACACCAGATGGCTCATCTTTTATTCTAAAGACCCATTTACAGCCAATCACTCGCACTCCTTCAGGTTTATCAATCAATTGCCAAGTTTTATTCTTTGCATGTGCCTGTAACTCTTCTTCAATGGATTGCTTCCATTTGGCAGCTTTGACATTTTCAATAGATATTGCTTCATCATATGTTTGTGGTATATATTCCTGTCCTGCAATATCTTCTGTACATATATAACTATTTCCTTGCATTTTACACATTCTTGCTTTAGATCTCGTAGTCACATTTGACACTAATTTGTGGTGATCTATGTTTATTTCTGGTTCATACAAAGATCCTTCATCTGAGTAATAATCATCACTGGATTGACATTTAGTATCTTCAACGCTTTCAGATAAATTCTTTATAGATGTATCACTATTAGAAATACTTTCAGTTACAGAAATGTCTTCACGGGTATTTGGGGCTGACTCTGATAATGGTACCACAGCATAATTTCTTTTTATCGAGCCTTCTAGAAAAATCACATCTCTGCTTATAATAGCTTTTCTTGTTTTGGGATCTAATAGCCTGTACCCTTTGGTTTGTTCACTGTATCCAATGAATATCATTTTATTTGTCTTTGAATCCCATTTCTTTGACTTTTCTTTTGGAACATGTACCATTGCTTCAGAACCAAATATTTTCATGTGTGATATCTGGCCTTTTACCAGTCCACTTTTCTTCTGGTGTTAGGAAGGCTAGAGCCCTTGTTGGACATCTATTTGTGATATAAGCTGCAGTTGACACAGCTTCTGCCCAATAATGCTTTTGTAGTTCTGCATTTAAGAGCATACATCTCGATCTTTCTAACAATGTGCGGTTCATTCTTTCCGCTAAACCATTTTGTTGTGGTGTGTACGGAGTGGAGGTTTGATGTATAATTCCAGATTTCTTGAGAAAGGCTTGAAATTCACCGCTTAAATACTCAGTCCCATTGTCTGTGCGGAGAGTTTTTATTTTTAAATCAAGTTGATTTTCAACTAATACTTTAAAGTCTTTAAATCTTTGAAATACTTCAGATCTTCTTTTTATTGTGTATACAAATACTTTCCTAGTAAAATCATCGACAAAAGTGAGAAAGTAGCGAGCTCCTCCAAGAGACGGTGTTTCCATTGGACCGCAGACATCAGAGTGAATAAGTTCTAGCTTTTCTTGTGCTCTGGAACCTTCTGAAGGGAATGGAAATCTTGTTTGCTTCCCTTCCAAACATGAGATACATTTCACTTTGTCTGTTCTTTCTACTTTGAATCCTGCACTTTCTGACAGTTTATTTAAGTCTTCAAAATTTAAATGTGCCATTCTCTGGTGCCATAAATAAAAATCATTCTCTGTTGATGCAGATATGTATGCTTGATTACTATGTGTAAGTAGCCGGTACATATTATTTATCATTTTAGCAGCTGCAACTTGCTTGTTTGTTTTATTCAAGATTTTACATCCTTGTTTGTCAAATTGTACTTGACAGCCACTATTTATTATTTGACTGACAGAGAGAAGATTGGTAGCCAACTCAGGCACATAGAAAACATTTTGTACCTTGATAGTTTCCAATTGGCCTTGCATGTTGACAACATTTAACTTAACTTTTCCACAGGCCTTCACAACTAGTTTCTTGTCATTAGCTACTCTTATTGTGGAAATTGGAGGTATAATTTCCTCGTAGAGTAAGTTACGGTTCATTGTCATATGCATTGACGCTCCAGAATCAATGTACCAATTATTGTCGTTGTTTATTGTTGCAGATAACACAGCGACATAACCAGAATCTGTGTTCTCATTACACTTCTGTTCCTGTTTCTTATTTCGGCAATTTTTGCTTATGTGCCCATATTTATTGCACACATAACACCTTGGACCTTTACCAATTTTAATTTTATCTTGAGCTTGTTTGACAAAATGATTCCTCTTGCTTTTAACATACAAAGCACTGGACTCAGAGTTTCTCACATCTTGTAGAAGCTTAGTCTTTATAGAATCAGCTGTTATTGTCACACCGGAGCTTTCAAGTGCCATAATCATCGGTTGATACATTTCTGGTAAACCTGCCAGTAATAAAGTCCCGAGCCATTCGTCATTAACTTCAAAACCAATATTCCGTAACTTATGAGCAGTGGTCATGATCTTGTTAACGTAATCTTCAACGTTGAGACAATTTTCAAGCGTTGTATTGATCAGATCTCTCAACAGACCAACTCGACGTGTCAAACCTTTGTCATCGAAAGCTTTGGCTAAATTATTCCAAACTTCTTTAGCCGTTTTGGCGTCTTGAATATGTACATAATTGATGGGATGTACCAATAAGATAATTTTCGACTTCGCTTTTGTATCAAGTTTGGTATTAATTATTTCATTATCTTTCGCAGTGACACAACTCCATAGTTCCTCATGAGGTAGGTTTGCATTGCAAATCTCCACGTAGGATAGTTTTCTCTTCCAGTCAGCTTTTCAATCAGTGCCATCGTATTATTTGACGACATTTTTGCTGATAAAGTATGTTGAAAAAACGTGCCAAGTTTTGAGGTTATACTGAACTACTTTGTCAAAGTTAATTTTGTACAAATTTTAACAATTTAGCTTTTTTCACTTTTACTACTTTATTTTGAAGCAAAAACAGGTGGCCTGGGCCCATAACCTGTTAAAATAAATGAAACTAATAGGTATTGTTCTGTTGTACAAAACGCAGTCGAGAGAGAAGAGACTTTATTAGAGGTTTTAATATACACTATTACCATAGACCATAGACTATAAACAGAAAACTATAGACTAATACTAGGGTTCAATATTTTAATTTCAACAAGTATACTTATCAGTGATAAACAGGCGACCCATACAGGTGGAGCAGTCTTCCGCCGCCATTATGGACTGCTCCTGGAGTTTTCCGGTTTATAATCACATGGCTTAATACACCGATGGGCTTTTGAACCGAATTTAGAGTGGTACCAACATGTGGGGTACTTATGGTAACCCGAATGTGAACGACTTGAACTCCGGTTCCTGCTATTCCGTCTAGGCGGTCGTGATCGGCTATGACATCTAGACAAACGTTCAACACACTTGGTTAATTCGCTAATTTGTCGAGCCATATCTTCCATAGTGGTCGACGATGACCTTGACTCTCTCTCATGAACTCATGAACTCATCGAAGCAATCTGTTGAGGAGCAGCGATATCATGAACTTTATCAGCCAAATCAGCTAATGATTGTAAGTCGAGGGTAGGTTGAGACGCTACGACCGTCTCGATATTATTAGGCAGCCTACTGGACCAGACTGTTTTTAAAAAATCTTCTGGAACGTCCTCACCTGCTAAATGACGTAAGTGTCGTAAGAACTGCGAGGGCTTGCGGTCGCCTAACTCCTCATAAAGCAATAACTGTTTGACCTTATTCTCTTTACTCTTTGACAATCTTTTAATTAATTCACTCTTGAGCTTATCGTATTTATCCGTGGTAGGTGGCGAAGTAATAATATCTTCCACTTCAGAAGCAATTTGATGATTCAGCTGTGAAACTACGTAATAAAATTTCGTGACGTCAGAGGTAATGTTCGAAAGTATAAAATTACCTTCCACCTGTGCAAACCACAAAGCAGGTTTACTGGGCCAGAACGGAGGCATTCGAACACCAACACGAGATATTTCTGTAGACAGCGGTATCACTGGCTCCTGGACTACATTCCTCGGTGTTGCTAGGTGCTACAGCATGATGTCCCTTAGCAACCATCTTGACAACTTGTCGGTCAATTTCTTGAACTTTTCGAATAGGTGGTGGCTTATGAATATATCGAGTTATTGAATTTTGAAGCGATGATACTGCTGATGTCGATGTCGATGACGATGATGAAATTGCTAAGGATGGAGAATTACCATTCTTTAATGCAGTTTGACTGGTTTGATGAGGATCTGAATCAGATAAATTTATAAAATCTTGCCGTTCCGGAACTAAAGAAATCGCAGGATGCTTTGTTTTGATATGTCGAGTAAGATTTCCATTGGAACCACCAGCAAAGCTAATATACGACGAACGATATTTACATTTGGCTTTTTTACTCTCCTTTTCTTCTGTGAAATGCATCCATAAAGAACTGTGTTTTCTTCTTGATATCATTATTACTCAATCTGAAACAAACAAATTTTATTAATCGAATTATAATTTTAATTAGTAGAACTTTCATTATATTTATAGATATTAATAAAAATAAAATATAATTTGCACTAGATATTTTTTGAAATTTATAGGTTATATATCGCTAATTAACACGATATATAATAATAATAGTAATCAATTATTTGTATCAATAAATGGAAATAAAAGAGAAAATTTTTAATTTTAATTAAACTTACCGTAAAATAAGACATAAATGGTATTATAGTCCAGTCATTTAAGCTTAAATTAGGTAGAATCTCGGAATTCGAGATACCCAGCTGTAAGTCTGTAAATACTTGTATATTGACACCCTAAAAGTTGTCTCAAAACCTACATATGGTAGGGTGTAAGCAACTATTAAATTTCAAGGTCAAAGGTAACAAAAATCGGTTTTTTGCGCTTTTTTTGGAAATATCTCATTTCGTATGGGTTTTTTGCTATTTGTATTTATTAACAATATTGTAGAATACAAAATTCTCTACAAATTTTGTTCAAAAACTTTTTTTATACGGTGATCCGTTTTCGAGATAGAGGGCGGAGAGCGCGCGGTCACAGCATCACTTTAGGTCAACCGGTGCCTCCGGTCGAAAACGCGCCATATATAGTTGATGAACTATCAATATATTTGGATGAACTAGCTGCAGCATTTGAGGAAGAAAATTGTTCGGCCCAGAGATTAGTAGTCCGGTCTATTTAAGCCTAAAATCAGGAGGAAGGTTACATAAATTCCCATAAAGCTGAATATTGGCATAGTTGTTCAAAACATCATTATAAAGAAAATCTCAAAAGTCCTCATCGTTCCGAGGTGTGCTAAAAATTTGGCACGGGGTCAAAGGTCAAAAAAATGAGTTTTTTGCGATTTTTAGCGAAACGGTGAGTTTTTTCGCAAAATTACCCCAGTACAAAATTGTAGATCACGAAATTCTCTACAAAAAATATATTAATAATTTTTTTCCTAAAAGCCACCATTTTGGAGATATAACGTTCCGAAAAGTTGGATCAGTCGTAATCCCTCTATTTTGCACACGTACGCCACATATGAAAGTCACTAAAGGTGTAATAGAACTAAAATAAGTTCGCTATTATTTATTGTAACTTGCTTATGTAAAATATAAGTTAAACTACGAGAATCTCAGGTATAATGAAACCCCGTTCCTAAATTTGTACGTCAGTATAACCTTGGGATAACATCTGTCTTTTATTCTATTGTCCGCGTGGCTAGGGTCGTATACCTGCTTTATGTTGGCATGCCCAATATATGAAATACATACCGTTAGTCTTGAGCGCCACTGCGTAGGGAAAACATGTGCTTATCTTAACCTATCTTTTAACCTATTTTGTGCGTTTTAGATTTTTATAAGAAAAATGTCAGAATATTGTTTTATTTGTACTCATCTTTTAACTGAAAGTGAAACTGTAACTGTTGATCGTGGTATGAAGACACTGATTAATGCAAGTGCTGAAAGAGATGATGGATACTCGGAATTTCTTAAAAAACAAAAATCTGTGACAATACATAGCAACTGTCGTAAAATTTATACGCGGAAGTGTTCTATTGCTGCTGCCATCAAAAGAAAACGCGAAGAACAAGAAGCTAACACATCTACAGGATCTACAGTAAGTAGTCCTCCTCGTACTAGATCCCGTTCAAGTGATTCAGCTTTTTGTTTTAAAAAACTATGTTTATTTTGTGGCAATAAATTGAATGAAGAGTTGCAGAGAAAAAAATCCTTAGATCGTCGCAGTAAAATTTGTCAAGTAAGTACACTCCAATTCAAACATTCAATTTTGGAAGTAGCACGAACTCGTTCCGATGCTATATCGAAAGCTGCTGTTGCTCGAATCGAATTTGACTATGATTTAGTTGCTGCTGAAGCAAAGTATCACCAAGAATGTTATACTTCTTTTTTGAAACCGACTACTGGCGGTACAGTTGGTCGTCCTAAAGATGAAGCAACAGATCTGGCAATGCAGGAAATATTTACATACATTGAGAGTAGCAATGACTGTCAGTTTACTTTGGCTGAGTTAAAAGATGTTAGCAAAATTTTAACTTTAGTAACAGGACTATTAAGCTGCGACTTAAACTGAAATATGGCGATAAAATTATTATCACTGAAAAATCGGGAGCGTTAACATTTGTATGTTTGATAAACAGTCACCATGAAATTTTAAATCAATCTTGGTCCGAAAATAAAAAAATTAATAAACAAGAAGAACGATTAAAAACTCTAGAAGCAGCAGCATCTATTATTCGAGAAGATATTCAATCCTCGGTATTTGATAATTCCTACTACCCTCCACCAGGTCGAATGTTTGAAGATTTAAATAATGACATCCCACAGTCACTGACATTTTTTTTGGAGCAAATGATCTTAAAAAATAAACGATCAAATTTCGATCATTTAAAACTAGTATGCACCAATATTTGTCATAGTATCATGACTGCTATTCGACCAAGATCGTTCAAGTCCAAATTACAGTTAGGTCTTTCAGTTTTTTTTCATCGGAGGTTCGGGTCTAAGCGTCTTATACAAATTTTGTCGTCTTTTGGTTTGTGTGCTTCTTATAATGATACATTGATGTACGAGTCAGCAGCAGTTTTTCATCCTCTTCCTCATGTCCTACCACCTGAAAGTGGCACACTTATTCAATACGTTGCAGATAATGCTGATATAAATGTTAATACGCTAGATGGTAACAATTCACTCCACATAATGGGTATAATTCAAATTGTAACTCCAAAGCACTCTGTTTTACTAGAAGAACCTATGCAACGAATAAAAGAAGTTCTTTCAGCAAAACACTTCAAAGCAAAAGCTCATGTGCCAATACAGATCTATCAGAATAGTGATGTAGTTGGTTACAGTAAAATATATGTCCAAGATTTTGGATATGGAACTGAAACAGTATCTTTTCATAAAAATTCTGATGTAGTATGGTTTTATGGAAAGTGGAAAAATACATCATTACCTGGTTGGAACGGTTTTATTGAGCGCTTAACAAATTACCATACAAATTATTCAAAATCTCAGATTACATTTTTACCATTCATCCATCAACCAGCTAGTAACTATAATACTGTCTATACGACTTTACTTTGTGCATTAGAGAACGCGAAACGTTACGGCCACACTGTATGCATCGTGACTTTCGACCAACCCTTGTATGCGAAAGCTCGAGAAATTGTATCAGCCGCACCTGACGGCTCTGAAGTATCGAAGATTATTGTCAGACTTGGAGGATTTCATCTACTCATGTCTTATCTCGGAGCAATTGGTTATATTATGCAAGGTAGCGGGATAAAAGAAGTACTCTCAGAAATCTATGCACCAAAGTCATTAGAAAAAATGCTCAATGGTCATGCTTACGCAAGAGCTGTTCGAGCACATACACTACTCCAGCTGGCTTTAGCAATTACAATATTAAAAACAATAGATATTAATGATATCATGGGAGCAGATTTAATCATAAATATTGACCATATATTAGATAGCACTCTTTCATATTCAGATATTGAAAATGATAATGAAGTATCAGGTGCTTTACTTCATAAATTTAATATGAAATTGAAAGATTTTGAGGAACGAGGACCAACAGCGCAACTTTGGATACAATATTTTAATATGGTTTCACTTGCAAAAGAATTTTTGAGAGCTGAGCGTATGGGGGACTGGAAAGCTCATTTAAGTTGTGTAAAAGAAATGTTACCTTATTTCCACTCGTCAGGACATTTTCCATATGCTAAATCTGCACACTTGTATTTACAAGACATGATGCAATTACAGGACTCGATGGATCCTGAAGTTTACGAAAAATTTACCGAAGGATTTTTCACCGTGAGACGCTCAGATAAATTGAGTTGTGGAACTTCTACAGACATGGTTATCGAACAGTCTATGATGAAAGCCATGAAGACAGATGGAGGTATTGCTCGAGGAAGAAGTACAAAACAAAGTGTAATCAGTAAATGGGTTTACAGCATGCATGCAATGAACACAGTTTGTGAGAAATTAGAAGATCTTGCTAATGTTAGGATGGATACGACTGAACAGCATGTTGATGCCAGTGATTCACGTGTAAAAAAAGACGCTAAAGACATACGAATGCTTCTTGAGTGGTTCTCGATTCATGATCCTTTCCCAGAGGTTAACAAAGTCATCTCGATTGCAAGTGGTGTCGTTGGTGATAATACAATTAATTGCTATAAAGCACGTGAACTTGGGCTTATCTCTATTGCTAAAATAACTGGACTGACATTTAAAGATATTAAACTTAAACGCGCTGACAAAGTTGTTCCTCTTTTAGCTATGAGTAGCACCGTAAAAGTTCACGAAGAAAAAGTACCTGTTGACCCAGTGTTATTATTCCAACGTATGAGTGTTACTGCGGCTTTTCAAGATGAAATTGAGAAATATTTCGAGTATGAATTAGCTCCTTATCCGTTAACATTATTTGATGACATTGGAATGCGCAAGACCCAGAAGTCGGCTATTTACGATTGTTTTCAGACTATAAATGTTGATATTAATAACACTAATTCAACGTACATAATTGACGGAGGATTCTTATTACATCGAGTGGTGTGGGATAGCGAGGAAACATTTAACGTTATCTTAGATAAATACGTTCAATATGTACGTCGACATTTTGGTTCTAGAGTTACTGTCGTATTTGACGGATATGATGATTATACGAGAAATATTAAAGCAGCAGAGCAACGCCGTCGAAATGCTGCTTCATCAACTTCTTCTGATATTATATTCGATGAATCAATGACAGTTCCTACCAGTCAACAGAAATTCTTTGCAAATAATCACAATAAATCTAGGTTTATTTCGATGTTGAAAGCAAAATTTACTGCTGAGAATATATCCGTTGAACAAGCTAATGATGATGCTGATGTATTGATTATTGAAACAGCGATAAAGAAATTCAGTGTGACAAATACAACTGTTGTTGTTGGTGAGGATGTTGATTTACTCGTCTTGCTTACTGCTCGAACTCCAACTGAAAAAATTATTTATTTTTTTAAACCCGGAAAAGCCCAAAATCAATCGGAAATATATTCATCAAACAGTTTATCCAATTTTCCTAAATGTCAAAATCATGTATTGTTTCTACACGCAATAACTGGCTGCGATACGACATCTGCTTTTTACAGGAGAGGAAAAACAACAGTTTTCAAAATGTTTGAAAAAAAAGATTTACTACAATGTGCTGAAGTTTTTAAAAATAGTAATTCAACTCAACAACATGTTATCACCAACGGAGTTCAATTTCTTCTTGCTATGTACGGAGCCCCCAAAAAAACCACTTGCTTAGATAAGTTGCGATACACATCTTTCGTGAAAAATACGCGTAATAAAAAACAAGTCAACTTAGCTTCTCTTCCTCCAACCTCAGTAGCTGCTCATCAACATCTGTTTCGGGTATATTACCAAGTTCAAGTGTGGCTTGGTAATCAGCTGGACCCTAAAGACTGGGGTTGGAAGTTGATCGACAATACACTAGAGCCAGTTCAAACTTTACTTCCACCAGCACCTGAGAAACTTCTCAACACAATATTTTGCAACTGCAAGAAAGGGTGTAGTGCAAAATGTGGTTGCAGAAAAGTTGGACTGTTTTGTTCCCTGGCATGCACACACTGTCAAGGCCGATCATGCTCGAATGTTGAGTCACCAACTCTTGAAGATTCGTTTGATACCGATCAGGAATCGCTATTGGGGCAGTTTACGTGTGAAATAGAACAAGAAGAAGAAGAAGAACAAGAGGATGAACAGGAAGAAGAAGGAGAAGAAGATCAAGAAGAAGAAGAAACAGAAATCTTGCGACAGTTATGAATCAGACGACTAACTTTTTATTTTAAGTATTTTATTTAATTACACCGCCGTTGTTTTTGCCCACTATAATATATAATATTATTTTGCAATAGTTTTAAAACATATAAAATCTCAGCAGACCCGTGGAATAGGCCTACTGGGGAAACCACGTTAAAAAAAACGCGCTTTGTACACTACCTCATAGGTGGCGTGGAAACGTGTGCAAAATAGAGGGATTACGACTGATCCAACTTTTCGGAACGTTATATCTCCAAAATGGTGGCTTTTAGGAAAAAAATTATTGATATATTTTTTGTAGAGAATTTTGTGATCTACAATTTTGTACTGGGGTAATTTTGCGAAAAAACTCACCGTTTCGCTAAAAATCGCAAAAAACTCATTTTTTTGACCTTTGACCCCGTGCCAAATTTTTAGCACACCTCGGAACGATGAGGACTTTTGAGATTTTCTTTATAATGATGTTTTGAACAACTATGCCAATATTCAGCTTTATGGGAATTTATGTAAACTTGAATGTGTAAATAGACCGGACTATTAGAGAGTGGAACTCAAACCTTATTGGCAGTCTATAATGCTCCGAAATCTGTGAAAAGTCTCGATCATCTTCGTTATATGCATTACGTCAAGTCTATAAAACTTAATAAACCTGTGCAGCTTTCAAATATTCCACCAACAAGTGCAGCTGCTCATCAACATTTCAACTGTGTATATTATCAAGTTCAAACTTGGTTAGGACATGATTTGGAATCCCAGGTATGGGGTTGGGCGATGCGAAATGATTTTCTGGAGCCTATCATGACAATTTTACCACCTGCTCCAGAAGATTTGCTAAATACAATTTTCTGCAACTGCAAAAGTGGTTGTGGTTCGCGATGCGGATGCAGGAAAGCGGGCTTGCAAATGCTCTTTAGCTTGTGGCCAATGTAATGGGCAAGCTTGTCTCAATGCTCTACCATATCAGAGCGACATTAACGAAGATGGAACCTTTTATCCCGAAATCAAGGCAGAACTTGAGACAAATGTCGTTGAAGACGATAATGAAGACCAGTTTGAAATTTACCAGCAGCCAGAAGACGACGATGAAGAGGAAGAAGATGATTAAAATTATAAATTGTAGTTTTTGTACCCTTTATTCCATTTTTTTACTTATACAAATAAATTATGAATTTATATTTTTTAATAAAAATATTAATTCATAATTTATTTGTTTTTTTTTTTTCATCATGTAAGAAGTTAATAATATTAATTAGGTTAAAATTCAAATATAATTCTTATATTTTCATTAACAATTCTGCAATTACATGGGCAGGTAAGTGTTGTTAAATAAATTAATAATGAATAAAAAGTGGATAAGTTAGGAAAAAAATGATAAAATATAATATAATAGTTAATAAAAATTGACAAATATTTATAATCATTGGTTTATCGATAGTTCATCAACTATATATGGCGCGTTTTCGACCGGAGGCACTGGTTGACCTGAAGTGATGCGGTGACCGCGCGCTCTCCGCCCTCTATCTCAAAAACGGCTCACCGTATAAAAAAAAATTTTAACAAAATTTGTAGAGAATTTTGTATTCTACAATATTAATAATAAATACAAATAGCAAAAAACTCATAGGAAATCAGATATTTCCAAAATAAGCGCAAAAAACCCATTTTTGTGACCTTTGACCTTGAAATTTAATAGTTGCTTACACCCTACCATATGTAGGTTTTGAGACAACTTTTAGGGTGTCAATATACAAGTATTTACATACTTACAGCTGGGTATCTCGAATTCCGAGGTGAACTTACTATAATGACTGGACTATTAGTATTTTGTTTGATAATTAGCCAGCAATACTTCAGTTGACGATTGTTATGATTTCATATGATTTGATAAAGTTTCAACCATGGGGATGTTAAGTTGTTTAGTATCGATATCGAAATATCACGGCGCGTACAATAAAAGTAAATAACTCGGTTGGTCACATAGCGGCTAGCGCCACTGTCTAGTAAAGTGGACGCTATTTCAATGAACTAGTTCGCATAGTTCACCTAAAGGAGCGCTCTTCCCACCTAGGTCGTTCGCGAACTACCCAAGCCTACGCAATACGTAAAGCTCTTATTACCCAGAACCGGATATTTATTAATTGGAAGTCCTGTCCGGTCAGACACTCTACGATGGTGACTAGATGCTTCAAGTGTCAGCAATACGGACACGCAGCCAAGACGTTCAGAACGGCTACCTCTACATGAAGACGGTCAGACCAACTTAAATGTACAAAGTGCCTACGCTTCAAAAAGCCAAGCAACTACAAAACGGGAGACGCTGATTGCCCAGCTAGACAAGCCGCTAAATTTAGGTACATAAATTCCATAGATTATGAGGGCGCCTACGGGCGTCGCATATTTACTTGTATATAATAGACCTACCCTTCTATTACTTTATGGATTTAATTTATTTACAGAAATAGATAACGTTTCTGCCTCGAGAGTCAAAGGCTTGTACAGTGGAGGACTGCAAGCAAATCTTTCCGTTTACCGTGATTCACTAACTGTACTGACCCAAAACATACGTAGTATACAGGGTCTGTCGTAAATAATGGATAAGTCGTAAACTGGAGTTGGTCCGGCTATGAGACTATTAGAAAATCGTATCTTTTTGCCAGGGTTTCTAACCGTATGGAAATGGCGTAGACTTTTATGTTTTTTTATAAATTTCGCTACTCTTTGCATTCATTCCGTTGCCATTTCGTTAAATTTAGGTATTTCTGTGTCTTTTTTTTTGTATTATAGTCTTGAAGATGTGTATTATTTAGTTTTAGTACTGTTTTAGGCGTTTTTAACGTTGGTCATTTTCAAAATTGTCATTTTAAGATTTTTTATGTTTTTGTTTTACTTAGGGTCAACTTTTGATCATTTACTGTGTAAAAAAAAAGTACGGCGCTATAGCTGCCCATGATCTTAATAAATTATCTAGTATGTGTAGATTCTAAAAAGGTATAACAATGCATACTTCACAAGTAATATTAAGCTACATGAGCGAGATCAATATCAAGGTGAGAAAATATTTTTTTCATGTAATGTTGTAAATGGTTATAAAACTTCGTCAGAATGATTTATTTCTGCCAAGATTCTTTACACAAACACTATGGGGCCACTATTAAGGATATTCAAAGAAAACTAGGTAGTTTTTTGTCAAAAAAATTTCATGCCTCCTCATTTCATAAAGGTGTTTAATTTTAAAATTGATGTGCTCTAATAGTTACATGCGACAAACATGTTACAAGTTTATTCGTAAAAAGGATCATCAGGTAAAAAAATGAACAAAGACAGCAATACAAAGGGTCTCCCCGCGTGAAAAGGACATTGTTACTAGGCACACTGCATGATGCACCGTCCCTTTCACACTCACGATGTGTGAAAAGGTTAGCATGCGTTTAGCTAGGGCGCACTCCTGATACATCTCTCAGTGTGATTTTGACCATCGCATGTGCTCTCGTTTTCATTACTGTCGTCAATTTGTTACTGCTTTCTAATATCGGACTTAGATTTTCTTTGTGATTTGGACTTGTTAACCTGGTGATATTGACAACTCAGCTCTCATTTATGGGCATCGTGTTGTGCTATCGATTGCACGTGTTATTTTGGAAAATTTTGTATATCATGCCTCAACAATACACGCCGGCCGAATACGTAAACATGCATTACATTTATGGTTTATGTGATGGCAACGCCAATAGAGCTGCTAGAGTTTATCGGGAAAAATATCCAAATGCCCGGCATCCTGACTATCGTGTCTTCATAAGAGTGCACAACACATTTTTGGAAGGACGATTTCCTGGGACCGGCGTAGGCGGGGCGAGTGAAGGACGACCACAACGCCACAGTGCAGCCGAAGTACTGGAAATAGTTGCAGAAGACCCTGGTACGTCCATAAGTGTAATTTCAAGGCGCACCGGTAAACCTCAAAAATCTGTACACAGGATTTTAAAAAGGCATGAATTATATCCCTATCATTATCAAAGGGTCCAAACATTAATGCCAAGGGACGCTGCTGCGAGAATAACATTTTGTCGCATAATGCTGCGAAAGATGAGGGAAGACCAAAGTTTTTTTAATAAAATTTTATGGAGTGACGAGTCAACGTGTCGAAAAGATGGTTTTTTGAATCTTCACAACATACACAGCTGGCAACTCGAAAACCCAAGACTTATCCGAGAAGACCGATCGCAATATCAATTTAAAATTAATTTATGGACTGGCATTATTAATGGCAAAATCATTGGTCCATTCGAATTGCCGGCAATATTAAATGCGGATATGTATTTGAATTTTTTAGCAAATACTTTACCTAGTTTACTGCAAGACGTCCCACAAGAGATAAGAAATGAGATGTGGCTACAAAATGATGGGTGTCCAGCACATTACGCTGTTCGTGTCAGGGAACATTTAAATAATACTTATCCAGATAGATGGATAGGGCGATTGGGGCCAATTTTATGGCCTCCACGTTCGCCAGACCTGAACCCCTTGGACTTCTTTTACTGGGGCTGTATAAAAGAAAAAGTATACAGTGAAACAATAAGTTCTGTAGAAGAGTTGCGTGCGCGCATTCAAGTAGCAGCGAGAAAAATTGAAGAAGCCGGTTATGTGCGCCGGATTAAGCGATCGTTTATTAGGCGATGTAGAGCGTGCATAGCTGCCGGCGGAGGACACTTCGAACATTTAGTTTAAGTTGTTGAATAAATATTTTTACGTACTAAAACAACCTAGTTTTCTTTTGAATATCCTTAATAGTGACCCCATAGTGTTTGTGTAAAGAATCTTGGCAGAAATAAATCATTATGACGAAGTTTTATAACCATTTACAACATTACATGAAAAAAATATTTTCTCACCTTGATATTGATCTCGCTCATGTAGCTTAATATTACTTGTGAAGTATGCATTGTTATACCTTTTTAGAATCTACACATACTAGATAATTTATTAAGATCATGGGCAGCTATAGCGCCGTACTTTTTTTTTACACAGTAAATGATCAAAAGTTGACCCTAAGTAAAACAAAAACATAAAAAATCTTAAAATGACAATTTTGAAAATGACCAACGTTAAAAACGCCTAAAACAGTACTAAAACTAAATAATACACATCTTCAAGACTATAATACAAAAAAAATGACACAGAAATACCTAAATTTAACGAAATGGCAACGGAATGAATGCAAAGAGTAGCGAAATTTATAAAAAAACATAAAAGTCTACGCCATTTCCATACGGTTAGAAACCCTGGCAAAAAGATACGATTTTCTAATAGTCTCATAGCCGGACCAACTCCAGTTTACGACTTATCCATTATTTACGACAGACCCTGTATATAAGAATATAGATAACTTTAATATTTTTCAACATAGACTAAGCTTTGCATGTGATGTAATTGTTCTTACAGAGTGCTGGTTATCTAAACGCTATGAAACCCTTTCAGTCATATCCGGTATAATACATATTACAGCCAATTAAACTATAATCAAAATGATGGCGTTGTTGTATATGTTAGGGAGTCTCTCCAGGTTTCAATCGAAGAACAACCTATACAGGACTGTAATTGTTTGGTTGTCAAAATCGGTACCAATACAGCGATTATCGCTATGTATAGATCTCTTTCAGTGAGAAATTTGAACGCCTTTCACAACTCACTAAATCAGACTCTTTAAACACTTACTGCCTTTACACAAGGGTACCTTAATCTGTGCTCATACAATGGACTTCTCCCTGCGCATACATTGCCTACACATCAGAGCGGTTCCTATCTGGATCATATGATGATCATCATGGTCATGGTCTGGCTTATCGTCTGTCACGCTTGTTACTAACTCTACTTTTACTGACCATCACGCCGTCCTACTTGGTGTAAATTTAACGCTGCCCAGACTAAATCGAGCTACAACAAAAACTCGTTTAAACGTGAACAAACTCGAGTATGATTTATGTAATATGGATTTTAGCCCAGTTTACAAAAATTCTGACGCTAATGTATATTTATTGAATTTATACGGAATGTCCAACAAGCAATATTACAAAACACATCTACTATTGTCCTAAAAAAGAAGTATTCGATGTATAAAACATGGAGACAAGCTTCATCAGAGTGCTCCAAATAATTTAGCGCTTCAAACAATATACAAGAGGTACAGAAATTTCTGTAATAACTTTGTGAAAATTAAAAGTTGATTACTACAAATATATATATTACACAGAGCAGGTAAAAATAGTAAGGAAATTTGGAAACATATTAAAAATTACACTTATACGTCAAAACACCGTGATTCCAACTCGAATTTACTGGGTACTAACACTTTACCATTGTTGTCAGTTAACAAGGTTAATAATTATTATGTAAACGAGGGTAAAATTCTTGTCGAACGAGTTTGGCAACAAACTGGTGGCCATGCTTCTACACCTTTTCAAAATAGCATTCATAAACCTAGTCTGCAATCTTTTGTCAAGCTGGACACTGATAAAGATGAAATTGAAAAAATCATCTTAGGTATGCGTGATGATTGTTCTGTGGGATGGGATAATAAAAAACTGGTCCAGCAGGTTTGGTTTAACGGTGAACCCATCAAAATGCCAAACGATCATCATAGGGAGTCCTAGAATGATGGGCAGAATTGATCCTGATGGTATTCCTGAAATCATCTTTAATGATGCTGTTTTGCCCATCAGTGCTTCGGTCAAGAATCTTGGACTACATATTGATACAACCATGAATTGGCAGATCCAGGTAGCCAGTGTCTGTCAGAAAGTCACTAACATATTACGAGGATTTTATCGCCTTAAAAATTTTCTACCAATAAAAATAAAGACGATGCTTGTGCAAACTTTAATTTTTCCGCTTATCGACTATGGTGATGTGTGTTATCTCGACCTGAATGCAGATCTGCTCAATAAATTAGACCGGCTTCTCAACAATTGCATTCGATTTGTTTTCAACCTGCGAAAGTATGATCATATTTCTGTCTACCGTACACAACTGTCATGGTTACCCATAAGACAACGCCGTAGTTTAAGGGCTCTGTCTATGTTGTACGCCCTTCTCCAATCACCGAACTCACCTACTTACTTAACATCCCAGCTCCAATATCTCTGCTCTAACCATGACAGGAATCTTCGGTCTTCTAATAATCTTCTCCTTCTTTGTCCTGCACACATTTCCAGCACAGTCCATTCCTCTTTCCTTGTTCGAGCTGTCACTCTGTGGAACGCACTCCCACTAGAAATCAGGACGGCTACTAGCCGATTATCTTTTAAATTCAAAGTACGTAAGCACTTTAGGGACCTGCTGACGGAGGCATCAGAATAACACTTAAAAGTGTCTATTATATATGTAATATATATATTATATATATATTTACTTTTATTTATTTTTTATATTTATATTGTATATGTATAAATTATATTCAATGTATGTATATCTAGCACCTATTTATCTGTATGAATCATTGTATTTCATAAAATAATTTTATTTAGTCTCTCGTGTCGTATAAACACACACCTGCCACAAATAACTTCGCAACACCCAAAGGTTTGTCTGGAAGAAAATGCCTGTGGCATTAAGTCCGCCTTGTGCAACATGTTTGCAGGAAGTTTTAATAAATAAATAAATAAATAAATAATTAACAAAATTCTAAAACGTTTTAAGCACATATCGGTACCTCAACTTACTCATATTTTTCGCCTGTGTTGCTCAGACGGGATTTTTCCTACGTGCTTGAAAAAGGCGGTAGTTATTCCTGTTTTTAAATCCGGAAACAAAGACCCTAGTCTCCAACTACAGACCTATATCGATTCTCTCTTTTATATCAAAAATACTAGAAAAAATTTAAACAGTAAGTTAGTTAACTACCTAGAACACAATTTTTTTTTTTCATCTGCGCCATATGGTTTTAGAAATGAACTTTCTACAGCTGATGCGGTGCATGAACTAACAAATTTTATCACTAGTGGATTGACCAAGTGTAATCAGATCCTAGGGATCTTTTTAGACCTTGCCAAAGCTTTCGACACTATTTTAATTCCTTCACTGCTAAACAAATTGCAGGTTCTTGGTGTAAGGGATACGCAGCTTAAAATTTGCAGATTAGTGAGCGATGATGAAAACATACCATTATTAGGGGTAACCCAGAGTAGAATCCTTGGTCCTACGCTCTTCCTTATATATTTTAACGATCTTTGTAATCTTACTTTGAACATGGATAAATACTCGTAATAACATATGCTGACGACACCGCCTTAATTTCTACCACAAAAACTAGTAACGAACTGTATCTGAGTGCCCAGTCTGGCTTTAATATTGTAAATAACTGGTTAGAGAATAACCTCCTAACGTTAAATCCTGAAAAAACTAAATATATTCACTTTTCCATGCGCAAAACTCAAAACGCCGTAATAACCACACCCATACGCACACCAATGTCTCGTCTCCAGTTGTCTGTGTCTCTATGCAATTGTGCTACTATACAGGAAACTGATAACATGAAATACCTAGGTATCATAATTGACAATAACCTCTCCGTTAAAAACTGCTTAGAAATTTTAGTAAATAAAGTTCGTAAATTAGACTGCCTCGTTGGTCTAGTGGTTAGCGTAAGCGACTGCAGATCAAGAGGTCTCGGGTTCAATTCCCGGATCGGACTGCTGTTGGGTTTTTCCTACTCGTCAATATCAGCGTTTGTAGCTAAGAAAAACATTAAGTGTTATAAGTGCAATAAGCTGGGACATTATCAATGTGAGTGTAATCAAAACAAGGGTTCGGGACATGACAATAGACCGGTTAAAAAGTGTTATTATTGTAAAAAAATGGGGCATACTAAAAGTGAATGCTACTTCAAGAAGAATCGGCAAAAAGACAGTACAAGTAATGCATTTATGGTGATGAACTCAAATAGTAACGTTCAAGAATCTAAGTGGTTAGTGGACTCAGGCGCCGTGATCGTAACTTATTTGCAACATATTTATCGATGAACAATAAAACAGTGATAGTCGGCAATGGCGAAGAGATTAGTGCGCTCGGGTGTGGACAGGTGGCGGTACAGGTCTACAATGGCCGCGGATGGGTAAACACAACCATAAACAATGTACTCTTTGTTCCGAAATTGAAAACAAACTTGTTATCTGTCAAATGCGCTACAGAGAGTGTTACGTAGCCCTAAACATGTCACACAGCACTTAAGGTCTGTGGAATGTGTTTTTTATAAGGACGATGTTACGTATCCATAAACGTCTCACACGGCACTTGACATCTGCGGAATATGCTAAGATAAGAATGGCGACGTTGGACCTCAACCGAATTTAAGAAACATCATTTAAATTCATTCTTGCTTCTCACTTCGAGGCGGAATCACTAGGCTAGTTAGCTATAGGTTTTATTTTGTAAAATTAGTTTATAAGAAGATTCTGGCTTCACACTTCGAGGTGGAATCACTAGGATAGTTAGCTCTAAGTTATTACATTGTAAAATTAGCAATTAATTAAATTTACTAAATATTATAAATTGCTTTATTTTGGAACCTCCGAATGCGGCTATCGTAATTGGCGCAGTCGGCAGGATATTCGAGTCAGTGCGTGTCGCGATCGTTCTCCTGCATCCACAAATCGTTTGCTCCCAATCGTGACGCCACTGGTTGAGCTCTTCAGCCTTCGTCGGATATCCAGAACCTACGGTGCAGCAGTCCAGAGGAGAATCTAGACATCGATTCGTCCAAAACGAAGACAATTCTGTAAGTCCTTGAATCTTTCAAGTCCTTGCCCTCCTATCCCTTAAGTAATACATAATTATTTATTTATAGATATTTCCAAACTAATATAAATCTTAATTATATTAATTATATACATATATTTTAATTCATATATCCATAAAACTATCCAATCGTGCGTATAGTTTAAGATTTTTTTTTGTATGTTTGTTAATTCATCAAGATTTCCATAGGGAATCGCGAAACCATAGGCTTAATCATCAGTCAGCTCGTATATACGGAAGCGGTCAGTCGTGTTACTCATTGTGCAGTGATAATATTGCATCTGTGATATAAACTATTTGTTATTGGCTGTTTGTTCGATTTTACGATTCCTTGTCTCTCTTGTGGTATCTGAACCGGTAGTGTACGCCCACTGGGAGGAGTCGGAGCAGGATAGCGGATGTCAGTGAGCTACCTTTCATTTGTGTGATACATACGGTCCCTATAGATAATTGGAATTTAAATAATTATTGAAATCACAAAAAGAACTTATAGTGAGGGCTGGGATTAGATCGGTCGGCGTGGTGTCTCGGGACCGGTGCGTTGCACGCAAGACCACGGTGGCAGTGGAATATTAGCTCTAATTTACTATCTACTATCAACTCCACATAAATAAGCCATTATGCCGCGAATCGAGTACTCGCCCCCCGCTGGTCCTCTTCAGGAAACTCAATCGGAGCCGAACATCTCGGTGGCTGGTGCTGCTTCGATTACTAGTCGCAGCCCCTGCGACACAATGAATATAACCACTAGACCAGGTAAGCGTTCCAGACTTGATGGTGTTTCACCAGTACAGCTGCAGCTACATGAAGATAGATTTGATGAGCTTAGGGACATGCTTCTGTCCTGGAAGACTGAGCAGGACGTTACTCTTAGCAAATTGGTCTCCGAAATTGCTGAATTGAAATTACAAAACATCTCTATTCAGAAAACTAACTTAGACATTGAAAGGTCAATATCATTTATAAACAGGGGTTACGAGGACGTGAAGAGTCGTATAGAAGCCTTAGAAAGGCACCAAAGCGACCAAGAGAAGTATCTATCTCAGAGTAGTGGCAGTATCAAGGTAGCAGAGCTCGAGGCTAAAATCGATTCTATTGAACAGCGGGCACGTCAGTGCAACGTAGAAATATGCAACTTGCCTGAAAAAAGGAATGAAAACCTGCTTACGCTACTTGACTCCATTGGTAAAGCAGTGAATTTTACCGTTTCATCAAACGACATCCTGTCTATTCATAGGGTTCCTCATGCTCAGCAGCATAGTGACAAGCCTAAAAATGTCATTGTTAAACTGAAGGCAAAGATTATGCGTGACCAATTGATTAGCGCCTACCGAAGGAAGGGGAGTGTTAAGTCAGATCAACTGGGAATTCCTGGCACAGTGGTACAAGTCTACCTTAACGAACATCTTACTCTGAGGAACAAGATCTTATTTCGGAAGAGCAGGGAAGTCGCTCGCAATATTGGATACAAATACGTGTGGATCAAAAACGGGACTATACTGGTCCGTGAGCGAGATGGAGCCCCGGCGCATGCTGTTCGCTGCGAAGACGACCTTAAAAAGTTTGCTGAAAGGAATAAAACTTGATCATCATCATCATCAAGGTTACGCAAATGATAACAATCAGTTACTCGTTCGCCGGACTGTCATGACTCAGTTTTCTTTATTGTGTTTTAATTTTTATAGTGTGCGTTGTTTTTTCATCCCAAATACTTTCATTATACAACTAAACTACATTCTTATACTTACTATTCTTATATATACTACTGTATGCGTACACAGTCAACATCTGGTGATAGTAAGAACTGTTTTTTGTAACCATAAATATTGTTTATTGTTCAGGTCTATGAGGTATGTGGTGTCAAATTGTGTCGCTTTTCATAATTCGAAGTTTAAATATGTTGGTATGATGGTTCTGTGTTCCGTAACGCCTGTAGTGAGATGTGCCATCTCGATAGGGTTGCATATTCTATCATTTATTATAATTCTAAGCTGTTCCATGATAAAATGTATTTATAGTTTACTCACTATTAATGGCTTCTAATAGTATCGTTATGTATTATCAGAACTGTGGAGGCATTCGCACAAAGTTACAAACTTTATATATGAACATAATGGCAAACTCATATGACGTAGTAATTCTAACCGAAACTTGGCTCACACCGGATATTCTAAATAACCAGTTTATTGATAGTCGCTACATGGTTTTCCGATGTGATCGCGATAGATCTGCCACCTGTAAGGCCGAGGGTGGTGGAGTCCTGGTGGCAGTTCGACGTGAACTGCGTCCAACTGAATTAATTACACAGTTCGATAGCTCAGCTATTGAACAGATTATTTTAGAGCTCCCAGCCTCTCAAGCACACACTCGCCACATTATTAGTGCTGTATACATTCCACCACGCTCTAACGACGCAGTGTATATTAAATATCTGGACATGTTGCAGAATGTTGTCAATGACTCATCTGTAGAATCTTATTTTATTACTGGAGACTTTAATCGCCCCGACATCGACTGGCAATTTCAAGATAATCATGTTTTTCCGAATTTAGTTTCGTCGGTTAGCTCATCTGGGCAAACATTAATTAATTTCTTGTCAATGATAAACGGTACTCAGTATAACACATTTAAAAACAACTTGGACCGAATACTTGATTTGTATATCTCGAATGTCGATTGTGATGCCGTGTCCTGTGGTGCCATTCTGAACACTGTTCCTCATCATCCACCTTTTTCTATCTATACTAGTTTGAATACTGAGTTTGTATCCATGAAACGTCAGATATTGCTCACTCACAAATACTTCAAAGCTAATTACGACCACATTAATGAGGCACTTGCTAGAATGAACTGGAAGGCAACACTGTCACATCTTGCTGCTGAACATGCCGTTGATACATTTTACGAAATCCTGTATAGTGTGGTTAGAACTCATGTTCCCTTGGTTCAGTCAAAGAGTTCACGTTTTCCTATTTGGTTTTCCCCTAATCTAATTCGAATATTCAAAAAAAAAAATCGCGCCTGGAACAAATGGAAAATTTACAGAAATACCTTTGACTACGAAAACTTTTCCAACTACCGCAAGCTATTTCACAGGGAAATGGTTAATTGTTTTCGTGTTTACATAAAAACTGTAGAAGACAGCATCCCTAGTAATATTAAATATTTCTGGTCTTACATTTCGAATAAAAAAAATAAAGCTAACTTTCCTAATAAAATGTATCATAAAAATGTTTCATCAGACAATCCCACAGAAATTTGCAACCTATTTTCTTCATTCTTTTGTTCTGTCTATGAGCATTCTACTCTCGACCCACTGAATTGGCAACCTTCTGATCAATGTAATGAGCTTTCCTTGTGTTTATCCGACGTATATCTTTCAGAAATCTCTATTCAAAAAGCTCTCAAATCGTTAGACTCCTCCAAAGGTGCCGGTCCTGATGGGATACCGCCATGCTTCTTCTTAAGAACGGTAGACACTATTTCTGACGCTTTACAAATTATATTCAATAAATGCCTACTTGAGTCTGTATTTCCAGCTGTGTGGAAACATGCATTTATAACACCAATTTACAAGAACGGGAATAAGAATAACGTGGAAAATTATCGTCCGATCTCAATTTTATCCACTCTGTCAAAGGTCTTTGAGAGACTTGTTCACGATGCAGTGTATCCTCATATCCACCAATTAATTTTACATGAGCAACACGGTTTTGTCAGGCGGCGCTCTACTTGTACGAACCTTATGACCTTTGTTGGATATAAATTTTCGAATATGGACAAGCAGATTCAGGTTGATGCCGTTTACACGGATTTTAAGAAAGCATTTGATAAAGTGGATCATTCACTGCTATTAGATAAAATTGCTTTCAATGGTATTCGTGGGAACTTACTTCGCTGGTTTATGTCATATATTATTAATAGAACACAAAGAGTTGTTATAAATGGACACTATTCGGACTCCATTGTGGCCAGCTCTGGAGTTCCGCAGGGGTCGATACTGGGCCCACTGCTTTTTATAATTTTTGTTAATGACATAAAACGATGTTTCAAGCACTCTAAGTTCTTGATGTACGCTGACGATATTAAAATTTATAAATCATGCAAAAATATACAAGATTGTCAGCTTCTTCAGGAAGACCTGTATCGATTACACAATTATTGTATTCAAAATAAACTATTTCTTAGCCTCCCTAAATGCCACACTATTTCATTTACCAAAAAAAAACATAAACTCAATTTCTTATATGCAATTAATAATGTCCCTTTAAATAAGGTGGATCTGGTTCGCGATCTTGGGGTCTTACTGGATCCCTGTCTGCACTTTGACAAGCACATCGATAATATCATAAACAAAGCTTATCGTATGTATGGCTTTGTCGTACGATCCTCCGTTGACTTTGTGCGACCCTCCACACAATTGTTGTTATATAAAACACTCATACGTTCTCAATTGGAATTTGCCATACCTGTTTGGAACACTATATACGCGAAATATTCGGACAGACTAGAATTAGTGCAGAAGAAATTCTTACGCTCGGCTTATTATAGGTGTGCGGGATCTAGACTGCCATACTCTGAGTTGTTAAGCTATTTCAATCTTTTAAGCTTGGAGTCTAGACGTCTGCTTCTTGATGTCATGATGTTGCACGGACTATGCAATAATAGATTTGACTGCTCTGTCATCACAAATGAAATTTGCTTCATTGTGCCAAGAACAGCCTATCGGCGAAAAGCGCATCAATACCAACTTTTTCACACACCATCTTGTAGGACTAACGCTGGTGTCCGCATACCTCTACGACGCCTTGTGGTTACATATAATAAATATTTCAATGATGTTGACATATTTGCTTTATCCAATAGTCTCTTCAAGAGTCAGGCCATAAAATTATTGTCTGCATTACCAACGAAATAAGTTGGTTTTTACAATTTTGTATCGTTCCTGAATACGTTTAAGTTTAAATGTCACTGTAACAGTGTGACCTGTTTCCTCTCAATCTCATTTATGTTAATCTGTGAACAATAGTGTGGGTTACATGTTCATTACCTCTAATATTTAATTGTATTTAGTTAAGATTTTAGCATGTAACTGTTTTTTGTTCCAAATAAATAAAATAAAAAAAAAAAAAAAAAAAAAAAAAAATAGAGATAGAAATAGATATAGATTCAGCTTTATCGAAAAATATAGGAATTTAGATATTACAATAGACCAGTAGAAATCTCACAGATCATTACCTGAATTCGATGGTAACCCACATGTGTTAACACGATTTATAAATTAATGCGTAACAGTTAGTACTAACACATTTTAGTATGGCGTCAAGCCATGAGTAATCTAATTTAGCACTGATAACAGTAAACACTGTTTTACGAAATGTAAAACCATAGAATAAATAACAAGACATTTTGACCCAGTAATATGTTTGACGTTAACCTACCATTTGTGACAAACCCAAAGAAAATATGACTTAGATATATAAATTAGATCATGACCTAAGTACTGACTTTCTAAAAAAAAAAAAAAAAACTAATTGTAATACATCTAGAGAACCTGAAATTGAATTTTGCACCGAACACCAATTTTTTATTAGAAATTCACTTAATCTAGTAAAAAAAAGCCTCTGCTCTTTTTTTTGACAAACGAAGTATCTCCATAGCAAATTTCATGAAAATCGGTGCAGCCGTCTAACCTTACAAATATACCTAATTACTTTCGTATCTATACTACCATTGGCATTGCATGAACTACCCCTCAGCCCGCGCACATTTCGCGCCATGCTCCCTCATAGAAGTCGTTTAATGTCGTTTTAATCAGTTCAATCTTATCCGGAAAACTTTTAAAATATTTGTCCGAATTGCTTAGTATAAAGAACAGAATTAATTAACATTAAATATTGAAACCGAAAAATATGTCAATGTCGATAAGAATTAGAAAAATATTTTAAAATTTGCAAAGTAAAAAAAAATAAAAAAATATCCAATTGAATTGTGTTTTTGCATCATTATTTCTGATATGCTGGATTCCACATAAGAGATAAATACTCGTTTATGCTGTCGCGGACCTTTATTAGATAGAACGATTTTAAATAAAAAATAAACTACAGTACATTATTATCATGAATATCATGTAGCTCCAACGGTTTGGGCAGCGCATGCCAAGATATCTCTCAGAGGGCTGTTTTTTTTTCCGGCATATTTCACAGTTATCGTTATACTCGTATTACTTAGATTATGACCAAATTATAAAATATCTCAATAAAATTTTTACTTATTATATTATTCCGATGTCTAAGCTATATTACTGAAGAATGTCTTGAAAATCAGTTCAGTAGTTTTTCGTAAAAAAAAAAAAAAAAAAAATAACACAAACTTACAAACTTTCACATTTATATTATTAGTAAAATAGGTACTATAAATTGTTACAGAACGCTCCCGGTAATAATTCTGCTTCTATAACTACCAATAGCTTAGAAGATAAAACTTCAAAGTCTGAATAGTAGATCTAGATGTATAGGAAATATTCCGATACAATAAGATTAGGATCATTCTACGTAGGTACATATTGAGATAGTTATAGTTTATACGTTTCCAATTTTTACACGTTACATATATGATTTATATAAGTAATTTATTATTAATGGCCAATAACAACCACAAAATCCTAATTCCGTCGTCCCTATTCCTAACTATCTATTAGAAAGATTTCAAGCACATAGAAGCTGAATGCCCGAAGACTAGTAACTGGTTTTTACGAAAAGAAAAACAGAGTCTCAAGCTTTCATACATCAACCCATCACCAGTCAACAAAGGAAACCTATTTGCAGTTCTGGCACTGAAAAGCCAGCGAGCTACGAATAAATCGGCAACAGACGTTACATTATTAGCTTCTTTATCCTTATAAAAGTGCATCTCTCCTGTGGTCCAGACTTCTACAAATCATCCTCAAAATCATACTACAAGCATGGAAACACTACCCGAAAACAGTTGGGTTTAGTATCTCCAGAGTCAAGTACACGCTACCTGCCCTAAAAATTAGACTACATCCTATCTAAAATCACATTCAAGTTTAACTCTATAAACTTGGATTGTTTTCACGCCACCAATATGAAGACCTCGATGCTTGCACCATCAATCTTGAATAAGATTGTGCCAGGATATATCACACTACAACCTCACTTTTTGTAGTAATGATGAACGTGTACATTGTCATCGGTATTCTACCTTACAATACATCAGAAGATCATATTCAGAGCAAAATTATATTACGCATATGAAACTACAAGAAACATATGCTCTTTAAGAACCACGTGCAAGAGCAAATCAGCCCCTACCTTAATTTACTACTAAATACATCGGTGGTGGCTGCTCTTCGGGGGAAGGTGTTACGTAGCCCTAAACATGTCACACAGCACTTAAGGTCTGTGGAATGTGTTTTTTATAAGGACGATGTTACGTATCCATAAACGTCTCACACGGCACTTGACATCTGCGGAATATGCTAAGATAAGAATGGCGACGTTGGACCTCAACCGAATTTAAGAAACATCATTTAAATTCATTCTTGCTTCTCACTTCGAGGCGGAATCACTAGGCTAGTTAGCTATAGGTTTTATTTTGTAAAATTAGTTTATAAGAAGATTCTGGCTTCACACTTCGAGGTGGAATCACTAGGATAGTTAGCTCTAAGTTATTACATTGTAAAATTAGCAATTAATTAAATTTACTAAATATTATAAATTGCTTTATTTTGGAACCTCCGAATGCGGCTATCGTAATTAGAGAGGTTATGTTGTGAAAATGGACAATAACTTGTGTAAATTCTACAAAGAAAATACGGTGAGTGCCGTAGCGAGTCGTAACGGAGATATGTACTATATGAACGTGCGTTACAAATGTGAGATAGCGAACGCTACTGAAGTGAAATCTGGACTTAAAAAGTGGCACGAAAAACTTGCTCATCAAAACTTACAGTATGTAAGAATGGTGCTTAAAAACAACAACATTGAAGTGAAAGACTCTGACTTTAAGTGTGAGGGTTGCTTGAAGGGCAAAATACATCGTTTGCCTTTCAGTGCCAGTGAAAATAAAACGAGTAGGCCATGTGAGTTAATACATGCAGATACGTGCGGACCTATGGAGGTGCCGTCCGTGGGAGGATCCAGATACTTCGTAATTCTAAAAGATGACTTCCTAACTACAGGTCAGTGTACTTTGTTAAAGGCAAAGATGAAGTCAAGAAGTGTATTGAGAACTTTTTGTACAAGGCTGAAAATGTAACCAAAAACAAAGTATTGTGTTTTAGGAGTGATAATGGATTAGAGTTCGTGAACAAAGAAGTTCAAAATTTGTTTAAGAAACGTGGAATAACCCATCAAACCACGGTTCCATATACTCCAGAACAAAAAGGTAAGGCGGAGCGAGAGAATCGAACTCTAATAGAATCTGTTGTAATTAAGTAAATATTATAATCATATGTTGTGTGAATGAAACACGTAACGCCATCTATTATTTTCCTAGGGAAGAAATCCCTTGTAATCTATATAGATTATCTGTACACTCTCTCTTGTTCTGTTGTCGTTGTTGTAAGAATGTGCTGTCCAGTAAATTAAAGAAAGGTTTATGAAGAAACGTACTTATTATTTAATCCAACCATCTCAACATGGTAGCAGAGCGTGGTTAAAAAAGAAAAACACAGTGTGGATAAGTAGTAAGTAAAATAAAGTAAAAAGTGAAGAATTAAAAGAATAGATTGTTATTTGAGGGTAAGGTGACAATGCCCAACAAAAAAAATAATTATATGGTGAAAATACATAAATTCATATTAATAGAATATTATTATCATAAAAATGAGTAAACAAGCAAAAATAGAAGACATTATGATACCTATTTTTGATGGTGCAAGCTATTCAAGCTGGAAATTAAGGTTATTAACTTTATTGGAATACAAAGAATGTACAGATGCCGTCGTTACAAAAAATGAAAAAGAAGCGGAGTGGAAAAAGAAAGATATAAAAGCAAGGACTATAATAATGAGTACAATCTCAGATAAACAATTGGAATATATTTGTGAGTGCACAACTGCATATGAAATGATAAAGAAGTTTGACAATATGTATTTAACAAAGTCTACAGCTATGCAAATAATATGTAGAGGAAAAATAGAAGATATTAGATTAAACAATTACAGTACATTAGAACACTTTTTTGTTGATTTCGAGAAAACAATAAATGAGTTCAAAGTGGCCGGTGGAACAATAAATGAATCTGAGAAGTTAAGATACCTACTCAGAGCGCTCCCACCAAGCTATAGTTATATTGGAGATTTTCTTGATGTGATTTCAGAACAACAAAGAACAGTTGATTATGTATGTTGTAAAATAAAAGAGAAAAATATGGCCACCAGTGATTCAAACAAGAAAAACAATGTGAGTACATTTGCAATCAAAACTGCAGTCAAATGCTTTATCTGCGGAAAGACTGGTCATTTCAAGAAGGACTGCTGGCATGGTCAGAGATATAATCAAGGACAACAAAGCGTCAGAGGTCAGCGAGGACTACAGAGAGGCTACAACAGAGGTGAAATCTACAGAGGTCAAAATCATTTCAGAGGTAAAGATCAAAATCATTTAAGCGGTCAAGGTCACTCTAGAGACAACTCTTCAAACTACTTTTCATCGGAGTCATGGACAGCACAAGTAAGTAATTCAGAAATAAATCAAACAAGGAGGTATATTGAAACAAATGAATGGTTTGATAATAGTGAAATTAATTGGCTTTTTAGATAGTGGGTGTACCGACCATATAATAAATAACGATACACATTTTTATAATTTTATAGATTTAAAAAGTCCTGTATATGTAAAACTACCAGATGGCAAAATGTTAAAAGCTACCAAAGTAGGTACTATCAAAATTTATTTTAAAAACTATTATAATCAGAAACATGTTGATTTGAATAATGTTTATTTTGTTGAAGGTATTAAGCAAAATTTGTTAAGTTTTTCAAAGATAACTCAAAGTTGCAAGATAGTAGCTAAAAATGAAAATGCAAAAATCTATAATGGTCTTGGAGAATTAATAGTTGTTGCTAACAAAATAAACAACTTGTATTGCATAAAAAGTTATGAATCAAAAAATGAAATGTATGCACATTCAGTAAATTTAACTCAGAAAGAAAAATGGCATAGGGCTCTTGGTCATGTAAATTTTCAATATAATAAATTAGTAGACGGTTTGCCTGAGAAAATTGAAAGTACGGAAATGAAATGTTCAAATTGTATTAAAAGCAAAATGAGTAATGTACCTTTTGAAAATAATAGAAAAAAGACTACTGAAATTTTAGAATTAATTCATACTGATTTGAACGGTCCACACAGCACAACTGGTTATGGTGGAGAAAAATACTTTCTCACATTTATTGATGACTACAGTTAATGCACAAGGATATTTTGTATTAAAAGTAAAGCTGAAGTTGCTAGTTGTTTCATAGAATTTGTAAATTTAGTAGAAAATAAATTTAACAAAAGAGTCAAGAAACTCCAGTGTGATAATGGCAAAGAATATTTAAATAAGGATATTTATAATTTCATAAGGTACAAGGGTATTGAGTTATTACCATGTCCACCCTACGTCCATGAATTGAACGGAGTAGCGGAAAGATGCAATAGATTTGCTATGGACATAGGTAGGTGTTTAATGAGAGAAGCTAAAATTCACAGAAGGTATTGGCCTGAAGTAATAAAAACAGCAGCATATTTAAAAAATCGAACAATTGCAAATACAGTAGAAAATGAAACTCCTTATGAGATATTTTTCAGAATAAAACCAAATGTTGAGCATTTGAAAATTTATGGTAGTAGAGTTTTTGTCAGGGTTCTTGAAGTTCTAAGAAAAAGTAAATGGGATGATAAAGCGCAAGTAGGAGTTTTAGTAGGTTATAATGAAAATGGTTATCGAGTTCTATTGAATAATAGGATAATTAATGCTAGGCATGTACAGGTAGTCGAGGAAAATACAGAACTGATTTGTTTAGAAAAACTAGACGATCAACAAAACAAAGATTTGGAAATTGACCAAACTTTAAAGGAAACAGATAAAACTGATCATGAAAGTTATGAAAATTATGTAGATGCAGATGAGTCTATTTCTAATAATGCCTTGAAGGATTTTGTAAATGATGATAATTTAAATGTTAATACAGACAAGGGTGAACTAGAATTGAAAAAAGAAAGAGAATTCCTGTTTCTAGTTATGGTAATCCAGTTTCACATTTTATATATGTAAATCATATAGATGCAAATGCACCAAATACATTTGAGGAGGCGATGAACTCTAATGATCATAAACAATGGAAAATAGCAATGAACTCAGAAATAAATAGCTTAAATAAAAATAATACTTGGCAAGTCGTTGAAAGGCCAAAAGATAAAAAAGTAATTGATGTTAAATGGGTTTTTAAAAAGAAAAGCAATGATGATTATAAAGCTAGATTAGTTGTAAGAGGATTCCAGCAAAATGAGTACGTAGAAAATGCTTACTCACCAGTTGGAAAAATGCAAACATTGAAAATTTTATTGTCATATTCTTGTAAAAATAATTTATTTGTAGAACAGATGGATGTGGGGACAGCTTTTTTAAATGCTCATGTAAAGTCAGAAGTATATGTAAATCAACCGGAAGGTTATGAAACTGGTGACAATAAAGTTTACAAATTGCAAAAAGCACTCTATGGTCTCAAAGAGAGCCCAAGAGTCATATATGAGTGTTTTGATAAGTTTATTAAGACACTGAATTTTGTTAGAAGTAACTATGATTACTGTTTAAATGTCCAAAGAACAAGCAAAGATCCAATATATATATTAATATTTGTTGATGATTTTTTTAATTTGTTGTAAAGATAAAAATAAAATAAAAGAGGTAAAAACTAATTTAATGAAAAGATTTGCAATGAAAGACTTGGGAAAAATTAAAAGCTACATTGGCATAGATATTGATTATAGTGATGATAAAAGTGTTATGACACTAAACCAAAAATATATTGAATCTTTGGCTGCAAAATATGATCTAAAAAATACTAAGTTATATGATACTCCAATGGAAACAAATTTAAAATTAGAACAAGCTAGAGAAGTAGATGAGGGTATTAAATACAGAAATATAATAGGTGAATTATTATATATTAGTACAGGCACAAGGCCAGATGTGGCCTACAGTGTTAATTACTTGAGTAGATACCAAAGTTGTTATAACCAAACTCATTATAAATATGCAATGAGAATCTTAAAATATTTGTATAAGACTAAAGATCTAAAGTTAACATACTATGATAATGTGGATACTGAAGTGTTAGATTGTATGGTAGATTCTGACTATGCAGGAGATAATGTGGATAGAAAATCTACTACAGGTTTTATTATTAGATTGTATGGAAACTTAATTTTTTGGAAAACACGTAAACAAAATACAGTAACTAAATGTTCAACTTTCGCAGAGTATACTGCTATGTCAGAGGCAGTGACAGAAGTAATTTTTATTAGAAACTTGTTAAGTGAATCATTTGATGTAAGATTTTGTGATCCGGTAAAATTGTATGTAGATAACTCACGTGCAATTGCAATTGCTAAATACGGTAACTTCACAAAGAATTCAAAGCACATTGAAGTGCAGTTTCATTATATAAATGAGAACTACGAAAAGAAAATAATTGATATTGTAAAAGTTGATACAAAATTTAATTTGGCAGACATGTTAACTAAAAGTCTAGATAAGATAAAATTTTTGAAGAACAGATTAGAGTTAAAATTGATTTAGTTATGTTAAAACTTATAACCATAAGATTATAAATTTAAGGAGGCGTGTTGTAATTAAGTAAATATTATAATCATATGTTGTGTGAATGAAACACGTAACGCCATCTATTATTTTCCTAGGGAAGAAATCCCTTGTAATCTATATAGATTATCTGTACACTCTCTCTTGTTCTGTTGTCGTTGTTGTAAGAATGTGCTGTCCAGTAAATTAAAGAAAGGTTTATGAAGAAACTACTTATTATTTAATCCAACCATCTCAACAGAATCAGCACGTACAATGTTGTGTGCTGCAGGTCTACCTAAGAAGCTGTGGGCAGAAGCTATTCATACTGCGGCATTTGTATTAAACAGAACAAGTAAAAGCAATGAAACCGGAAAGACCCCATATGAAACATGGACAGGCAAACATTTTGATATAACGGGCCTTAAAATCTTTGGAAATCCTGTGTATGTCCATGTTCCAAAAGAGAAGAGAAGAAAATGGGATCCTAAAGGGGAGAAAGCAGTCATGGTCGGCTACGAGGAAAATGTCAAGGGCTATAGGATATTCTTCTCAGAAAAGAACACTTGAAGTGAAAAGAGATGTCATATTTCTAGAAAAAGGTGAAAAACAGAAGGAGCAATTAGTTATGCTGGACACTACGATGGAGGTGAAGAAGGACATTAGTCAAGAAGAAGCACAGACTGAAGAGGAAGAGGTAGAGGAGACCCTTAATGTGTCTAGCGAAAGTGACAGTGTCTACATACCGTGTTCCAGTGATGACGAAGTCAGCAATGATGATAATGGAGAGATACAGACACGCGAGAAGAGTACTCGAATTAGGAAACAGACTTCATTTTACAAGTGTCATCATGTCTATGTTGAGGGAAATGAACCGAGGACTTACTAAGACGCCACGCAACGGAAAGATGCGAGTAAATGGAAAGAAGCAATGCAGAGAGAATCGAATACCCTCAAAGAAAATAATACTTGGACTTTTTGTGAAGAAACTGTAACTGATAAAACTGTAAGTAGTAGGTGGGTATTTTAAATCAAAAACTGTAATAATAATGTAGAATATAAAGCGAGACTAATAGCGAGAGGTTTTGAGCAATGTGATACAATGGAACTATGTGATTTATATGCACCAGTAGCTAAATTGTCAACTTTCAGGTTATTTATTTGTATAGCAGCAAAATTAAACTTGCCGATCAGTCAAATGGATGTGACTGGTGCCTTCCTATATGGAGAAATTGATAAAAAAGTGTATTTAAAATTGCCTGAAGGTGCATATTGTGGTGATAATAATATTGTTAAATTAAATAAATAAATATATGGTTTAAAAAAATCACCCAAATACTGGAATGACAAATTTAATTCAGTTATTATGAAACAAGGTTTTGTAAAATCAAAAAGTGATTCTTGTCTGTACACAAAATGTGAAGGCGACGCCAGAACATATGTTTTACTGTATGTAGACGATTTATTAATATTTGGAAATAATCAAAAGCAGATTTGTGACCTTAAGTCATTATTAAATAATGAATTCAAAATGAAAGATTTGGGCTTAGTTTCAAATTTCTTAGGTATTCATGTAAAACAAGATTTAGTTACAGGGATCACTGAACTTAATCAAAAGGAATATTTGGAAAGTGTATTACAAAAATTTTATATGCAAAATTGTAAAGAAATATGTATACCAATGGATCTGAACTTTAACACTAAAATATCAGAAGATAATAATAATATAATAATAATAATAATTTATTGTTTTCTCACACACAGTTTACAATTAATAACAAAATTCATGCAGACAATACAACTCAAATAAATATAATCTGTGTGGGAGACTGGTATCTGCACTAGGATGACCTGTATTACAGATTACCAGCCGCTCCAGACTCTGGATATTGAAATGTATGGTGGGAGGAGCAGTGACATTTACGTTTGCATGGGCAAGAATAATGCCAACATTACAAATTACAGAATGTGTATGAGTGCGTGCGTGTGTGTGTATGTGTGTAGGTGCATGTGTGTGTGCGTGTGTGTGTGTGTGTGTGTGTGTGTGTTTCTGTGTATGTGTGTGTGCGCGTATGTGTTTCCGTGTATGTGAGTGAGTAAAGTTTGTGTTCGTATGAGTGGGTGTGCTAATAAAAACAAACCATTCAAGTACCCATCGACTGGTAATAAAACAAGGAATGAGAGAAGTTATGAGGGCACACGCAGAAGATTCTCGGTTTCCTCGTAGTTTAGGGACCTTAGCCACGAAGTGATAGCTCTTTTACACTTGTATTTGGTAAGTTGGTAAATTGAGGTTGTTTTGTTAATATTTTTGTACAAGTATCCACTTAGGAACCCATAAAACTTCTGTGAGAAGGCAGTAGACCATTTCCTGATGTTGTGCCGATAAATTCTGTGCTTTAACCTTTTTTTTGTATGCGAAAGTTCGTATTTCAATGATGAATGATGCTTAAGAGTAACCTTCAAGATATATAGTTGGCGAACTGTAAGGACATCAGCTTTAAGATAAAGTTCTTTAGTATGGAAATGAAAAGGTAGGAAGTGACCAACCTTTAGGACAGCCCTCTGAGCTCTCTCCAGCTTCATCATAGCCGTTTTGCATGCACCACCCCAAACAGTTATACAGTATGATAGGATAGGCTCACATAGTGTTTGGTAAACCAACTTTATTAAATTTTTGTCTGCAATATGTCTCAGGTTTTTAAAAACAAAAATCAACTTTCGGACCCTTGATGACAGTAGATCTATGTGTTGATTAAAACTCAATTTATTGTCAATCATTACACCAAGGTATTTGATGACTGAGGCATAAGTTAGGTGTTTACATGAGCAAGGAGAGTGACCAAAACCGCACGAATGGGCCAAAATTGAGTAGTTACTCAGATCTGCAGGAGCCACACTTCTCATCGCAAATGGTAAGTATCTTGTCTTCTCGACATTGAGTGTAAGTCCATTAGTATTTAGCCATGATAACACTCGGTTAAAGCCCAACTGGGCTGCATGAAAAGTGTCACTCCATGAATCTCCACTGAATATCAACGCAGTATCATCAGCGAAGGTAACAATTTTGCCGCCTTCCAACTGGAGGCTGCACAGATCATTAATAAATGCAAGAAAGAGGGTGGGCCCAATCACAGATCCCTGGGGCACGCCCCACTCAACCCGAAGGTCATCGCTAGCGACGTCACCAATCCTAACACGTTGCGATCTGCCGGTAAGGTAACTCTTCAGTAGTTTAAGCTGTGTGTCACGAATACCCATTTTCTCGAGTTTGTTTAGTAAGAGTGGAACAGAGACCGTGTCAAAAGCCTTGGCTATATCAAGAAATATTGACACTACTTTTTTCTTATCATCCAATTTATTGACAATGTGATCTGTTAGTTCATTTACGGCGTGATTTGTTGAAATGCCACTTCTAAAACCAAATTGAGATTTGGAAAGGAGGTTATGAGATTCTAGATAGTTTATCAAACGTTTATTTATAATTTTTTCAAGGAATTTTGAAAGAGTTGATAGGATACAGATGGGCCTATAGTTGTTTGCACAGCCTCTGTCTCCACTCTTATGGATAGGTATTACCTCAGCGAGCTTAAAATCTTTAGGAAATACACCAGTAGTGAGTATCAAGTTAAACAGGTAAGTTAAAGGTGGTACCAGGTAAGGGTGATAACGTTTTAGAAAAGTACCAGATATAGTGTCCCTTCCCACTGTGTTATCCTTTTTTAGGTTAAGTATGAAGCTGGTGACTTCCTCTTCATCAGTAGGAATTAAAACAAACGAGGATTGGTGGGACCTCACACAAAAAGCACCACCCGAAGTTAACTTCTGAGCGTTTTCAGCGAGATTTTTACCAACTGAAACGAAATAACTGTTTATATTATTAACAGAGTCATATGGGTCTTCAGACGATAAAAGCTCCATGGATGGATTGGTTGTTATGTTGTAGTGTGTAACTTTTTTTATAGTATCCCATAGTACCTTACTGTTGGTTTTTGTTGCTCTAGTAAGTAAGTCTCTATCAAAGTCCCTCTTGATTTTCCTAAGTAAGTCATTGCAATAGTTTCTGTATCTTAAATAAGTAATCCTATGAGGTTCATCTTGAGGATTTTTCCTAAATTTTACATGCAATTTGTCGCGATTTTTGATGCATCTTAGTAGCCCTGCAGTCATCCAAGGTTTTTTAATCCTTTTGCGATTAGGCACCTTACTTGTACGCGTGTTAGTTTCAATTTTAGAAGTTAAGTTGGTTATCAATAGACTAGTAGCCTCATTGGCATCTGTTGACTCGTAAACAAAATCAAAACACATGTTTACCATATCCGCGTCAAGACCAGTGTAGTTTACTGTTTTGATGGTAAAATGATTCTTGGGTATAACTACTTGTCTCAGTATGAGAAACACACTGTCATGGTCAGTAATAGAGGTTTCTGCAACGTAGCAAGATGCGGGTAATTTACTTTTAAGCATGATGTGGTCAAGACTTGTTTTACCGTGTGTTGGAAGTTGATGCGCAGGCAGTATGCCGTGCGATGCTAGCAGATTTAGATAAAGTGAGGAATTATTGTCGCTACTGTTAGGTGAGATATCTATATTAATATCGCCTACTATTATGATATTTAGCGCTTTTAAGTCACCAAGTAGTAAATTGAGTGATTCAATAAATGGGTAAATATTTTTATAGCTCGGCGGTCTGTAAATAGCAACTACAATGGTGTCACAGCCCAATTTCAAGGTCAAGCAGTTGGCTTCCCGAATACAGGATTCAATCACTGAAACATGCATGGAATCCTTGTAGTAACAAACGACACCTTCGTTTTGTGTTAAGTTGTTTCCATTTTTTGCAAATTCATACCCGTCAATTCTGGGGATCTGATGTGTATGGCGTAGCCAACACTCGGTCAAAATGATTAGGTCCCAATCGGTGCTAGAACGTTCAAGTAATGTAAGTAGACCAGCAAAATTACGGTTAATACTGCGGATATTCTGTTGCAACACCTTTAGAGATGAGTGATGTTTTTGTATCAGCCTAGGACAGTCATCTATTTCGCAAGTAGTAGCTTGAGCAATATGAAAATTATCAAGATAACCGTTAATTGCATTAATATCGAATTATAATAATTTCATTATCGGCAGGTGAATTCAATAGGTGTACAAATGATAATATTAGATGAATGAGGTAAGCAAAGGCTGGATGTTTAATTCCACAGTCGTCTACAGGGTTTCGGATTATACGAGTGTTTACTTGTGTGACTTTCTGTAAATGGCATATGGTTGATGTTGAGCGAAAGTATATTATGCAGATTAAAACTATATAGGGTACATGTAAATTTATGTATGAAAGTGTAGTATTTTTCGTGTATATATGTGTCATAGTGTAATTTAGACGTGGTGTTAGTGATTTTAGTGAAGTAACAAAAAACATAACATTGAATAACAAGTGATACAAACTAAAACACAGATGAAACAGTCACTTTGGACGAATCTTTTCTAGATCTTGCTCACAGTCTATACGAATAACAGAGGAGTCCTGTGATTTTTTAATATATATTTTACCATACGAAATCCATGTGCTATGGTAGTGGTTGTCTTTGACGCATTGCCTTGCTAGAAACGCGAGTTTTCTTCCAGTGCTCGTTAGCGACTCATCAATGAAAATTGGTTTGGAAGTACCAGGCAATTTAAGGTGGGTGGTATTGAGTTTGTTGTCCTTGTGGGTCTTGTTAAAGATTCTGGATTGCCTGATAAAACTATCCTTACAAGCCGTAGTAGAGAACTTGACAACGATGTGGTTACTGGCCTCATTCTTAGTTCTCAAGCGATATATGTCTTGGATGTCCGGGTCCGATATAGGGTGTTGGACCACCTCACCAACGCCCTTGATCAGTGAAGTTAAGAGTGCTTTATTCTCTAGTGGTTGCCTGGATATGTTCCTTATCTCAACAGACGATGCGCGTGAGTTTCGTTCCAAAAGTTCAATTTTACCCTCCAATGTTTCAATTTTGAGCTCATAAGTTCTATTTTTTTGATCAAGTCGTGTCATTTTCTCCATCATATCATCATACCTCGCGGACAAGAAATCTACACTTTTTTGAATTTCAGTATTTTGGTTTTGGATAACTAATACTTTTTCAATAAGTTTCTCTAGCTTGGTGTTCTGCTTAGTTTCAAAAGACTCAAACAACTCCTTTAGTTGGTCGGAAATAGAAGTGTATTCTGAGATGTCCTCGTTGGCATTAAGAAGTTTTTTTCGCTTCAACCTGCGAGTAGTATTTTGTTCCGTGCAGTCAATAGTCCCAAAATCTCGCTCAGAAATGTTTTGTTGTGGATCAGATGCGTAAGATGTATCGGCCGTTTTTAAAGGGGGAGTGCGCTTAAGCGACATCTTTTGAAAACTAAGATATAAATAAGGGCGGTTGAAGCACTCACAACAGTTCGTGCACTTTAAGAGACTCAGCTGGGTATGCGTGGTTTGGTTAATCGAAGAAAATCGATTTACAATAATCGATTTTTTTATTTATTTTTTTCAATATCTGACAACACCGAATCTCGTTATTGCGTTTCGTTACTCAGTGTGATTCCTCTTACGGTGGTGAGTTTCGTGTAATATGACGTTATTGTCTTTGGTCAGACAATAAATGTCATTGATGACAGAGTTGCAATAGGGGCAACCTAATAGCACTAACTAGCTTTAAATTTAAACTGTTTTGTAACTGACACCGAACTGTTACTTTTATTTATCTTGGATTTAATATGGTCTAATGTCAGTTCATTTAATGTTTACTTACGTTTCTAGATGAAAAGTATTCGAAATTTTCATGTAGATCAATATTTGGGTACCCACATTTAATAAAATCTGTGAACTAAGCACTTCTAATAAGTAATTATTTTATACCTTTAAATGAATACTGTCACTGTGATAACACTAGTACGTTATTTGTAACACTTAATACATCCATTTAATAGTATTTTTTTGAAAATAAGCGACTTTATCTATTTTAAAACAAACAAATACATGGAGCACTTGTAAACGTTGCCGGTGTTGCCACACCAATGAAAAGATAACAATGATTCTATGATTGATTCTATGATATGATGATCAATTCTATCATTAGTCGTCGTTGCGAATTGACGTGCAAAATTGCACGTCAATTCGCAACATTTACATTTCTGTATAATATTGACCTAGTTTTTAGTGTGTATTAAGTGCATATGTAAGCGCATAAGTGCAGCTGTAATTATTGGTTTTTCTGTGCAAAACAATGTACATTACAATTAAGTGCTAAGTATAAGTGATGAGTAACAGCCCCTTTGATAGGAGCGGCGTCAAACGCCGGACTCCTCCACCTACGACTTCTCGCCAACCTACGCCTGAGCCCTATGACAGCATGGAAGTTATATCAACCTGTGATATTCAGGGATGGTTGGGATCTATTGAGCAGTGTCTAAACGAAGTTTGTTCTGTTGCATCTGAAGGCAAGCTCAACTCGGACCAAAAATTAAAAATAAATACCCTTTGCCGTAAAGTAGCATCCGGAGTAGCTCAAATAACTAAACAATTTCAGTCACTCAAGCAAAAAGCCCTTCATGCACATAGCTCTTTACAAAATGCTGTAAAAACAGAGGAACTCATTGAATCCCTAGCGCAGATCAAGCAGGCCATCCAGGAGTCGATTGAAAAGCAGTCACCACCCAGCACTTCTTTTGCTGACATGGTGAAAAAAGGATCTAGCAACTATATTCGTCCCAGCAGTCTCAGTTCGGTAGTTATTTATCCTAGCGATAACTCGAAAGCTAGCGAGGATACCAAGTCCATGGTGCAGAAAATAATTAGTCCTGAAGATATGAAACTTCACGTGCGAGGAGTCCGAAAGACTAGAAATGGCGGTGTTGTCATCAGTACCGAGACCAAAAAAGACATCGAGAAGCTCAAGCAAACTGTCCAACTTGCTGAATCAGGACTTAAGATAGATGAACCTTACAAGCGCAAGCCTCGTATTGTTATTATTGGAGTTCCAACCATGATGTCCGAAAATGAGGTCTATAAATGTTTATACGAACAGAATATAGCAGAAAAAATCCCTGAATTATCGAAGAACTCTTTTCTGACCTCCATAAAACTTAGTCATAAGTCAAGCAAGAGAAACGCTGAGACCTGTAATTATATAATTGAAGTATCAGCCGCAATACGTAAAGCTCTTATTACCCAGAACCGGATATTTATTACCTGGACGTCCTGTCCGGTAAGAGACTTCACGATGGTGACAAGATGCTTCAAGTGTCAGCAATACGGACACGCAGCCAAGACGTGCAGAACGGCTACCTCTACATGTGGACATTGTGGTGAAGACGGCCATTCCGTCCAAGACTGTACCAGAAAAGTAGAGCAACCTAAATGTGCAACGTGCCTGCGCTTCAAAAAGCCAAGGAACCACAAAACGGGAGACGCTGATTGCCATGCCAGACAAGCCGCTGAATTTAGGTACATAAATTCCATAGATTAAGAGGGCGCCTAAGAGCGTCGCATATTTGCTTGTATATATTAGACCTACCCCTTTATTTATTTTTTTTTTTTTTTTTTTTTTCTCTTTAAAAAGACAACTCCCGCATTAGGAATATACATCCTGTGTCGCGGGGGACTTTACAAACATACAAATAACGGACACAAAGAACACCCAGACTTAAAACAACATTTTGTGGATCACACAAAGTGATGTTCCACGTGGGATTTGAACCCACGACACTTGGCGCAGTAGCAAGCGGCGTAGTGACAGCTTAAGCCACTAGGCCAACCGTGCAGTCAATTATTACTTTATGGATATTAATATGTTATACCAATCGTGCAAAGTGATGACTGTCCGCCAAATTTTCATATATTAGTATTAAAACAACACACATTGCTTCCCTATCGAGCCGAAATTACTAACAAAAGTCGAAAAGATATAGTATGTCACTCACAATCAGGATCAAAATACATTTATTCAAACAGATTTTTTTCTTTTCTGGGTCCATTTTTATATATAAATAGAGAAATAAGTATTTATAAACTAAATTATGTTAATTGTAAAAACACAATACGCAATTGGTTACAAATTTTGTAGTATGAGCAAACTGAGCAGATACTTGAAATATGTAAATGAAATTATTTTGCTGAGCTGTCTTAGCGCATTATTTTTGACCCACTTATTTCTAGTACTACAAAATTGCTATGCATGTTTTTAAATTATATTGTTACTTTAAGCACTAATAATGTAAATTTAAGTAAATAAAAAAATGTTTTGTAAGCATTTTCTCCGCCCGAGATACAGATTCAATCTAGTTCGGGCAAATAACAATTAACGTACTATATTCATAAATTTAAGAATTTAATTGTAAATTATTGTATCTTTTATAACTAAATAAATGAATTTTATTTTATTTTTATTTTATTTATGATTGATAAAAACATTGAAAATAAATGTAGAAAAATTATAGGTTGCTTGTCTTATGCTGTATTAGGAACAAGGCCTGATTTGTGTGTTGCTGTGTCAATTCTGAGCAGATATCAAAATAATGCAAATAATGTTTTATTAACTGCCTTAAAAAGAGTGTTAAGATATGTAAAACATACAATAAATTACAAACTTGTTTACAAATGTAATAGCAACTTATTGGTGGGATATTGTGATGCAAATTGGGAAGGAGATTTGAAGGTCGACAACTGGTTACTGTTTTAAGTTTTCAGATTGCTTAATTTCATGGTCATCTAAAAAACAGGCCAGCGTTAGTCTATCTTCTACCGAGTCAGAGTATATAGCAGTATGGCTACTAGCGAAGCATGTTGGTTGCTTAATTTGCTTAAAGATTTTAATATTGTAAAGGTGTGTCCTGTCACAATATTTTGTGACAATCAGAGTGCCATAATGGTAGCAAATACTGAAAGTGTCAAAAGATTAAAACATATTGATATCAGATATCATTTCATAAAAGAGTTGATTAAATGTGGAAAATTAATGTTAAAATATATTAAAACTGAAGAACAGATATGTTCACAAAAGCATTAAATAAAAATTTATTGTTAAGATTTATTAAAAACTGTGGTTTGTATGAGTAATATGTGACTGTAAGGGTGTATTACATTGAGAGGGGGTGTTGGTAGCAATGTAATACTTTTCTATTTTGTTATGTTGGTAACACTCTCTTCTACACTGTCATGGCCTACATTGTCTGCTGTGTTAAAAACGTCTAATTATAATAAAAGTCTGCTTGGAGTTTAAACGATTGTTTTACTTACATTTCAATACGCTCATTAGGAATATACATCTTGTGTCGTTGGGGACTTCACAAACATACATGAAACGAACACAAAGAAAACCCAGATTCCGAACAACAACGGCGTGGCGACTTGGCGACCGCTTAAACCACTAGGTCAACCGTGCAGTCAAATGTATTATTTGTGTAATACTTTGTAATTTAATAAAGAAATCTTGTTATACATGTGAAGAAATAAGATTTCTTTGCTAAATTCGATATAAAGCGCACCCTGCTCTGTCGATAGAACAGTAGCTTACTACCTTTATTTACAGCTAGATGGCGGAGTTTGACAAATGGCTGTCATGGTTTAATGATTTGAGTGAAGTGATAGGCAAAGAATTATTTTATTATTTGATTTGTGAAAAGGAATCGACAAATCTGTTTTGAAACTTTAAAATGTCGTTTCTTTATATTTTCAGGTAAGATACCAGGTTTGTTAAGATCTGCTTAACCCGAGATTACTAAGCATCGTCGATTCGACGACGCGGATTGATAAAAATCGCTGTAACTTTTACGTGCGTGAACTCTTCTAAACTGCAGGTAATCTCTTTCCCCCGTGGTGGATGTTAGTGTTTTAAGTGTAGTGAGTCCTACATTTAGTCCATTTCGAGATTTATGGGATTTATTTATAACTAAATGCAGAGAGAACTACAAACCCGGGAGCTATCTTACCATTGATGAACAATTATTGGGATTTAGAGGCAGATGTCCCTTTCGAATTTACCTTATAAACCTAATAAATATGGTATAAAAATTGTAATGTTAGTAGACAATTCTACAAAGTATATGGGAACCCTATCTGGGTTCTTTTACTAAAACAGATGGAATACCAACAGAAACATTACTATGGACAATTGGTTCACATCAGTGCCACTAGCCGAAACTTAGATGAAAGAACCATATAAGCTGACTCTAGTTGAAACTCTCAGAGCAAATAAAAGAGAAATACCCACGGAATTAAAAAACGAACGCACAAGAAGGACTGGAACTGCTATGTTTTGTTATGACAATAAACTTACTCTGCTTTGCTACATGCCAAAACCTCAAAAAAATATATTCTTACTATCTACCTGTGACGAAGAAGGCACGATTAACGAAATTACTAAGAAGCCCACAATGATTGAGTTCTATAATCAAACAAAAGGCGGGGTCGATACCTTTGATCAAATGTCTTCCCTTGCTTCTTGCAGTCGAAAGACATGGCGCTAGCCGTTATGTCTTTTTTATGGAATGCTCAACATTGAATTTATAAATAGTTACGTCGTTTATGTAACTAATACTATAGAGGCTAACCAAAAACCTTTATCCAGGCGTGCTTACCTAAAATTGCCCGATTGGCCCAGAGTGAGACTCCAGACGAAATGATATCGAAGATGGAGCCGAATTTCAGGCTGCCGAGGCGTGGACGTTAGACGTCACGCCGCATAGGAAAGGGCTCGGCGTGTACTCACCCTACCGTCGAGCAGGCAGTGGACTTGTCTTCCTGCCACCGTTGGCATACCGTTATCCCGAATTGATCGGGGACGAGGGTCTTGGCTTAACCGCCCGGACCGTGAGGAAGAAAACCTCTTTAAAATTACCCCGAATCTTGTGAAGAAGAAGCTCGAAGAAGAGGCGAAGGCGAGGCGAATAATCCGCGTCACGACAACCGCTGCAGTGCAACCGGGCGCGGTCGAGAAGGGTATCACCTACACCCAGGTGATTGCCAGTGCCGAAAGGTCCATAGACCTCAAGACGCTCGGCATTGACGGCCTCCGGTTCCCCACTGCCGTGATCGGGGGGTGGGGGGTCGGATCCTGAAGGTGGGTGGCACCGACAGGGCTATTCCTAAGAGAGGCAACGCAGATGCAACGGTGAGAGGAAACTTTGTAATGAATAAAACATTTACACCCGGCACAAGCGACTCCTACACTGAGCGCCGCAGTCGTCGCAAACCAGACGAGTCGATCATGGAGGGCGAAAACAAGATACTGGAGGAGGTACGCGAGTTTCGTTTGCTAATGACGACCCGATTAGATGAACATATTTGCCAGTATGTAATGTTACAAAATAGATTTATAGATACAGAATCTGAATTAAAAAACTTAAGAAAAATAATGGAGGTAGTTCAAGAAAAGGCCAATAAAGTAGATTTATTAGAAGAACAAATAAAAATACTCTTAAATAAAAATGAACTACCACTGAATGGTATTATTACGAAAAGTCCAGCGAGTGATAATAATTAAACTGAAAAAGTATGTCAAAATTAATAGGTATATTCAAAGAACACAAAAGTTAATAAAAAATCAAAAAATTGTATCTAAGTGTGTGAAATCTAGTAAAGAAAAGTTAGAGTTACTTGATGATTTAGAATCACTTACATTGAAGTTAGATAATAGCAGGAAAAAGTATGAAGCTGACACACAGGCCTTAGAATTAAGAATTAATCATTTAACTGAATCGTTAAAGTCAACGCAAATTAAATATAATTTATCACTTAATGAGATTAAAGAGTATACGGAGGCCATGGATGACCTCTTAAAATTAAGTAATGATAACACAGAGCGCTTTGATTCACTAGTTAACAATCATTCATGCCAGTGCGCTCGCTTTAGTCCTCCACAGCCTGTGTGTGCTTCCGCGGTTTGCTATGACAATGCTGAGACCTTGTGTGATAGCTCATCTACCAGTGTTGGGCAAGAGCAGTCATTAGGGGCATCAATTGATGTAACTTTTTGTGCATCAGGTGGTGCACAAAGTACTATAATGTTTAGTGATAGTATTGGAAAACATATGGGCTCAAAATTGAATTCTCTTGTTGAGGGACAGTCAGTTGTTAACCATTGCTTACCATTTGCAACTTATGATGTTATTATGAAAAGAATCCAAAATTATAACTTTAGTTATTGTGAGAATCTCATTATTTTAGTGGAGAATAGGGGTGATGTTAGCAAAAAAGTTTTAATTGATTACTTTGATTATCTATTGTCCTTAAACTTGAGTAGTATAATTTTGTTTACATTCCCCTACTCTAGGAGCTTCTCAGATGAGGAAAATAATCTTAGATATAAGTTGAACAATGTACTACACACTATTAGTACATATCATGATTGTGTGCATGTAATAGACACTAACAGTTTTGTTAGCAGGCAATTATATTTGACAAAAGGTAGCTATTACCTTTCTAATAGTTTTAAGAGACAGATAGCATTATCGCTATCCTATTTTATTAATATCACAGCCAGGAACTTGGCTACTAACAGATCTGCTTCTATTGAGCAGAACAATTTGGGACACATCAACCCATGCACTGATATGGTATCATACCATAGTCTAGGTCATGAGGCGATTAGATGTAGTGTTGATACATCAAATAATTTAAACTAGGACTTAGGACAAAGGATAGGCAGGCCAGTAGTATTAGGTTATTTCTTCAAAATTTCCAGGGCTTATCCGGCAAAGAACTTGAGTTAGATTTGTTTTTAATAGAACATAAGGTACAGATTATGTGTATCACTGAACATTGGTTAAGGAATCATGAGTCATTGTATATTAATGACAATTATTTAGTTATGAGTGCATTTAATAGGAAGAAAGCCATACATGGTGGATCGATGATAATTGTTAATAAGACACTAAAATGTAAGGAACGAAGAGACATTGTGAAGTTATCTATTGAACGCACTGCTGAACTGTCTTGCATTGAGTTAAAGCATTATATTATAGTATGTGTGTATAGACCTCCACACAGTGATATTACTATATTTGAGACAGTTATGGAAGATGTTTTAAGACGTTTGAGTACTGGTAATAGGAATTTAGTTGTATGTGGCGATTTTAATGTGGACCTACTTCAGCAGTCAGTAGGCTGCACTAGGTTAATAAGCTTATTCAAATCATTTAATTTAGAGCATGTATTCTTTGAATCAACCAGAATTACATTACATTCTGCAACATGTCTAGATAATGTATTTAGCAACTGTGAATATCTTGATAAAGCAATATTTAGTCACTTGAGATCTGACCACTGTGGGCAAATGGTCATTTATCCCACAGATGAAGTAGTTAAAGCAACGAAAATCACATGCAGGCCTATGACTTCTAACCGCCTGAAATGCTTTAATAAAAATATTGCAGATGTTACTAACATAGATTTCAGTGAGGATAATCCGGATGTCTTATACGGGAATTTATTTAATTTAATTAAACTAGAGTATGATTTCATTTTTAAAGAGAAAACTTTTACTAAGAATGTGAATACTAGATTCTGTGACTGGGCAACTCCTGGAATTTACAAAAGTAGAGATAAGATGTATGAACTATATGGCATGAAACAGTATAATTTTGATCCTGTTTTTGTACAATATGTTTATTTTAAAATATTTAAAAAATTTAAAAAGGTTTGTTTGGTAGCTAAATAAATTTTTCTAAGTAACAAAATTAAACAGTCTGATAATAAAATAAAAACAACTTGGACTGTAATAAATATTGAATCAGGGCGGTCCAAACCGCAGGATGATAGGTTAGAATTAATGGTTAACAACAATATTATTAAAGATAATCAGGGTTTGGCTGAAACTTTCAACAATTATTTTGCAAAGATACCAGTTGATACTACCAGTTCCTTGGATTCCTGCTCAGTCACAGCTGAATCCTTGGCCAGGGGCAGCGTGAAAGAGTGTGGTGTCATGTTTAAGTTTCAGTTTATAAGCCCTAATGATGTGGTGAAAACTTTTAAGTCGCTCAATTCAAAGAAAACAACCGACTTGTGGGGTATTTCTGTCAAATTATTGCAAAATATAATTATTGATATAGCACTACATTTAGCTGTAATATTTAATAAGTGTGTAGAAAATGGTGTATTTCCGGATTTAATGAAACATAGTAAGTTAATACCATTATTCAAGAGTGGGTCTAAGAGCGATCCAGGTAATTTTAGACCCATCTCAATCTTGCCAGCAGTCAGTAAAGTCTTTGAAAAACTTATTCTTCAGCAATTAGAAACTCATTTTAATATTAATAATTTATTTCATAAAGAGCAGTATGGTTTCACAAAGGATCGCTCAACCATTGATGCTGGTTCAACACTTATAAAACATATATTTAATGCCTGGGAAAACGCGCAAGATGCTATTGGCGTTTTCTGTGACTTATCCAAAGCATTTGACTGCGTTGAACATCAAACGCTTTTGCGAAAACTCAGGCACTATGGCATTAGGGATACTGCACTTGATCTGGTTGCCTCGTACCTTGGGGACAGAGTTCAACGAGTGGATATAAATGGAAGTAGGTCCTCTGGATTACCTGTCTCAATGGGCGTGCCACAGGGCTCAATTCTGGGTCCTTTTCTCTTTCTAGTGTATATTAATGATTTACCTTTCTTTGTGCAAAATTTCTGTGATGTAGTACTTTTTGCAGATGACACTTCGCTTATTTTTAAAGTTAATCGTAATCAGAATAGTTTTGATGATATTAACAGGTCACTTACACTAGTCCAAGATTGGTTTACAAGCAATAACTTACTATTGAACTCAAATAAAACTAAATGTATAAAGTTCACTTTGCCTAATGTTAAGAAACTCAACACGAACATCATAATAAATAATGAAATGATTGATCGACGATTGACGAGTAGAGTCAACTATGTTTTTAGGAATAACCTTGGATCATAAGCTTCAGTGGGGCGCCCATATATCGTATCTAGCAGGGAAACTGAGCTCCGCGGCATTCGCTGTTTGGAAAGTTCGCCAATTAACTAATATTGAAACTGCGCGAATAGTTTATTTTAGTTATTTTCACAGTGTCATGTCATATGGTATTTTACTATGGGGCAAGGCAGCTGATATTCAAACCATTTTTGTAATTCAAAAACGGGCAATTCGTGCGATTTACAAACTTAAAGTTCGAGATTCTCTGAAAGAACGATTTAAGGAAATCGGTATTTTAACAGTAGCATCTCAATATATATTTGCTAATATTATGTTTGTACGAAAAAACATAGATAAATATAGTAGCAAAAGTGATCATCATTCACTAAACACAAGGAATAAGCACAAATTAGTAGGCCAATATTATCGCCTTAACAAAGTCCACAATTCATTTGAGGGACTTGGTGTGCGTTTTTATAACAAGGTTCCTGTCGAAATCTTGAACTTACCCCTACATAAGTTCAAGAGTGCCGTTAAGAATCGTCTTGTGGAAAGCGGCTATTATACGATAAACGATTTCTTAACTGATGCAGTGCCTTGGATGTGAGTGAGAGTCTGGCATTGGCTCATGTACTGGTTGGGGTGATTTATTTTTATACGCAATGTATTTATTTACTTACAATCCTTAATATAATTTATTTGATTGTAATTAATTCTTGACATCTTATTCTGCATTTATTACCTGACATTTGAACTTTGTTAAGTAAAGGCGATCTGTGTTTACATTGTTGGAGCATAAATAATTTGTATTTATTATTTTATTACATTTTGAACGTTTTTTCTTTTTCTCTGGGACCAGTATGTATGCACACATTGCTTTTACTCCTTGATGTATAAGTGATTGCAACCTTATATGCTATGGACTAATTTTTATTATTTTATTAGACAAAAAATTGATTTTCCTAGCTTTAATATCTTATTAGACCGCTTTCTAGCCTTTGTGTTTTGGTTGCCTTAACTTGCACATAGAAATACTGTTGTCAAAAACAAACAAGCTTTGTATGAATTATTTGAAAAGATGGTGCACATGAGTTTCTCACCAGCTCTTCTCATGAATGCAATACCCATCGGAGCTGGTACTTGGATTGATTTCAATTTAAACCTTTGAGTTGAATCGAAATCAATCTAAGCTCCGGTAATTCAAATCATCTCAGTGCATTTAGTATTAGGAGTTTTGTTTTATATTTTTATGTTTGTATTTTTGACGTGTTCAAGTGCCTTTTGGGGCCTATGGAAATAAATGATTTGAGTTTGAGTTTGAGTTTGAAACGAGTCTACGAAATAGTAAACGCTACAGTTTATTTGGGAAATAGGTTTTTGTTTTTAATTTGTGTAGTATATATACCGCCGAATAGTAGGGAAATTAATTCTTGTCGTTATTCAAAATTATAGAACATTATTGTAACAATTATAATGAAGTAATCGTACTGGGAGGAGGAGGGAGCCACCTATGCCACAGCTAAGATCAGCTGCGTAAATATAAAGTGTTTAAAAATTAAATAAAGTGTTTTATAATCTTTGATAGTTTTCAAATGACTTTAAACTAAGTGCAGTGTAACATATATTGAAGACAGTTTCACCAAAGTGCTAGAAAATAGAAGAGAAAATAGAAAATCAACTGAAACACGAAAGAACCTACGGACAAAACTTCGCGTGTGCTTAGTGTTTTCAAAAGCCTTTCTGAAGTGAGACAGAAACAATTCAGTGCAGAAATGCGTAATTATTACTCTGAATTATATCACTACCGATTATATCATATAGAAGTAATTCCGAATCTGAACATAACCTCAAAGTGAAAAAGATTTGCAAATAAATTGCACGTGTCAGGACATCGATTTTGTACATCAAGCAGCGCCACCTGTAGTGTCACGTACAAAATACGTTGAACTACACCTACACAGCTTACACTATATCAAGACCCAGCAAGCTGCCTACGGTACAGTGTAAACAGTACCAGGGAATATTAAGAGAGGGCGCCACACGCACAAAGAAGCACATACACTAAGTAGTACACGGATCAACCACTAGAGAGCTCTAGTAGTACCAAAACAAAACCAACAAAAATAACAATAAAGCCGAGCAGAAAAACGATGCCAAGGCAAGCAACAATTAACCCCCCTCCTAGTCCTACACGGACACGTTGACCAACAAGCAACATAAATTAAACAACACAAAACATCTTCCAACCCGGCTGGTCACCGTGGAAGATTACGACCAAACCCCTCCAAAAACAAAAAAAAAAACCACAGAGATGGTGAACAGACAAAACAAAAACACTACCCAATTAAAAATCGCAGCTTCTCCAGGTAAAAGAAACCTAGGAAGACCACAAACTCGCTGGGACGACCAGATTAAAAAGTAGCCAGCCCAAACTTGAAACAGACTGCACAACAGAGACAAATGGGCATCTTTGGAGGAGACCTTCACCCAATAATTGGGGTTCCTAAAAATTATGTTATTTATCTAAAATTTAACCAAGTTAGCTATGTTAATAATAGTAAATAAAACAGTTATAGGTAAATAATATAGAAAATAAATAAAAATTAAATAGTTCAATTAGTTAAGCGTTTAAATAGAATATAGCGTCAACAAATATATTAATACTAGTAGATAAAACAGTAAATAGCTACATAATATAAGAAATAAACAAAATAAGCAGGTATTAATTTCAATTAGTTAAGCGTAGTAAGATAAGTAAATGTAAAAACAAAAATTAAATTGTAAGAAATAAAAGGCTTTTTTATTTTTTTATTTTATTTTATTAATCGTACTGGGATATTTTAATTTACATTCCTGTACGACGAATATAAATTCGTATTATGAGTTTTTTGTAACTTATTGCGGATTCACTCAGAGTAATAAAATAGTAAATTGCAATAATCGTTGTCTAGATCTCGTGTTGACAACGTACGTGGAGCATGAATGTGTGTGTGTGTTTTCAACTATTTTTTATAGCTTTGCCCTTTGATTAACCATAATATTTAGTTTTACTTTTGTTAAACAGTCATAGAATAATTAATAAACTTTCAAACTAGCTGTATCCGCGACTTCGTATCATAATATTATAATTATGGATTTATTTCATGTTATTTTAATGTTTCGAATCAATGTGTTTTATGCAGGGTTCAAGTTTAGCGCTTTATTTCTAGTAAGTGCAATTTGATATTTTCTTTACAGGTTGTTATTAGTTGAAAACCATGGCAGAATCGGCAGATCAAGACAAAATTCTATACGAAAAGCATAAAAAATTGACAAAAACAGAAACATCAGTATGGAGTCGTTTTCTTAAAGCTTCAGATAATCTTACTGCTAAATGTATAAGCTGTAATAAAATAATCAAGACATCGGGCGGCTCAACTTCAGGGCTTCATACTCATTTAAAAACAGCACATTCAATAGTTTTGAAACATAATATTGATACTTTTAGCCAACGTCAGCTGGGTACGACTTCTAAGGCAAATACATCATGTTTTGCCACTGTTACGGAAGATGGAACACCAAAAAAAATGAACAAATTAACTGATTATTTTAAAAGTTCCAATAGTTTACCAGAAACGCTTTCTCGTATGACGTCTGTAGATGGCTTACCTTTTAGTTTTTTTATTATTTCAAATGACCAAAGACGAATCATGGCGCAATCTGGCTACAAATTGCCTACATCTTCAAATTCAACACACACACAGGATCTACTCGCCCAGACCGTGATGCAGTGGCAGACGACAGTGGCGGTAGTCGCTGAGCCGTACTACGTTCGCACCGGCCCCAACTGGGCCAGCCACCACGACGGCTTGGTGGCTATCGTCGCCCAGCGAACCGGCCCCCACCAACTCGACAGAGTAGTGAGGGGCCGAGGCTGCGTCCTCGCCACGCTGGGCGACGCTGCAGTGATTGGGGTGTACTTCTCGCCCAACAGAAGCCTCGCCGAGTTCAAGCTGGCGGTGGTTGGCTGGTGGCTCACGGAGGTCGGGGCTTTGCTGGCAGATGCGCTCTCTACTCCGGTCGTGGTAGCCGGGGATTTCAATGCCCACTCACGGGCATGGGGATCTCCGAGAACCGACGGCCGAGGGGAGATGCTAGAGAAGTGGGCGGTATCCCACGGCTTGGTGCTGCTCAATAGGGGGGCGGTTCCCACGCTTGTGCGGCCCCAGGGCAGCTCGATAGTAGACCTATCGTTTGCTAGCCCTGCCCTGGCTTGCCGCACTCGCAATTGGCGGGTCGTTGAGGATGTGGAGACTGGCTGTTACAATGGTATAAAGGCGTATATTATCTACATATGCTGCTGCAGCCAGATAAAACATCCCAAGAAGAACCGTACGCAACCATCTAGCAAGTGGTTCGATCAAGCTAGGTCGGTCGGCTATATTAAATACGGAACTAGAAGCTGGACTTGTTAGAAGAATCATACGTTTGACTGATGTTGGAGTGCCGATGACTTCAAAAATGTCGCGTACAGGCTTTTACATTCTGTAAAATTAAGAAAATTCCAAACACTTTCATTTATGCCCAAAATGCAAAAGGGAAGAAATGGTTAAGGTTATTTCTCAAATGACACCCTGAATTAGCGCGTCGTAAAGCACAGATGATTAATAATGTAGCTCGTGCTTAAAAAATTAATAAAGACATTGTGAGGATCACTTTTCCAAATAACGGGTCCGCCATCTAAAGTTTTTTTTTCGACTAGTGCTTATTTAAAGTGAGAAAAAGAGTTCATCAAATAGCGAATGAGTATGCTAAAAGTGTGACTGTGGTGGTTTGCGGATATGCTATGGATCAGCTATTCCGCCAATGATATTGTTCAAAGACAAGAGACTACAGCCAGAATTCTAAGACTTAAGCTTCAGCGCTACCGGCGAATACCCATTAATGGACCTCTACTACAAGAGAAAGCAATCTTGTTTGCTAGACAGTTAGACATGCAAAATTTCACATGTTGCATGAGTTGGATAAACCGGTTCAAAGTAAGACGCAAAATCTATTATTATTTATTTATTATATTACTATATTAGTTATTTGGAAAATCTATTAGTATTATTTTCTATTTTTATTAATCTCATCACTCATAATCTTCAGTGTGCGTACCATCTTTATGCCGATGACTTGCAACTCTATTACCATGCTGCAGTAGATAATATAAACGAGGCTATTACTATGGTTAACGGCGATCTGGATGCTATTAGCAATTGGTCTCACAGGTTCGGTTTGACTGTGAACCCTACTAAATGCCAATCTATCATATTGGGCAGTCAACGCATGACCAGAAGGCTGGATATAGACAAATTGCCACCTATATTATTTAATGGTTCAGTTATTCCTCTAAGTTCTAGTGTGAAGAATTTGGGCCTGTTCATCGATGGTAACCTTAGTTGGCAAACCCAGGTTACTAGTGTCAGTCAGAAGGTTACAGGATCCCTGCGCGCGTTGTACCGGCTAAAAAACTTTTTGCCTCCTGAGATTAAAACTATGTTGGCGCAGACCTTAATCCTGCCCATTATTGATTATGGTGATGTGTGCTACTACGACCTGAATGCAGATCTCCTCAACAAATATGACCGACTTCTAAACAACTGCATTCGATCCGTTTTTAATCTTCGTAAATATGACCATATTTCTTCCTTTCGTCTCAAATTAAATTGGCTTCCTATACGACAGCGTCGTCACCTCCACACTTTAACGACTCTCTACACCATTCTTAACTCCCCTAACGCACCTAATTACCTAACTTCCTCCGTCCAGCTTCTGTGTAACAATCATGATAGAAATCTTCGTTCCAAAAATAACCTCCTACTGTCATGCCCTTCTCACACTTCTGCGTGTGTTCATTCTTCGTTCCTCATCCAATCCGTCCTTCTCTGGAATGCTCTTCCCCAGGAAATCAGAAGTGCACAAAGTCTAAATTCATTCAAGATCAAGGTACGTACTCTCCTTGCCCGAAGTGCAGCAGATTCTTAACGAATTTGATAATGTATTTATTGTGATATGAATATGTTATGTTTGTGTATGAATATGTGTTTGTGTGTATGTATATGTAATGTGCGTGTGTGTATGTATGTATATGTAGTATGCGTGTGTGTATGTATATATAAATATATGTCTCATTGTTTGTATGTATGTATATATTCTTGTATAATTCGCAGATATATTATTTTTCAATGTTTTCTTCATAAAGTGTTGTGCACCTTCTCACTCATTTCCGCACCACCCAACGGTAGACTGGTAGAGAATGCCTTTGGCATTAAGTCCGCCATTGTACATTTTGTGCATAAAGTTAATAAATAAATAAATAAAATAAATAAAATCTCGTCAGTGGAAAGATTGCTGGCGAGACTTTGTCAGTTCAACAGGGTAATTGTACACGACTGGTTAGAAAAAGTTTGGTCTTACTCTAAGACTCGTAAGTAGTCAATTTAATGATGATGAAATTTTTAATGTAGATGAGACCGGGCTGTTTTATAAATTAACCCCGTGCAAGTCTTTAAACTTTTAAGGTGAAAAATGTACAGGAGGAAAATTATTTCAAAGGAGCGAATAAAAGTGCAGTGAAGTAGCAGCGAACATGAGTGGCACAGTTAAAAAAAAAACTTGGCGTAAACGGGAAATCTCAATGTTCCAGATGTTTAAAAATGTACGGCATTTGCCAGTGGATTGTGAGAGATCGGAAAACCATTTTTACCAAATGGGTACGCGCATGGGAATGTAAACTTATAAAAAAATCCTGCTGTTAGTCGTAGTAGTAGTAGTATTGCAACCCATGGGTGCTAAGATGGAGGCGAGGACGCTGCGGAGTGTGCGTGCCCCGGGGGACAATAATGGGAACATCAGGGTTCCCGCACAGTAGGTATCTACAAAGCGTAGGTGGCCCGACATACGTCGGAGTTCCAGGGTTTTCCTTTCTAGGGTGCACCTGGTTCCCCAGCATCTAGTACCCGAGACGGCATGCGGTTTTAGTCAGTTCGAGTCCAACATGCCACCAGGAGGTGGTATACAAGGGGATTTCCGCACGAGAACCATATACCCAAGTGGAATATCATCGTCTGAAAGTTCTGATAAAAGCGATTATTCAGTCAATGATAGTACCGATGAAAGTCCAGATCGATCCCAAAATCAAAATGGTAAATGTTTGTATTATGTAACAATGGGTTTTTTCCTGAAGACATTCATGGAGAGAAATGGATCCAATGTGCATTATGTAGGGAGTGGGCTCATGAAGAATGTGCTGGCATAGAAGATATGGTTGATTTTTTTGTATGTGAATTGTGCACCAGCAATTAGTTTAATCTTAATAATTGACTGATTTAATTTTAGGCAACACGACCTTTTACCTCAATAATTTTGAACCAAATTGACTACGGTCCATATTTAAAACCATGTGGTCCATATTTTATACAATTTTTGCTAATGCACAATAATAACATATTTCTGAAAATGTTGATTATTTCTAAGAGAAGAAGACATGTTTTTAAGAATTCTAGTTCAAAATATATAAGGCTGATTAATCTTTATAATTCTGAGTTTTATAACACAAAATCCTTATGGTCCATAATTGGCGCACTTACTCCACTTTTAGTTAACTAGTATGGTACTTAATACCTAAAAAGTGTAGCGTAGAATGAAACGTTGTAAACGTCAAACCCCGGGACTGTCAAGTGATTCTTACATATCCTGTGTTAATGTACGTTGAACAAGGAATAAAACAAGTGCCTCATAAAACGTGGTTTGAATTAACAATCAAAGACATTACATGGTGTTTACATTACAACCCATATCGAACACACGCAAAATATTAATTATTAAAGAAGATTGGCACAGGATTACTGTAATATATTACGATACATTTTGTCGGTGTGACGTATTTTTCACCGTATGGCGGAAAAAGGAGAAAGGCAGGTGGTGATCGAAGAAAAAAAAAGCTAGTATAGAATTTCGAATGCCTTCTGCCGTATCGATGGATTTAAGGAGCCAAGGTTAATCAATATTTAGAATCATATTCATTTCATAAATTCGGTCTAAAAGCCACTAAAACAGTCCTCTGTTATGTCCTAATTCCGGATCGAGTATGATTCGGTACGGTTTTTATTAGTTGTATTTAAATATGTAAAATCTTATAACTCTATGAACATACAGAATATTGAATGCATGTGAACAAAAAACAAATATACTCGTAATTTTAGAGATTTTATTAGTACTGAAAACTAGTGTTCGCATTTTGTCCTATACATTTTTGAACAGACCTCGTCACAATTTGAATATGGCGCCACAAAAATATTAAACACTATTGTGGTTACATTTCGCGTGACACGGAACGTTAACAGTGTGAAGTTTGCTCCGTCGAGCAATTGAAGGAAAAAGTACGACAAAACTACCAAAGAAAGAAGGAAAAGGGCACAAGAAAGTCAGTTAAATATATGAGTCGACGTGAACACAAAGCTGTGACTAAGGAATGGAGAAAGCACTGTGCTGCTTATCGCGCAAAAAAAGCTTTGAAAGAAATTACAAACAGTTTTGTACGACAAAATACGCCCGAATCCGAAGGTTCACCTTCTCCTCAACGTTCTGTCTTTCCATCAATACTACCTATGACCACTCCACGAAGTGATGCAAGTAATGCGAAAAAGCCTAATGCTAAAAAGAAACGTGTCAAAATTATAAAGGATAAAAACAAAAAGATCGAGAATTATAGAAACAAAATCTGAGAAGTATAGGTAGAGATTAGAACGTTTAGAAAAAGCTAAGGCAAAGGAAAATATAGACACACCTAATACTAAATTTACTAATATGTGTGATTCGCCAGAAACTCGCAGAGAAGTAGTCACAAAGGCGCTATTCGGTGAAGTGTTGAATGCACTTGTGAAGACGAGTGCCGGCATTTCAATTTCATTTCAATTACACAGACTCTGGAAGTGAAAACATGGATAAATCACAGGATTCCACAATGGAGACCGACGTCGACGACGACTGCTGGACCTAGTTCAATCAACCAACAGAATAACGCCATCGGCGATTACGTCTTGGTTAAATTTCTAGTAAGAAACACTGAATATTGTTATGCTGCCGTAATCAATAAGATAAACACGGAAGAAGGCAAACTAACAGTTACCTTCTTAAAAATTTGCGCTGACAAAGAACAGACATTCAGAGTCGATGAAAATGATGTTTCTGATGTGTCTTTTGACCAAGTATTAAAGAAGTTGCCAAACCCAGATATTGTTCTAAAAGGGAAACGAATATTTTATTATTTTAATATACCTATACCTAACTGTTTTTGAGAAATAAGTCTGCATTGATAAGTAAACAAGGCTGCTTCTTAGTACCTAAGCTTAATTTTGATTATAATTATTTTAATTTGTTACTTAGAGAGCTAAGCTCGCAGTTTGCTCCTGATAAATATAAGTATTTTAATTCTGTATGTGATACAGTATATTCAATAAAGAAGAGAATTTATTTGATTACATTTAATACCTAATTAATATTGTGTTTTTCTTCATATAAACATTGACATAAACTGTTCTCTGGGTGGAAAAAACAGTCCTCTGGGTAGCAAAACAATCCTCTGTCGCATTTTTGTTACAAAATTGTCTATAATTCGAAAATAAGAGAAAATTACAATGGTCTCTTGTTTATATGTATTTATATTATAACTATCTATCGACTTAACATATTATTTTTAAAATTTCTAGAAAAATAGGTTTGGGATAACTGTCAATAGACAAGTTTCCAGTTAGTAGAGAATGGTTCAGCTAATAGATATTATATAATCTCTAAGAATATTTTAGCGTAGAATGAAACGTTGTAAACGTCAAACCCCAGGACTGTCAAGTGATTCTTACACATCCTGTGTTAAAGTACGTTGATCAAGGAATAAAACAAGTGCCTCATAAAACGTGGTTTGAATTAACAATTAAAGACATTACACAAAGGTTTATTAATAAATAAGTAGCCGAATTGGTAAAATAATGAACCAATTATAATTAGTAAGTAAGGCGTTCTTGATTTTTGTATTTTTAATGAAAAAATTGATTATAACCATAATGAAGTTTGTTATTTTAAGTTCTACAAAAAAGCTATGAACTACGCGAGATCCCGCTGGATCCCACTGGTACAAAGTCAATATTATCTCCGCGCGTTGATATTGGGATTGATAGCTAAGAGCGGTGACGTCAGTGAACCGTCAGTACAGTTCGCAACGCTCGCCAGCGCCGCACATGTGTCGAGTACTTAAAAAGATTGTTATTGTTTTTTTTTCGTTGTTCTGCTTTATTGTTGTTGTTAAGTTTTGCTATTGTTATCGTATTTTTTTTAAAATGAGTAAAAAGTTATGAACAGCCGTGCTCGCGAAATGGTTATTAAAGTAGACAATTACTTTGTAAAAGAGAAAGAGGACGCTAAGTCGTTAATTCAACAGTTATCACATACACTGCATAATGTTTCGGACACTGTTGAGGAAATCGCAATTTCGAAGCAACTTGTAACGGAAGTTTTATTTTTTTTACAAAAGTCTAACAAAGTGACGGAACGTGTGGCGTGTGCTACGGGGATATCAAAAAACACAGTCACTAAATTACGACGGGAGTATGAATCCGCAACAGCAAGTGGTAGCAAAATGAAAACGCCAATTAAAGCAAAGAGACGTAGAAAGGAATATTTCGACGGATTTTCATTAACAGCTTTGAGAAATATAATACATTCTATGTACACGGTAAGAAAGGAAATACCTACAATGCGCAAAATCATGGCAGCTGCAAAAGCAGACCTTTATTATACAGGAGGAGAAACAACATTAAGAAAAATAATGAAATGTGATTTAGGTTATCAATTTAAAAGATGCTACCAGAAAAGACAAGTTCTAATAGAAAGGCCTCAAATTCAAGCATGGAGGGCTAAATATTTACGCCGAATAAAAGACAATGAGATGCTAGGTGCGAACAACCGGTAATCTATCTGGATGAAACATGGATACATGCACATTACACTGTGAAAAAATGTTGGCAAACAGCAACCGATTTTGGATTGAGAAGGAATGATAGACCTGGCCGCCGATGGATTATAGTTCATGCGGTAAGTGAAGACGGTTTTGTTGAAAATGCACTTTTATTGTTTAAGGCAGCCACAAAAACCGACGACTATCACGATCAAATGAACACTGACAATTTCACAAAATGGCTGAATGAAAAACTGATACCTAAAATACCATCTAACTCAATTATTGTTATGGATAACGCTCCATATCATAGTAAGGAAGAAAACAAACAACCGAACATGAATTCCAAAAAACAGGTGATGGTTGAGTGGCTTCAAGTTCATAACATCGATTTTCCCGATTATTACACAAAACCAGAATTATATTTATTAGTAAAACAAAACAAAGCCCCGAAAGTTATAAAATCGATAAATTATTACTTGAAAACGGCCACGAAGTGGTAAGATTGCCACCATATAACTGCGATCTCAATCCAATAGAATACATTTGGAACCTAGTCAAGCAGAGAGTTTCAGAAAAGAATGTAGAACAATTGGAAAGCAAAATTGAAACTTTGACTTTGGAGGCGTTGGCCTCAATAACTCCAGATGACTGGAAGAAAGAAGTCAATCACGTCAAGAGGCTTGGAGAAGAATATTGGCGTAAAGACCGAATAGTTGATGATTTATTTATCATCAACACGGCTGACGACAGTGAATCGGACACAACGGACACGGAAACTAATTCTGATAATGATGATACAGAAAATATGTATTCATTTTTTTATTTATCATTCTCTATGCTTTTGCAACTCTCACCCACCGAACGAAATGCAACTTATTTGATAACCTGTGAGAGGGTGGTTCTTACCCGGTCGAACCGGCTCATTAACAATGCTTGAATATACCAGATCACTTTAAAATCCACCGATAAACATTTAACCCTTAAATGCATAATGATGTAGATCTACATCGTACGATTAAATAGCCCATGGCTCAATATGCTGTGTTCAAAGTTGTTCTTTACAACTTTAAAAAAAAAAATGATATTTATACGTTTGATTTCTGAACGCAAAAACCAACTTTTGACAGTTAATTTTTTTTAAACTTGGTATTTCAAAAGTTTGGCGCGCAACACAAGTTACGCTGTTTACCGCGGATATTACAAATTCGTTTTTTTTGTGAAAAGTGGTGAAAACTGTAACGAAAATTTGTTTCTGAAAAGGATAAAAGGTAAGTGTAACGTATTTATGTCATAGTTCTGATAATAATGGTATGTTTTGCGAAATATCAGTTGTTTTGTTGGTGATGTATAAATACATCACTATGAAAAATCAGTACTATTGCAATTCAATATTTTACTTAGAGTTTCTGAGAAGTATTCGTTATTATTTTTGTATAAATTGCAAAAGTGTTGTGATACTAGTAAACATTTATATATTTTTTAGTTATAGAATCTTTTTTCTATAAATATAGTAATATTTTTTTTTTTTTTTTTGTAAGGATGGCGAAGCAATTACAAGAGAGGGACATCGAGGATTTATTGGCTGCATTGGAAGATGGTTATGTGTCTGAAGATGGGTTGGATGATGAGAATGACGACGAGGAAGGATTTTATAATGACGCCAGGGAAATCATGGAGGATTTGCTGGAAGAAGACTTTGCCAACGACGATGAAGCTAGTGACGAACCTACTCCTGAAGTTGGACAAGTTTCAGAAGACAGCGATCCGCCTCTCATTGCAGATAAACAGGATATTCAGTTTGACAAACGAAAACTAATTTGGAAAATAGGTAACTTATCATACGATGAAACCTCAATAGCTCATGAACCCAACCCCATAGATGAAAACATTTTAGATCTGGACACCCCTTATAAATGTTTTAGCCATTATTTTACCCCGATTTTTTTACAAAAAATTGCTAACGAGACAAATCTATTTTCTTGCCAAAAAAACCCAGCTCATCCGATCAACATTACATGTAACGACATAAAAAAATTTGTAGGTATTCTTTTATTTATGTCTGTTGAACATTTTCCGAGTGTGCGGTCGTATTGGAACGAAAAGTTCGGTTATGACCCTGTAAAAACCGTTATGCCTGTCAATAAATTTGAACAAGTACGAAGTTTGCTGCATTTCAACGACAACACTAAGCATTTGCCGAAAGAACACCCGGATCATGACCGGTTACATAAAATCAGACCTGTAATAGAGCACCTAAATGAAACGTTTTCATCGATACCTATAGACCAACGTCTCTCTATAGATGAGCAAATGTGCTCTACAAAAATTGCACATTTCCTCAAACAGTATCTACCAAATAAACCACATAAATGGGGATACAAGCTCTTCGTTTTGTGCAGTCTTATGGGGTAGGGGAGACCGAGGAGGATTGTGACAGAGGAGAGTTGTGACAAAGACAATTTCTTGGAACCTATGACTGTTAGCGAGCTAGCAACAGCGCACGATTGTTTCTTTAGAAACGCGCCATTTGATGTAGTACGCGTCAGAGGCGCAAGACAAGTGGTAGCGTGAGTACGACGTCTACGTGGAAAAAAAACTCAAAAGTAAGTTTTTTGTAAAAAATTTGATTATATTTATATGGTGACATATTAGTTCTATGTGGATATGCTATATTTTCTTATATTGTGTGGTTATTGAAGTTTCAAAGCGTGGCATTGTCTTACTGTGTTTGCTCGCTTGTTTCAAAATTATGAATTATTATTTTGACCAGGGTCGCGATTTTTCTACCTAGGAGAGTTGTGACACGATGTCACAACCCTCCTAGGTAGAACTTGTCCTACTTTAGCTTATTTTCTGGTTAGTTTATTTTAAATTCTTTTTGCAATCCCTTGTTTCTGTTTATTAAATATGGTTGTTCGTTTATTCTAGTAAATTCTTAAAACCTAAAACTTCACATAAAAATTGTACGGCAATTAAAGTTAACTTAAAATTTGGTTGGTTGAAATTATTTTGGACTGGGTTTTGGTGTTGTATCAATGCTAAATTGTTATATTTTTTGTTTTAGAATGCCTAATAATTATACACAGATGAAGCCACAACATCTTCTACCAATTCATCTTTGCCAAGCAATATCGCTAATGAACTCGTTTCCTCCACGTCTACAGCAAGTATTCTAATTGACACTAACCCAAATGTGTTCTCGCCAGAATCAGTAAGGCCGTTGCCAAAAGCTCCACCTAGAAAAAAAACCAACGTAATAGACGCAAGATCAAATCTGCTGTGCTTACCGACACACCTATAAAGGATGAAATAGCAGCCATAGAAGCCAGTAGAAAGCTAAAAAGTGTGAAAAAGCGTGTTTTAAGCGAAGAAAAGAAGAAACCTAAGAATGCCAAGAAGAAGACCAACAAAAAAAGTGCCAGTGATGTCGAAGAAGACACAGGAAATGATTTTTTTTGCTTGTGCTGCCTTGAACCTTATACCAATAGCAAATCAAATGAGAAGTAGGTTCAGTGCCTCGAATGCAAAGACTGCTCTCACGAAGATTGCACTGGAGGCGAGCTGCAATATGTCCGTCATAATTGTTTATCAGATTAGATTGAGATTTTCAACTGATTTTGAAACGACTGATCTCGTAATGTTACCTTAATTACTTATAAAAGATTTAATACCTGTTATGTTAATGTTTCATGTTACTGTAGTCCTACAATTATACCAAATGATAATTAAAGTACCTACTTCTATGTTTAAAAACGTGTATTTTATTTATAATTCATATAAAAGTCCGTTTATCTATCAAATTAAGTGTATATACACAATTGTCACAACTTACCTTGGTACCTGTCACAACTTACCTAGGTGATAGGAGAGTTGTGACAAAAGGACTATTTTCAATTTTTGTGGTACATCTCAGAAACTTTATAACTTTCATAGACTTTGATGACTGTTTTTAAAAAAGTAAGGATTGAGCTCCATTCAGGCACAGGATTCGCAATCGTAGTATCCTTCTTTACTAAGATATGTCCTTTTAAGTAAAAATTGTCACTACCTTCCTCGGTCTCCCCTACGCATACCGTTTTGAAATTTATTCTGGGCAAGATAGCCAGAAAGATAAACCAGCAGGTGAACCGGACTTAGGAGTAACGAACAATGTGGTTTTACGCTTGGCGAGGGTGATTCCGAGGATGAGAAATCACATCGTATTTTTTGACAATTTCTACACTTCCTTGCCTCTCGCGTATTACCTGGCAAAACAGGGTATTCACTGCGTCGGCACTGTCCAGCAGAACAGACTTCCGAACTGTCGTCTTCCAGACAAGAAGGACTTATTGAAGACAACAGTCCCTAGAGGAACACACGAGGAAAGGACAGCGCACTTCGACGGTGTTGATTTTTCAGCAACTGTATGGAAGGACAATAAAGTAGTAACGCTATTGTCAAATTACATAGGCTCTCAACCAATGGGAAAAGTCGTGCGTTTCGACAAGAAACAGAAACGCAAGGTAGAAGTGCCTTGTCCCAAAATTGTACAGGAGTACAATATGCATATGGGCGGAGTGGACCTGATGGATAGTTTCTTAGGACGCTATCGCATCCGGGTTAAGAGTCGCAAATGGTACCTTCGGCTATTTTACCACCTTTTAGACTTAGCAGTTATAAATTCCTGGGTGTTGTTCAAAAAGAACCGCATTGCAAAGGGCATTCCCAAAAAACAACTTCCAAATCTTGGTCAGTTTCGTAACGAATTGGCGGATGCCCTTTGCAATATGGGATCAACCGATGGCAGCAAAAGAGGACGGCCAAGTAATGCCTCTCTTGATGAGGAATTGCGAGCAAAGAAACAAAAAGGTCCTAGTCATCCAATTCCAAGTGTTGATGTAAGGAAAGATGGCATTGATCATTGGCCTGTCTTTTCTAATCGTCTTAGGTGCAAAATACCTAATTGCAAAGGTACTACACAATGGTCATGTTCTAAATGTAACGTACTTCTTTGTCTGAATGCGAGAAATAACTGTTTTAGATATTTTCACCAGTAATATTACCTAGATATTAAACCTCTTTTATTATTTAATTGACATATCAGCTGATTGGAACCTATTTTGCATAATGATGTAGAAATACATCAACAATATTTTTCGAAATAAAATATTATTTTTATTTCTATGATTTTTTTCTTTATTTTTCCCATAATCTATGGAACTCTTCCCATCTATTTCAATTTATTGCGGAGTAATACATAAAATCATGCATTTAAGGGTTAAAATTACATACTACATACCTACTGTAAATCGTCGCTGCGCATGGAAAACCGACAAACATTTTATCTTCAAAAAAATTTTTTTTGTTCATAATACTTAATTTTTCAAGGCGGATAGGCCTGTAAAATCCGATTTTTGATAATTCAATTCAAAATGGAAATAGAAATTTCAGCTATGTAGTCTCCTAACAATATAAGGCGTTATAAAGCGCTATGTGTTTTTAGTTACACATGGCGCACTTTCCATGAGTCCAGTCCTGCGCCTACTGGTTGCACATAGCGGGTATTTCACTTGGCGCGCAAACTTAACGGTTATGAAGTGGCTTTGATTGTTCAGTATTTATAGTGATTTTAATATAATATTTTGCAATATTTACGTAAGACTATTGCAAAATAATCCAAACAGTGATTTTTCAAATAATACTAGCTAAGTACACTATAGAAGGTAAGTGAAATACTTTTTTTCTTAGATTGATAACCTCAAAATAATCTCAAAAGTACCTATCTTATGTAAACTATGCGATAGAATCTTATTTGTATCTTGTATTTATCGATGTATTAGCTGTATGCTTGTCATATCATCCTACTGCTTGAATAGTAAAGACAAAAAGCAAAGTAACTTAACAAACTAAAACTTGGCAAGTGCTTGGGCATGTAGTACTCGTTGCCTACCTATTAAAATAGGTACTCTGTTACCCTATTTTTGTATTATTATCCTATTATTCCTACCTAAATGGGTATAGCCTAATTTATGTACCTATTTAGGTAAATAGATTAGGAATAATGGTATGTAAACTTTTCAAATATATAGGTACTTTCTTACCGCATTCGTAACTACTCCTCATTAATGAAGTGAATGAATAAAAATACTTGTGTAACTCCCTACTTTGTAAGAGCTCTACTGTCATTGGTCTTCACTTAAATATTGCTATTGATTAACATGAGTTACCTGTGTATGTGTTGAATAAATACAAAGTTTTGATATGTACGTATGTACTTGCAAGGTGAAGGTGGTGGAATAAAATGAGGTTTTATTTTATGTTGCTTCCGTGGTTAAGAAGTCTTATTATATTTTACTGTTTTCTGCTTCATGAAATATTAATCTGAAGCTAAAAAAGCTGAATATCTGGTTTTTTTTTGCAAAGCTTCCTTGTTTGACCGAACCCCTCCCCCCCCCCCCCACCACACGCCTATCTTGTACCCTCTTTGTTCCTTCCATTCTGGTGTATTGGTGTGTGCAGCTTTTCATTTTTCTCTTTCAGGCACAATGAAGCGCTACAGTAGATCGCATCATATATTGAACTTGGCGAATAACAAAATTATACACGACTCAAACGTTTTAGAAAAGCTTGACTCTAATTTAAACATACTAGCATCTGCATGCACTTCATTCCCTAGTAATACTCAGCCCTCAAGTGCCTTTACAGAAAATTCTATTTCTGATTTACAACAACATCCTAGTACATTGGACATGAATATAAGTTCTATAGAATTACCACTTTCAACTATGGTTAAAAATGTTGGTGACACTTCATTCGTCAATTCTGTACATTTTCAAGAGAATGTTATAGAATTAGTTGACCTGGACAATCAAAACATGTCTCTTCAAGTATCAAGTTCTGTTCACTACGACGAACAACAAATTTATAACACTATCGTGGATCTTTCAGGATTAGATAATATGACTACAATTAACACATTAGAATCTGAAGAAACACCTATTATTTTTCAATGTACTTCAAACGTTTCAACAGCAACCCCTCCAGAGCTCGGTACACCACCTTCTGAGCCTACTTCAGAAAACCAAAGCACAGCTTCTCATTCCGATTTGATTCTTAATAGTGAGACGGGACTCTTCGAAAGTGTAGTTACGTCTTCAATTGATAACGAAATCTCTGGTAATTCTGTTTCAATTAAGGACCAAAGGCGTTTAAATCAAATCCTCCGTCTGCAAGGAAAATCCTACACAAGTAAAGTGGTAACTACAACAGTCGATGGAGCTAAGGTGTCGTTTTTTGAGACCAGAAAGAAATTTAAGAAATGTTCCTTGTGACCATGGATCTGTAGCTAAATCGGAAAGATCATTTCTCTGTGGTTCTATAATTGAAGAGGCTCGTCAAGATGTTTTTAATTATTTCTGGTCATTACCATCATGGGAAGCTAAACGTTCTTATATTATTGGTCTAGTTACTATTAGGAATGTAAATAAACGACGTAAGTTAACAGAAGCATCCGACGAAACAGCTGATAAGAAAAAGTCCAATGGTATAGATTGTTACTTACCAGATCATAATGGTATCAAATTTCGAGTTTGTAGAGACTTTTTCTTAGCTACACTTGATATTAAGAAAGATTCTTTTACTGACTGGATCAACGCAAAAAATGCAACCAAAAAATCAATAGCCTCCACATCTACCCACAGAAATGCTAACCCACCGAAGACCTTGAAATCTGACTCTGTAATGAAATGGCTAGATGAACTACCTAAAGTTCCTAGTCATTATTGTCGCTCGAATAGTTCGAGAACCTATGTGGATGATTCCCTTCAATCAGTCTCTAAAATGCATACTGTTTACACTTTGTGGTGTCAGGAAAAGCAGCTACCGTCAGTTCAGAGAAAGAGGTTCTGTGAGGTTCTAGAGTCTCAAAAAATATCAATCTACAAGCCTCGTAAAGATCAGTGCGACACCTGCGTTGCTTATAAAGAAGGAAATCTTGATGAAAGGACTTATCAAACTCACGTAACAAAGAAGATCGAAGCTCGTGATGCAAAAAAGCGCGCCATTTCCGAAGCGTCAATGGAACATTGTGTGGCAACTATGGATTTGCAAAGTGTGCAGTTGTGCCCAAAATTATTAGTTTCTGCTCAATATTACAAACAAAAATTACAGGTTCACATTTTTACTATTTATATTAATAATAATAAAGACGTAATTGTTTATATCTGGCACGAAGGTGATGGGGGAGTTACTGCCAATGAATTTATAACTTGTATTATAGATTTTCTAAAAAAGCAAAAGGATTCGAAGGGCTATAACAAATTTACTTTGATTTCTGATGGTTGTGCATACCAAAACAAAAATAAAGTTTTGGCAAGCGCGTTAGCTGACATTTCTAAAAGTGAGAATTTACACATCGAACAAATAATTTTGGAAAAGGGGCACACTATGATGGAGGTCGATAGTGTACACTCAACTCTTGAAAAACTGTTTCAACCACCAATATACACCCCAAGCGATTATGTCAATCGAATTCGTCAGGCAAGACCAACACAACTATACATAGTTAATCACATAGATTACTCTTTTTTTAAAAATTATGACGCCTTACCAAGTAACTTCTCTTCAATCCGACCAGGGAAAAAGGCCGGGGATCCAACTGTAACCGACATAAGAGCACTGCTATACAAAAATGGTGATGTTTGGTATAAGCTCTTTCACAAAGATGACTGGTCACTGCTGCCACAACGAAGGAAACCAGAATTATACCAACCACCAGCTTTGTTATACGAGTAACCCAGGAAAATAGAAAAAAGCAAATTTGAACACCTTCAATTATTAACCCCTTACATGCACCGTGATTACCATAGTTTTTACCAAAGTTTAAGATTTTAAGATATTAGCTGCCTACTTTTCTATTATGTTCTAAGTTTTCCTCGTAAAAATTGTATTATATCACTTCTGAATAAAACTATGTTTGACAATACTTAGTTATTCTTTACTGCTATATACCTAAAAAATAAAAATATGGACGAGTCGGGAACCTGCACCATTGCAAGATCATTTTATATAATTTTTTTAAGAGTTTTGATAGACTTAATGTGCTATGTAGCTATAAAAAGCCGTAAATTGCAATGTAATCTCTTTCAAATTAATCAGCTATGTGTCTAAAAACACATAGCGTATTTTGTTTGAGTTCTAAAATTCCGCTATGTGTTTATTATTTAATATTTAAATTAAAGTGCTCCAGGAAAGTGTTTTCTTAATAAAAAAAAATATTACCGTAAACTCCTAACTACTTTGTCTAATTTTTTGCATACTTACGTTTTACCTCAAAGTCATAATTTCGAAATAAATCAGTTTTTTGTGTCACCTGAAAAGTTGTGATTTTATTTTTGTCGGTTTTTCCAAGCGCAACGACGAAATGTTTTTTTTTATAAATTAAATATTTAAACAGTTTTTCTCGTCTTTTGACTAAATCGACTCAATTTACTTTTTACAGTACCAGAAGTAATATAAGTATTGCTTTAGTACATGTGAAATTTACAAGAATTATCAACTGAAACCAATCAATCAAACTATCAAATTAAATTTCTTAAAAATAAACTTTTAGATTGTGTTACTAGCGTTACTATTTTGCGATGGATGACGTCACGCGGCTCTTATTATGACAAGGTTCAATCCCAATGTCAACGCGCGGGGGTTATACAACAAAAAGACCGCGGGATTGGAAACAGTGCAGAATTGCAATTCCTAGGTGAGTAACTCTGGTGAGGTTGAAGCAAAACTGTGGAATGAGCTGTCGTCTGCGGTGTTCCCGGACCAATACGACCTTCAAACCTTCAAGAAAAGAGCGTACTCCTTCCTAAAAGGCCGGCAACGCACTTGTGACGCCTCTGGTGTTGCGGGTGTCCATGGGCGGCGGTAATCGCTTACCATCAGGTGATACGTCTGCTCGTTTGCCCCCTATGTAATAAAAAAAAAAAAAGGTAATGATGACCAGTGGGGATTGTCACACGACAAAACAAGCTACTTTAAGTCGTGATCTGATTTATTATGATACATGATTAACTATTTGGTGTGCACACTGGATGACCATAGGTAAAAACTACGTTGTTTAAGTTGGGCATCGTTAGATTCTACAAGTTGGACGTAAGGAGGAAAGTAGCGCTAGCTATATACTCGTATATGCATTTGAAGTGATTTATGGCTTTGTAGTAGGTACTTTCGATACCCTAAAAAATTAAGATTTACTAATATTTAGTGTATTTTTGTTATAGGCTCTTCTGGAATGAGGGTTTCTACTCGAAATTATTTATTAAATAATAATGGAACGCTCTGATTCCTCAACATTTATTACAAAATGCAATTTATGGAGGTAAACACTAAATCAATATGCAGAAAATGACCAAAAAGCACGTTAGTAGCGACAAAAAGTGGGTGGCCGTAGGTGATCGCCTTAAGGGTTCAAAATCCCATAGATCATATAGCACAACGACTGATTTTACATCTTGGTGAGGCAGTCGAACAATTAAATAAATTAGAAAAACACAACTTTATTGTCGGCCAATAAAAATACGATTCGTAAAAGAAACCATAAATGTAACAAACGAAGAAAGTGACTTTATTAAATCACAAATAACAGCGCTCAGAAGCGAAATCAATCATTTTTCCATCAAGCATAAAATGCTTTTCACTATGGTTGATGGGAAGGTACGCAATGCTGCTATGCATACTAAATCAATCATGAGATGTGCTACTTATGCGGCGTTAAAGCCGTAAAGCGTAAAGCCTTTATTGGTCTATTATTTTACTCAGCTGTTTTAAAATCTAATGATGAAAACACGAGTTATTTGTTCGCTTCAGATGGCACAGGTTGTGAGATATTTAGGTGCGGAATGTCAGAGACAAGATTTTTGGTTTTGTTATTGTGCCTACGATTTGACAACCCTGATGATCGTGAAGAGAGAATGAAGGTTGATAAGTTGGCTGCCATAACCCATATTTTCAATAAGTTTGTTAGTAATTCTCAACAGTTGTATGAATTGAGCGAATGTGCCATAGTGTGATATCATACATGCCAAAAAAGCCTGGAAAGTATGGATGGATAATACGAGCATTATGAGATGCCAATAACTATTATTTTTATAATGGATATATTTACTCTGGAAAAGACTCGGATGGTAACGGACTGACAGCTCAAGAAAAAAATTTCTAGTTCCAACTCAGTGTGTCCTACGCCTCACAAAACCCATTCATGGAACCAACCGTAATGTGACGGCTGACAATTGGTTTTCATCTATAGAGCTCGTAAACCAACTATCATCACGGAAACTGACGTAAGTGGGTACTCTGAAGAAGAACAAGAGGGAAATCCCGATAGAATTTCAGCCAAAGAAGCAAAGAGAAGTAAACTCTACTTTATTTGGATTTACGAGCACAAAAACGTTATGCTCATACGTGCCAAAGCGAGCTGTGATGCCTGTATCTTCAATGCACCATAGTAACCAGGTAGATGAAAATACAAAAAATCCTGAAATTATTATGTATTACAATTCCACTAAAGGGGGCTTCGATGAGGCTGACAAAAAATGCTCGATTTACTCCAGTAGCCGTCGAACAAGGAGATGGCCAATGGTGTTGCTATATCGTGTCCTAGACTTGAGTGCCATGAATGCGTACATTTTATATAACATGCATCAACCAAAAGCTGTGGAAAGAGGAGATTTTCTAAAAAAACTAGCATGTGTGCTTGTAGTGCCTCATGTGCAAAGACGTGTTATAAATACACGATTGCCAAGAGAACTGAGGTTGACTATGAATCGCGTTTTAGGTGATGATATGGTTACAGAAGGTGTCCAGGATCAAGAAACCATTCAAGGGTCCAGAAGAGCATGTAGAATCTGTCCCGCGAAAAAACATAGGATGACTACCTATGTTTGTGTTAGGTGCAAGAAACCTGTGTGTCTCCAATGTTCTAGACCTTTGTGCACTGACTGCCAATAAATTTGCGTTATTAGACTGCTGTCAATATTTTTTGTATTAGTTACCTGAAGTAGGTGTTATGTGTTTTCGGTTCCTTATGTATTATATTTTAAGAAAAAAAGACTCATTTTGTTATAGTAATAAGTTTGGCTGTTTTTAATATCTAAAAATGTAGCCTAAGTAAATTTAGACTTAAAAGTGCCATAATTTTAGATTTTTCACATTTCTATATTTTTTTAAATAAAAGTTGATTACATAAGCACGTTATTTTATTGCTAAATCCCTTAACTTCAATATCCAATCAGTTTTAAAGCAACCTTATATCAAATTCTCAAAAAAAAGTGTGTGCATATAGGAGCCTGTGAGACTCCACGTCCGCAGTAGTGTTAAGAAAAAAATACGTTCATACTTAAAGGTTAACTCCGGTTTTAGGATGAAAATAAGTTCTTGGTATGACGAATATGACACTCGACAACACTTATAAAATTTCTTTCATGTTCTATGTATTACCAATTTTTTAAACGTTGTATGATATCATTATCATACCACTCAATCTTTTTAACTCGTAAATGGGTCTACCCAATAGATTTGCATTTTTTTCTTTTTAAAAGAAGTACTAAAGCCAACGTAAGCAGTGTTATCTCAACCGACGCCATTGTACAACTGAAGAAGAGGAGTCTCTGATTAAAACGCAAAAGCTACGAGCGACTATAGCGCGTCTGTATCGCTGTATCTGCGCGTATAGGTTATACAACGTTGCGATCGAATCTCGTATGAATCGCGTAATTTGCGCGTCTTCTGCACGTTTAAAATACGCCGTGTGCTATGGGCCTTAGCAACAATATCCATAGAGGAGGCCATATTAGTCCATAGACATACACGAGATTATTAAGGAATTCGCAAACAGAAAAGCGAGAAGAATGGAAATACTCGTAATATAATTTAAGTATGTTTATATTCTTACATTTTTAGATTCTTGTTGTATTTTTAAACATAGGATACGTCATAGTTACATCAGTATTATTAGAAAAGTCAACTATTTTGTTATTAATATCTAAGTACACAATTAGATATAACATCATAAACAAAGTATGTAAAAATGTAATTCGTGTTTTAACTTTGCAGTAATTGGCAAGCGAAAGCGATATTGGGGCTATTCGTGGGTTACGAATAGCCTCAATATTTTTTTAAAATCTTCATTTCAATAGGAGTCGGAAGTAGTAACGGGAGTACTTCCAAAATAACATATACGCTATCTTTAAAAACATTTGAGGGTTTTGTCGAAATTAGTAAATTGAACCCGAGAATTAATCTATAGTTTATGTCTATAATCTATGGTCGATTGTCTTTGTGTAATTTTCGAGTCCTTAATGAAATACTCTCAACTAAGTTTTGTAAAACAGAACAATTTATTTTTCATTTTCAACATGCTTCATCAGCAAAAGTGTCGTCAAATAATACGATGGCACTGATTTAAAAGCTGACTGGAAAATAAAACTATCCTACGTGGAGATTTGCAATGCAAACCTACCTCGTACATGAGGAATTATGAAGTTGTGTCACTGCGAAAGATAATGAAATAATTAATCCCAAACTTGATACAAAAGCGAAGTCGAAAATTATCTTATTAGTACATTCCATGAATTATGTACATATACAAGAAGCCAAAACAGCTAAAGTTTGGGATAATTTAGAAAGAAGAGAATAATTAAGAAAAGTGTTAATGGACACAGTCTTATTAAAGTTTTATTTTATTAATTTAGGTCAAAGTAAAATTCCTCATTAGTCAGTAGACTAGGTCGTAATAGCAATGTCCAACTTGTATTAGTATGGCATTTACAAAAGAAAAAAAAAAGTATACTGAGTTATGTCCCTGTAACCTAATCAATTACACAATGGAGCCTCTATTAAGGAGGTAATAAAGATAAACCTCAGGTCACTTCCTTAATGGATTTCAGGAAACATTAAAATTAAGTTCTTTGTTTTAACTACACTGGCGAGCAAAAAAATCGACTCACTTCATACTTTCGCACTCAAAGTGTTCTAATTTTAAAATTAAGACCTAAATATTAATTTAGGTCTTAAATTCACTAAGTACTAGATGTTAGCTTTAAAAAAAATAACAATTACTAGTGTTAACTTTTAGACATTGTCACAATAGTCGAGGAACAGTAACTCTATGATTTCGTTCTTGTTCACTCAGCATTGCGTGACCTTAGGGCGTATAAAAGGTGACGTACCCCTTTCACCCTTATCAGTTGACCGTGAAACGTCAACAGGTACACATCCCCTCAATCTCCAAGCATCAAAATTTCCCGGAAATGGATACCACAGCAGAAGCAACGGCTCAAGCAGTTATCATATTAACCGGCCTGAGGCCGGCGGCCTGAGTCAACGTCAAGTGGCTCGTACTTTGCAGATGAGCCAGTCAGCGGTATCAAGAATATACCGAAGGCACCAGGAGACTGGTGGTTTTCACCGACGAAGAGGTTCCGGTAGAAATCGGTCCACTTCGGAGGCAGACGATCGCTTTATCGCCCGTACTTCGCTGAGGAATCTTTCTCTCACCGGGGTCCAAGTTAAACGGGAGCTCCGAGAAACACGTGGGATAGCTGTAAGTTCTTGGACAGTGAGAAGAAGACTCAAAGCAGCAACCCTCACTCCAAGAAGACCAGCAACGGGTCCCAAATTGACTGCAGGTCATCGAGCAGCCCGGCTACGTTTTGCAAGAGAACACGTCGATTGGACTGAGGATCAATGGCGCTCTGTTCTCTTCTCGGACGAAAGCAGAGTATGCCTACATGGTAGCGCCAGAAGGAGAAGGGTGTACAGAAGGCCGGGGGAGCGATACGCACAATGCTGCATAGCAGAAACTGTTGCGTGCGGAGGAGGTTCCTGCATGGTATGGGCTGGCATATCAATGGAAGCAAAAATTGAACTGGTTTTCATTGAAACTGGCCGCCATGTGGGAGGGTTGACCGCACATCGGTATATTGAAGATATCTTGGAAGACCACGTCATCCCATACGCTGGTTTTACTGGAGAAAACTTCATCCTGATGCAGGATAATGCCCGTCCACACAGCGCAAATGTCGTGCGGCAGTACCTACGAGAAGTGGGTATCGCTGTTATGGACTGGCCAGCTCGTAGTCCGGACTTGAATCCTATTGAGCATTTATGGGATGACCTAAAGAAAAGAATCCGGGCTAGAGATCCTGCACCAGGTACAAGAGCTGACCTGCAAGCGGCTCTGACCGAGGAATGGGAGGGTATACCACAAGACAGAGTGGAGCACCTCATTGGGTCAATGAGGAACCGTTTAGAGGCTGTCATCAGAGCAAGAGGGGGTAACGTTCGTTATTAAAGTGGTCATCATTATGTAATGAAGTTATTTAAAATGTTATGATGAAAAATTACCCTTAATTTTTCAAGTTTTAATACTCGCAAAGTTTAAAAACATTTATTGTTCAAGAAAATGAGTAAAAGTTAAGAGTATTTGTACTCATTTTAAAGCTAAGATCTAGAACTTAAATAATTTAAGGCCTAAGTTAAGATTTAGGTCTTAATTTTAAAACTAGACCACTTTGAGTGCGAAAGTATGAAGTGAGTCGATTTTTTTGCTCGCCAGTTTCTCGTATAATCGTATTAAGCAGTCGTATAATAAAGCAGTTTTGATCATAGCTTTGACTGGAGCGAACGTCTTTCCACAACCTAACTGGCGCAGTCGGTACGTCGAGTTACTGGTAACAGTATTCGAATATCAGTATAGAAAATTCGTCTTCATCTTGAACAAAGAACCTACAGTGGGTGCAGTGCAGCAAGATCAGCAGGCAGCAAAAGGATAGAAGAAGATCATACTAATCCAAGCCTATACATCGGCAATGCTCGTTTGGTAAGCATTCTCTCTGTTTTCACCGAGACTTCCTTTTTATCCCTCCTAATCAGTTCTGTAACTATTTAGTATTCTAACTGTTGGGATAATAATACATACACCAACTTCTATCGATTCTTTCACATTTAGCGTACCCCGATTCAATAAATAAAAATGTTTAACGAAAAGGGAACACGGGTGAAAAATCCTTAACTGAACAAAAACCGGAAACTTACGCACTTACGACGGGAACAGACGCGCACATTTCATTTTATATCGAAGGTGTAGAAAATGCATTAGAACTAATTTCAAATAAAGAAGACCCATGTGTAACATACGTCTTATTAGAAATAAACTCACGGAAAAAGCTGTAGAAGCATTGTCACAAAACCCAGGTTAAAAAAACTGTGAGAGTGACATAAAAGAAACTTTAATGAGAAAATTTGGTAAGTTCAGGACCGAAATGCAATTCGTTCAAGAACTCATTCAAACAACTAGGGACAGAAATTCTCTAGAACACTTGGGCGACAAGATAAAAGGCATAATAACGTCTTTAACATTAAAAAACCCAGATAAATATCATTATTACGAGCAAATGGGTTTAGAAACATTCCTAGACAAACTAAACCCAATTACAGCTATTACTATCAGACTCAAATATGCGACAAATTTAGAACAAGCATTTACTCTAGCCAAACAAGAGGAATCTAAACTAAAAGCTAGGCGTACCCAACAAAACAGGCAAGGCCCTTCAAACAATACAATAAATAATAAATTTCAAAAACCGGAAACTTTCTTTAAAAAAGACCCACCGGTAAAATTTAAACCGAGCGAAAACTCTAATACGCCAAACAAAAAAGTTTATTATCGTGAAAGATATAGAAAACGAAGAGGAAAACGAAAATATCCTCGAGAAAGATCTCGACGAAGATTTTTCCGAGGAAAGTATAGATGAAATTTTTCTCAAATATTGGAAAAATCTAACAATAACTTAGTTTTCATAAATAACACTCGTAATTATAGTCGCCTATCATATATATTCATCAAAGAATTAGGTGGTCGGTTTTTAATTGATACAGGTGCTTCACAATCCCTGATTAACCCAAACGTTTTAAAATACATGGACAAAAATAAAATTAAAAGAAAAAATTAAACACACTATATTCAAACAGCACACGCTACCACTAAACACAAACAAGTAGCATATATTAAATTACCTTATTTAAACAGGATATATCACATAAATTTTTAATTTTTAGCTTTGATAAAGATTTTGTAGAATTACTAGGATTAGACCTATTAATACCCCTAAAATGCAAAATCGACATAAAAAAACATGGTGCTTCACACTGTAAACGTGGATTTTCAAATTTAAGACGATATTAAATCGACAAAAGATTTAACATCAGGTAGAAATGCATAAAAAACATGTAGAAAAAACAGCAATCACCATAGACCGAGGCCATTACGAATTCCTTAGAATGCCGTTTGGTTTCCTTAGAATGGTCTTAAAAACGCACCAAGCACGTTCCAGCGATTAATAGACGCAGACTTGCGAGGCCTAGACAACGTTCTAACATATCTTGATGACGTCATTATATATACTCTACATCACTACAGGAACACAGAAAAATGCACAGGTTTTTGATAGATTTAGACGACACAACCTTAAAATTATTTAAATTAATTCTACAACGCATACATACACGACATCTACCAATGTATCAACAAGGCATCTCACCTTTTGTATGCAGATGACAAAAAAACATTTTTAAAAATCTACAATAATTCTGATTGCGTAAATCTACAAAAAGATCTTGATAACTTATATAAGTACTATAGAACAAACAAAATAACTGTTAATATTTCTAAATGCCAGTGTATTAGCTTTAGTCGTAAAAAACATGCTATAAGATATAATACAACTTCAATGACGTGCCAATAAAAAGGGTTGAATCGGTGCGAGACTTGGGGGTCACACTTGACACTTGAAAAATGAGAATGACTGATCATATAGACAATATAATCCACAAATCATATAAAAATCTTGGATTTGTAATGCGAGCCTGTCAGCCTTTTAAAAGTTTGTTGTGTCATAAGACAGTATATTACGCCTACGTCAGAAGTACTCTGGAATATCTCTGTCAAATCTGGTCACCTTATCATGCAATACATAGTAAAAAATAGAACATATTCAAAAGAAATTTATAAATTACCTGAACTATAAATTTAACAAACCTAATTTAGACTACGTAGAGAATTGCCGAATGTATAACTTGCTAACCTTAGAGAGCAGATGATCGCTGATGGATATGGGGCTGCTGTATGATATAATACCTGGTCGCATAGACTGTTCCACACTGCTCGGAAAAGTGGGATTTAATACTCCTAGTTATCGTACTCGGTACACACAATTACTAAATGTCCCATCGCATTCTACATCATATGGGCAAAACGCCGTTATGACCAGAATCGCACGTTCATATAACACCACATTTAACTCCATAGACCCATTCATTATGATTAAAATGTCATTTATGTCTAATATAAAAAAAATATATATACATCTAATTAGCGATAAATAACAGTTCACACACACACTCATATTACTGAATAATAAAAAAAAATGCTACAGTACCTACTGAGAGAGAGAAATCAGAAATCACTCTGGTGTTAATTTTCTGGAAATAATATCTATGATGGCACTTACTTACCATTGTACCACCCACAAACCGGTCTTGAATTCCGATCGAGCGGCGAGTCGGTAATGCGCCGGTGATAGTTTGCACTTGTTTACATTCCACAATGCGCTAATATTTTAATTTGTTTATTTTTTACAAGTTCTGCAAACTGTTTAATTTAGTTTAACAATGTAAAGTTTATTAAATATAAAAGTAAATTGTAAATGTTATAGGTTAACTGTGTAACTAACATAAATCTGTTCTTTGAAGTTTTTGGAAATTTCATGTAAAGTGGATAACTATAATTGGTCATATGCCAGTAATTATAATATAAGTATTTGACTCTGTAAAAGACTGTTGTTATCCTGAATAAATAAAATCAAATAAAATTAAAATACAGTTAAATATATATGAATTCTTACAAAAACAAGTAAAATTTCTTGGACACACGCTTACAGACAAAGGCTTTCTACCTAATGAAGACAAAATAAGAGCAGTTAAAAACTTCCCCTTACTTAAAAATACGAAAGAAAAAAAAAGCATTCCTCGGACAAGTAGGTTACGACAGAAAATTCATTCAGGACTTCGCAAAATAGGCTTATGTCCATTAAGAGTAAATATACTGGTTAAGAGTTTATAATGATTAATTATGTTATGGAGAAAATAACAAACAATTTTAATTATTAAAAGCGTTTAAGATTAATAATATTTTTTAAAAATAAATTTCGTAAAATGTGACCTTAAGTCACATGATAGTGACTAAAAGAGACTAAGACTAAAGACACCAATCAAAAAGCGTGACGTCACGCTTTGCCCATCAATCGTTTTTTTGACGTTTCTAGTATAGCTACAGATTCTTGCTTGATTAAATTTTGATTTTTAATAACTAATATTAAGTTCAAACAGTATATGCTAGTTATAATTTGAAAGAATTTACCATGGAATCTGGATTCAGGAAAGCAGACAGTAATAATTTGCCCAGAATCGATGCCGTTATGCTTGGAAATTTTTCGCGTCGAACGGTGACTTCTGTTTATCTGAATTTCGCAATGTTAAAACTTCCTTGTAAGTATAAAATATTCATAATAAGCTTAAATGCTATGTAATACTTCAGTACGGTACACACTAACTTAATGTTTTGACGTACATTTTGCAAGATAATTATTACCCTCTGATTTTGAGGTTAGATTTACGAAGTATGAAAAAATGCACAATAGTAACAAACTTTTAATAATTTCAGGTCTTCACGAGCTTCATATGGACGTGACGGAAAATTTTGTATTGTAAAGTGCAAAATATGTCCTGAACACAAAGTTCACGCAAAATTATACGGATGAACACTGGTTGTTGATGAAGAAGAGGATATTATTAACTCCGTTCAGTGTCAAGACTGCGTAGCTTCACAGGGGGGATGTAAACATGCAATAGCATTTCTTATGTGGGTTCATCGCAGAAGTGAGGAACCATCATGCACTTCAGTGGAATGTTATTGGAGAAAATCAAAATTGTCTAGAGTTGGTAGTAGCTTAAAATACTCGTATATGACAGCAAAAGACTTGTCCGAGGGCAGGCCCATGTTGCCCGCAAATTCATCTGTTTTGATGAAGTTTTTGGAAGAGGGACATAAGAGAAAAATTAATAACTGTGAACTTTTAAAATATCAAACCACTTATTGTCAAAGCGAAGAAAACCCTCTCCATGGATCAACTTATATGTAATTTTAAAGAGAAATGTGTTGATGCGTTTTTAAAAAAAAACACATATCCCCTTCATTAATACAGAGAGTTGATGAAAAAACAAGACAACAATCTAATAGCAGCCTATGGTTTGAACTAAGGTATGGTCGGATTACGGCTTCAAAAGCCTTTGAAGTTAGCAGATGTAAGACTACCGATGGCACACTTTTATCGCTCATATTAGGTGGTAAAATTCCAGACACTACTATGAAACGTGGCCGTCTTCTAGAAGATGAGGTAAGAAAAACAGTGGAAATAAAACTGAAGAAAAAGATAAATAAGTGTGGCCTGATATTAAATTTCAAATATCCAATGATTGCAGGTTCCCCAGATGGAATATTTGATGATGGCATAATCGAGATTAAATGTCCTGTTAATCACAACACCTCTAAAAATTATATACAAAATGGAAAAGTTGCAGAATAATATTATGCCCAAATGCAACTTCAAATGTATTTAACAGAAAAGAAAAATTGTTTCTTTTGTATAGCGGACCCAGATTACAGTAAAAATCAAAAAGTGATGATTTTAAGTGTGCCATTCAATATTGAGTAAGTTGAGAATTTAATTAATAATAAACTGTTAAACTATTGGAAAATTAATGTGTACCCAATGTTATATGAAAGTGTGGAACTCAAATAAAAAACAATCTTGAAGTTTTCCTTACATTTATTTTATTAAAGAATCTTGCAAATTAATTATTGAACATGCTATGGTTATTATATCGTCAAGATTTTTTACAAATTTGAATGTAATACATGCATGTGGTCTAAGTATATAAAATTCACGTAAGCGCCTAATAACCCTCTCTATATGAATCCTCAAGCTGGCAATCTGTTTAGTTAACTTTGCTTCAGTTTTACTCATTTTCACTCCTTTTTCAACACTTGGAGGTCTTACTAGTATAATACCTGATTTTTTAAAATATTGTTCTGCCATAACATGCATACCACTTTTTAAGGTGTTTATAAAATCACATGATTCGACTAAACATGTGTCAGTGATTCTGCCTCCGAATCCAGGAGAAATATGGTTCACTATCACTAGTCCGTTTGGTCTACAGGATTGTAAATACTTTATAGTATTTGCTTTCTTGTACTCTGACCATGTCAGAGCTTGATTTACTGCCTTAGATGGCTTTTGCACCTCAATTTCAAGGCAATCTATAATGCAACTAACATTGTAATATTTATGCCTAAATGACATAGGTAAGGTCCTTTTAGTTATTGCACTGTCTAATTTCACAATAAAAGAACGCATGACACTAGCTATCATAGGATTTTTTTTTAAATATCTTGCTTAGACTTGATGGAGTCATTCCATAATCATCTGACAGCTTATTAAATTTCCTATCTTTTTTTTTTTTTTTTTTATTTATCTTGCAATCAGTCATTATCAAACTATAAGCAGATGAGGTGTAAATACTGTTGGCGTTCAGAGCATAGCCCCCAGCGGAACCTGCCCTTTCTTTATTTTTGCCTGGAATTTAAACCATCTGCTTGTCATATATATCGCGCCGCTTCTTGAGTCGACGTATGGTTTCCGGGTTAGTGAGCTGTCTCGCTAGCTGGTTCGGGTGCTTTGACAACTTCAACTTGTAGTTAACTCCATGAGTCTCTATTTCCTCCCTGACCATTGGTATGTCCAAAATTTCGGGTGGGTGCATTCGCTACTTGTTTTAAAATATAGTTCTGTGCTCTCTGTATAATCATTATGTTGGAGGCGCTGGCGGAGCCCCACAACTGTAATCCATAAGTCCAGATGGGTTTTAGTATCAACTCATATATGAGCAGTTTATTGTCCATGGATAGTTTGGAATTGCGTCCTAGCAGCCAATAGAGACCTCTGTATTTGAGGTTGATTTCCTCTCGTTTCGTTTCAGTATGTTTTCTCCAGGTAAGCCTACGGTCCAAATGCATGCCTAGGTATCTTACTGTCTGCTGGTGAGGCAGCTGTGTGCCGTTTAGATAGACTGGAGAACAATCTTCTTTTCGGAGAGTAAAGGTAATGTGTGTCGATTTAGACACACTGGCGGCAATTCGCCACTTGGCTAGCCATTTCTCAATCTCATTCAGGTTGCTTTGTAAGACTTGTGAGGCTTTAATAGGGCATTTATTCGAGGCGAGTAAGGCTGTATCGTCAGCAAAGGTGGCAACAGTTACTCCTGGAATCTGAGGTAAGTCATATGTATAGAGTGTATATAGAATCGGTCCAAGCACCGACCCCTGTGGGACTCCTGCCAGTATTTCATAGAAATTCGAGGTACGGTCTTTCTCCCTCACTTGGAAAATTCTGTCAGATAAATAGGATTTTAAGATTCCATAGAATGTATGTGGCAACACAGATTTTATTTTATATAACAGACCCTTGTGCCAGACCCGGTCGAAAGCTTGCTGAATGTCGAGAAAGACTGATGAGCAGTACTCTTTTTTTCCATTGCTTTCCTAATTTCTCTACACACTCTATGCACCTGTTCAATAGTAGCATGTTGTTTTCTAAACCCAAATTGGTGCTCAGGAATGACTAATTTTCCATTTATAACATTCATGATTCTCTGCAGGAGCGACTTCTCTAGTAGCTTTGACATTATCGGCAGGAGACTGATTGGCCTGTAAGATGTAACCTCGTGAATAGGTTTGACCGATTTGTGGATCATTATGATGTTTGATACTTTCCATAGGTCTGGAAAGTATCCAATTCTAATTATTGAATTAAACAGGATGGTCAAATAAACGGCTACTTTACGAGGCGCTTCTTCCAGTATCTTTTTGTCAATTAGGTCATACCCCGGTGCTTTATTATTTTTGAGTGACTTGAGGTTTTGGATTACTTCCCTTGGTGTCACTAGTTTTAGGGGTGGGTCTAGTTGAAGCTCCTGGTTTAGAATTGAGTCAATGAATGTTTCGTCCTCATTATGCGCTGTATTATTCGGAGTAAAGATCTGGCTAAGATGTTTTGCGAAGGCTTCCGCTTTGTCACCAGCTGTTCTCATCCACTGGTCGTCTTGTGTACGTAGAGGTGGTTTCTGAAGTGACGGTCTGTCTAGGTTTCTACAGGCCTTCCATAGTGAGTAGTTGGTGATTTTTGTGGCCGTTAAACCTTCCAGGTATATATCCAAGGCAGCTCTGTTAGCTTCCTTAATAAGGGTTTTCAGCTCACAAATGGCCTTGTTTAGGTGTTTTTTGTCATTCGGATGCCTGCTGGTGTGCCATACTCGACGCAGTCTCCTTTTCTCGAGTATCTTTTGTCGTATGTGATCAGAATATGTTTTGCTCTGAGGAGGGCGAATATTATCTTCCGGAGTAGACATCCAACAACTCTCTTGAATAACAGATGTTAATTTACGCACAGCATGATCGACATCCGACTTGGTTTTTAGAGCTACTTTCATATCGAGTCTCTCGTGCACTAATTCCCGAAACGAATTCCAGTCCGTGCGCCTGTTGTAGAGCTTTGTGTTATGTTCCATGTTCAAAACTGTTGTGCCAATATTCAAAATTACTGGAACGTGGTTGGTGTTCGAATCTAGACAGGTTTCTATTTGATAAGAAAGTCTCGAAAGACCCTTAACGATGAAGAAATCGATGACATCAGGAAGCCGGTTTCTGTCAGTCGGCCAATTTGTAGGTTCAGATGTTGATATTGTAATCAGGTTTTTTTTGGTTATCGATTTCTTAAGCTCTCTTCCTCTCGTGCTGGTAAGTCTAGAGGCCCAGTGTACATGCTTTGCGTTCCAATCACCCCCAGCAATAAAGCGCACTCCAAGTGTGTTAAAAAACTCATCATATTGCTCTTCTTTTATATTATGTTTTGGAGGGCAATATATAGAGCACACATTGAATGATTCATTTCGATCATCTACATTTACTGTTGCTGCTTGCATGTAAGGTTTTCTAAACTGTGGTTGTTCATAATGTTTAATGTTTGACTTTATGATTAGGGCCACTCCCGCATGCGCAGTACCATCTGGATGATTTGTGGCGTAAGTATTATAGTTACGTATATGAATACTGTTGTTATCAGTCAGATGAGATTCAGACACTAGCAAGATATCAATGTTATGAGAGTGTAGTAGGCATTCCACCTCATCTACATTAGGAGATAGCCCATCAAGGTTCCACGCTGCTATCTTTAGTGAAGTCATTTTGTTGATTTAGTTATCATTGTTGTTATGAGGTTAATTAAAACACTCATTTGTTGTAGGACGAGATCAAACTTTTCAGCTTGTTTGAGAAGCATTTCTTCTATTCTATTTGATGTAGTTGTTTCTGCGTTTAGTGTGTTCTGATTGGTTCTCAAAGCGTCAGCATAGCTTGATACCTTTTTTGTTTTTTCTTTATCAGCATTTAATGGTTGGGGTTGTGTAGGGTTCTGAATGTTAGTGTTAGCGGTAGTATGCTCTGGGACTCGCTGGTTATATGTCTGTACTCTACTTCTTATGTGTCTTTGTTTGTTAGATTTTCTCGATAGTATTTCCTTATATACTTCACACCCCTTATAATTTGCAGGATGTGCACCAAGGCATAAAGCACATTTTGCTGGAGAGTTCCGATCGGTCTTAGGACAATCTGCTGTTCTGTGTCCTTGTGCACATTTCACGCAGCGGAAAGGACGCATACAATAATTTTTAGAATGACCATATTGCTGACATTTTTGGCATTGAATTATTGTGTTCCGTTTTCTCGGTTCTTCGATGGTAACTGACTGGTGGTGGATGTATTTGATGCTCTTTACAATTTTGTTGTTAGGACTTTGTTCTAGGGTTGCAAAAAATGTGTTAGTAGGTTTCTTTTCGGGGCCGTACCTTGCATTTATTATCTGGCCGATAACCGCATTTCCTGTTTCTTCTAGAGTTTCTTTTATTATGTTTATAGGTGTAGAGTGATGAAGATTCTTGATTACAACTCTAAAAGGCCTTTTATCTTTTCTGTTGAACGTGTGTCCAATAAGTCCCTTGTCTCCTATTGCCGTTATAATAGATTTATATGCCTCTACATTAACACTATGAACGCGAAGTTGCTGTCGATTGATTATTTTAAATGTGAAGTTTGACTTACTAGTGACCCTTTCTAAGAGTTCAGTAAGTTTGGTGAGGTCTTCAATTCCGTAGAGTATTATTGGTGGTGGTTTAGTAACCTTCGTATGGGTTTCTAGTTCATTATTTTCCTCCTGGTCAACAGGAAGAGAAGTGAATTGGTTTGTCACCTTAATTCTCTCTGGGGATGGCGTAGAAAACTTTCTCCTTTTGGCATGACGTAGCACTGGTACTTTCTGCCATGTGGGGGGGTTGGTATTTTCAGAATCAGTCTCCATATTTCTCAAGGTAACAGTCTGTGTTTGAGTATTTGCATCTGTTATAGTGCTTAGAGATGCACTTCTAGGCCTGGCCAGAAACAGGCTAGGATAAAGAACCTGCTGCGTTAACTTTTTATTGCTCTCTTTAAGACCAGTAGCATTTACTGGTAGGGAGGCCTGGGTGCCCACCTCCTTACAGTCTTCGGTAACCAATTTCTCACTTGCAGGCCCGGATACCTGCAAGCGCCGGGTGCTAGCCGGTTCGCATGGCAAAACATTATCCTCATTTGAACTCATTTCATGACAGTGGTTGGGAGAATAGTGTAGCGCTTTCCCAAGGCACTACACATCAGGATATCAGGGTGACGCCCTAGCCTTTGATGAACCAACATCTTACTACAAGGCAGCAGTTACTTTGATTTCGGAGTTTGTGTCTCCTAGACCCATAGCCGATCCAGGGCTAACGAAGTGGGTCTCCCCGGGTCCGAGCTTTGATTTAAGTGGCGGCTCTAACACGCCACTGTCATCCTCTGTCATTGGGTTTCGTGCCTTTTTTATAGAGAACTACCCGCCAAAGTATTTCCCAGCACCCCTCCAGATGGATCGCCCTGCTGTCCGCGACTGCCAAAGCAGCTAGCCTCCATATCTAGAGACCATTTCGCTATCCGCAACCTGCGACGCGGTGGGTGGCATAGGGCAATGCCCCTGGGAATTTCGCCCAGAACCAAAATTTACTATCTAATCTTATTTTATTTAAACAGAGTAATAAATGGTGTTTGGGAGTATTTATACAATCTTTTATTAAATCAAATCTGTTATTCAAATTTAGTCAACTAGCCTATTGACAAAACTCTAACAAAGTGTTTGAAAAAAAGGCAGTAAAATAAAATTAAATCAAGAATATATGCAAACATTCGAAAAATGCAAAGAAGTACTTATAAACACACAAATTTTACAGTACCCAGATTTTGAAAAACCATTTATACTCACTACAGACGCCTCGGACATAGCCTTAAGCGCGGTTATATCCCAAGGACAATTAGGATCAGATAAACCAATTGCATACGCCTCACTTAACACTATCAGATACAGAAATCCAATACTCAACTATCTAAAAGAACTAATAAGCATAGTATGGGCTACCAAATACTTCCGCCTCTACCTTTACGGTAAACGCTTTACGATTTATACAGATCACCGGTCGTTAACCTGGATCATGTCCATAAAAGACCCAAATTCTAAACTCACTCACTGGCGCTTAAGATTAGCTGAATTTAATTTCGATGTGCAGTATAAAAAAGGAAAATCAAATACAAACGCAGATGCACTATCTAGAATACGTCCAATACATCACAATAAAAACTTAACCCAGCCAGATAAAAACGATGCACAATCTAGTACGACGGACTTAGACATAGACAATATAGAAAGATATACGTACACTCTTAGATTTACCTATAACACCGAAATTACCGAACGAACAATTACAATAACAAACAGACATGTCTCAATGACACCACCTATCTCGAACACCCCACAACAAACAGAAATTACACAACCGGAAGTAGAGTCAGTAACTATTACAGCCAAAATACCGAAAATAGATGACGCAATTGATAGACAACTCAAACAGTTTCACATACGAAAAACCCCAAGAAAATTTATAATAAAAGATGTCTTCATACCAATTACTGACACTAAAAATCAGATCATCCAATTTTTAAAAGAACACAATACCAGACCGAATTTTCCACTGTTACTTTCACGACGAAGAATTTTTCCAACTATTTTGTAAAGTTATATTAAATTAGTAGTAGTAGTAGTAATATTAAAAGTTGTATTATAAGAAAATACCATGAAGGGAAAACAGTAAACAGAGGTGTCCAAGAAACATATAAACATATTTACAGAAACTATCATTGTGTTACTCACGCACAGTGAAGGCAGAATGCTGACGCATGTCCTGCCCCAGATTGGCGTATTGCACGTATATAAGTAAACTGCTGACATCGCACAACGAACCTCATAAGTGGTTGCAACACACCAAAAACCAAGTCAACATTAACAACAGGAAACTGAGGACAATCACTTTTTGGTCGATCGTCGACATAGCTAGTTATTAAGTTTTAATTATATATTGTAATTATTTTAAATTAAATTAATACTAAATTAAATTGGTTTCTTTTGGAACTTTTGCTGCCGCCGCATATTTCTGGCGCAGTCGGTAGGATTATATAGGGCTAAAATCGCGCTACGATCCTGAAGTTCAGGATACGTGTAGGTTCAGGACCTGAACCTACACGTGGTGACAGCAGGAGGAATCCAGACATCGATTCGCCAAAGAAGACCATCAATGTTGTAAGTACTTTGACTCTTTCAAATCCTTACTTGTCATATTCCTAGTGCTACTCATACGGATCATAATATAGGTATTTTATGTGCAACATTTTTTGTGCGTAATTTCTTTTAGGTATACGAAACATCGTTTGTGAGTTATTTCTCTTAGGCAACATTTTATTTTATGAGTAATATCTTTTATGCGTGCTTTCATTTAATTCGTTAGTCGTTTAATTATTGTGTGAATTATTTTTACCACTAGCATTATATTTAATTGTCAAAATTTTATACAATTAGGCACTCTAGTAGGTCAAACTTGTTAGACAATCACAGATTTGCAGCAGACAGGTCTAATATGTCTCACGAGAATATGGATGTGATTTATAAATCACTCCGAATGGTGCCAGAATTCGACGGTAATCCCCATGTTTTAACAAGATTCATAAAAATTTGTGACCAACTAGTACTAACCCACTTTAGTACAGCCGAGGGTAACGAATTAAATAATTTAGCTCTCATTAACGGAATCCTAAACAAAGTAACAGGCTCTGCGGCCCGGTTAATAAATGACAGACAACTGTATTCGTATTCGTAATGCGCTTATTAATAACTTCGCTGACCATCGCGACGAGACAGCCTTATACAACGATTTGTCGTTACAAACGCAAGGGTCTTCAACCCCACAAGAGTTTTATGAACGTTGTCAAAATTTATTCAGTACAGTAATGACTTATATCATGTTACATGAGTCTGTGCCTACCACTATTGAGGCTAAACGTGAACTTTATAGGAAACTTACATTACAATGTTTCATGCGTGGACTAAAGGATCCTTTAGGCTCCAGGATACGTTGTATGCGACCTGAATCTATGCAAAAGTTTGTTCAGGATGAAGTAAATATAATATATATGCAGCAACGTTGCGATCCTGGTTACAATAAAAAGGAAACGCAACACCCGTACAACAATAGCCTTCACTTACCTTGGAATAACGTAGGTTTTATTTAAACCACCCTTCACTAATATGCCTGGGCAATCCAAACCCCATTTAAATATACCCGGTCCACCTCGACCACATCTTGCATATAACCAACATAGCGCGAATTGGAAGCCCAACATGCCACAATTCGCACAACCACGTGGCCCGTCACGTACGCAGCAGATGTTCCGCCCGCCTCCACCAAATGATAGTGCTCAAAGTAATACATTTAGATTACATAATAGACCACAGCCTCAAACCTCCCACAACTATAATAATACCCCACGTCCTATGAGACCACCACGTCCTATGGAGTTAGCCACTTTGTTCCAAAACCTCCACCTATGACCAGTCATGACTGGCGTAAATTTGGAAACCCACCAGCTAGTAATTACTTTACCAAACCCCGTAAGCTCAACATGAACGAATTTTACTATGACTATGGATTCGAATCATATTACGATTATGACCAAGGTTACACCGACTATTACCACGAGGACAATGCTTACGACCCATACATGGAGAGCCATGACAGCTGGGAACAACATCCCTATTTCGAGGCCCCCATTGTAGAAGAATTAGAATCTAGCACGAACACTGTTTCTAATGAAAATTTTTCCAATGTCCCGAAATCCGAAAAGCCAAAATAGAGGTTAATTTTCAAATTCAAAGACAACTCGGGTATATTCAAATACACAACCCACCATTAAAATTCATAATAGACACCGGCGCTAATCAATCTTTCATAACACCCCAAGCCGTACAAAATTATTTCCCTAACATCCTTATTACCGATGATCCCTTAAACAAATTCTCCGAACAATTAGTGCTAACCGTCGTAGGTGATCTTAAAGGCAAACCAACCGTAACTAAACCTTTTGAAACTCAAGACAGGTCTTCTGATTAATCCACGTCTAGCCATGTACACCATAATTCCTACCATACAAAAGACTTTTAAAAACTCATCAATGAACCTTATGTTAACCAAAACCGAACGGATAAAGGTGTCTGCCCATTACACAGTATCATACCATGACCGTGCTAGGAACGTATCAGGCAAAACACATTTCTTTGTATTAAAACGTTTGAGATGATGCCCACTACACCGTTCCGTAACCGACCAGCACCGTCGCGTGCCATGCACGGAGCGTTAATAATTGTCAGCGAGAATATATTGCCGGTGCCGAGACGGTTCGCGCATGACACGCGACGTTGTCAAACCAGTGCGCGCAGGCAGCGAAACGGTGAGCAAACGGTTTGGCAACGGGTTATAGCCGCGTATGATGACCGTTATAGTGGCGTTGTAAATTAGTTATCTGTTGTCAGTTCAATGAGACGCACGTATATGTAAATACGCTATAATGCAGGATGAGAAATTAATCGAATGCGTACGTAAATATGAGTTTTTATATAACTTACAACACCCTAAATATATGGATAGTGTGAAAAAAGAAATGGCTTGGAAAGAAATTTTGGAACAACTAAAACAACCAGGTATGTTTATTAAATTATTATTTATTTGGCTATGTTATTAATTACATAGGTATCCAGTCTAATTGGCCTTGAGTCGTTTGAAAGAAGTCCGCAAATTGATGGCGTACTTCGAAAGCGGTAGAAACTGCGTTACCTCCTTGGCGTCTTAGATTGTTAAACCGTACAGGAGTATTATTTTCCGTAAAATTTATGGTTTCGCCGTGTCTTATAAAATTATATAAAATGCACGTTGTTAGTACAATTTGTTCTGCAAATTCTGGCTTCAAATGCAAGCGTCTATTATAAATACGAAATTTTTGGCTTAAAATACCAAAAGCATTTTCCACTACACGTCGTGCTCGGCAAAGGCGATAGTTAAAGTGACGTTTCTTATCATCGTTAATCGACTGTTGTGATGGATAAGGTCTTAAAAGATTATTTTTTAAAGGAAAAGCTTCATCTCCTAATATTACGCATGGTGCACTTACATTAGTCCCTGGCAAAAATTTCGTACTTGGAATATTAAATTTATTCTCGAATATAGCTTTGCCCATTTTTGATTTTGACAAAATACCACCATCACTATCTTTGCCGAACGCACCGATGTTTAAAGCACCTACACAATTAGGAAAATTCCATTTATTCCCGAATTCTTCTATATTTATTTCCCATTGTTCTGTGCTAGGCGTGGGCATACTTTCTCGCATCATATTGTTTATTATAGCATCACAAACTTCCAATACGGCACGCCTTACAGAACTGATTCCCATACGATAGCTAAAAGCAATGGTTGTAAACGAATCACCAGTTGCTAAGTACCTGCAAACAAACAAAAATTGTAGTATCTTTTAAAATAATACTTTTTTTTATTATATTATAATACTTATTTATCTTAATAAATAATAGTATTTAAGTGCATAATACGTGCTCGTATTGTTTACATAGATATTAGTATTTATATGTAAAGGTAAGTACATTTTTTGTTATGTTTAATATTAATACTTGTTATGTTTTTTTTTGGCGATACTTTGGATGTGGCTGCTTCCCACGACACTAAAATTCAGGATGAAGATGAGCCCACTGTCCGTAACAAATCCTTACAACCACAAAATAGTCGAGCCAAAAAGGCAATAAAGAAGGCTAAAGTTCCACCATTGCAGTCAGCATCTGCTGCGTTGATGTCTAGATTATTAGACGAGCAAGCTATTCCGCAACAACGCGAACAAGATGAACTAGATCGTTTCTTTTTGAATATATCAGAAACAGTAAAAAAGTTTTCCCCTTACCTACAAGCAATGGCAAAAAACAAAATATTCACTTTAGTTTCTGAAATGGAATTACAGCAGCTCGCACCACCTAGCTTTGAAAATACACATGCCTATACTCCATCTCCAGCATCGAGTTCTTCATGCATTCCAACAAGTGTTACACCCATACCTACGTCTCCTGAAAATTGGCATACGGCTACTAACGATTGGAATAATCAATCTGAAAATGGTTTTAATTAGATATATACCAACGTATGTACGTCATAATTTGATAGTTGATTTTGAGTATGTGTCCAGAGAATATTTGCGACAGCAAGATATGATCAGTAAGTACAATGAAGGCAAAACGAATCATAGAGGTATTAAGGAGTGTTACTTAGCCCTTTCCCATAGTTACTACTGGCGAAAAATGCGCGAACACATTACTAAGTTCATAAACGAGTGTACAGTTTGCGGCCAGGCTAAATATGACCGGAATCCAATTAAACAGCAACGCCATCTAGATCAGCTATACTCAACCTGCGGCCCGCGGGCCGCATGTGGCCCGCCGGGCCTTTATCAGTGGCCCGCGTACAGTTAGAGATAATTGTATACTATTTTGAATTTCGCGCCCATTCGTGACGCGTCGGCGAAATAGTGCACGAGCAGCAGAGTAAAACAATAGGTAACTAGACAGCCAGCCGCGGTCGGCGGTGCGTTCCATCCAGTGAGTGTTTGGCAGAAAGAGAGGTCCGCGGCCGGGAATCCCTCTTCTACGTAAGCGCGTGTCGTTCTGTTTGCCGGTTGTAACTTGTTTTGAGTTTGACTTATTGAAGTTGTTCAGTGTTTCGTTATTGTTTTAATTTAAAAACAATGTCAGGAGTATCTTCTAAGTTTAAACGAAAGATAACTGATGAAAATAGATTGTTTCAAGATGAGTGAGAAACTGAATATTTTGTTGTGCCTAACAAAAACAGTGCAGCTACTTGTTTGATAAGTCGTGAAAGTATTACATTGAAGAAATACAATATTTCTCGTCATTTTACTACAAAACATAAATCGTTCAACGACACGTTTCCTCCTGCATCGTCTTTAAGAAATGAAAAATTGCAGTTTTTTAAGAGATCATTGAATCAACAACAGAATGTTATGTCTGTTGCATTATCACAAGACTCCGCGGTAACTAAGGCATCATACGAAATTTGTTACATTCTTGGTAAGCATATGAAACCTTTTACAGATGCAGAAATCGTAAAAGAATGCTTTGTTAGTGCTGCTGATATACTTTTTGATAAATTCAGTAACAAGAAACAAATACATGCTGATATAAAAAAAATACAGCTTTCCGACTCAACCTGTACGAGGCGTATTGAAGACATTTCTAAATATATTCATGAAGATGTTTTGGATAACCTGAGAAAGTGCAAGTTTTTTAGTTTGGCTTTCGATTCCAGTACCGATATTTCAGCTACATCGCAATGCTCGTTGTTTGTTAGATATTGTACAGAGAATAATCTAATTGTCGAACAATTTTTGAAATTTTTATCAATGAAAGGTCAAACCCGAGGCATAAATTACCTTGATACTTTCCTTTATTTTTTCTTTTTTTTTAAAAAGACAACTCCCGCATTAGGAATATACATCTTGTGTCGCGGGGGACTTTACAAACATACATGTAACGGACACAAAGAACACCCAGACTCAGGACAACATTTTGTGGATCACACAAAGTGATGTCCCACGTGGGATTTGAACCCTCGGCACTTGGCGCAGTAGCAAGCGACGTAATGACCGCTTAAACCACTAGGCCAACCGTGCAGTCATAATACTATTTGCAATTATTTAGAGCAGAATGATATTGACATTAAAAAAATTGTGTGTGTTTGTACAGATGGCTGTCCTTCAATGACTTGGTCCGAAAATGGATTTATTGCGTTGTTCAAGAAAAATATAATTTAACTAATTTAGTGACATTTCACTGCTTTATCCATCAAGAAAACTTGAGCGCGCGTGCTGTGAATCCAGACTTAGAAGCAGTAATGAAGACAGTTATCAATATTGTCAATTATATACGAGCAAAAGAATTGAACCACAGAAAATTTACAAGTCTTTTGGAAGAATTAAAAAGCGAGTATAGCGACGTCCTTTTACATACCTCGGTGCGATGGCTTAGTAGAGGAAAAGTTTTGGAAAGGTTTTTTTCTTTACGCCATGAAATAATGCTGTTTTTAGACCAAAATAATAAAGTTTACCCTGAATTACAACAGGATGAATGGTGGTGTCTTTTAGCCTTTCTTTGTGATATCACAGAAAAATTAAATAATGTGAATCAGAGTTTGCAAGGTAAGGAAAAGATAGTCTCCAATATGGCCAATACAGTATTTGCTTTTGAAGAAAAGCTAAGTATTTTTTATAAAGAATTACAGAACAAAAATCTGCAAAATTTTTCTACTATGTTAAAGACCACAGAAGACCTTACCAACATTTCTGATAAAAACTGTGTTATATTTTTGGATTATATAACTGCACTGTTAAACGAGTTCCAAAAAAGATTTCAGGATCTAAGAAAAATAAGAAAATGTTTGTTACTGGTAGAAAATCCATTGCATCTAGAAACAACAACTATTGGTGAGTTGGCTTCAGTTTTAAACTGTAATTATTCACAGTTGTTTGATGAATTCATCGATTTTAAGTTCTGTTTAAAGAAAAAAGGGAAAACAAAGAATATGTAGAATTTTGGAGCATTGTTCCCCAAAAATATAAAATGGTTCAGAGAAGTGCCCAAACCTTATTAACATTTTTTGGGTCTACGTACCTGTGTGAATCGTCATTCTCAAAAATGAAATACATAAAGAACTTGTATAGAAACTAAACTAAATAATAAGGTTAGCATGCAGCGACAAGCCAGATCTGGACAAAGTAATGAAAAAGCGTTCACAGTTTCAAACATCACGTTGAATGATTTACATCTGTTATTACTATTTTTCAAAATTTTAGTTTCTGTCTTATCGTTATCTATAATATTTTTAATTTTATTGTAACTACCTTGTCTTTTTCGACCATTAAAGTAATTTTGAAAAACTAATTCTTTTTACTCCTAAATTATTTTTGCTTGCGGCCCGCGACATCATGACTAAACCGTGTTTGTGGCCCGTATAAAAAAAAGTTTGAGTACCGCTGATCTAGATTTATTAACCATACAAAGCGAAAAGTTTCTAACCCTGGTAGACTCATTTTCCAAATGTGCACAGGCCTATTACCTAAGGGATGGAACTGCAGTAAGCGTAGTACAAGCGTTATTAAAATACTGTACTCATTAGTCATGCGTACGATATATCAAATCAAATCTGAAATCCGATCTAGAACTGAAATCGGTTGTATCGTTTTCTCAAACTAATAAATCCGATTTCAAAAATTCAACTAGTTATAAGATCGAAACCACAAACGCAAACCGTCATAAAACCATGACAATCTAAAATCGTACACAATCCAAAACCAACACTTCACAACGTTAGCTACATACGATTCGATGCGTTGAGAAATTCGCCTTCTCTCATACCAACCTAGTGATCCCTTAGCGGAGTAAAAAGGATAGCGCGAATTTTTATTGTTTTGCTGGTTTTCAGCTTTCGTTCGTTAGAAACCAGAACTAAAACATAAAAACAGAGACATAAGGTTTAATTTACATTATCAGGGTTTCACGGCTATTACTAATCTTCCGCTTTGTAAGTGCATATGTTAATTTATTTTACTGTTTTTAGAGGCTAAATTTGCGTGACGTACTTTGTAAGTAATGATTTAGTTAAAATTTTGTCTGTTACGTTCTTTACTAAAAAAAATGGATAGTAATGCACATTTAACCTTGGTGACAAGTGCGCGCTGAACTCTTATGATTAAATGACGAACAGTTTTAAAAAACAGGTGCATTGTAGTGAAGTAAGCTGTTGATGTACAAATTGGTTGAAAAATAAAGAAGTTTTTTTTTGTTTTGTTGTTTAAATATAATAGTTAGTCCTTAGTATAATAGTTAAATTTAATAAAGAAGTTGTTTAAATATAATAGTTAGTTGATTTAATTTTAACTGAGAGTTTTCATATTTAGATACATAAGGTGAACATTGTTTTGATTTTTTAAAATGTCTCGAAAAGCTAACGAGAAATGGACTCACTTTGAAAAAAAAGAAAATTCTACTGTTGCAGTGTGTAAATATTGTAACCAATATATTTCCTATAAATCTACTACAGGTAATTTATACGCCCATTTAAAAAGAAGCCATCCATCTGTTTATTTTGCACAAATAACAGACACCAGGCCCGATTCGGTGCCTGTACAACGAATTACAACTGATGATTCAATGGCGTTGGCTAGTACGTCTTCTGGCATATCCGATGCAGCTGCTGAGGGCACCACCGCAGTGATCAGTAAGAGTCAAGTAGGACCCACTCGCATACGTCAAAGGACTTTGCAAAATTATATTGTTAAAAAAATGACTACAGAAGAGAGGAAACGCGTTGATCGTGATTTATTAGAGTTATTCATCACAGATTACACAAGTCAACAAAAAAAAATAATTTTTTTTTGGGTTAGTTATTAAATGAATATTTTCCGATTGTCTACAAGTAAAAGTAACCAACCACAGGCTTCATTTATAACAAATAAAGTTTGCTTTTGTACATTTTACAATGAACAATAAATGTTTTAAGATTTTGACAGAACGTTTAAGGAACAACGATTTTAACACACAAGAGGCGGGGTTGCGGGGGGATTGCGGGCGTGCAGCGGGGAGCCAGAATATAATAAATTTCCATTTCTACCTCTGGCTCATTCTGTGATACTAAAAGAAAATTACGAAAGCGTTAAAATGGTGCTTCAAACTTTAAAGTATAAAGAGTATGCCTGGCCAGTGATAGGGGATTTTAAGATGGTGGGTTTTCTGGTGGGAATGCAAGGCAGATACACGAAATATCCGTGCCATCTTTGCTTATGGGATAGTAGAGCCGACACCCTTCACTACAAGCAGAACTCATGGCCTGAAGGGATCGAATTTCAGATAGGAAAACATAATGTCAAGAATGAACCCGTTGTGAAGGCTGATGATATTTTGATGCCCCCGTTGCATATAAAATTAGGCCTTATCAACAATTTGTGAAGGCTCTTCGTCAAGACTCTCCAGCCTTTGAATACTTAAAGAGTTTTTTCCCTAAATTTTCAGAGGCTAAAGTAAAAGCTGGTATTTTCGTCGGTCCACAAATTAAGAAAATAATGGCCAGTGAAGAATTCCCAGAGTTACTGAACGCCCACGAAAAAGGAGCGTGGCTCAGCCTTAAAGCAGTGATCCATGGCTTCCTTGGCAATAAAAAAGCTACAAATTATGAAGAGCTCATTTCTAACATGCTTGATAATTTCAAACTCATGGGTTGTAGAATGTCCCTAAAAGTGCATATGCTACATGCACACCTAGACCAGTTTAAAGGTAACTTGGGGCATATTTTTTGGGGGGTATATTCAGAATGGCAAGGAGAACGCTTTCATCAAGACGTGATGAACTTGGAACAGCGTTATCAAGGACAATACAATGAGAACATGATGGGTGACTACATTTGGAGTTTAATACGAGAAAGTTCTTACTTACACAAAAGAAAAACAAAAAATGATAATTTTTAAAGCTTTTTTCTGTTTATTTTACATATTTAGATATTTATCTTTATTGTTCTTTCTAAATAAAAGTGATTAACATATAAATTAGAGTTCCTTTTCTTACTTTTGTATTTTACTGAAATAAAAATTTAGATTTTCTTAAAATTTGAAATTTCGTTCTGGTTGCTACAAAAGCAAACTTTATTACATGAAAGTATTTTTTCCTTGTTTAAGTAGACATAATTAATCAAAATCAGCACCACAGAACTCAGACTCAAAAATCGTGTTGACTTGTGTTATCAACCTTTTAGGATAGTCGAAGATAAAGGTTTTAAAAAATTTGTTAAAAACATTCCAGGATACTCATTGCCTAGTAGAAAAACTGTATCATCTTCTATGATACCGTCGTTGTACCAGTCTGCTTTAAGTGACGTCAAGAGCAGGGTTGCTCGAGACGCTAGTTCTGTGTGTTTGACTACTGATTGTTGGACATCGTCACAAACTGAAAGTTATATTGGCGTAACTGTGCATTATATTGATAATGATTTTGAACCACAACAGATTCTTTTAGAATGTAAATGCCTTAACGAGGCTCACACTAGCGTCAATTTAGCTAAAGAATTAAAAAAAGTGACTAATGAATGGAATTTGACTCACAAAGTTAACTTTGCTATTTCGGACAATGCTCGAAACATTGTTAAAGCAATAGAAACATAGCTAGGATGGAAACATTATGGCTGTTATGCCCATTCTCTAAATCTAATTGTCACGGGAGCACTAGGACCTTTGAATGATTTAATAGAAAATGTAAAAAAAATTGTGGCTCATTTTAAACGGAGCACAAATGCAACGGATATGCTTCTGGGCTACCAATCAAAAAACATGACAGAACAAGGAGAACCAAAAAGGTTAGTTCAATAGGTACCTACAAGGTGGAATGCCACATTTGACATGTTCCGCCGTTTCATATTACTTAAGGAAGCGGTAAAACATTGCATGGCTATTATTGAAAGAGACTGGCCTAACATACGTGTAGAGGACTGGGTTGTTATGGAAGAGTTATGTCAAATTTTAGAACCGTTTGAGGAGGTGACTTCTTCTATCAGTGGGGATCAATATCTCACAGGTAGCATGGTAATAGTTATGACCAACTGTTTGAAAGACATCTGCGAGGATTTTTTAAACAAAGAAGAATTCAGAGGGTTCAATAAAACTGTACTTGATGTGGTCCTGAGTTTAAAAAATGGACTGAAAGATAAATTTGCTGGCGTAGAGCGAAGCAAGACCTTTGGAATGTGCACATTGTTAGACCCGCGATTCAAACTTGTTTGTTTTAAAAATGAAAGCGCGATATTCGAATTAAATAAACATGTTCATAGTTTAGTAATAGGTCTTATAAATACTGATTTATTATCAGAAGCATCCTCTGATGATTTACAAGTTCATTCAAGAGGAAAAATTACTGCGTGGGGCAAAGTTGATGATTTATTAAAGAAACACAAGCCGCAAGGTAGCTCTCAGGCGAGGGCTATACGAGAACTACAAATGTATCTCGATGATGAAATGTTACCGCGAAAAGACTCCGATGGTAATTGGAATAGCCCATCACAATGGTGGCGGGATCACAAAATAATTTATCCCAATTTGTCCCAAATATATTGCAAGAAATGTAATATTGTAGCAACGTCGGTTCCGTGTGAACGGCTTTTTTCAAAGACGGGACAAATTGTTACCGAAAAAAGGTGCCGCCTCAAGTCCTCGAAAGTTGAGCAGCTGGCATTTTTAAATGCAAATCTAGACCCAAATAGGTTTGAAAAATAATATATGTTGCAGATTAATTACTAGAATAAATATAAAAAGCAGAAATATATAAACCAAACAAAAAAAATATTTAAAAAGAATACTAAAAAAATAAAAACAGAAATAAATACATTATTAATGAATCTAAATTGTAATTTATCAAATCATTGTAAATAAATCGATTTTTAAATGCGCCTGAAAAGTTTTGTACACAAATTAAACAAAAATAAACTACTTTATTAGATTATATCGTCACTCGCCCGGTGATACGCGTACAGAACGCGCGCGTTGTTGACTTGCGCAGAGTATTACTACTTATTTATTTTATTTTTTAGTTATAACTGTTGTTGTGTATAATGGAAGAAAATAGTAGTGAAGATGAGGATTCTAGTGACACTGAATTCCTAAACAAGTGCCGACAAGATCTTGAAAAGTCACAAAATAATGATGCGATAACGGAAATAAATGTAGAAGGGGGAAAAGGAAGTGCAGAAAAAAGAAAGGAAAGGGAAGATGATTGTAATGTAGAAGATGACTTTACTACTGTTGAGAGAAGGAGACCAAAGCGACTTGTTCGGAGGGGGTCCACGGAAATTATGAATATTGAGAGGGTAGATGGAAATAAAAATAGTAAACAATCGGAGGAGAATAATAAATATGAAGTATGTGTCACATCAACGGACAGTTTACCTAAACAAATGGCCATGGCTAGGATGCTTCTATCGGAGAACATTAGTGGAATCACCAGAATTAAGTATAAAAGTTTTAATAAGGTATTGATACAATTTCAAGGTCAAGAAGATGCCAACAAATTATTAGAATGTCAAAAACTAACAGACATGGGCTATAGATGTCAAAAAATAAATGAAATGTCATTTTCATACGGCATTGTAAAAGGTGTTGACATTGATTTGTGTGATAAGGACTTACAAGAAATAATAAAATGTGAAATAGAAATAATTTCTATTAAACGACTAAAACGCTTAAACGCGGAGGGCAAATGGGTGGACAGCGAGTCTATTCGGATTTGTTTTAAAAGCAATACATTACCAACTCATGTATATGCCTATGACTGCCGCTTTAGAGTTGATGTTTATACTTTCCCTGTGACCCAGTGCTCAGGCTGTTGGAAATTTGGACATATTTTTAGGTTTTGTCCCACTAAAAAGAAATTATGCCCTAAATGTGGAGGTAATCATGAAAATTGCGAGGAAAAAATTTTTAAATGTCTGAATTGTAAGGGAGCACACTTGGTATTAGATAAAAAATGTCCTTTTTATTTGAAAGAAAGACAAATAAGAATAATCATGAGTGAAAAGCAAGTACCATATCGAAAAGCCCTTCAGATTGTCCTCGACCAACGAAGAGCGATAAATCAGGGATACAGAACTACAAAAGAGCTGCCATCAAGCATTAGAATTAAAAATAATAAAACATACAGCAGTGTAGTTACTGGCACAGTGGTATGTTCGGAACCATCTTCAAATCAAGCAGATTTGATGGAATATGAAAGCGAGACATCTAATGAATCAACTCATGTATTGCGAGATAAAGTCCGGTCCAAAAAGGAAAAGAGAAGAGAAGCGGATCAGGTATTTCCGGAGCAGATAGAAAAAGAAAGTTGTAATAAATCTCAAAGCGAAGACATTGGTAAGGGGAATAACATAATGAAAGAACAATTAAGGTATAAATTCGATCTTAAGAAATTACTATTAAAATTAAAGTATATTTTTATATCTGAAGATAAAATACAAGATAAGTTAATATCATGTTTTAAAATAATTTGGGATGAGATTAGTAAATTTTTAGTTAATATGTTTTCTTGCAAAGAATATGTAAATTATTTTTTTAGTTTTATAAATGGCTAATATAATAGTTAATATTTTACAATGGAACGCTCAAAGTATAAGGCCTAAATTAATATCATTTGCTGAACTATTGAATCAGGAAAGCATACATATAGCTATCGTAAGCGAGACATGGTTGAACAGCGAAACTCATTTGTCTATTAGAGGATATAATATATATAGGTGTGATAGAAGGGACTCATATGGGGGAGTTGCGATAATAGTGCATAGGTCGATACAATCCTATGAAGTGCCTGTAACTTGTAATAATGCCGGTATAGAAATTATGTGTGTTAAATTAGTGAACTGCATGAGTGTAGAACAGTTGATAGGTATTTATTGCCCCTCTTCTGTTCATACTCAGCAGTCTGATTGGGATAGTATCTTTTCTATGTTTCCTAAGTCTACTGTCGTCGCAGGGGACTTTAATGGTCACCACACTAATTGGTCTGTCAAAACTGATACAAGGGGCACTCAGATAATGGATTCAGCTCTAGAAAATTCTTACACATATCTTAATAATGGACTAGCCACCCGAATCAAGTTAGTTAATGGTAATCTGCAACAGACTTCACCGGATATAACTTTTGTTTCGTCCGATATTGCGATACATTTCGATTGGCAAGTGTTTAACGAAAACCTTAGCAGTGACCATATGGTTATTAAAATATCAACTAGTATTTCAAATAACTACTCTATAACAAAGAAAAGAAATTATAAAAAATCTAATTGGGTTGAATATCGAAAATCATTGGTAAATAAATTTTATTTCGACTACAATAATAACTTACAAGAGATGTACAATGGTTTTCTAAAACATATTAATGCCGCGGCTGATAAATTCATTCCCTTTAAAAAGTATTGTAATAAACCCAGTACTAAATTTAAGCCAAAACCCTTCTGGAATCAGGAGCTATCAAATGTGGTAGCTCAGCGTAGATTAGCACTATCCAAGTTTCGTCGCAACCCTACTCCAGATAATTTAAAAATATTTAACGAAAAAACGAGAGTAGCTCACAAATTGATAAACAAAGCAAAATCCTTAAATTGGCAAACATTTTGTAATTCTATCGACCAGGAAACTTCCGCTTCTGAGATGTGGCGTCGCATGAGATGGATTAAAGGTTTCAGAAGTATCCAAAGCTATCCACCAGTAGATAAACAAAAACAATTATTAGATTCACTCAGTCCCGATTATGTACAAAATTTGATGCCTAATTTTGTCTCACGAAACGATGAGCTGGAACGAAATTTTAGTTTTTATGAACTTCAAAATTGCCTGAAAAAAAAGGACACTGCACCAGGCGAGGATGGAATTTCATACTCAATGATTTATAACCTGCCCAATGAAGCTAAATTATTTTTGCTTAAAATATACAATAATATATTTAATTCGGGTATTGTTCCTCATCAATGGAGAAAAATTAAAGTAGTTCCTATTCCAAAATATAATAATAATTCCTGTGAGCTTAAGTTAAGACCTATATCCTTAATTTCTTGTGTATGTAAAACTTTTCATCTAATGTTACACAAAAGGCTAGAGTGGTTTGCGGAAAAGACAAGTATTTTTTCATCGAACACGGTGGGCTTTCGGAAGGCACATTCCTGTCTAGATGCAATCACTAAGTTGGTTACATATATACAAATAGGTTTTACAGAGAATTGTCCAACTTTGGCATGTTTCTTGGATATTCAGGATGCATATAACAATGTCTCAATAGAAGCCGCGACTAACATATTAGATAAACTTAATATAGGGTCCAAAATATGTACTTACATTTGGTTACTTCTTAGTGAAAGACAACTAAATATTAAAATAAATAATAGCAGTGACGTTTCAATTGAGAGGTGGACTAATAAAGGCCTGGCACAGGGAGACCCGCTATCCCCATTACTTTTTAATTTAATAACACATGGACTTAACACAATACATCTAAACGTTATGTGGTCGCAGTATGCGGACGATTATGTTTTATATATTAAAGATAAGGACATTAAAAAATGTGAAATATACATGCAGAGTGACTTAGACACTATAGTGACATATTTGAGTGAGCTTGGTTTAGAATTATCTCCCACTAAGTCTAATTACTGTATCTATAGCAGGGGCCGAAAAAGGATAGTTCCTAAATTGAAATTAAGTGGGCAAGATTTGGCTTTAACAGACTGTGCCAAATACTTGGGTATGTATTTGGATAGAGGTCTACGATGGGCTAAGCACATTAATGATAGTGTTGAAAAGTGTTCCAAATATTTAAGTATTTTAAAGGTTCTAGCTGGTAGCACTTGGGGTGTGCACACAAAACATATGCGTAGGCTATATATTAGTTTGATAAGAAGTCGAATAGATTACGGATCGTTTATCTATGATTGTTGTGCGAAAACACATTTATTGAAACTAGATAGATTGCAAAATCAGGGTTTAAGAATTATAGGAGGTTTTATTAAAAGTTCACCAATACATGTAATGGAAAGTGAGTTAAATTTAGTGCCACTGTTTCTCAGAAGGCAATTCTTGGCTTATAAATACAGTTTGAAAATGACTTCTTGGAATAGGAACCAAATTGTTGACATCATTTCAAATTTAAATGACCTTTCTAATGATAGATACTGGGCGAACAAAAGAAAACCGCTACTTATTAAAACTTTTAATGCTGTGAACCAATGTAATATTAAGTCACTCCATCTTCTTGGTATGTTTTCCTTAGATGTTTGGATGACAGATATAGATATCAAAAAGTATTTTAAAATAAACCTTGAATGTATCGAATCCTCGAAGAAAAGTTATGAACCTAATTTATTATTAAATAACATAGTGTCCGAGTTAAACAATACCTACAAAGAGTGGCATAAGATATTTACGGATGGATCTAAAGGTGAATGCGGTTTAGGAGCTGGTTTTTATGATCAAAATTTACAATATAAGGCTGGATTCAAGGTTGATTGTGAGGTATGTATAATGACACTGGAACTTATTGCAATATATCAGGCCTTATCTTATGCAATTAATCAAAATTTAAACAAAATTGTTATTTTTTCGGACAGTAAGAGTGCACTGCAACATATGGCTCGATGCGCTTCTGGTTCCAGAGGTGCATCGATAGCCTATGAAATCTTAAAAACTATTATTTCATTAATTAATATCTACATAATTGTCATCTATTATTCCTAGTAGGTACACCTATCTGTGTATGTATGTATGTACTCGTATCTATTTTAGCTGATATGTATTTAGTTATATGTATAGTATGTATTAGTTCTTGTATGTATGATTAGCTTTTATATATTATTTGTATTTGTTATGTTGCCAGATATGTTTATTTTAATACATTCTTATTTACAAATGCACCCACTTCTTGTCTTCTCTGCATCACCCGATGGTTGACTGGTAGAGAATGCCTTAGGCATTAAGTCCGCCAATGCACCTAAAGTGCATGATGTATTAAATAAATAATAAATAATAATAAATAATAAATAAAAGTGGTAAAGATGTAAAGTTGCAATGGGTTCCAGCGCATATCGGTATCAAGGGAAATGAACAAGCAGACCGAATAGCTAAACTAGCAGCTGTAAACGGCAGTATTATTAATTATCTACCTGATTATTGGGAATTAGTACCGAAATTTAAAAAATACTGTTTTGACGAATGGGTCACCTATTTTAATAATAGGTCTAAAGAAAAAGGTATTTGGTATAAGACCATTCAGGCGATTCCTCCGCAGGTTGCATGGTTTGATAGCGCTCGATTAAGCAGGCACTATGTGAAACTAGCTCTTAGAATAAGGTCTGGTCACTATCCATCAGCAAAATTTGCATACTTAATGAAAAAAACTGATTCACCTAACTGTCCAGTATGTAACAACGTTGAAGATGTGCAACATTTGCTGATGGAGTGTGACAGGAATAGAAGTGAACGCGAGGTTTTACTTAAAGAACTAAAACTAAATTCCTTCGATGTGGGCTTAATACAAAGCATAATGAGTAGTCCATGTTCAGAAGCAGCTAAAAAATTATGTCACCTGATCACAATAGTTCAGCAAAGTAATATGTAATATTTACAATGTATTAAGGTACGATGGGGTTGGCATATCATTAATGGATAAAAACCCCAAATTAAATTAAGATTAAAAAAAAAAAAAAAAAAAATAGATTATATCGTGGTTTAGTGTACACTAGGTTACTGACATTATTATTGAATGTTCAATTGGATGATATTTATATTAAAATGGTTATATTAAAATTTATAATCCAATAAAGTAACGTTTATTTCTATGTGTTCGTTTAAAGATGTGAAATATTATAGTGAACAAAACTTTTCTGCTAGTCCTAAGCCTAAATAAAAGCATGAAGGAAAATCGATGCAACAAATTTTAAAATTGATTAAGCTAAAAAATCTAATCATTTTCTATAATAGTTTTTGAATATATTGAGAAGTAAACACAAACTGTAAACGTTAGTTTTAAATAAATTTTAACTGCCGATAAAAAATTCACTTTCTCTCCTCCTAACCAACCAAGTGATACTTTAACGGAGTAAAAAGGATAGCGCGAATTTTTATCGGTTTTGATGCGATGAGAAATTCGTTCTTTCTCTTCCTATCCAAGCGATACCTTAGCGGTGTAAAAAGGATAGCGCGAATTTTTAGCGGTTTGGATGTCAACAATGAAAACTAACATGCGTTTTAACAAAGCGTAAAAAAACAAACTACAGAAATCGGATTTTGAAATCGTTTTCGAAAAATGAAATCGGATTTATAGCGGTTTGCGTTCAAAAGCGAAAACGCCCATGCCTAGTACTCATCATGGGATACCTTTAACTATAGTGACTGACAATGGCCCAGAATTCACCAACCAATTGATAGTCGAGTTTTTGAGAGTACACAAAATCCAACATCATAGAGTAGCTCCACATAGCCCGAACGAAAATGGTATCGTAGAGAGATTCCACTTAACCATATTAGAACAGCTACGGATACTAAGGATAGAACAGAAAAACGAATCAGTTCAAAATTTAATGCCTTATGCCCTTCTGGCATATAACAGTACTATTCACAGTTTCACGAAATATATACCGATAGAAGTAGTAACCGGACACTGACCCACGCGACCCTTTTGACATAGATTTATCATCTCATATAGTACAACAGTACACGACGGACCATAAAAATAAAATGAGCACAGCCTACAATTTGATTCATGATTTTAGTAAGGATTGTCGTAAAGAACTTATAGATAATCGAAATAAAAACCGCGAAGTTGAAATTGAGTATCCTCCCGAACAACAAATATTTGTAAAGAAACCCTCCGCTGCTCGACAGAAAATAGCACCCCGTTTTACTCATGACGTAGTTATGGCAAATCTCCCTATCCATATTTACGCGAGAAAGAAACGCGGACCCGTTGCAAAATCGAGATTAAAAAGAGACCCTAAAAGTGCACGCTTGTTACAGGACCCTCCTAGTACTCAGCCTAGGTCCTTGTAATATTATATCCCATTACCATTCCTTCCTACATTATGTAAATCTAGAACAGTTGCAAGATACTATAAGTAAAGTTCACAATCAAATAAACAATTTTAGCCCAAGTTTCTTTAATAAAACCTCTTTATTTCAACCTCATATTAACTACCTAAATCATAAGCTTCATTCTGTACTAGAACAACTTGAATCGTTTGAATTAAGTCGTAGTAAGAGAGGTCTCGTAGATGGTCTCGGATCTATAATAAAAAGTATTACTGGTAACCTCGACCATACATACAGACGCTGAATATTACGACAAGGCGATTAAGTCACTGAAAGACAGTAATAATTTACTGCTTACAGAATTTAATAACCACGTTAGCTTAACTAAGGATTGGATATCCCAGCATTCTAAGGTTATAGATAATATTGTAGAGAACCAAAATAAGTTCATTTCAATCATTAAAAGTATAAGTCAGACTATAGATAGTGATTATGACTCGGTTAAATATTTTCATTTAGCACAAATTATTTCTATTGTCCGTGATAACGTAGACACCTTATCGCAAGAAATTTCAAACTTACAAAATGTTTTAGCTTTCATTAGGACCTCCACAGCACATCATTCTTCAATAACTTCAAGCTCCATAAAGTCTATTATTAATAAACTACGTAAATATACGGTGAAAATAGAGTATATATATAGTATTAGATTTAGGTATCCGCGAATATCAAGATATTATAAAATTAGGTCCAGCCCTCACCATGTTCGAGGAGGGCGATGATTTCGAGGCTGAAAAGTCAGGAAAGAAGCCATTCTTACCAGACCTTCATCTAAAGACAGCCATCAGAATTCATAAAAGAAGACTTTTTAAAGGAAGATTTCAAGATTATACTAAAATCCTGGGGAGAAACTAACGTCTAAGATACAGGCTCGGCCTAGTTTAGACGTTAGTGATCATAACCGAATTGTAGACGCCCAGTTTAAAGTACCTCATAACATATGCTTAAAAATCAATTATAATCGTGGTGTTGGTATTATATCAATAAAGTTATTATTATTATTATTATTAGGTTCTTACTATGTGAAAAATTAAATAGTTATAGTTTACAAATTTCCAATTACTTTAGCACAGTATTATGATCTGTATAAGATATCCATAGTTCCTAACAAAAATAACGAAATTCTTACTCCCTCATTCCGATTCCTTGCAACCCATTTGAAAGATTTCAACTACATAGAGTCAGAATGCCCGAAGTCCAGTAAAGGTTATCTATGTGAAGAGATACACAACGTATATAGCCGATCCTCTCAAGATTGTATCCACGCGCTCATCACGATGCAACAAAAGATTCCTGAGTGTCATTCCACTACCACTTCGTTACAAAAACCAGTCTACGAAAAACTTGACGACCGTCACTACACCGTCAGCTTGCCGTTTCCAACGAAGATAAGACTGTCGTGCGATCAACACCTCTATAGAAATATTCAAGGAAGCTACCCTCATTAACTGCTGACATCGCACAACGAACCTCATGAGTGGTTGCAACACACCAAAAACCAAGTCAACATTAACAACAGGAAACTGAGGACAATCACTTTTTGGTCGATCGTCGACATAGCTAGTTATTAAGTTTTAATTATATAGTAAGGAATACCCTACTAGAAATGTATAAAAGCGGCACGCGGCTCCGTCGCGGGGCTATTTGTCGGTTGTCGTTCGTCGAGGTAACATCGTTCAAGGACTCTAAGTGTTAGTGTTTAAGTGGATTGATTGTGTTAATTATTCTGTTCCTAAGTAATTTTTATGTTTGATTGTAATAAATAGAAAAACTGATTGTTATTTAATCTTTGTTTTTTTTTTATCTTTATCAAATTATCTAAATATATTTTGTAATTATTTTAAATTGAATTAATATTAAATTAAATTGGTTTCTTTTGGAACTTTTGCTGCCGCCGCATATTTCTATTGGCCAAACATGTTAACATCTATCCAAAAATTCATAAATAAAAGCAATGTTGGATATATGAATGATGTGAACCCCGCATATATTGTCTGTGGTCCCTTCCCGTGTGCGCTTCCCTGTCGAATACACGCATTAAATGAAGATAAGAAAGTCTTTTATTTCGGATAGTATTCCCACAGGTTATGGGCCCAGAAAGGACACAGGGAGCGCAAATAAGATATTTAACAAAGATTAGATGCAGTTGTGTAGGAATTTGTAGGAATAGGGCAGTGCTAAAAGAAAATAAAAATTTGAAGAAATAAAAAATGGCGTCACTACAGTACCACCCGCAATTAAAAAGCGGAAATTTTTCAAATTGGCTGTTCCGAATAACATGCATAATGGAAGAAAAGAAGTGTCGGGAAGCAATAGATGTCGATGCAAAAAAGGCATTAGAACAAAGAAACACAGACGAGAAGTTTTGTGCAAAGGATGCTGTTGCTAAATCAATAATTGTTCAATGTTTAACGGACATGCACATTGAATATATAAAAGATGCGGTTTGTGCAGCAGACATGATATTAAAATTAAAGAATGCCTTGGAACGTAAAAGTGTATTATCAGATTTATATTGGCGCAAGAAATTGATCAATTTAAAACTTAAAAGTGGACAAAGTCTCGAGAGCCATTTTGTGGAGATAGAAAAAATATTCAGAGAGTTGGAGACAGATAAGAAAAAGTTAGAAGAATCAGAAAAGGTATGCTATTTGTTACTGAGCATGGACAACCAGTACAAAACTATTGTGACAGCATTGGAGGCCACGAATATAGACCTGACAATGGATTATGTCAAAGGAAAACTGCTAGATGCAGAACTGGATATGTCAGAAAGCAGATGTGATGAAGGAGAGGCATTTACAACAGAAACAAAGTTTAAGTGTTACAATTGCAATGAACCCAACCACTATGCGAGAGATTGTCCAAAGCCAAGTAGAGGAAGAGGTGGCGGCAGATCACAGAGATATAGAGGACGGTTTGGAAGATATAGAGGCCGAGGAAGAGCCCATTTGGTTGAAGAAACAGAAGAAAAGTTTACATTGGTTGCCTTTCCAACTGAAGAATTAAGAGATAATCAGAAAATAAGTTTTGCGGTTGATTCCGGAGCAACCCACCATATGGTCAGTGAGACATATGTTAACTATATGCATAACATAGTAGAAATACCAATGATAAATATACGAGTAGCAAACGGACAAGTAATGCATATAAACAGAAAAGGGATATTAAAATTAAAATCAAAAGAAGGACATGATGTAACATTAGAAGCTCATATTGTAAAGGAATTAACGTTAAATTTGTTATCAGTCAAAAGTTTAAATGAGAAGGATTTCGAAGTAGTTTTCAGAAAAAATACTGCAGTTTTAAAGCATAAGAATGGTGGAACTATGCATGGGAAATCGAGTGGAAATTTGTTTCTCATAAATTTCACTATAAAAGATAATCAAGCCTTGATAAGTAAAGAAGAAAGTAATTTGTGGCATCGTCGTTTAGGCCATTTGAATCATGGAGGACTGAGAATCTTGGGCTTGCCATTCTCGAATAATATATGTGACATATGCATGCAGGCCAAAGCAGAAAGAAAACAGTTTCAAGATGCGAGTAGACCGAGGTCAAAAGCTATAGGAGAGTTAATCCACACAGACATAGGAGGACCCCTGTCTGTAGAAGGTTGTAATGGCGAAAAATATTTTGTGACAATAATAGATGACTATTCACATTTTACAGAAGTATACTCATTAAAATATAAAAGTGAAGCTACAGAAGTACTAAAAGAATATGTGATTAGAATGAAGAACCAGGGTTATAACATAAAAAGAATAAGATCAGACAATGGAAAGGAATATCAAGCATTAAAAGGATTCTGTAAAAGTAATGGTATAATACAAGAATTTACATGTAATTATACTCCCCAGCAAAACGGTGTAGCAGAGAGAATGAACCGTACTCTCATGAACAGAGTAAGAGCTTTGTTGCTAGAAAGTAACTTACCAAAGTATCTCTGGGTGAACGCATTAAAATGTGCAACATATACACTGAACAGATCACCTACAAGGGCACTCTATGGTAAAATCCCAGCTGATATTTATTTAGGCACCAAATCGGAGTTGGATAAGCTAAGAGTTTTTGGAAGTAAAGCTTGGGTAGTGAACTTGCCAAGAAAAGATAAATTGCATTCTAGAGCAACGGAGATGAGAATGGTCGGATATGGACCAGCAGGGTATAGACTGTGGAACCCTAAAACAAATGACATTATAACGTCAAGAGATGTCAAGTTTGACGAGTCTAACTATAAATATGAAGAGAAACCCAAAAACCAAACAGAACAGAAATATACTACAGAAAATTATGAAGAAGTAGAATACTTAGAAGATACAATTAATGAAGAAGAAGAAAAAGTAACAGAAGAACAGGAAACACAAGATAGTGACCAAGAAGGCGTATACACCCCAGAATATTCAGAAGTACAAAGAAGACCTAAAAGATTACCGAAAATACCAGAAAAGTTGTGTGATTATGAGGTAGATTTATATGCAGCTTTTGCTTTAATATCGGAAGATCCATTAACATATGAAGAAGCTATAGAAAAAGACTGGAAAGAAGCAATTGACAAAGAAATAAATTCATTAACAAAACTGGAAGTGTGGACCGAATGTAATTTACCAAAAGGAAAGAAAATTATTGAAACAAAATGGGTATTTAAAACAAAACAAGATGGTACTAGGAAAGCAAGGTTAGTCGCAAGAGGTTTTCAACAGGAAATTGAAAATCAAGATTTATATTCACCAGTAGCAAAGATAACAACAATACGCCTAATGTTGTCACATGCAGTCACAAATGACTGGATGGTCAGGCAGTTGGATATTCCATCAGCTTTTCTCAATGGAAAATTAGACACAGAAGTTTACATTGAAGTACCTAAAGGAGTAAAAATATCAGATAAAAGAAAAGTTTTAAAGTTAAATAAAGCTCTTTATGGACTAAGAGAATCACCACGATGTTGGAACGAGACTATGAACACATTTTGTGAGAGAGCAGGAATGAAAAGATCAAAATATGATGTTTGTTTGTATACCGGAAAAGACATTTGGATGATACTATTTGTTGATGATATTTTACTAATGGGAGAAACAAAAAACATAGAAGAGATGATTAGTAATCTGAAAAAGGAGTTTAAGGCAAAGGATATGGGAATAGTAAAAGATTTCTTGGGAATAAATATAGAAAGAAAGAAAAACAAATTAACATTATCACAAGAAAAATTTATTGATAAAATGTTACAACAATTTTGTATGCAAGAGTGTAAGGCCGTTGATACTCCAATGATGAATGGTTTCCAGGCTTTCCGAACTGAACAAACACCTTCAAACGAAGAATTACCTTACAGACAACTAGTTGGATGTCTAAACTATCTATCAATGTTGACTAGACCTGATATTACATATGCTACAAGCTATCTAAGTAGATATTTAGATAAATACAATGAAGAGTTATGGAAAGCAGCAAAAAGAATACTAAGATATCTAAAAGGAACAAAAGAATTAAAATTAATGTATATGAAGAATGAAGATAATACTATTTTAGCATATTCAGATGCTGACTGGGCGGGTGATAAGCTAGACCGCAAGAGTACCAGTGGCAGCATGATTTTTCATGGGAAAAATCTTATTTCATGGGCGTCTAAGAAACAGACCGCAGTGGCTTTGTCGACAGCTGAGTCGGAATACATTGCTGGTGCAATGTGTGTTGCTGAACTTCTCTACATAAAAGGACTAACAAGTGAACTCTGTATTGAAAAGTGCAGTGTTGAGATGATGGTAGACAATCAAAGTGCTATAAGTATGATGTGTAATTATGAAAATACGAAGAGATCAAAACATATTGACATAAAAGTTCATTTTGTCAAAGACATTGTTTACAAGAAGTTAATTGAAGTTAAATACGTGCAAAGTGAACAAAATGTGGCTGACTGTTTAACAAAAGCATTGTGTAGTAATAAGTTAAAGTGTATTAGATATAAGTTAAATTTGTTTTGATCGAAATAGGCAAGTTGTGTCGAAATGAGGTTATAAGTTTGTATAGTAGAAATGTCACACATGTTATGTCAGATTGTGACAGCTGTCTATTGTCATTAAATTAGTGTTGCCATTGTAAAATGTATAAGTTGTTCCAATTTCAAGTTTTGGATGATAGTAGTAAATATTTGAGAAAACTAATTATTGTTTATAGTAGACTTGAAATTGAGAGGGGGTGTTGGATATATGAATGATGTGAACCCCGCATATATTGTCTGTGGTCCCTTCCCGTGTGCGCTTCCCTGTCGAATACACGCATTAAATGAAGATAAGAAAGTCTTTTATTTCGGATAGTATTCCCACAAGCAACAAAGGCTTGAAAAGTAAATACGAGCGCAATCCCTTAAAACTACCCCTATCACTAACAGACACACCACACAAACCAATGGAACATATGTTCATGGATTTGTACAGCAGTGGAGGAACGACATTCCTAACCATTATTGACAATTTCACAAAATATGCATAAGCAATACCACTTACAGCTTCAATTAACATTCACATATTTTCGATAATAGGAGTACCTAAAAAGATCACAACAGATTCCGACCACAAATTCGATAAAGAAGTCATCACGGAAATATGTGCAATGCATAACATTTAGAGATGGGCCGAATGTAATTTGTACCGAATACGAACTTCGGCTGAACATTCGGCAAAAATAAAAAATTCGGCCGAAGTTCGGCCGAATTTCGGTTGCTGCAACTCCGCTTTCTTGAGATGGACACGTTGTGACGTGTTTAAGCTGCGAAGCCTACGCTGCCCGCCCGCAACCCCGCGCGGTACCCCGCGCTTCCCGGTCACTCATTTCATCAGTTCAGTTATTGCGTCATTATTACCGTTGCGACACGTGCGTTATTGTTTACACTAAATAAATAAATATCTAACGTGATTTCTAGTAGACTACCGAAGAATAAAGTAACAAATACTTAATATTTTATTCATTGCAAGTGACTTTGCATACTTTAATAATGAGTGGAAGAAAAAAATCACATGTTTGGAATTTTTACACAGAAACCGATGAAGAAAATAAAGTGAAATGTACATTGTGTAGTTCATTAATATCTCGTGGTGGAAAAGGGCGTTCAGCTTCTACTTCTGCTTTGACCAACCATCTTAGAGTGAAGCATTATCAAGAGTTTACAACACAAATCCAACATTTACCTCATACGCCAAATCCAATCTTACCTTCTACTAGTGCTTCGACATCGAACATACGGATCGCCGCGCCTATATGTGTGTCCTCGTTACGTCAAGCATCTATCGAAGGTTCCTTTGAAAATAAATGGAGGATAGATGATCCACGATCTCAAGAAATTCACAAAACCATTGCAGAAATGATAGCCGTAGATAATCAGCCTATATCAATTTTAGAAGATACTGGATTTAATCGGTTAATGGCAGTAGTAAAGCCTAAATACCAAATTCCAAGCCGTAAACACATGACTGAAACTATTTTACCGCAACTGTATGAACAATTAAAAAAGTATATTTTGAATCAGTTATCTACAGCCAAAACGATTTCAGTTACAAGTGATATGTGGACTTGCATCAATAATATGTTATGCTTCTTAAGCTTTACTGTGCATTGGCTTGACAACGATTTTAAATTGAACCACGGAGTACTGCGAATGAAATCATTCGCAGTCCAGCATACGGCGGAACATATCCGCAGTGTTATAGAAGAAATAGCTAATGAATGGCAGATTTCACAGAAAATTAATGCTGTGGTGACAGACAACGGACGCAATATTGTAAAAGCCGTAGATGAGAGTCCTTTTGTGGGAAAACAATGCTTCATCCATACTTTGCAGCGAGTAATAGACAAGGCTATAAAAGAGCAAGAAAATGTAAACGAAACCTTCACGGCGAGTCGTCGTATCGTAACTCACTTCCATCACTCAAAATCAGCTCAAGAAAAGTTAAAGCTGATACAGACTGAGCTACATATACCACAACATCAATTAGTCCAAGACGTCAGCACACGTTGGAACAGTACATTTTATATGGCTGAGAGGTTATTGCAACAAAAAAGAGCAATTTCTCTGTACATATCAGACAATAGTGCTACAATAAATTTTCAAAATATGACAGAGAGACAATGGGATCTTCTTAAAGAATGTTTGTCCTTACTCAAGCCTTTTGAAGAAGTCACCAAGAAAGTCAGCTCCACATACTCTTGTATTTCTGAAGTAATTCCCAACGTAATGATACTTTCGAAATACTTAGCCAAAGAAGAAGTTCAATCGGCTTGTTTAAATACGGACGCTATTCGGTTGTCACTAAAAAATGAGTTGGATAGACGTTTTCAGCATATTGAAGATGATAAATACTACACCTTGGCTACATTACTGGATCCGCGCTTCAAAATGAATTTTTTCACCCCAGACAATGTACCTTTTATCAGACGTGCTTTTCTAGCAGAATATGTAAGAAGGAGCGCAGATATGGAAATTTCAAGCAGTGACGAGGATGAAGTTAATCAGACAACACAGACTTCCTCACAATTGAACATTGAAGATACACACAAAACATTCTGGAGCTGTTATGAGGAACTGGCAGCAGCAAAGCCGACGAAAGTGAAAGAAACCAGAAGCCCAATTGCGTCTGAACTAGATAGATATTTGAGTGATGGTTTGCTGCATAAAGAACAATGTCCATTCAGCTGGTGGGCTAAGAACAAGGACAAGTTTCCTAATCTGAGCTTTTTGGCACGATTTTTTTTAACAACTCCTGGAAGCTCAGTATATTCTGAGCGACTCTTCTCAGAAGCAGGAAACATATATGAAAAAAAACGTAACAGACTTCGCCCAGATACAGCAGAATCTCTAGTGTTTCTGCACCACAATTTACCATTGGTAAATTTTATATACAAATAGATTAAGTAATAAATATTTTTTAAAATTGTTTACAAATTGGACTGATTACTCTGAAATTTGATTTTCTTAATAATACATACATTATAAAATTATGACAGACTGTTTTATTTACTTCTCTCATCACATACTTGAATCATTTCATTTTCGAACCGAATTTCTTCATTTTGAACCGAATTTTGGCCGAATGCCGAAGTTCTGTTTAATTCACCGAAATTCGGTCTAACCGAATGTGAAACGAACTTCGGCCCATCCCTAATAACATTCACATACACTTTACCACCTCTTACAACCCCCACTCAAATCTCCTGTCGAAAGATTACATTCAACACTCGCAGAAATAATTAGAATACAAAGAATCACAGACCAGGACAACCCAATAAATTTAATGAAATTGCGATTATAGTATAATAACAATTCAAGCATTTATTCAACAACAGGATTTATACCATTTGAACTACATTACGGACACACAGACAGTGGAAACCCATTAGAATTACATTGTCCCCGCGAATTCTATCAAGAATACGTACAAAAACACTAACAGATAATAGAAAATACACACAAATTCATAAACAATAAGTTAACCAGAGACAAACAAAAAATCACCTAGAGAATCAATAAAGAAACCGAAGCGGCAACCTTATAGTAGGAGATACAGTCTATAAGCAAGTAGCAAAAACCGCGAGAGCTAATAAACTAGAGCCGAACTACATAGGTCCATACACTATAGATAAAGTAAGTAGTAAGTAAGGTAAAGTAGATTACTTTACCTAGGAATAGAAATAACTAGTTTTAAGTCCACTTAAAGAGAAAAACGCGGATTAATAGACGGTTTAGGTAGTATAGTTAAAGCCATTACAGGCAATTTAAACCAAAACGATGCTATTAAATTTGACACAGAAATCAAGAAAATTTAGTCAGCAATACATTCCAACAGAGCTACTCAGAAACAAACTATAAGCATCATGCAAGACTTCATGAAACAATACGAAAATAGCCTTCAGCACATCAGAGCAAACCAAGAAGAAATCGCATTTGCTATCAATAGATACTCCCAACAAAAGACAGACTTCGAAACTAATTTTCTGACAATTAACATCTACAATAGCATTTACACATCGCTTTAACAGCTATATGATAGACTAAAAACACTGCAAAATGCAATAACATTTTCTCACCTTAACAAAATGCATCCTAGTATAATCGACCAGACTTATTTAATAGAAGGGAGAAGAAGGGATTCTGACGTCAGCTGTCAGATTGGCTGATTTGATTTTTCGGTTGTCCCGATAATTTTATTGAAATTAATTAATATTTTAAAGTTTGTATAGCCCATTTCCAATATAATTACCTATGATAGAGTCAATAATAAGTATCAATAATATTTTGTACGTATTTTATTGTTTTTAATGTGAATTTGTGAGTGTTTATAACAAAGTGACAGGTGGGTTGTGTTACCGGTATCGTAAGTAAACTGTTAAAATTTAGGTTTAAAATCACTCTAAAACTGGAAAATTCTACTTGAGGACAGTGCTTTTGATGGTTATTTGACATTATTTAATCATAGAAAGTAGTAATTTCTAGATTTTCACCGCTTAAAATTAATTTTAATAACGTTATACGGCCTACCCATTACTTTGAAAAAATAATTATTGTACTCAACTCTTTGGTCATAACGGTAATTTATTTAACTGTTTTATCTCTTTTATTTAATTATGATGACTCGCAGAGCTTTATCTCGTCAGGAGGAGTCTAAACTCAAATTGACTTTACAAGAATTAAAAAATTCCAAGGAGTTGTGTGCACAGTTAAGCGGTGAAAGAGATGACAATGAGAAAGAATTCATTGAGATCTTGAACACTAACACAAAATTAAAAAGTGATATGACTGCCTTACATTTGGAATATAGTTTAATTGTTGAGGAACGGGACACTCTCAAAAACTTAGTAAGTTTGATCGCTGCAGTGATGAGTACGAACAGGCCCTTACTAGGATTTCTACATTGGAACAAGAGCTCCGGGAGGCCCACCTACACATCTCACAATTGCAAGAGGATGCCCACAACATCACTGTGCAGCATAATATGAGTCTGTTTAGTGAATTCGTAGAAAGTGCCCCCCAGTTGGTTTCTCCTGCAATAACACACACTGATACTAGCAGTTATCCAATTGTTGATTTAAGGGATGTAACTTTAAGACAACAACAGTCAGTGAGCATGTCAATTTGTGGTAGGAATAAACTGAAAAAGTATGTCAAAATTAATAGGTATATTCAAAGAACACAAAAGTTAATAAAAAATCAAAAAATTGTATCTAAGTGTGTGAAATCTGGTAAAGAAAAGTTAGAGTTACTTGATGATTTAGAATCACTTACATTGAAGTTAGATAATAGCAGGAAAAAGTATGAAGCTGACACACAGGCCTTAGAATTAATCATTTAACTGAATCGTTAAAGTCAACGCAAATTAAATATAATTTATCACTTAATGAGATTAAAGAGTATACGGAGGCCATGGATGACCTCTTAAAATTAAGTAATGATAACACTTTGATTCACTAGTTAACAATCATTCATGCCATTGCGCTCGCTTTAGTCCTCCACAGCCTGTGTCTGCTCCCGCGGTTTGCTATGACAATGCTGACCAGTCATTAGGGGCATCAATTGATGTAACATTTTGTGCATCAGGTGGTGCACAAAGTACTATAATGTTTAGTGATAGTATTGGAAAACATATGGGCTCAAAATTGAATTCTCTTGTTAAGGGACAGTCAGTTGTTAACCATTGCTTACCATTTGCAACTTATGATGTTATTATGAAAAGAATCCAAAATTATAACTTTAGTTATTGTGAGAATCTCATTATTTTAGTGGAGAATAGGGGTGATGTTAGCAAAAAAGTTTTAATTGATTACTTTGATTATCTATTGTCCTTAAACTTGAGTAGTATAATTTTGTTTACATTCCCTTACTCTAGGAGCTTCTCAGATGAGGAAAATAATCTTAGATATAAGTTGAACATGTACTACACACTATTAGTACATATCATGATTGTGTGCATGTAATAGACACTAACAGTTTTGTTAGCAGGCAATTATATTCGACAAAAGGTAGCTATTACCTTTCTAATAGTTTTAAGAGACAGATAGCATTATCGCTATCCTATTTTATTGATATCACAGCCAGGAACTTGGCTACTAACTTTCTTTCTAAAATTGAAGAATTGAGGGTGAAATTGAAACAAGCAGGAGAGGAAATTTCAGATAAAATGGCAATTACTAAAATTCTTATGTCATTACCGGAGAAGTTCAAGCATTTCAGATCCGCTTGGGAATCTGTCCCGCTGGAGAAACAAAGCTTAGAAGAGCTAACAGCTAGAATTCTGTTCGAAGAAGAGCGTTATTAAAATGATGGTGATGAGTTTGCTACAGCACTAGCGACTAGGGCTATTAGATGCTATTTTTGTGGTGGCAATGGACATATTAAGCGCAACTGCTATAAAAATAAAAATAAAGTGAATGGATGTCAAATATGCAGAAAGTCTAATCACCAAACTAAAAATTGTTTCTTTAGAAAGAAGTATGAAAATAAAAATAAAAATGAGACTACAGCACTACTAGCGAGTGAAGAGTTAAAATATAGTGACTGTTGGTATATGGATAGTGGTTGTACACATCACATGTGTAAAGATTCACAATATTTTGAAAACTATGAGAAGACTGACTACGTCCGCTCGGTGCAAGTGGGAGATGGAGCTAAAGTTCAAGTCATGGGTGTTGGAAATATTAGAATGAAAGCATTCAATGGCAAAAAGTGGTCATTAGTTAACCTTGAAAATGTACTTCATGTTCCCGACCTGAGAGCAAATTTATTTTCTGTCTCATCTGCTTTAGACAAGGGACTTGTCATGTTTGCCACTAGTGATGAAACAAAGTTCTTGAAAAACAATGCATGTATAGCAATAGCTAAACGCAATGGAAACCTATTTAAAATGATCTTTGGTAATAGTGACATTGCTTACTCTAGTGTAAGCGTGATTCCAGGGTCTTTGAACTCAGACATGTCAGATGTAAACAAAAACAATTATTGTGACAACAAGTATGAGACATTTCAGCTTCATAAAAGACTAGCTCATCAAAACTTTATTTATATTAAAAAATTGCAAATTAAAAATAACATGCAAACTTGTTTGAAAGATCATTTTTGTGAATCTTGTGTACAGGGAAAACATTGTAGAAAGCCACATCCTAAAAGTGAAAATAAAAGTTATAACCCTGGTGAATTAATCCATGCTGACTTGTGTGGCCCCATGGAGGTGACATCACTTGGAGGTTCAAGATATTTCCTATTAATTAAGGATGACTATTCACATTTTCGTACTGTGTATTGTATTAAACAGAAAAATGAGGTTTATACAAAGTTAAAAAGTTTCATCACTGCGTGTAAGAACCAAGACATAAAGATTAAAATAATGAGAACTGATGGAGGAGGAGAATTTGTGAATGACTCCGTTAAGAACATGTTAGATGAACATGGTATTATTCATCAAGTCACAGTAGCATACACGCCAGCCCAAAATGGAAAAGTAGAAAGAGAGATGAGAACTGTGATGGAAGCGGCCAGAACAATGCTAATCCATAAGTGTTTACTTAAAAACCTGTGGGCCGAATCTGTCAACACAGCAGTCTTCATACTAAACAGAAGTGGCACTAGTTCTATTGAAAACAAGACTCCATATGAGTTATGGTGTAAAAAGGAGTTCAATATTAAGTTATTAACTTTTCAATTTGGAGCTGAAGTATGGGTACGTATACCAAAACAGAAACGTCTAAAACTAGACAGTAAAAGTAAGAAAGGATTGTTTGTTGGCTACGGAGAGACCACCAAAGGCCATAAAATCTATTACCCAGAGAGCAAGAAATTCTCAATGGAGAGAGAAGTAGTAATTGTGCCTTCACTAAGCTCTGATAGTGTAGGTGTAAAATAAAGTAAAATAATTGAAATTGAACAAGATAACCTAAAAGAAATTTTGATAGAAGATAAAATTACCTGTAAAGAAATAAATGATCAGTCGGCGGTTGAAATCACCTCACCAAGAAGACAAAATGAGAATGAACTTGAGAGTCATGAGAAAGAGATACAAGAAAATCATAATAATAACAGAAAGAGTCCTGATGAGTACTATGATGCAGAACCAGCATTAACACTTAGAAAATCACAAAGATATAAAAAGAAACCAGTGAGGTTTGGATTTGACGAATCGTGTTTAATGGCAATAAATGCAGATGAACCGAGTAACCTAAAAGAAGCCAAGATGTCACCTTATGCTGCTCAGTGGAAACAAGTCATGAATGCTGAGTTGCATTCCCTTGATGAAAACAATACATGGTCATTTGTTGACAAGCCAGATAAAGATATATTGATGGTTGATACCAAATGGGTATATAAAATAAAATATGATAAGGACAGCAAAATCCAAGTATACAAGGCAAGGTTAGTTGCAAGAGGTTTTGTTTAGAAAAATCTAAGTGTCAGTGATGTGTATTCGCCAGTGATAAAATTAATAACTGTGAAAACATTATTAGTTATGTGTTTAAAGAATAAGTGGGCTATCATGCAGTTAGATGTGTGTTGTGCATTCCTGTATGGTGAGATAAATGATCATATATATATAACCTTGCCTGAGAACTTTATAGTACCAGTGGGTAAATTATGTAAATTGAATAAAGCTTTATATGGTCTTAAAGGTGCTCCTAAGTTGTGGTATGAAAAATTTAATAATTTTATGTTGAACCAAAATTTTATAAAAACTGTTAGTGATAATTGTTTGTACTATTATTGTGATTCTAGCAGCAAAGTTTATGTTCTTATCTATGTTGACGACGTGTTGTGTACTGGATTTGGTCCAATGTTAAATTCAGTGATAAACAAAATGAAAACTATATTTAAAATGAAAGACCTAGGCATTGCAAGTTATTATTTAGGTATTAATATAAAACAAAACTTTGACAGTGGTATTATCACATTGGATCAAACTCAGTATCTTAAAAATGTGTTGTGTAAGTTTAATATGAATGACTGTCATAGTGTATCTACACCTATGGATCCTAAATTTGACTTCACAACTCTCCAAAGAGAGAAGTCAGAATGTGATGAAATTGAGCATAGATGCAGGTAAGTAATTGGCTGCATAATGTATGCTATGATAGGCACCAGGCCTGATCTATGTGTGTCCATAAGTTTTTTATCTCGGTTTCAATCTTGTGCTAGTAAAGATTTGTGGGTGTGTCTCAAACGCATACTAAGATACATAAAAGGTAATTTGGATTTGAAACTGGAGTATAAGAATAATGTTTGTAATAATATAATAACAGCTTATGCTGATGCTAGTTGGGGGGACAATGTTTTAGATAGAAAATCCACTTCTGGATATTGTATGTTAATATATGGTAATATTGTGTCCTGGTGTTCTAAGAAACAGCCAACAGTGGCTATGAGTTCTTGTGAGGCAGAGTATATTTCTCTATCTTTATGTATAAGTGAAATTTGTTGGTTAACCCTTTTCGTGTTAGTGTATCTGTAGAGATACACCAGAATTAAAAAAAATCTAGTGTTATTATTTTTAAGCGAAACCATGATATTTTTTTAAGAATATTTAGGCCATTTCTTAGTTTCGGAACGCAACTTAAGTTTTTTGTGTTGGTAAGACTGATGAGCTGTCAAACTTCACTTTAGTTCAAGTTCCGACATGATGCCTCGCAAAAAGGTAGGAAAAGTTATGATTTTTTCTTGTTTTTATGTATTGAATGAGTGGATGTGTTAAGTTATTAATTATAGATATATTTAGCACTAAAATAATTACTTTGGACATTCTTTAATTGTCTGGTTGATGCTTCATGTTACTTTTTTAATGAATGTATCTCCTCGTGCACATTGCCAAGAAACTAACAATTCTATATATATTTGATATGTATCTCATGGTACACACTGCTAGCTTTACTAACAACTTTTACAAAATCTTCATGTATCTGTATGTGCACACTGCCAAGCTGAATAACTGTTCATATGGCTATGCATGGCTTATTTTATATATTAATTGTAGGTCCATATGCTTTCAAGAGCTAGCAAAATACTCACATTGGTGCCAAAACACAGTCAGTCATCAAATGATGAAGAAAGTTCGGATTCTAGTAGTGAAGTCGAGAATTTTAATCTTCAAAAACGCGATAGTACTGAATCTTCATCTGCTCCTTCGCTTCCTTCTTCTCTTGAAAATCTTCACATACTTTCTGACGATGAAAACAACCTTACTTCCTGCCCTACAGTATCAATGAAACCAGCGTCTGAAAGTATTACTTTGGATTCTTCAACTCAAGATTCTCTTCACTCGGACATACCTCCTTCACCAACTGCCATTGTAAATGTTATTCGAAATAAAAAGCCTAGATTTAACCGAATAGTGCCTGAAACACCAGAGTCATCGCCAGCATGGTAGCAGCCTCACCATCGCCGTCAAATATAAATACACGCTCAAAACAGCCACGGCTACCTGTAAGGCGCCTTGCACCTATACAAAGAAAGCAACTGAAATTCCATTGGAATAACAAGAAATTTAAACATAACGCCGAAATACACGATAAACAGTTACCTTCAGATACCATAAAAACACCACTAGAATATTTTCAATACTTCTTTGATGACGGCATCCTTAACATGATTACAGAGCAAAGCAATTTATACTCAACTCAAACAATTGGTCGTTCTCTTAATTTTTCAACACAAGACATCAAAGATTTTATTGCAATAACTTTGATAATGGGAATCGTGCCTACACTGACTATTGGTGTCATGAATTCAGATTTTCAGAAATAGCTGATGTAATGACACTCAAAAAATTTCAACAGATACGACGGTACATCCACTTCAACGACAATCTGCTTGATGACGGTGATCGGTATTTTAAAGTTTTTGAGAGTTCCTCATGAAACCAGGTTCAGCATTGATGAAATGATGGTGCCATATAAGGGCAAAAAAGCCGGTAATCGAAAACGATACATAAAGAGCAAGCCTAGCAAATGGGGGTACAAAATATTTGTTAGAGCTGGCGTTTCGGGCTTCATTTATGATTTTCTCGTATATAGAGGTGAAGACACTTTCAGATACAACCTATTTTCACCAGAAGAAATGAGTTTGGGCTTTGGGGCAAAAGTCGTCTTCTCACTATGTAAAACTATTCCTGATCCAGCATGTTCAGTTGTGTACTTTAACAATTTTTTCACCAGTCTAGAGCTAATACATATGCTCCGATATAATATGGGTATATTCTCCTTAGGCACCATAAGGTCAAATAGACTACGTGGTGCAGAACAAAAGCTTATACCTGATAAAGCCCTCAAAAAAAAAGGCCGCGGATCTTATTCACGAGTAGTATGCAATACAAACAAAGTCTGTATTGTCAAATGGCATGACAACAAAGTGGTTACTGTGGCAAGCAGTTATGTTTCTGAAACTCCTGTTGGAGTTATACAACGTTACAATAAGGATTTAAAAAAGAGAGCTGCTGTCCCCTGTCCCAATATAATAAAGCACTACAACGCACATATGGGAGGAGTCGACCTTGCAGATATGTTAGTGGCTTTGTACAGAACGGAGATGAAAAGCCACCGATGGTACTTACCGATATTTTCTCAAATGTTAGATATGTGCGTGAACAATAGCTGGATTTTGTATCGCAGACATAATGGTGTGAATAACATAAAACGACTGAGGTTAAAGAAGTTTCGACATCATATTATACAAGGGCTCTTACATTCTGGGTGACAGCAGCCATTCAAAAACTATGATTCTGTACCACCAGCACCAAAAAAGATTATAAAAACACCCTGTACCGTAAGGCCAACTGCGGACGTTAAATATGATGGATACAATCATTTCCCTACTTTTGGGTCCAAAGGACGATGCAAACTATGTATCAAAGGTCAGACTACTGTTATGTGCACCAAATGTGGTATAAGGCTGTGTCTTTTACCGGATAGAAACTGTTTTTTCAATTTCCATAATATGAATGTCTAAAATTAATCTGATTTTGTATTTTTTCATTGAAGTTCCATTTTTGTTATTAAATAAATAGTACAAACTACTACATTTTTGTTATTAAATAAATAGATTATTAACGTGTTTTTTATATTTATTTTCATATAAATTATTATATAATCAAGTCATAGATAATTTGGCAATGTATCTGTAGAGATACATTGATAGCGTAATATATTTATCAATGCCCTTGGCAATGTATCCCACAAGATATGGGTGGTTTTTTTAAAGGGGTAGTTTGAATTTTTTTTTAAATTTTTTTTCTAGGCCCCTTGGGTCATTAAAGTTAAGTGCTATGAATATTATTTTTATATTCGAAAAAATAAAATTCTGCCAAGTTAAGGGTTAAGAAATATGCTTATTGAAATAGAATTGTTTAATCCTTCTTATACTGTAGTAGTGTACGAAGATAACCAGTCGGCAATCAATGCTTGTAAATCTTATCAACAGTTAAAAAGAATGAAACACATAGATATTAAATACCATTTTATTAAAGAGAAAATAAATTTAGGAATTGTGGACATTCAGTATATTCACACTAGTGAACAATTGGCTGATATATTGACAAAACCTTTGTCATATGATAAACTTTTTAAATTAAGAAAGTTTATGGGTCTATCTATTAAGTAAGATTTTAGTTAAGATAGGGACTTTTGTTGAAGGTGGGTGTAGAATTGTAACCAACAACAAAAGTACCATAGATTATTCTTATATTATCTATAAGCTGTGTTTGTGACGTTTTCTCTCTTCCGGTAAAATGGTGATCGTGTATTGTAACTCTGCATATAAAGTACTTAATAAATACCTTAAAATATCTTTTATTCCACATTAAAATCATAGAAATGTCACCTAGAAATGCCATTACAAAACTTGAAAATGATATGGTTAAATTTTTCCGGCATTCTTTTAACATATTACACCAGTACAATGCCATTAAGCAATTGAAAGAGTCTTTATCTGAAACCGATACCATTGTACATATGGATTTTTCCGAAAATTTTTGTACTAAATTATAACCAAGAAATTCAATCCTTCCATTTCGGCGGTTCGCGAACCCAAATTTCATTACATACTGTTGTCGTTTATCTAAAAAAACTCCGTTGTTTCATACTGCACTATCTCAACCTATTTGTCTCACAACGCTGGAGCAATTTGGGCCCATCTTAAACCTGTGCTGGCATATCACTGCCATCAAATATTGAAAACATTCACTTTCTGAGTGATAACCTGTAACGCAATACAGGAACAAATCTATGTTTTATGTATTAGGCTGTAAACTGCAAGACATTCTCCCTGATATTATAAAATATACCTGGAACTTTCATGAAGCTCGACATGGGAAGGGGGCACCCGATGGTGTAGGGACCACTAGTAAACGAATAGCACACCAAGTGATTGCTACAGGAGGAGATATAACTAACCTGAATGAGTTCGCTACTGCCATTCGTGAAAGATGCCCAGGTATAAAAATGGATGTGATCGAAGAGTGTGAAATTGAGCAGATGAACACGATCATTAATGATAAGCCGCCTGAAATGGTCGCTTTTAAGGGGACACTATTGGTGCATTAAGTGACTGGCACAGCTTATATTCCCAACAATCTTACAATGAAGTCACTAAGTTGTTTTTGTGATACCGATGAATGTAATCATTACAAGCTAGGATCTATTAATTACGAGTATTATCAGACAGAATTATGTGCTAAAAAAAGTACACGTCTTAATAATTCTACCGTATTCTCAGACTGTGAAGATGATGTACCACTATCTACATACGTTAAAGACAATGACGATCGCTCTAAATTGGATAGCGATCGATCGGCACCAGGAACTAGCGGTTACTCGCACCATCAAAGTTGTTATAGTAATATGTTTTGGTCAAATACCTCACAAAGAAAACAGAATATCATTATGCAGCGGTCTGCTCTTCGGTTGATGATGAAGACGGTGAAGTAAGAGTAACTTTTCTCAAAATTTGTAACCAGAATAGCACTCTATTTAAATTGGATGAAAAAGATGTGTCAGATGTTCCCGTGGATCAAATAATAAAAAAACTACCCGTACTCAAACCTCATTACAAAAGGGAAAAGATTACCAATTTAAGTAAAAAATTTATGTTTACGAAAATTATTATTTTATTTTTGCACAAAGCAAAAATTACTTTACTTACAAATAATAGGTCTTTACCTATGAAATTGCGTTTCTTCAGTACTGGTCATTTCAAATAAAAAAAAGTTTGTAATGGCTCTGTATTCTAAATTCAAATTAATTTTGTTTTAAAACCATGACATTCTATTTACAAACTCAGTCTTTTGTTTTTTGATTAGCGTTGTATTTTCATTACATTTGAACATTTTTCGTCATAATGGATACTTTAAAAATTCGTGTAATTATGGAATATGAGTTCCGTCGTGGCACCAACGCGACACAAACGGCACGTAACATCAAAAACGTTTACGGAGAGAACTGTACAAACGAACGCACAACCCTTTATTGGTTTTCCCGGTTCCGTTCTGGAAATTTTGACTTGAAAAATGAAGCTCGTGGTCGTCCGGAGACTTTGGTTAACAATAATGAATTAAAGGCGATTGTGGAAGCTGACGAAACTCAATTTACAGCTGAGCTAGCAGCAGCTTTTAATGTAAGCATCAAAAGAATATTGATCCATTTGCGACAAATTGGCAAGGTAAAAAAGCTTGATAGATGGGTGCCCCACGACCTTAACGATCGCCAGCGCAACGTACGCGTCGAGACCTGCCTTTCGCTGCTCAACAGGCAAAGAAATGAAGGAATTTTGAAACGAATAGTTACGTGCGACGAAAAATGGATTCTGTTCGACAATCGAAAGCGCTCAGCAAGTTGGTTAGACCCTGGTTTAGCACCAAAGCAATGCCCTAAACCAAAAATGACCCCTAAAAAGGTGATGGTCACTGTTTGGTGGTCTAGTGCGGGTGTGATTCACCACAGCTTTTTACAAAACGGCATGAGCATTAATGCAGATGTGTACTGTGAAGAACTGGAGAGAATGATGGAGAAGCTTGCACATCTGTAACCAGCTTTGGTCAATCGGTCGTCCCCACTGCTCCTTCACGACAACGCGCGACCCCATACTGCGCAACAGACAGTCTCCAAGCTGCAAGAGCTGTGGTTGGAAGCTCTCCCTCATCCGCCATACTCACCAGACCTTGCACCTACCGACTATTGCTTTTTCCAAAATTTAGACAACTTTTTAGTGGGTTAAAAATTCAATTCCCGAGAGGCAGTACAAAATACCTTTGAAGAGTTTGTTGCCTCCCGTCCAGCTGATTTTTACAAGAAGGGCATCAATAAACTGCCAATGCGTTGACAGAGATGCGTCGATTGCATGGGTGATTACTTCGAATAACAGAAATAAAAATAGTTTGAAAAAATAAGTACTTTCACTTATTGCATACAAAACGGCAATTTCATAGGTAAAGACCTAATATTAAGTAAAACTAAGTCAAAGTAGTAAAAATTAAGTGAAAAACGTTACTTTAAATGTCAAAAGGCTGTTTTGAAAACTGAGATAGTATTTTCTCCTAGTATTACATATGAATGTAAGCTTTGTGACGTTGACAATGACATTGACATTAAATTGAGTTTGCATTAGTACAGCGAAAAGTAAGATGGAGATTCTTTAATGTTTATATTTGTTATGTTCAAGTTATAATTGTGAATTTGCTTAGATTTATTGTGCAAAAGACGATTAAAGTTTTGTAGTAAAAAGAGTAATGCATGAACATTTAATTGTCGATTCTCTGTTTTAGGTTGGTTATTTTTTCAGTACTTTCTCATTTGTCATATTTGATGTAAAATTGATTTGTATTTAATAAATAAAACTCTGTTTTAGATGAATCACATTGTGTTGTGCTTAACAAGAACTCCTAATCTTATAAATCGACAATTATTATATACACGTGCAGGAACAAAAACATTGGTAACCTTTAAAATGGAAAAATTACGATTTGAGTTTATTATAAAAGCCAAATCGGATTATAATAAGACAAATATTTATGCTATAACCTCTATTACGGATACACAAAACCAAACCTTTGCGGTGCCTAGAGAGTATCAACCAGTGCATTTACACAAAGAAATAATAAAGCATGAAATATTTAACAAAATAAAAAATCTCTCCAGAAAAGGCATGATAAGAGACAGGTTTGGATAACATTAACCGAGGACATGAAATCAACATATTTAGATGATGACAACTTACAATTTATGGGTTTTTACTTGAAAAATTAGAACAAAGTTATGAGTCGTCAACGGAACCAACATTGTTAAGAAAAACAGAAAATAAGACAAGATTGGTAGCAGAATTTTCAATAGAGAAGTTTTCAAGAAATACAACAAATGTCAAACAATGGTTGGATACTTTTGAAAGCAGTATATCCCGAACAAAGCCGCAGCAGTAGGAACTACAACTATACTAAATAAACCTATGAAATCTGCGAAATATTGCCTCAGATAAAGATTAGAATTAATATTTTTAGTTAAATAGTATTGAATTCCACAAAAAAGGTATAAACTACGCGGGATCCCGCAGAATATCGCTGGTACGAAGTCAATCCAGCAAAAAGCCCGCGGGATTGGAAAAAGTGCGGAATTGCAATCCCTAAGGTGAGTAACTCTGGTGAGGTGATTATGATCAGTGGGGATTTCCTACCGACAAAACAAACTACTTAAAGTCGTGATCTGTATTACAGTGTAATAGTTCACGTTTCGATAGTGATTCTAGAAATCTTAACTGAAATAGTCATTAGGAATAGAAGAATAAAAAATCTAAAATTTTCGAGCGAATTATGAAAACCAAAAATCGGTGATTAATACGAGTACACGAGATGGTTATATCGACTTAAAAGGAAGGAACCGTTCGGTCATTAGAATTGTGAATTTCTACACGACAGTAAAAAGTCGTGATTTGTACTACAGTGTACTAGTTCACGTTAGTGCTCTTGGAAGTCAAACATTCATTCTATAGTGAAAACCGCACCATACGGTGCATTTTTCTGGATGTAATGGAGTCTGTAGGGTCTGTTGTGGATTGGTCTCACTCCATATGCGGCAATTTTGCTTATTAACAAACCCGTTAAGCCAAAAATGCGCCTCATCGCTGAACACAATTTTGCGATAAAACAGTCGTCTATAAGTTGCGCGAATCGACGACTGATTTTCAAAGTAAATTTGGATAATTTCGTAGCGTTGTTCAAGCGTGAGTCTATTCATGATGATTTGTCAGAGTATACTGAAACAAATAAAAAAAAAAGTTTCATCAAAATTTAATTTTTTGTGTTACTTTTTACAATTTAAAGTTCTATCTAGCTTAAAAAACACCCGTTATTAGGCCACGTTCATAGTAGTGATCACACCGGCACAACTAGGGTAAAACAAAAAAAAACATAACTTCTGAATAATTGGACAAGTTGATCATTTATTTGAATTTATTACTCTGAAATAACCTACCATTTTGAGACATTTTGACATTCTTTAATAATGTAACAGAAATTATAGGTACTTAAGAACCTATAATTTGTTGACAGTCAGCGCTTTTAAGTGTTTTTGATAAGTTATTTGTTTATGCAGGCAATACTAGCCCAAGCTTATTTTTTGTTATTGTTTGGAGAGTTCACATTGTATCGCATTTCTATTTCACTCCTTGTAACTACTGTTAGTGATTTGCCAGCAACTGAAGTCGCCAAAGCTGGTAACAATGATCGAGCAAGGTCACACAAATCGTTCAGTGAGCCTAGCGTTGGGCGTGCCAGTTAGGGATCCGACAATTCGGCGGATCCGGCATCAATATATGTGTAGGCACACAGTATTATATTCTAGCTGTACTCAGCTAGAATATAATACTGTGTGCCTAGCTTTGTCGGTTGGCCACCCATTTGTAAGACCGGGCAACGCTAGTTGCCTTGCGTCGCGCCAACCCTACACATCGAGTTAACTTACGTGCTAATTAACTACATACAATCTTATTGACTTTATTCGCATTCATAGACACATTAGAGTAACTTTCCATTTATGCGATATATGCTTACCAAATCCGGCACCAATATACTGGATCCGGTGATCTGATCCGGTAATTGCATATTTTGGTAAAATACTTGCGCTGTTGTATGTGTAGGTACTTTAAACGTGTGGTGCGTGAGCGTGTGCGTGCGAATCGTTTAACGTTGAGTCGCACCGCGCCTCAACCCCCTCCCGCCCCGCAGCGTGACCAGCATGTCGCTACATGATCAGTTCAGTTTCATTCGTGACTCGCTTGAGTCGACAAAGTGTATATTGTTTTGCCGCAGCCCTCAAGCTTTGTAAAATGTAAGTAAATAGACATTTTTTCTTGTATTTTCGCAGTCATGTTATGACTTACGATTTGGAATAAAATAAACAGCGAGAGCATCCGAAAAAGAGAGGTTAATTTAAATGAAAATATTAAGTAAATATGTGATGTCGCGTTTGTTTTTGTCTGTACAAAACATTTTTGTCGATATAATTTTGTGCCTATCTAACGGCAAGTTCATTACAAGTTTTCGTTTAAAAATAGTTCATTACACGTACGGCAAATAGGTTTTTAGTTTTTCGTATTACAACTTTTTGACAGTGACTTTACGGTTGGTTGGTTCAAAATAACGGTATGATTCCCAAAACGGACATTAGATATGCATAACTTGATAGAAAAAAATATTTTGTACAAAAAAGTAATCAATTTATAGAAATTGAATAGTTGCGGTCGTCTTATATTTCTAATTTGCTACTTATGTGATAGTGTTTGTCATTCTGGACCGAATCTTTTTATTAACTACATTTTTGTTTTGTATTTTGTTACAGGTAGTCACCTACTCGTACATGTATGCTATTATCTTCGCGCGTTGATATTGGGATTGACAGCTAAGAGCGGTGACGTCAGTGAACCGTCAGTACAGTTCGCAACGCTCGCCAGCGCCGCACATGTGTCGAGTACTTAAAAAGATTGTTATTGTTTTTTTTTCGTTGTTCTGCTTTATTGTTGTTGTTAAGTTTTGCTATTGTTATCGTATTTTTTTTAAAATGAATAAAAAAGTTATGAACAGTCGTGCTCGCGAAATGGTTATAACTCAACAGTTATCACATACACTGCATAATGTTTCGGACACTGTTGAGGAAATCGCAATTTCGAAGCAACTTGTAACGGAAGTTTTATTTTTTTTAAAAAAGTCTAACAAAGTGAAGGAACGTGTGGCGTGTGCTACGGGGATATCAAAAAACACAGTCACTAAATTACGACGGAAGTATGAATCCGCAACAGCAAGTGGTAGCAAAATGAAAACGCCAATTAAAGCAAAGAGACGTAGAAAGGAATATTTCGACGGATTTTCATTAACAGCGTTGAGAAATATAATACATTCTATGTATACGGTAAGAAAGGAAATACCTACAATGCGCAAAATCATGGCAGCTGCAAAAGCAGACCTTAATTATACAGGAGGAGAAACAACATTAAGAAAAATAATGAAATATGATTTAGGTTATCAATTTAAAAGATGCCACCAGAAAAGACAAGTTCTAATAGAAAGGCCTCAAATTCAAGCATGGAGGGCTAAATATTTACGTCGCATGAAAGACAATGAGATGCTCGGTGCGAACAAAAATCCGGTAATCTATCTGGATGAAACATGGATACATGCACATTACACTGTGAAAAAATGTTGGCAAACAGCAACCGATTTTGGATTGAGATGGAATGATAGTCCTGGCCGTCGATGGATTATAGTTCATGCGGGAAGTGAAAACGGTTTTGTTGAAAATGCACTTTTATTGTTTAAGGCAGCCACTAAAACCGGCGACTATCACGATCAAATGAACACTGACAATTTCACAAAATGGCTGAATGAAAAACTGATACCTAACATACCATCTAACTGAATTATTGTTATGGATAACGCTCCATATCATAGTAAGGAAGAAAACAAACAACCGAACATGAATTCCAAAAAATAAGCTAATAAATAAATAAAATAAATAAATATTTCGGACATCTAACACACAACGCCATCTAGTCCCAAGCTAAGCAGAGCTTGTGTTATGGGTACTAGACAACTGATATGAATACATATATACTTTTTTTTTTGTAAATACATAAATATTATACATAGAAAACACCCAAACTCCGAAACAAATATTTGTAAGATTCCACAAACATTTGGTCCGACCCAGGATTTGAACCCGAGACCTCAAGCTTAGCAGTCGCATACGCTACCACTACGCCACTGAGGCAGTAATAGTAATAGGTCTTTACCTATGAAATTGCGTTTCTTCAGTACTGGTCATTTCAAATAAAAAAAAGTTTGTAATGGCTCTGTATTCTAAATTCAAATTAATTTTGTTTTAAAACCATGACATTCTATTTACAAAATCAGTCTTTTGTTTTTTGATTAGCGTTGTATTTTCATTACATTTGAACATTTTTCGTCATAATGGATACTTTAAAAATTCGTGTAATTATGGAATATGAGTTCCGTCGTGGCACCAACGCGACACAAACGGCACGTAACATCAAAAACGTTTACGGAGAGAACTGTACAAACGAACGCACAACCCTTTATTGGTTTTCCCGGTTCCGTTCTGGAAATTTTGACTTGAAAAATGAAGCTCGTGGTCGTCCGGAGACTTTGGTTAACAATAATGAATTAAAGGCGATTGTGGAAGCTGACGAAACTCAATCTACAGCTGAGCTAGCAGCAGCTTTTAATGTAAGCATCAAAACAATATTGATCCTTCTTCTTCCTAGCCTTTATTATTCCCAATATTATTTGGGGTCGGCTACCAATTCAACCGGTTTTACCTGAATATCAGTTTTTACACAGAGCGACTGGCATCTGACCTCAAAACAATATTGATCCATTTGCGACAAATTGGCAAGGTAAAACAACTTGATAGATGGGTGCCCCACGACCTTAACGATCGCCAGCGCAACGTACGCGTCGAGATCTGCCTTTCGCTGCTCAACAGGCAAAGAAATGAAGGAATTTTGAAACGAATAGTTACGTGCGACGAAAAATGGATTCTGTTCGACAATCGAAAGCGCTCAGCAAGTTGGTTAGACCCTGGTTCAGCACCAAAGCAATGCCCTAAACCAAAAATGACCCCTAAAAAGGTGATGGTCACTGTTTGGTGGTCTAGTGCGGGTGTGATTCACCACAGCTTTTTACAAAACGGCATGAGCATTAATGCAGATGTGTACTGTGAAGAACTGGAGAGAATGATGGAGAAGCTTGCACATCTGCAACCAGCTTTGGTCAATCGGTCGTCCCCACTGCTCCTTCACGACAACGCGCGACCCCATACTGCGCAACAGACAGTCTCCAAGCTGCAAGAGCTGGGGTTGGAAGCTCTCCCTCATCCGCCATACTCACCAGACCTTGCACCTACCGACTATTACTTTTTCCAAAATTTAGACAACTTTTTAGTGGGTAAAAAAATCAATTCCCGAGAGGCAGTAGAGCTGAGCTGAGCAGCTGATTTTTACAAGAAGGGCATCAATAAACTGCCAATGCGTTGGCAAAGATGCGTCGATTGCATGGGTGATTACTTCGAATAACAGAAATAAAAAAGTTTGAAAAAATAAGTACTTTCACTTATTGCATACAAAACGGCAATTTCATAGGTAAAGACCTAATATCTACCTAAGAAAAAACGTCAGCCTAGTAAAGTTACAGCCGTTGACAATTTTGACGCTGATGCTATTCGTCGTCATATATACGACTATTACCAAAGAAACGAGATTCCAACATTAAAAAAACTAACACAATCTCTACGAAATAGTGGTTTGCTCCGTGGTCAAAAATCTTCTCCTGCAAAGGTATTGAAAGACATTGGAATGTTATTCCAAAAATGTGACAAACGAAAAATTTTAATGGAACGCAATGATATTGCTTTGAATAGATGCGATTTTTTAAGACAAGAGAAAAAAATAGAAGATTGGACGAATGTTGTTTTCACAGATGAAACTTGGCTCAATGCGAATCATACGCTGTCAAAAACTTGGACTGACAACACCGCTGGCTCCACTTCTACAGTACCAATGGGAAAAGGCGAACGACTGATTATTTGTCATGCAGGAACAGTAAAAGGATTTGTGCCAGACGCTCTATTAGCTTTTAAATCCCAGAAAACAGGAGATTATCATGAGGAGATGAATTCGAACGTGTATGAAAAGTGGTTCAGAGAAACACTTACATCACTCGAAGAGCCATCAATAATATTTATTGATAATGCACCTTATCACTCTCGTCAAATTAATAAAATGCCAACACAGGCCACCAAAAAACATGAAATCATAAACTGGCTCCGTGACAATGGCGAGGAGGTGGACGAGTCCCTACTAAAAGTAGAGTTAGTAAAGATATTAAAAACAAAGAAGCTGCCAAAACGATACGTAATAGATGAAATGGCAGCAGAGCATGGGCATACCGTCCTCAGAATTCCCCCGTATCACTGCCAATAAAATGCAATTAAAATTATCTGGGCACAAGTTAAAGGATATGCTGCGAGGAACAATACAACTCCTCCTTTCACCGCAAGAAAAATGCTGAATTTACTGAAAAATGCGTGTGAAAAAGTAACTCCAGAAAACTGGGCGAATGTTGTAGAAAAAACAAAGAAGGTGATAAAGTCGGATTGGGATCGGGATGTTGCATTCGACAATTTATCTATCCAAGAAATGATAATCAATATTACTGAGAACTCAAGTGATGATGATTCCTGGTCATACGAAGAAGACGATTCTTTATAATTAAAATTAGTATTACAGTACCTCTTTTGGTTGTTTAATTTTTTAATCCGTAAAGTACTACGAATTTCAACATTTTGTACTTGTTCATTACAAGTAGGTACCTCAGGTAGTTTTTATTTGAACCAACTACAGTAAGTCTGAACAATTATTTTAGATTAATTAATTTGCAGCGAATACATTCGATCCCATTACTAGGTACGAGTACGATGGAACTGTTTTCATTACGCAAATTATTTATGCATTAAAACAGAGACATTTAGGGCATTTTAATGCAAAATAATAAAGGTTTTTACGTGATTTGATATAAAATATAATCACAATAATTTTATGGTCTGTTTTATTAATATAATTGATTTATTTCAAAACCGTTTTTATAGTCTGTGGTCATTAATTACGAATGACACATCCCTAAGTGGGCGGAGCCCGCCCATAAAGTACAGTATTATCTGTAGTACATTGTATCAAAAATTATTACAAAACTTTATGTGCGTGATCTGTCAAAAGTTAAATAAACGATTGGAACGACTATAGTTTATGATTAACGTAAAAGTTTAAAACATGTCACTTTCGAAACTAAACCAGAATGAGGGAACCTGTAGTTGAAACAGTGAAATAACTGTATGGAATTATTTTAAAAAACACCAAAACGAAAAGTCTGTGAACGCGGAATGCACATTATGCTCTAACATACTAAAAATAAGTAAAGGTTCTTATAAAGGCTTAAAAATACATTTGCAAACAAAGCATTGTATTAAGCTAAGTTCTGAAAGTAGCCAATTAAAACGTCCCAGCTCTGACTCATCTCCTAAACCATCCACATCAAAAACGGTATTATCTGAAAGCGTTTCTGAGGCTGGTATCCCAAGAAAAAGTCTAAAACAATTGACATTTACAGTTATTTTAAGAAGGAAAATTCGATGGAAATGATGATTTCCAGAATGGTCTGCAAAGATGGTGTGCCCCTCAGTTTATTTTGTTCATCGGCAGATTTGAGATATTTGTTTTCAAAAAGTGGATTTAAACTTCCTAATTCACCAAACACCATAAGATCTATAGTTTCAAATTTTGCAAATACCGTTAAAGCCGACTTGATATTTGAGTTCGAATATCTTAAAAAACAAGGAAAAAGATTTTCGTTGAGTTTTGATGAATGGACTTCACAAAATCACCTTTATTTGAACCTAAATGTACACCACAAAGAGAAACATTTTAATCTGGGTTTGATTAGAATACACGGTTCGTGCACTGCGGAACATACTATAAATCTAATAGAAAACCGCTTAAAAAGCTTCGGACTTGATTCAGGTACTAATATTATTGGTATGAGTACTGACGGTGCAAGTGTCATGGTCAAAGTAGGTAAGCTAATGAAGTGCTATAAGCAACTTTGCTACGCACATGGGTTACAATTAGCTGTGGTCGATGTTCTATTTAAAAAGAGAGAAGAAAACTCAATAATGCCAACAACAACTCCTGAATCAGATTCAGATACAGATGACGAAGACACAACGGATGATACTTTAGGCGAACAAGGAGTTTCAGTAACAATAACAGATCTATATAATACATAAATAAATAAATAAAATCTTTCTAGTGCTGAATTAATTCCTAGATACAATGACCTTCAAAAAGTGCGAATAGTGGTGAAACTGTTTAAAAGATCGCCCACTAAATGTGACATCTATTTGCAAAAGTACGTAAAAGAAGATACGGGTAAAGAACTAAGCCTTATTTTGGATTGCCGCACGCGTTGGAATAGTCTTCTGGCTATGATAGAAAGAGTTTATAAACTGAAAGTGTGTATTGACAAAGCTTTAATAGATTTAGGATCTGACATAAAATTTAGTGATCTTGAACGGTCGAGAATAAAAGACTTGAGAGACAGTTTACAGCCATTTAAATTAGCTGTAGAGACGTTATGCAGAAGGGATTCGACCCTATTAACTGCTGAAACAACACTAAAAATTGTTTTAGAGAAGTTGCTCACTTACGACACGGCGTTAACCCTTAAATGCATATTGACGTAAAACTGCAACATTACTACGATCAAGACAATATTTTTTATCGAGTGGCAGCACCTTTTTTCTTTCACGTCTGTCAAATGCCATCTTGACATTCACAAACCATTGACTGTCGGAAATTTGTAGCAGCTGAAAATTGGAATAGGGTTTTTGGAGTAAATAGTTGATTTTCGAAGGTAAATAAGTGTATTTTTTTTTATTTATTGTAATTCATCTTCTTTTCGTTACAGTAATTGGTTAGAACAATAGCATTTTGGATTTTGTACAAATTGCTTCTATTTTTATGTTGTAAATCTGCAACACTATGCAGTTAGTACAGACAGTAATTATGCCCATATCTGTGTTCTGCTATATTTTATTGTTTTGCAGTTGCAACCATGAATTCAAGGGAGATAGAAGAATATTTAGCCTTAATTGACGACGGTGAAAGGTCTGAAGATGATCTTGAGGAGTCAGATGCAGAAGACCATGAAGTTTCTAATGAAAATCGAGAAGATTTACATCACGATCTTGAGAGTCTGGTAGAGGAGGAACACGATGAGTGTGGTGATGATCCGCTAATGGCAGAAGACCCACCATTGATAAATGAAACCCCTGTAGACGGAAAAGTGCCTCAGATTCAATTTCCCTCCACAAGCCAAGCCAGTCGCCGAGCAACTATGAAAGGCCTTGTTTGGGAGGTAAAAAAGTTAGTCTTGAACTCTGACCACACTGCTTTTCTTGGCAGCACTACTTACCCACCAGAACTGAGGGATCAAGCTGCTACGGGTACTCCATATAGTATTTTTTCATATTTTCTAACATCTGAAATACTTGAGAAGATAGTGGAAGAATCTAATCTTTACTCTGTTCAAAAAAATGTGACAAAACCCTTGAATTTGACTGAAACTGAACTAAGAAAGTTCATTGCAATACTGATATTTATGTCAGTCATAAAATATCCCAACGTCCGGCTTTACTGGTCTAATACTGTAGGTTTTGAACCAATCAAGAAGACAATGACTGTCAACAAATTTGAGACTATTCGCAAATTTCTGCATTTCAATAACAATGAAAAACATTTTCAAAGGTAACACCAGCAACATGATAAGACTCCATAAGATAAGGCCCATAATTAGCCATCTCAATGAAAAGTTTGCATCAGTTCCTATGGAGCAAAGGCTATCAATTGATGAGCAGATGTGTGCTACAAAGGTAGCACACTTTATGAAGCAGTACCTACCAAATAAACCACACAGGTGGGGATTCAAATTATATGTAATGTGCAGTGTAAAAGGCTATGCTCATAGGTTTGAGATATACACTGGTCAAGAGAATGAGCGGTTTCAAGATGAGCCAGATTTTGGGCCAGTAGGAAATGTTGTTATCCGGCTATCTAGAGGTGTCCCAAGGCATATAAATCATATTATATATTTTGACAACTTGCGCCAATTTTGAAAATAATTTAGTTACTCCGTGAATTTTCATATTTTTATATTAGAAAAGAGGTAAGAATGAGTTGTTTATTATGTATTTACATTTATTCTTTGCGTTGTTTGCTATACCTTAGAAGTTACTATCGTATTTAGATGTCAGAGGACTTTTTACTTGGGAAAAATATTCCCGCTGCCCGTGGCGTATTACGTACACTTGTTGAATTAGTTCCTTCTTTTCTCAGATTCTCATGAAAAATGCCGCGCTATTTAAATGAAAATGATATTGAAAAGACATTGGAGCAGATTTTCGGCATTCCCGATGATGGCTCAGAAGACGGATTTGAGTCTGATGAGGGAGAAGAGTTCAACGTGAATACAATACAACGGTTGCTTGAATCAGATGAAGTTTTAAGTAACCTTTTAGAAAATTCTCCTGCTCATTTGAATTCTTCCCCTAATAACAGTTTCGAGTCAGATACATCTACAATAGCACTATGTTCACAATTAGATAAGTCGCAACCAGAAGAGCCTCTGATAGTACAATCATCACCACCCTTAGAACAAGAACTGACTGATGAATCTGAATGTGAAGATGAGTTATGGGGGAAGGATTTGTGGACATCTAGGCCAGAACCAGGTGAATTTGATAAGGTGACAATAATAGCTCGGTATTTATTGAATAGGAGAGCATGTCCTGTAGCGCATTTTAGAAACTTTTTTAGTGATGAAGTCTTTGATTTGATTGTTACTCAGACAAACTTGTATGCGGAGCAGCAAAATAGAAAAAAATGGCAGCCTGTTGATAAACAGGAAATTAGTTCTTTTTTGGGCATTCTCATTAAATTATAATGGGTTATCATATTCTTCCACAAATCGATTTATATTGGTCATCAGATCCTGGATTCCGTGTGAATGAAGTAGCTGAAGTAATGCCAGTGAAACGCTTCAAAAAAATTTTAGAGGGTTTGGTTTGGTTGCGGGTATTCTACTTCTTGGTGGACGCAAGTTTGACAAACTCTTTCATTTTATACTCCCTAACATCGAGAGTAGAAAAGCTTACCAACTTAGAATTTCGGGTGGCTGTTGCTAGAGGTTTGATTGCTGGCTATACCAGCAGAAAAAGAAGGTCAATCTTGCCTACATACATCTGCAAGAAATCACGCATAGCATGCCCAGAGGTATATCAAAAAAGTGTAAATGCTGTACCTGAAGAACTGCGGTTTGTTAACGTAGGATACCATATGCCGGCAGAGTTGGAGACTTACCGACGCTGTAAATTGTGCAGCACAAAGGTCAAAGATAAGCGTAGCAAAATAAAATGCAGTAAGTGTTATGTTCCTCTTTGTATTACGCCTTGTTTTGCACAATTTCACAGAAAATAATGTCAGAAATTTAGTTAATATGTGGGTCTGTTGATGGGCAGTGGGAATATTTTTACCACCTATTTTTCCAAAACTTCCGAAATAATTAGCGTTTTTCTTTTAAGTTTATTTTTGTTATTTAAATAAAAACATGCCAAAAACATAACATCAACTTATTTTATTCCTCTGAATCCTTTTGCCTTATAAAGGGTTAATACTATTGATTCCCATATGAAAGAAAAAAACAAACTCACCGAGATTAAAACTCGAGTTAAAATTGATGTCAAAACTGTAATGGCGAAACATAGTAAACAATTTCATCCTTCCACTTGAAATCATTTTTTGTTACATTTATTTGATTAAAAATTGTATTTGAACATTATTTATTATTTGCGAAAATCCCTTTATTAATATTAGTAACGGTTAAATTTGCGAATTTGTTAACTTTGGGACAATTTTAGGAACCACTGCCCCACATAACTTACTTCTTCACTTCTTCAAAACTTTATATATCTGACACATGTGTTTTTTTTATTTGTTTTTATATATTTAACAGTGGTGTGTAATTGAAATCATATTTTCGTTACCTTTATAAAAATGATTTAGGTTATGATATGAGACCTCCGTTATCACCAGTGATACCGGGTACTTTGGTTGAATTTTTTTTCATTCCATCGTCCCATCCCATAGTTTCATGGTGGAAACACAGCAAAAACTTCGATTTTATAAATGGGGATCTGAACGTCTCATTTGATACTAGTGTAATTCTTAAGAGTTCTTTAGAGTAGTCTGGTAATTGTTTTGATGACCGTTTATTTGAAATTATAGCCGAATATACCAATGTGGAGCGTATCAACAAAGGGAAAATGTCTGAATACGACGACTGATGATCGTAGACAGTTCTTTGGATGTTCAATAGCAACGAGTATGCTTGGTCTTCCACGAATTAGTATGTACTGCGCATTGTTGTTTCTGTGACCCTGATGGATCTATCAAATATTCAAGAGAATTGTTAGATACTCGTTAAAATGCTTCGACTAAATTCACTGATCACAAAGACGATGCTCTGCCCCGATTTACCTACGTAAGAAACAATAATAATATCCTTAAATATGATCTATCTATTAGAATATATGATTACTGACTACAGAAAAGCACAAACAGAAAATTATTATATCAATTATTACGTTTTGGATAAATATGAAGCACGAAGGGCAGAATAACATTTTTCAGGAGAATGTTCTTACAGACTCCCGAAAAATGTTATGGAGTTACCACACCTGGTTAAATGAGGGACGAGTGTATTTTACCAATTAAAAGAGCCGCCGACACTGAGGTTCGTGGGAGAACTGACAGATATACCAGGGGACCAAGTAATAAAAAAATGCTTGTACCAAACCTGGTTTAATGAGGGAAGAGGGTATATTACCAATTTAAAGCGCCACCGACACTGAGATTTGTGGGGGAACTGAGCAGCAGGCTTTCGGAGGTTAAGGGTGACCCCCGTTCCGGCTCGTTCGTGGTACAAAAGTTGTCCATTGCCATTCAACGCGGCAATGCTGCAATTATATTGGGCACCTTTCCACCGGAGGGTTTCAGGGATGGGTTGAATGATAATTATTTTTCTTATAATTATTGTATGTATTGAATTGTAGGTTTCTATAATTACATAATAAAAATATATTTAAAGAGAAGATCGACGTTTTTGAAAAAAAATTAAATTGAAACGTCGTCAATTAATTTTATTTGCATAAGTATTATTTTTGTTTGAGCATAAGAGCTGATTTATGTTTATTTTTATGTAATAGTCATTACATTTCGTAATTTTACTTACCGTTCTGCATAGATAGCTTAAGTTTATTTATTTGCCGGAATTATCTTATGTTAAGGAACCTCCGTAAAGTAATTAGTTGCAAAGCATTATGAATTGGAGAGGCTGTTTTGAAGACTGGCGTATAGTTCAAGCATACGGTATTACGAATACTAAGAGGTGATATTAATAGTTTTAATTATAAGAGATATTTTCACTTGTAAACTGTGTTTTTAATCAGTTCTATATCAATCTCGTTGTCGTCAACTAACTTTTTATAAATATATAATTTTAATTTGGAATAAATATCATATTTTTTTATAAACTCATTTAATACAAAACAAAAATAATATTATATATTATGTTTCCAAAAATTAAGACTTAAAATAGTTACGGAATGTCGTTTATGTTGAAGTTTGACCCACTCGATCCCTGGGGATCAATCTCAATTCAGACCCATGTTTGAGGAACACATTTCCTGAAACATAAAACAATCACTTAAGTCACTATATAAAATGTGGTTGTGCTTATACATACATATATATGTACATATATACAAGAAAAATTGTCTAGGTTGAGGTTCAAACCCAACTCTCGTGAAGGAGTCAGGATGGCTACTAGACCAACAGACGAATAATTTATGAAAAAAAACATGTTTTTTTGAAGACTATCTCGTATTACTAAGTAATTAATCTCTATATTATCACAGATGCTTTTTATATGAGTCTGAAAGCATGAGCAAATTCAAGAGTGAATGCAAACAATACAACAATGCAACATGTTGACCCACACTATGGCTGCCTATTGAGATTCTTCTGCATCATTGCTTGCTTGATCATGATCATCATTTAACGAACTTAGATGACTTTAAAGATAGGAAACGATAAAATGATACATACCAGCCGTCTGTTGAGGATTGATCCCAATACCATCGTCTGTGATGATGGCACTTGTGGCCGGTTCAACGCGGAACTCTTCGGCAGCGAATTTGAGCACCGCTGTGAATGGCGTCGCTTCTGGCACACTTAACCTGAACAATCAGGGAAACTAAGTACATACAGATCAGAATCACTATCTTCAAGACCTTAGGCTGAGTTGTGGCTTTTAGGCACTTTTTTTTGTAAATAACTATCTACCCTCTACTATAATGCACGTATTACACATATAAACCTTTCTCTTGAATCACTCTATACTCTATCTATTACCGAAAACTGCATTAAATCCATTGAGTAGTTTAAGATAAAAGTCAACAGACAGGGGATGCGACTTCATTTTATATTATGTAAAGATTGCCTCGTAATATTGTTTGTTTTGCTGTATGGCCAAGTTTAATGTTTTCATAGTGTATTAGATCCAAATGTATTTTATAATATTTGTGGCGAATATACAGTCACAGTCAGGAAATGTATAACAGATTTTATAAAAAAAAAAGTGCTTAAATTTCGTACTTTAAGTCGCAAATTGTAGACGAAAACAAGCCGTGAATACCTTAAATTGTATGCAAAATGTGCCATGAACACTTGAGACAGAGGGTCAGTGACAAAAGAAGCCGTATATTAGGTTCAAGATGTCTATGCAAAGGAGAAAACAAATAGTAAAGAAAGAACACTTCAATGACTGTTACTTCTGCTGTGTAGATTTGCCTGGTTGATGTTAAAAAAGGATTTATCCAGACTTAGTTGGCTAGTATACCTTTATCACATTCAGAGGAAGTACCTGTTCCAACATTTTGTTCTACCTGTGAACCATCACATGAAGAAACCTATAGTAAAATGTCTAGCGATAGTGATGTCGAAGAAATAGAGTCTATAGAGCCAACACATTTAACTTTGCTAAATCACTGACTTTGACTGACTGACTGACTGACTTTAACGTTTTAAATTTTAGTTGTTTGAATTGAATTTTCCGTGTTGTGTAGTTTAATTGAGATTGACTTTTGTTTTCTTTACGTAATTTTTAAATGTCATGTCATATTTAGTGTTTGCACGCCTAGAGGTGGAACGTGGCCAATCATCATATTGTAATACCTCATTGTATTCCACATTCACAAAAAAAAATTGATTGATTGATTTTTTGTTTTATATTACATTTTTCATTTCTTTCATTTATAGTTTTTTTTTTTTCATTTCGTGTGACTATTGAACGATTAAAATTTTATTTCTACTTTCTTTACATCAGCTCATAACATTTGGTTTTCATAAATGCTACCCAGTGTTACTCTCACAATAAAGACGAATTTACAACAATTCAAATGCTAAAATCCGTCAAAATGTAACGCTACAAGTTATTAGCGTGCGAAAGAAATATAAATATATATTTATATATAATGTAGTATTGTAGATATTGCAGAAAAACTAATGAAAAAGGTCTTTATTAAACTAATAAAAGTCAAAACAGTAGTTAATTATTCTTCTGTGTTCGTGGCCATGAATCTCAGAATTGGCTTAACCGATTTGGATGCTGTATTCTCTTATTGGTTGTAAAACTTCACTTAACACTTAGACTTTGATTTGAGGTTGATAGTAGTTTTTTTTACACGTTAATTTTCAGACCCACTTTGAAACTATTTGCTTGACGCCTCGATCATAATTTCAAGGTTGTTTTGGATTTACCTCAAGTAGAACTATATCTCTGCAAATCTTTTGGTGCCGTACTTTTATGGAATATTAGTCTCTCGAGGAAGTTATAAAATCCAGAGAATTTAGTAGGTAACTCAATAAAATAGGAGTATGACAAGAGGTGTATACTACCTTGCATAACGTATGGATGTAAAAGCAAGACCATTCATACAACGGTAGAGAAATGCAATATTGCCAAAGATCCATGGAACGAAGTATGACAGATATATATGCTTGGGACAGAATTAAAAACGACCAAATAAAATGAGTGACACATATTCATACTAGATTTGAGTGGAGGTGGACTAGCCACATGATGAGAGAAAAACAGGCAAAGTGGACTAAAATAATAAGCGTTATGTATCCCGGAAATTCCAAGCGGAGTAGAGGCAAACGATAATGAAAATTCCTGTGGAGGCTCTCACACACACACACACACACACACATAGGTGCACACTGTACTAAGAGAAATGAAATGAAATCATTTTTTCAACAATTAATTCACATGAACAGTTTTGAAAGTTAAAGTTGTTATTGAGCAGATGAGTTCGGCTATTCCTAACAAGACTAGCCCTGAGAAGAATTGTCAAAATAAACTCAGCCATAACGAAACTAAGCTGTAACGAAATAATTATAATAGTAGTATTTTACTAATTGGAAAGTTTTAAAGCTTGTCAAGAAAGGCATAAAACTGTTTTTCATTTCCGATGTCATTGATTTTTAACCGACATCAAAAAACCCATTTCATGAAGTTTTTTTGTTGTTATTTGTGATTATTATTTTGCTATAATATATTTTCTTTATTATTTATAAATTATTTTGATTCTTATTTTAATATTTTTTTCATAAGTTTTTAAAGAAACTTTTCATAATTCATTAGCAAATAGTTTTCATAAAAAGAAGAGAGAGTAGAGGAGAAGAGAAAAGGAAAAGTCTGTTTAATAATAATAATATTTCGAACATCGGTTATACAACATCCGTCGATAAAGATTGCCAATTGTTACTTTTATAACTTAGTATAGGTACAATATCTTTATTGTTACAAGTAAAGTAAGTAAGTAAATGTCATCTAGACCCAAACTATGCAAAGCTAGTACCACAGAGGAAGGATTAATACAGAGGTTCGACTTAACTGTCTAGACAGAGCAATCGTGCGGATAGTGCGGGGCGAGATCGTGTCCCCTGTTAGCCGCAGTCAGAGAGGACTTACCGTGAAGGGTTGTCACGTTACGCATAGAGGAAGCTGTCGCGTTTAATAGTGTTATAAAATTAAATATGGCACACACAACTTGTGCCATTGGCAATAGTAGTAGATCAAAAATAGATAAAGAGCTGAGATATCATAAGTTTCCACACGATGAAGAAAGGTATGTTTTTACTTTCGTATTTTAATGGTTAATATTTTTAACTTATGTAGCATGAAGCGATGAAGCGATAACATAATTTTTTTCTTTTGCGGTTTCAAGTATTTGAGATTTATATTTGTATTTGTGATTTTATATTTGTATTTGTGATTTCATATTTGTATTTGAGATTTCATATTTGAGTTTGTGATTTTATATTTGTATTTGTGATTTTATATTTGTATTGTTCAGTGACTGACATTTTATATAATGATACTGACAAACTAATGTAAATAAATAAAATAATAACGAAAATATTGTTTCTTTGGGATAACCCTAGCTTATATACACCTTTTCGCCGGTGTCTAGACGTCGGCGTTTGTTGCAAGGAAGTACCTACCTACTGTAAAGTACCTACTAATAAACCTAATAGTAAACCTACTGTAGTTTGTCCTTATACAGTTAGTACTATGTGTACTAGAAAACTGATATAAATATATCGTGAGCAGCTATATCGTTTAGTATTAAGTTGCTCAATTGTTTACCATTGTACTATCGTCACTTAACGTCACTTGTCATTATAATGGCAGCACGTGAATAGAGTCGTATTGGAGAGTGGGGGATCGAAACTGCACATTATCATTTCGAACGCCGACCCGGTCACTGGTCCAAATCGAAACTTGGTTTACGTTGCTTACTTTAAAAATCGTGTATACAGAGAATAAAGTGAGATTATACAAAGTGTACATTATTATTCTTCGCCGCTTAAACATGGACCCTGTATCACTTACTCAGGACAACGAAAATACTATCACTCAGCCATCGGTCGCACCTTAAAATATACATATATTTTTTTATACTTTTAATTTTTTTTTGTCACTTTGTTTTTAAATAGTTTCTATTGTTTTATATTTCCATGGATTATATTATTACGGCTCATATTTAGCCTTTAGCTGGTTTCACACAGCATCTATCTACATATTAAGAAAAATAAAGGTTAAGATGTGGTCATGGCATGAAGTTCCATTATTAGAACCCTTTTGTGCTATTTAATTTGGTACTAACTATCTATATTAATATTAAAAGGCTGAAGTATGTTTGTTTGGTTGAATGGATCTCAGGAACTACTGGTGGACCAGTACTGCCTGAATATGACAAATTCTTTTAGTGTTTGATAACCCTTGGCTCAGCAAGTGTTTGATATTTGAAACTTATAATTAGTTATATTTTTTAATTATTTTTCATTTCTAAGACAACTCACGTATTAGGAACCTGGTCATCACATGGCACTTTACAAAAAGTTAATAAATTTTTCACAAAAAACACCCAATGCAGAACAACAAGTTGTTTATCACACAAGGATCATTGGCGGAGGAGGCCTCTGTTCAGCTTTTGTTCAGTGGACGGATATAGGCTAATGAATAGCACCCACAATATTCAACTCAATAGAAAACAGTGTGACAATCATTGCAACAACAACATACTTGTCCAAAACTCTACATCGGTATCACAAATATTGACTATTTCAAAAAATTTTAATTTCAAACTATCATTGCTACATATTCGGTTCACAATACTTTGTAATTCAGACTGACCCAGGTCAACGTAAAACAAATCTGTTGACAAACCTTCTCTCAATAACTTCCCATAATCTAATAAAGTTTCAACAGTTAATTTATAAATATCATAATTCTTAATACACATTTCTAGGAAATATTTATCATCAACCTTGAATAGTAACCTCCAAAAGTTGCGGTAAACACAATCCCTACTTCGAATTATGTTTAGAAAGGCCTCTTTAATAAGGTTTACTGCTTGAATATACTTCACATCACTATTCAATAAACAAAAAACTAATATTTCAACTGTTTTTTCATTTAAACTACTCAATATATCAAATATGTTCGAATAACATGTTTTTAATTCAGATAACATTACTTCACTTTTAAAAATTAAAATTATGTCTCTATCTAATTCTTTGTTTAAATTACTTAATAAAGCCTCTTTAGATGCCGCTTCCTGCACTATAGTGGTTAAACATGCCTCTAATCTGTCTGCAGAAAATAGTTCTAAATATAATTTAAAACAAACATCTATTTGGTACACATTAATATTTGAGTTTATAACTTTTTTTAATATATATTTTGGGGGATCTGTTAAACAAGTTTTAACAGCGTCATTTGAGGTATCCCGATGACTATTTAAAGCTAAAAGAAACTCATCAACAATATTCTTCGTCTGCAATTTATCTAGACATGTTTCAACATGCTGAGACAGTAGAAATGCAAACCTCACTTCTTGTTCACTCGTGTTATTATCAGGCCAATTCTCTAGCAGACACAAATCTAAATATTCTTGGAAAGAATTGAGGAACTGTTGCACTACGGCTGTGTCCATTTTTAAACTGAGTAACTTCAACGTAGCAGCTTGAGACCTTCAGCATCTGTTGAAATTAACACACTGCATTGAGACTATCAATGTATTACGAAATATCGCATGCATACTAATTTAAAGTTCTAAACTTTCTACGTTGAAGTTACTAGGTTCATAGAATATGTATAACTTACACTTTAAACGGCAGTTTCGGATCAGAAGTCAGTGTGATCTTGAAAGTTACTTTCGACCTGCGGTAATGAGAAAATATAGAATTAAATAAATAGTGGTATTTACAACAAAGTAAATGTTAGAATATATTAATTACACTTACATATTTTGGAATTAGTTATATTACGTTTAATAACCGCGATATACTACACAATACGCCGTTTTATATTTCTGCAAACTACACAAATCGTAACTGTAGATGAGAAAGAAAAAATGTATTGTATCCTCCACTTGACGTTTGCACAACACTACACATTTTTATAAAGTGTTACAGCATTGAAAAAGACGTTTTTGTTCAGAGAGGGTAACTTTAACATATAAATTTATAGTTTTGACTATTATTTCGTTGACCCTTTGAGGATTGAGGTCTTTTTATTTGTCTTCATACACTTTTTGGATTCTAAGAAACATTGCATAACAACTAAACTGAAGAGACACTTTACGAATATGTTGTGTCATCAGTCACCACTGTCCCACTGGTATCCCCAAAACTGTACAAAGTTTTTAATGTATCATCACCATCATCTTCCAAACCTTTATTATTCGCAAGATTATACTGACCCCAAGTCAGCTACCAGTTCAACCGTTTTTATCTGAACATCAGTTTGTCCACGGAGCGACTGGCATTGGACCTCCGCAACCCTGAGGGTGAACTATAGATGTTCATGACAACCGGAACCGTCAGTATTAGGTGCTCTCCGAGGCACGGGTGGGAAAATCCCGCCATCTTCCATACTCTGGGCTCTTTTTTTCTTATAAGGAAAACCCAACAGCAGTCGAACCCGAGAATCGAACCCGAGTCTTCTTGATCGACAGTTGCTTACGCTAACCATTAGACCAACGAGGCAGTTTTAAAAAAAATTCAAATCAGTAATTCAAGTTTTATTGCAATTGGCTGGTCATTTAACAATATGCCTCAAAAAAGGGAATATAATGGCTCCACAAACATTTAACTAACATAACTTCTTGTAATATTAATGCATTTTGAATTCCCCTTCTATAGTAATCGACCACGTCTCTGTACCATCATCATCACTGGTGAGTCTGACGAAATATACTGCTCAGAAACTTTTGTTCTTAGATTTTGGCACGAGAGGCATGGTTTAGCGCAAAAAGCGCAATTGTAGCGTTTCAAAGTTGTAGGTTCAACTTACCATAACAACCTAGCTGGATATGATACGTAGTAGACGATTACATGTACCTTGGACATATAATAAATAAAATAAAATAAATAAATATTTCGGACATCTAACACACAACGCCATCTAGTCTCAAGCTAAGCAGAGCTTGTGTTTTTTTTTTGTAAATACATACATATTATACATAGGAAACACCCAAACTCCGAAACAAATATTTGTAGATTATACAGACATTTTGGTCCGACCCAGGATTTAAACCCGAGACCTCAAGCACAGCAGTCGCATTCACTACCACTGCGCCACCGAGGCAGTTTAATGTAAACGTCAATAGCTTAGACTGCTTAGAGCATCCAATTTTCAATGGAGTGGGTGCGACATAAGGGTATAATGTCATAATTTTTAAATATCAACATAATTTTCATCTTATTCATGTTCATTTTAAAAACCATAGGTCTTTGAAGACTTTTGAGGCCATCGAGCATTGTGCTAAGGTCTGCCAGTTTTGGTAAGTAGTTTCGTAGATATTACGTCTTTCCGCCTCCTTGCTTCTTGCACGTAGTGTAGGTTATATTCTTCGGATTTCCGTTTATCTGAGAACAGAGCCTATTCGGAAATCAGCTTGTTCGGGAGGCTGACAATCGTCAAATCTGAGTTCCAGATGTGGCGACCTCCACATACAGCGCCATCTACCGAAGATACACTGAACTACGAAGTAACGCACTGTACCTACAAACTACACTACACGGAGTAACTACCAATCCTGAATCGCGCAAATAAAGTTCCCGCGCCGATTATCATATATACAACATCCCAACATCAACTGTTGGGCAGTAGCCCGCCAGGCATGATCACCTCGCCTGGTCGGAGGATCCTCCCTTTGTGTTGGGTGGAACATGATACCCGTTCCCCCACAGTGGTGACCCCGACGTGATTGGAAGCAGCCTTCAAGCCGCGCCACCATCATGTTCACTCCCACAGCAAGTCTCAAGCCAGCCAGCAACTTCGGCCTCAACTCGGATATACCACACGCAGGACGCGACCGCTCCAGCCTGGTAACCCCTACGGCCTCTACAGCGTCTAGGCACAGCACACTGCACCTACGGTCCATGTAAGCAGAGCACATCTCTCCCGTCTACGCAGCAGCCAGCCACTACGCAGCAATCGCCCCGACTCACTTGGGACCTCACCGCAGCACCGCGCACCGCATGCGATCCCGACTCACAGCTGACTCAACATATATCGACCTCCAGTCTTGGAGGGGAGTGATGTGGCGACCTCCACATACAGCGCCATCTACCGAAGATACACTGAACTACGAAGTAACGCACTGTACCTACAAACTACACTACACGGAGTAACTACCAATCCTGAATCGCGCAAATAAAGTTCCCGCGCCGATTATCATATATACAACATCCCAACATCAACTGTTGGGCAGTAGCCCGCCAGGCATGATCACCTCGCCTGGTCGGAGGATCCTCCCTTTGTGTTGGGTGGAACATGATACCCGTTCCCCCACACAGATAAATCACAATGACTCTCAAGAATAGCTTTTCGAGACAGCTGTGAGGCTTGCTGACCCGTGGGGTTGTGTACTGACCCGGCCCTCACTATGCCAGCTGGCTGAATACAGCAGATACTGGAATAGATATATAGGCCGGCCCAGCTGATTAGCCTTCGATCCGTAGCCTTAATACCAGGGAAAGGTGGTGGTTACTATTCTAACCGGCCCAGCTGTTAGCCTTCGTACCGTAGTTACAATAGTAGTGAAACTCGGAGGAGGTTACGACTTATCTAATTTATTTACAAAAATGCATTTCCTTACAATTATATTTCGGCCGACAACATAGGGCAGTCCAAGCGAGCTTACTAGACGGCACAAAAACCTCGACCAAGCAGTACGAATGACGCTTACGTAAATATGTGCGCACGCTGAGAATCCGTTCATAATTTCTTAGCTCTCGCGACGAGCGGTACGGCGCATGCTTTTTGACTGGCGGGGCGGCTGGCACGACGTGACGGCGCGGGGGCGCTGTCGCCACAAGCTTATAGACGTGACTCAAAAGAGATGAGTCTATAATTGTTTAGCATATTTTTGATCTACTTGATAAAAGTTCCACCATATTTCTAAATCAAGGCGTCTTCCTACCCAGTGTAATGAAATGAAATAACTTTTGAAGGACTGTAACACCGGCTGGTAGCTATGTCGAACTCTAATCAACTAAAAACCACAAGCCGTCTTGGGTACTAGAAGCCGGGCAACCACGTGCACCCTCGAAAGATAATCTAGGGTCACCTACTATTTGTACATGTGTAGGAACCCCGATGGTCTTTTTCTATTCAGAAAGATTCGGGATCCATATAATACTATTTTAAAATAGAAATCAAAGAATAATTCGTTTTTAATTCTCTCTTTATTACACTTAATTAAATTAGTACTACATATTTTTTCTTTGTTTTTAAACTGTTTCGATAACAACTCATCTTATGTCATAACTCAAATTACTTTGACATTTACCGTAATCGTTAAGTGTAGTACATCTCTAACTATAACTACTATTTACTAAACCAAATCTTCTTGAACTGTTTTCAAAACACGAATTCGATGAATTTATAAATTTATGTTGCGTAGAGTATTAACAAGAATAGGGTATTCAATATATGAATTACTATTATAAGAATGTTACTCAAACGAAATTTACTGGAGTATACAACAATTGTATCATGCACCGGTACATTAATATGCGTTCTACTGAACTACATAACAAATATTTCGCCAATAACCGGAATATGGTTTCCTTTATACCTTTTAGTTGTATTTATTTTATCCCTGTGCGTTAGTTTTAAGTTTATTCAATGGTTGTTAAAGTTAAACAAACCTATAAAGTATGATGTTGAAGGTATTATACGAGATTATCCTTATTTGGCGTCTTTATCAACGATTTTACCTCGCATACGGCAAACGAAATCCTCGGAATGTCGAGAATATGATACGAATGAATTGAGCGTTATATCGACGGTTCTCGAGAGGAAGCTAGTGTCGTCGTGGTACATACCCTACATATCGCAGGAGATTGGTTTTCCATTTGCTTGTAAACAAATGCTAGACCAGATCATTGGCAAAATTTTTCAGGTAAGTTTTTGATTGGATTTTATAGTGGTTTCAAGTGTCACTAGCACTTTCTCAATCCTATTTTTTTAAGGTTCAGAATTGTATTTATTATGTGTGGTGATGGATGAATTAGAATTATATGAATTTAGTGTCACTATACCTATTCATCTCATAGGTAGCGTATGAGAGCAAATTGTGCAGAACATCAATGCAAAGAGAAGGAAAACTTGAAACAAGCAACGAACCAACCTGTCTGACCAGATTCTAGAGGTTGTTGATGTGTGATGTGATAATGGGGTAGTTGACTGTATTGTAAATAAAAACCGATGTCTCCTTCATTAAAACAAATATCACAAAACATCTTGGGAAATATAATTATTACAAATTTTCATTTCTATTAGAAATTTTAATCAAATAAACATTCAATTGAGTAGTCTAAAACAGTGAATTTTTCATACAAATATATCGTTTTGACAGAGGAGAGTCACTTTGGCAGCTAAGACTTACAAAAAAAATATGATAAAAAGTTAGTAATTTGACTAAGGTGTTATCTATTATTGTTTGTAATTTATATGAAATGTTGTGTTTGTAGCTAAGGCTATCTTCTTAATTATTAAATTAAATAATAAAATGTGTTTACACCAGCTTAATAGGTTTTAATAATAGGTACTAACAGGCAATCAATTATTAACCGGCTTAAAAAAAGGAGGGGGTTTTCAATTACATTTAATTTTTTGTTAAGTTTGTTACATCAGAACAGTGTTGGGTAAATTTTAATTGTTGTTGTTAATTGTGGAACAATTAATGATTAACAATTCATTATTTGTTCCATCATCGATATCCGGAATCCATTTTGAGTTTAGTCTTCTGTTTTTCTTGTGTTTCCGGTCAATCGAGTCCCTCTCTCTAAGACTATTGGCACTTCCCTACACGTTTCGTGTGAGACAACTTCGAGACTGTTTGTCACCTCGTGGATTGCGCCATATTGTTTATCATTATAGCATCGGTTTTCATAGTGTTCAGGTCAAGAAGCGTTTCAGTATCCTAATTTTTAATAAAAGTTTTAATAATTTTATACAATTCGTTATCAGTTATAATTAAAAATAGTCCCTTTCTTCTGCAGTGGAAATAACAACGACGAAGGAATAAAAGACGCAAAGCTTCATATCAGTTGTCTACCCATAACACAAGCTCTGCTTAGTTTGGGACTAGATGGCGTTGTGTGTTAGATGTCCGAAATATTATTATTTTAAATTATAATATTATTATCTCTTTTTAATTATACTCGGTTCCTAGTAGTCCAAGCATTATGTGAACTATCTTATCTTAGGCAAGCCAGTAAAACACACATTAAAAAAACATAAAAATATTTTAGATAGTTTTGGTATTCATCGTAAGCAATTGCAAGACAGAAGAATTATATATAATAGATAATAATTTTCTCTTTTACAGATTACCAACAAAATCGAATCAAAAGATGTATTTGTGGGCATAAGTACGATTCTGGTGTCTCATTTGAAAGAGTATCAGAAAGCTGTGAAAAAACATGAGAAGACACCGTTAAATCCAGTTGAATCTTTGTATAAGAAGTCACATCCCATATATGATGTTGCAGTCAACAAAACAATACATTCCGCAGATCATTGTACCAGTATTTTAAGAATAGTATTCAAGGAACTTGTACCGTGGGAGCTTTGGGACACTCCGCATTCAGAACTGCTGGTCCGAATTCTTTCAAAAAAGTTAGATAACTTTATTGACAACACTCTTGCTGAACCTACGTGGGTAAATGATAAATTACTTACAATATTAAAAGGTAAATGTGAGCCAACAATTACAGAAGAAAAAGTTAAAACTACTCCTAGTTGTGAAGAAACGAAAACGCAAGTCAAACAAACACCAACTTCTGTAGAGTCAGCATTGCCTTCAACTGTGAAAGAAACATCTCCTATCTCACGAAAAGGGGTGGAGGGAGATTTACGTGAACAGCCAGTTAACACAATACAAAATTTAGTTGAAGAAGTACCTGTTATGAGCACTGAGTCACTGGACATCAAGAGTTCACCAGTCCTGAGACAAAGGAGAGGCAGACAGGGCCGGAACGAGGTCAAGATTTATGACAGGATTATTGAAGGTATGTACAAACACTTAACTGCCTTAATATAGTGTTTCTAACATTTTTTATGTAGCGTCACCATTACGGTACAGCTCTTATTGCGACCCCTAACCCAACAGTTATAAGTGAATTGCCATATTTCGAACACAGCATCCTCCTTCCTCCCGAATAAGGGAAGGTTTGGGATTACTATAGAACTCTGTATGTTCAAAGTAGGGTTGTAACAGAGGCCTTCTTAACGGAGGCGGAGGCGAATGCGAAGGCGATGAGTTTCACTTCCGCGGATGCGGAGGTTAACGGAGGCGGAGGCGAAGGTGAAAATGGATTTAAATAAAATAGTAATTTAAGGTTCAAAAGTTATTATTTCAAATACTTAACACTTAAGTAAACATTTAAAACATAAAGTAAAAATTTTAAGTTAACTTTTAGTAATCAAAATTAAGGAGAGGTAAATTAAATTTGACAAACAATAATTTTGCGGCTTTATCACCTTCCAAACGATTTCTAAGGGGTTCATAAATTAATCCAGCTGAACTAAATAATTGTTCACTTGGCACTGAACTTGGCGGCGCCGATAAGTACGTGCGAACGATGGGAGAAAAAGCTTTATATTTATTGTTATTTCTCCACCACAATAATGGATCTTCCTCTAATTTGAGTCCGTTTTCTCTATTATATTCATTAATTAAAATTTTTCATATCATGAGGTTACTATTGCTGTCGTCATTTACAGTTTCCTATTCACTGTCACTGCGATTTGTCAACATGTCAGCCAGATTCGAATGCACGCTTTGTGTTGGTGAAAATATCTGGAAACTTGTAATAGGTTCATCATGCATTGGGTTTGATTCTACTCTAGCTTTTTTGGCAGCAGAAGCACCTAAAGCCTTGTCATCAGCAACTCCACTTACCACGTTTAAGTCATGTATAGTAAGCAAGCGTATTAGTTCGGACTGAACTTGTTCCTTAGTTATTTCATCAAAAAACTTTAATTTGTACCTTGGATCCAAATAAGTAGCAAGCGAAAATAGTGTCTTGCTTGGGAGGTCACAAAACCTGGCATTGATGGCATGACGCGAGGACGCGAGCGCACGTTTGTTGGAGGCGAACGTCGCTTGCTCTATGATAACGTAAATAAAGCTCCGTTACAACTCCGCGAAAATTGTGCGGAGGCGGAAGCGGAAGCGAAGGTACGATTTCTTGCGGAACTTCCGCAGTAACGGAGGCGGAGGCGAAGTTCCGTTACAACCCTAGTTCAAAGGTAGATGCCACCAGGCCGGCGATATTCGTCATCAGTACTGGGCCTGATTTATCCTCGGTTGTGTCAGAATACTGTCCCATCAGGTTATGACAGTGGAGGAACAGAGAGTGTACTTGTATTTGCGCATACACTTCCGTACTATAATATATCCTCGTAGGCTGGTCTCCGTTGAGACTGGCAATTGTGTATTATAGGTTCATACCTCAAATGGTACAATGATATTGTTGTTTTGAGTCTGGGTGTTCTTTGTGTCAGTTCTATGTATTACATTGTAGGATTGTAAAGTGGGGGACGTAGTAATATTCCCAGTGCGGGAGATGTCTTTCGTCACCACATATATAATCCATATTTACTGGTATATTGCGAAAGTAACTCGGTCTGTATGTCGTGCTTTCACGGCCAAACCGCTGCACCGATTTTACGAAAACTTGCCATGGCGATAATCGACAAACACGCGGGCAGAGCAGCGCGCAAAAATTAGTGTATAATACAAATTGCTATGTTAATATTTCAGGTAGTGTGAAGACATGGGAGACGGATATAGACTTGCAGTGCATCAGCATGGGTCAAGATCTACTGGCCAGCCTGGACGGCGAGATCACACTCAGTAGGCTGTGGGGACAAGATGCTGAGCCTGACGGGAGCCCCAATCCGCCTCGCAATAAATCACCACAACCACTGTGGTTTGGTTAGTGACTGTAGAAATTATACCAGAATAGAATTAGTTAAACTGTTTTATTACTAGATTAATAATAATAATCGTTACGTCAAAAAATATTCCATACACATATACAATAAATAAGTGGCGCCTCCAATGGCAGACATGAGAACCATTCTCGATGCGTTTAGAAACCGATAATCAATGGGAAATTATGTTTATGATATTCCAACAGTGACGATTTCTTTGTAGAACTGTCGAAGTCCCTCGGTGTTACCCGCGGTATATCATCAATCGCAGGTAACGCTGCGGGTCGTAGCTAGTCTAAAAAGTAGTCTAAGTTACTCTTTATATCATCAGCTATCAGCCGGTGTAAGTCCCGTCAAAATGGGTCCAGCTGTTCCAGACATTAGCCGGAACAAACAGACAGACAATAAAAAATTTAAAAAATGATATTTTGGTATATGTACAGTATGTGGTGCTGCTGGTGCTTTCCATCAGGCAGGGCAGAGTCATTTTGGTAGCTCTTATATAAAAAAAAAAAAAAAATGTATATATGTGTGTGTACATATGATTTTAGTAAAAAGTGGTTACTTTAATATTACAAACAGACACTTCAATTTAATTTTTGAACTGTATAGCTAAACCAACAGTCTGATTATCACGGTGGAGCAGAGTATGTAACTATACTGAGGCCTCGGGTTCGGTTTCTCGGAACAAATCGAAGTGAAAACTTCTTTAGCCGCCTTCATTTAATTTCAACCTAAGCAGAACCGTATCAGATATCCGAAAAATTTTTTCCCCACTACTTACAGGAGAAGAAGAAACTATAGAAGTGGACCCTATCGACGCGAGTCCTCTCAAGGAGTCCAAAAAAGAACACAGCCCTAAGCCGACGGAGTTGCTGAAGGATCTACAAAGCACCGTGAGCCAGGCCAAAACGAAGATTGGTGACCTACAGGTGGAGGCCAAAGTATTAGATGTGCCCCGCAAGCAAATCTCCAGTGTATGTTGTTTGCACGATACTATCTGCTTCTGCTTTATCTATGTAGATGATGTGCATGCGCATAGATTTATCTTCTAAACTGTCAAGGTCACACACAGGTCGGTGATTTACCTTCAAACCTTCAAGAAAAAAGCGTACTCCTTCTTAAAAGGCCGGCAACGCACTTGTGACACCTCTGGTGTTGCAGGTCTCCTTGGGAGGCGGTAATCACTTACCATCAGGCGATACGCTTGCTCGTTTCCCCCTATTCCGTAGAAAAAAAGTCAAATTAGTCTCTGGTTTATTAAACGTCAACAGGTTATTTGTGACGTCACATGTCGGTATTGTCAAATTTGGTTTTGACTGTTGGATCCAAAACTAGTTTTAAATATATGTCTTTATGGCTCACCCGTTACTACAGTCCTTAAAATATAGCTTGTTCTTTGTGCTAGATGGCCACGAAACCGACAAAGTAACTACTAACAAGCGATTTTATTTTGGTATCACCTCTATTTTTATTCTTTACGTCCCAGTGTTATCACAAATTAAGTGCAACTCATACTAGGCCTACTACTGGGCAACCTATTTCGTGTAAACTGCTAAATCAATTTAGACGATTTTCAGAATAGAGATAGATTGGAAATTTGAGAACATATGCTATTTTTTGTCGCGATATCCCTTAAGTTAGGAGTAGAAAAATCTCAAAAGTGTCTCAAAAAATAAATAAAACAAACGGGGTGAGCTAAATAAAACCGTTTAAAAACAGACACACTGCACATACCTACACACACAGATGCACGCACACACATATATATATATACACGGGCCAGGTTCATTCTCCTTTCCTTGTTTATGGTTTTTGTAATTGACATACTCGTACAAGAACCTATGAAGTGTAGAGCGAAGACACTCGTCCCTGAGATACAGTTTTCAATAGTTCAGGGGGCAGAGAATTCACATTTTGATGAATGAGGTGTCAATAGGTTCATAAGAATGACCTGCTTAACGCTTATAAATTTGTTGTTGTTCCAATAGTGAGTGACTACCGATTCGTCTTCTATGATACGTGATGGTAAGTGCCAACCTTCGTCTATGGACAAACAAAAACTGTAGACACGTTACATTTTGTATGTGACAAACACTTATGATTTAATTTTAAATGACCAGCATTAACCTGCGGATCTGCCCACGTGTATGTTGGTTATCGCGACAATAGCCTAGATCCTTCTACAAGGTCCAATCTATCTCTATACTGAAATTTATCCAAAACGGTTTTGCGGTTTAGCTATGAAAGCGTAACAGGTAGTGGTATTTTCGAATTTATAATATTAGTATGTATTTAGAAGAAATTACTTAATTAAATCCTTGAAATTTACCTTATTGATGAAAGGCTATTTAAATATGAAAGAGTAGTTGATGTAGAAATGCATGGAACGCAGCATGATAGATATATCCTTATTCTTATAAGGTAAGTTGTTTAAGTAAAATCTTGTTCAGGGGTTATTCAGGGGTCGTAGCGTGCGAGTCCCTGTGGACAGTAACAGGGGGCCATCTACATACCGTAGGTTGCCCGAGGTACGTCGGGTCCAGGGCTTTCCTATCTAGGGTGCACCTGGTTCCCCGGCTTCTAGTACCCGACACGGTGTCCGGTTTTAGTCGGTTCGAGTCTGACATGCCACTAGGAGGTGGTATCCGAAAGGGATTTCCACACGAGAAATCAATGAAAAAAAAGAGTTATTCAGAGGTCAGATTATTTGTGATGACTTCAGTGTGGAACCATTGGAATACGATCGCTGTTGATACAGTTGATGGAAAAGAAACTCTCAGTAGATCCCCAGGTTAATTCATATCCAGGGCTTGGTGGCCTCTGCAGTCACCCAGCGAATAGAAGTTTTCTTAAAGGCTAATTCTCGTAACAGAAGTTTTGCTCAGAACTCTCAACTGTCATGAAAGGTCTACCTTGCCTTCCTGTTATTTCCATTTACATTCTAGATTTCCATGACCTTTCTACAGCCAATAATTAGACAGCGTCTAATGTGTGCCAAATGCCTTATATTCATACCACCATGAGATAGAATAAGTGGCGCGTATTTTTTATGGTATACTCAGCAGGCCTAACCCACTTGTGATGCACCACCAAATGACAGTACTATATGTCACATTACTTGTTTAAAAAGTATTTGATGGGTGTAGGACGAAGCGGCTGGTATGATGGAGGGTCTACTGGACTTCGGCATAGCTGGATTGAAGAAGGGTCTTCGGTTTACTGGACTCAGCGATGATTCGCAGGTTAGTTCGGTTTTATATATATATGTATTAGTTTTTACGATTATATTGGATGAAACTTATCTGTTTCTTTTAGGTGTTTAACTACAATGAGTGTTGTGGATTCAATCCCATATGATATAACACTTTGTATTATCTACAAGTCATTGTTCTGAACCTGAATATGTTTTTATACCCCCTCGCGACACAGAATAATTATTTTACTAGTCCGGGAGTAGGCACTTTCTGAAATATATTAATATACTCGTAGTTTACAAACAAACACAGGTGAAGTTAATTAAAGCGTGTTAAAATAGGCTTTCGTCTTTCGGCTGATGACCGATCTGATGGAAAGAAACGAAGACGGAATTACCATCCTCCTATTAATGAGCACCCAGTCCACTTTGCTTGCGTGAAGTTTGCAGCATAGTGTCCATACCATTATAATTCTAGAAACTAGAAATTGAGAAATGTATCTTAGTACACAGCATTGTAGGTCGTGAAGTTTGCAGCATAGTGTCCAGACCATTATAATTCTAGAAACTAGAAATTGAGAAATGTATCTTAGTAGGTCCTCTACAAGGTGGTCCGACGGATATGTTTGTCTTATTTTTTTTGTGTATGGACCTGCTAAAGTGACTCTACTCAGCCTGAAGGAAAGCATTAGCAAAATCCAAGAGTTGTGATCATCACACTCATTGCTTAAGCAGACAATGCAACATGGTGACCCACACCATGGGGCCTAGTGGTGCATCTGCATCATTGGGCCTCCGGTCTTGCACTCACCAACGAAACACGACAGCACGAATGCTGTTATTTTATGGTGATCTTCTGTGCGTTGGTCCGTCGGCCGTTAGATGCGGTCATAAGACTAGCTGTTATGGAGAACCTTGGTATGTGTCTTTTGAATAAGATGCTGATGAAAATGACAAATCTTAACAAGCGACTTGAAATATAAACAATGTGTCTCAATTTGGTCCATATTTTGTACTCCGAAATGTTTTTACATGGAAACTTCAAGGTTTTGCTCTTTCGGTGTGTGGTAGTATTGTGAAGAAATAGTGATGGTTGTGGTGGCATGTTACAGGAAAAGTCACCATCCCATCACAGGTCTGACAAGACTCCGCCACCAGACACCTTCCGAGGGAAACCCATACCGGAGTATAAGGATGTTCACGCTACTAATGTCGCAAGGGGTAAGAAATTTAGCTGGATTTTATATTTCTGTTAATACGCCTTACCTTCTTAGTAAATAACACAAATATCTTCTGCCTAGCTTTTATTATTCCGTATATTAATTAGGGTTGGCTACTAGTTCAACTCGTTTATTCGTTTAACATGAATTTAAGTATATTTAAGCACTAGCTTTTTATTATTATTTAGGTATAGTTTGTGCGGCTTTACTTTTAGTTTAGCGTGTGTATAAAATTAGGGCCTACAAAACTTCTTTGTACACAATATTCTTAACTAATCTGTCTTTAGGCGCTAAAACTATCAAGCTATTGGGTGAACTTACTCGTGAGCAAGCAACATAAAACTGTCCTTGAGAGAAGCAATGGTCTCTCAAGTCAATATCCGCAAACTTGAGAGTTTGCATCTTTGTTTTTATTTTTTTTATTGTGCGGAAAGCCCCTCGGATACCACCTACTGGTGGCATGTCGGACTCGAACCGACCAAAACCGCACGCCATCTCGGGTAATACTCGTAGATGCCGGGGAACCAGGTGCACCATAGAAAGGAAAACCCTGGAACCCCGACGTACCTCGGGCCACCTACGCTTTGTAGATGCCCCCCTACTGTGTGAAAACCCCAATGTTCCCTCTAAAGTCCCCCAGGGCGCGCACGCTCCGATATATAGTGCAGCAGATTGCCTGTTTTCAGGGTTTGCAGCCTGGTAGGTGGCTACAGATTGCCTATGTTTTTCTGGGTGTGCAGCCTGGTAGGTGGCGACAGCTTGCCTCTGTACATAGATATACGAGTATTATCTATGCACTATGCACAAAAATGGTTATTTCAAAGTTCTCTCCAAAATAACTCAATTTAGATGACGTTAGCATACAGAAATTTATATCTTTTAAACTGAAAAGTTACTAATCTTATATAGCCTGCATCACAAAATGCTTTCTTAGGGGATGCCTACGTCATAGTAGCTTTATACATGCAAAATCTCAGCCCGATCGGTTTAAAATTGACAAAGTTTCATACAAACTTTCATCCCCTATTTTATCCCCTTGGGGGTAGAATTATTCAAAATCCTTTCTTAGCGGATGCCTACGTCATAACATCTACCTGCATGCCAAATTTCAGCCCGATCCGTTAAGTGGTTTGGGCTGTGCGTTGATAGATCACTATGTCAGTCAGTCACCTATGAGTTATATATATATAGATTATTTAGTAAATACATTTGTTAAATATCATTAACAATTGCCGTGCATCTACCATATTTAGCACTGCATCGCCCTAAGGTTGACTGGCAGAAAATGCCTACGGCATTAAGTCCGCCTTTGCAACATCTGTGCATAAAGTTTAAATAAATATCAGTTTTTCTACTTGGTGACTGGCATTGGACCTCCGGCACCTTGAAGGTGAACTGACTTCGAAGGTTGAACTAGTTGTCAGTATATTTAAGAGCACTGACTTCCCAATAAGATTGCCATTGTGCCATGTCCATGACAACCAGGACCGATAGCTTAACGTGCTCTCAGAGGTATGGGCGGGAAACACCGCCTATCTTCCATACTCCGGGTTGCTTTTGATTAAGAATTTCTCGTAAGAAAATCCCAACAGCTGTCCGACCCAGGAATCGAACCCGAGACCTCTTGATCGGCAGACGCTTACGCTTACCGCTAGACCAACGAGGCATTCTTTTTGAATTAAGAAGTGAAAACATCAAACAACAAAGAGAAGGAACACTTGAAACAAACTCTACTCCAAACTATCTGGAGAACCTGAATACAAAATCTCCATTCTAAGGAGAGGCCTCTGTCTACCAGTGGACTGCTAAAGGCTTCATGATAATGGATCATTGTTTTTATTCACAGAGGACAATCCTTCGGCGCCCCCTCTGCTGAAGCAACAACGAGTCATCTCTCAGGACAGCGTGGTTAGTTGCTCACATTCATTCATATGCTAGCATTTCCCCATGGCTTAACACTCCTTAGCATTTAATACATATATTTTATGTCATAGGATGAAGTGATTGACTGTACGATGGCGTACTGTAGTTATGTTTAAATTATATCGAATGATATCGATTGCAATAATATCGTTTTCTATCACATTGAATGAGATTCAATATAATGTAGATAATAAATCGAGAATCATTTTATATTAGCTTTTTTTATTTACAATATGTTTTAAAGTTTAGATAGTGTCGGTACACTAGCACGCAATTGTGGCTATTGTTTTGTAATATGAACATATTAATTCATACAAGTTAGGTGCTTGTCTACGTAATAAAGACAAATTACATCTCACCTTCCTAGCCTTTATCAAAACATTTTCAGTTTACACGTTAGAGAGTCAACATACACAACATTCATTCAAATTACACTGCTTCGACGTAAACTGACAAATCATATAAATCATATTTTACTTGTGGGTGTACATCGCGAGCACTCCTTTGATTTTCTTTTGATAAAATGCAGCACGTGCGTCAGCGGCGCGATCAAAGCGACCGTATGTAAGCGAATCGACTATATTTAGAAATATATAAGTATATTTATCAAAAGACTGGTTCCCATAGTAGGCTTTGCTAAATTTGTAATCAGACAGCCGTATGTGTAATGTGTAAGTTTTTTTTTTAAATTGTAATTTTTATAAATACTTTGTATCGTTAGCCATCTCAACCCAAGCCAATCGTGAAGTCGGAACCGGTCCTAGTTCCTCTGGCAGATTCCCCGGAACCAGAGTACGAGGAGGCGGCTGATCTGTCCACCAGCATCGCCAAACTGCGCTGTCTGCTGCAGCAGAGGGCGGATCAGAACCCCAGGTCTGTTCTCTCTGTACTGCCTCGGTGGAGCAGTGATAGCGTATGCGACTGCTGTGCTTGTGGTCTCGGGTTCGATGCCAAATGTTTGTATTTGTATGATCTGCAAGTATTTGTTACGGAGTTTGGATGTTTTCTTATATCAGTTGTCTAGTATCCATAGTACAAGCTCTGCTTAGTTTGGGACTAGATGGCGTTGTGTGTTAGATGTCACTGTGACACCGCCTTTCCAATTTGTCAAAGGTGTTTATGGCCACCAGAACTGACGGCTTAAAGAGCTCTCCTAGACATGGGCAGTCATGTTCCTTGAATTAAACAAGACCAACTGCGGGAAACTCCGCAGGACGAAGCTAGTCTAAAAAAAAGCCATAGTTACACCTAATACGAGTATCATCAGCTATCTACCAGTGAAAGTCCAGATCGGCCCATTCGTTCGAGATATTAGCCAGAGCAAACAGACAGACAGACAAAATGTTACAAGTAGATATTTTGATGTAAGTACATACTTTTATATACATTTACTGAAAAGCTGTTATTTTAAAATCACAAACAACCACTTCAATTTTATTTATTTGTGTAGATAGTAGGGTAGTTGACTGTATCGAATATTACAAAACATCTCGGAAAATATAATTATATCAGCTCTTTTTGTCAATTACAAATTTTAATCACATAAACTTTGAAATGTATTGCTCAATTGAATAGACTAAAACAGTGACGTCACAAGTATGTATTTAGTACATTTTCCATACGAAGTGTTAGTTTTGACAGATGATAAAAATTATGTAATTTGACTAAGGTGTCATCTAATGTGTTATGTTGTTGTGCAGAGCTGAGGATGTTTGGTGGGAGAGTGCGGAGGAGACCAGGGGCAGGACCCAGCACCAGCACTCCTCGCGGCCGGTGGACACCGCCACGCTCGCCGGTATAACTAAATACATATTAAAATAACTCCTTCTAAGTGCGTCGGTGGCGCAGCGGTAGCGTAGGCGACTGCTGTGCTTGAGGTCTCGGGTTCGATTCTCGAGTCGGACCAAATGTTTGTATGATCTGCAAATAATTGTTTCGGAGTTTGGAAGTTTTCTATGTATATATATAGTATATAAAAAGTCTATAATTATGTATTCTAGTATTAATAATACAAGCTCTGCTTAGTTTGGGACTAGATGGCGTTGTGAGTTAGATGTCAGAAATATTTAATTAAACTAAGCGAGACAACAGTATTGTAAAGACATTTGACGCAAACCCTATACAATCAATCCGTCTTGCCAACCTTCTAAGGTCTAGTAGTGGACTATTTAACTAGTGTTGATATATATATATATTTATGTATGCATTTCAGACGAATATGACATGACGATGGAGAGAAACTCATCTCCTGGTCAGACCACCATCAATATGCAGCGACTTGACAAGTCAGTATTCGTAACTAATAAAATAAAATTGCAATTACTGTTTTTAGGGTTCCGTACTAAAAAGGTAATTTATCACCGTGACAGTTGACAGTTGAAATTTTCAGAGATGGTGTATTTCTATTGCCGCTATAACAACAAATAATAAAAAATTGATTAAAATAAATATTAGGTCTTTACCTATGAAATTGCCGTTTTGTATGCAGTAAGTGAAAGTACTTATTTTTTCAAACCTTTTTATTTCTGTTATTCGAAGTAATCACCCATGCAATCAACGCATCTTTGCCAACGCATTGGCAGTTTATTGATGCCCTTCTTGTAAAAATCAGCTGGACGGGAGGCAACAAACTCTTCAAAGGCATTTTGTACTGCCTCTCGGGAATTGAATTTTTTACCCACTAAAAAGTTGTCTAAATTTTGGAAAAAGTCGGTAGGTGCAAGGTCTGGTGAGTATGGCGGATGAGGGAGAGCTTCCAACCCCAGCTCTTGCAGCTTGGAGACTGTCTGTTGCGCAGTATGGGGTCGCGCGTTGTCGTGAAGGAGCAGTGGGGACGACCGATTGACCAAAGACGGTTGCAGATGTGCAAGCTTCTCCATCATTCTCTCCAGTTCTTCACAGTACACATCTGCATTAATGCTCATGCCGTTTTGTAAAAAGCTGTGGTGAATCACACCCGCACTAAACCACCAAACAGTGACCATCACCTTTTTAGGGGTCATTTTTGGTTTAGGGCATAGCTTTGGTGCTGAACCAGGGTCTAACCAACTTGCTGAGCGCTTTCGATTGTCGAACAGAATCCATTTTTCGTCGCACGTAACTATTCGTTTCAAAATTCCTTCATTTCTTTGCCTGTTGAGCAGCGAAAGGCAGGTCTCGACGCGTACGTTGCGCTGGCGATCGTTAAGGTCGTGGGGCACCCATCTATCAAGCTTTTTACCTTGCCAATTGGTCGCAAATGGATCAATATTGTTTTGATGCTTACATTAAAAGCTGCTGCTAGCTCAGCTGTAGATTGAGTTTCGTCAGCTTCCACAATCGCCTTTAATTCATTATTGTTAACCAAAGTCTCCGGACGACCACGAGCTTCATTTTTCAAGTCAAAATTTCCAGAACGGAACCGGGAAAACCAATAAAGGGTTGTGCGTTCGTTTGTACAGTTCTCTCCATAAACGTTTTTGATGTTACGTGCCGTTTGTGTCGCGTTGGTGCCACGACGGAACTCATATTCCATAATTACACGAATTTTTAAAGTATCCATTATGACGAAAAATGTTCAAATGTAATGAAAATACAACGCTAATCAAACAACAAAAGACTGAGTTTGTAAATAGAATGTCATGGTTTTAAAACAAAATTAATTTGAATTTAGAATACAGAGCCATTACAAACTTTTTTTTATTTGAAATGACCAGTACTGAAGAAACGCAATTTCATAGGTAAAGACCTATTATTTAAGGGAGCTCCTATACAAGACACGTATAAACTTGTTTTTGCTCGATATTCATAACGACAACCGGTAGACGACGCTTGAAATGTATAGGTACGGTACGGAACCCTTCCTTCGCGAGTCCGACTCGCACTTGGCCGATTTTTTTTACATCTTACTTAAAGTACCTAGGATTATGTGACAGGAAAACATGAGGTAGTAAGGTTCCAGGTTTTTTACTGCTCGGCACAGCAGAAATGTTCAGTTCAAGATCGTATATTTACTTCTGAAACGGCGACTTCCAAGGACAGCACGTGTTGTCCTTTTAATTGTCCTGAATAATAAATATATATATTTTTAGTTATTTCTGCACGGTTCTTCCGGCTCGACCAGGGCGGTAGTACCCTCTCACAGTAGACCTATCTAAAATGACAGCAGCAGTGCTGGGGTGTTTCGTTGATGAGTGCGAGATCCGAGACCCAATGATGCAGAAGCATCTATTCTTCTTTTGATGAAATGGCAACCAACCGGATCACTCGGATCAGCTATTTCTGCCAATGTCTAGTATTTATAGTCTTCAATTATCAAGTCTTCGAGTCTTCAAGTCGTCGGCGTCATTTTTTAATTTTTTTTTATTGATTATCGGTAAGCGATTACCGCCGCCCATGGACACCCGCAACACCAAAGGCGTCACAAGTGCGTTGCCGAACTTTGGGGGATGGGAAAGGGGATGGGGGGAGGGGTTAGGGTATGGGCCTCCGGTATCCTCACTCACTCAGTGAAACACAGCGCAAACGCTTTTCACACCGTTTTTCTGTGAGGCCGTGGTATCACTCCGGTCGAGCCGACCCATTCATGCCGAAGCATAGCTCTCCCACGGTTGAAATTAATGATAAAAATATATAAAATCCAGAAGCATCTCAATAGGCCATCATAGTGTGGGTCACCATGCTGCATTGTTGCATTGTCTGCACGAGCAATGAGTATGGTGACCACCACCCTTGGAATTTGCTTATGCTTTCTATTGTAGAAGTGTGTAAGGCTTGGGGTAGTGTGATAAATAAAATGTTCAACACTTACAGTAGTATAGTTTTTTACTGCCACTTATAATCACAGCACAAGCAATACAAATTATAGCTACGGCACAAAAGGAGTGCGACGAAGAAAGCAGAGAGAAAGTTAAGCGAGTTTAGTTAGCACTATTTAACAAATAAACGGGTAGCGGGCAGCGCGTCGAACGTGTTGTGGCCGACTGACGAGACGCCGAGCCTCGAGTGCTGCGGTCGCGCAGGGCTCGGCCAAACCGGTTTCGGTCGGAGACAACATCTGCTATCTAATAGGTAGATGTCGCTAGCGACACGGTAAACATCGTGTCCATATACAAAAAATGTAAATAAATACTAAAAGTGAGTGTATAAACTATTTTGTAACACAATTACAATAGTTAAGTGCCAATAGTGACTGTGTAATGATATCTTTGTAAAAACTTTAATAACTATCTCATTATGGACAAAATAAAAAACTGTTACTTCATCTGTGCAAAAAGTTTGAAAATAAAAGTTTATAAATTCGTAAGTGATATTAAAAGTGAAAAACAAACACGATCAATAAGTCTGAGTCTTCAGTTAAGTCGTAAGCAGCGATAATTGCGGCTGATTCTTTTACAAAAACACAAAACAGTGACCGGACTTATGTGTGATTCCAATGTTTACAAGTAAGATTAGTAAATAACTTATACTATAGCTTACTGTACACTTTAAACTGTAAAGTAAATTCCATAAATCTAACTAGAGTACCGATAATTTGGAATCTTATGTGGTGATAAAATGACAACCGTTACATGAAAAATTTCAAAACAATCGTTTTACCGCGTCGGTGCTGCGTTCCAAGTATAGATGTAAAAACAAAAACTCATTCTTTAGCATAAAAAGTGCATTTACAAACTATGGTTGCAGTGTTGTACTAATTAATTTGGTGTTACTTTATTGAAACATTTCATACTAATACAATTATTATTTTTTGAAAGTGTTTGTTAATTCCACCATTTTTTTTTTTTTTTTTTTTAATGTTAACCATGGAATCACTTAGCAATATAACAATAAGAAACAAACAATTGCGACGTTCCTTTTTTCATGTCTCAAATGATTCCATAGACAGTTTGTCATCAGACCTAAGCGTTAAAAGCATGATGGATTTATCCACCACCGTAAAAAAGGATGATATTATGGAGCTCAAAAATACAATCGATAGGCTTAAGAAGGAGATTTTGAATGCGGATCTTAAAATAGAAACACTTCGTCTAGAAAATGGTTCATTAAAAAACTGTTTAGATGAAGAAAGAATAAAAACCGAGCAATTTAGAAAACTATACATTACAAGTTTAAATTCCAACACAACAACTTTATCATCTACAACAAGACGCTCTAAAAAACAAACTGCAATTACCTCGGTCCGAAGAATTAACTTTGACAACTCTTATTCTCAAACACCTAAAACACATGTCATTAACACAACTAATGATACACTCAAAGGTGAAATTAAATATAAAGAAATAAATTCTATACCTACCGATATATTAACAGAGACCAGTAGTATAATTGAGAAAAATACAGAACCCCAAGCTGCAACTAGTAAGAATGGTGGATGCGGCAGAATAATCCTGTTATCGGATGAAGATGGAAAAAATATAGTACAAGGATTGTTAAAGAAACAAGATGAACATAAATTTATTATTAATAGATACTCTATATCAGGCTTTAGAAAACCGGGCGCGACTGCTGCTGAAGTGTTATCGCATTGTAAAAGTCTGTCAGAAAATCTGACCATAAATGACAATGTGATTATTATGACAGGTAGAAATGATTCTAACCCAATAAAGTTTATGGCAGAAATGGCTGCAGCAATCAAAACGTTAAAAAATTGTAATATTTTCGTTGTGAATGTTCGAAACAATGCATTTCTAATTAAGCACAAACTTAACTACAATCTAAAATTATTGACAGACACTTATGAAACTTGCAATTTTATTGAAGCAGATAGTTTGAACGGCATATTAACTCAATTAACACATAAAATTAATACGGTTCAATATTATAATAAATTCCTTTCTTACAATAACAAAACAAAAAAAAAGGACAGTGTTACAAAACTTAATATACAAAAAAATACAATTATAAAAAAATTGCCTTCAGCAACAGTAATTACAACAGATGTAGTGAAACAGCCTCGTAAAGGCACCATTCCATATTATTTCTTTAAAGTTGACGAAGTACAATTACCTCAATTGACTTCACAAAATACCTCAGTCAACTCAAAACCGTTTTTTCGTAACTAGTAAGAAATTTAATGGGAACCAATTTACACTTCTTCATCAAAATATAGCAGGGGTTCTTAACAAATTACATGACATTGAAGTGGTAATTAATGAAATGGTTGAATCTAAATTAAAAATTGATCTCGTATGTCTCAGTGAACATTTTGTCAGTAGTAGTGAAGAAAAATATCTCAAACTGAATAATTTCTACCTCAGCGCTATATATTCGCGACCTAATCAACGTAGAGGAGGAACATGCATACTATGTAGAAATCACATACAAAGTTTTGAATTAAAAGACATTAGAGAATTTAGTGTAGTCAAACACTTTGAGATTTGTGGAATTGAAATAAAGGCTATACAAGTTATTATATTATGCATATACAGAACGCCGTCGTCAGATACAAATATATTTTTTGAACAGTTTAACAAAACCTTATCAAAACTACAACACAAGAAATGTAAACTAGTAATAGCAGGGGACTTTAATATTAACTTTCTTAGCAATGACAATAATTGTACCAAATTCAAGGAGCTCATTGTAAGTTATGGTTTAGATTATCACATTAGAGAGCCTACCAGGATAAATACGTGTATAGATAACATAATTAGTAATATCCCAAATGCAATAGGTAGAACTCATAATGTCTGTTTGTCTGATCATAATACTGCACAGACTATTACATTCGCATATGGCCCAAAACCTATACCAAGTTACTGCTTTAGAACCGTGCAAGATATGAGTAGGGACAATGTCAACAAATTTATCGAGTACATAAGTAAACTATCTTTTTTTGAAGTTTATGATAGTACTGATACTAACAATGCTTTTAATTATTTCCATGACACAATCACTTTATTTTATAAACTATGTTTTCCTATTATAAAGGTAAAAAAGAAGTACACGCAAAGTAAATTAAAATGGATAACGAAGGGGCTTAAAATCAGCTGTAACACTAAAAGAAAACTAAGATTTAATTATTATAAAAATAAAACAAACGAAAATAAAATAAAGTTCAAGGCATACTCTAAATTGTTAAAAAAATGTATTCACAACCTGCAATCCTTATGTAATATTAAGCACATCGCAAATTCAAAAAACAAGGGAAGAGCTACATGGGATATAGTTAAACGTACTATAGGTAATGATAAGCCCAAAGAATGCATTGACAGTATTGTTGATAATAATATAACAATCACAAATGGTACAGAAATTGCTAATATGTTCAACAATTTTTTCATTGATGTTACAGAAAGCGACATAAAGGTAAAAAACAGTACAAATTTAAATATCAAAACAAACAATCAAAGCATATTTTTAGAACCTACCAATCCGATAGAAATTTATAACGTTATTAATTCATTAAAAAAAACAAAATCGTCAGGTTACGATGGAATCTCAACAGACCTTCTTAAAAACATATCACAGGTTATTGCTAATCCTCTTTCGTATATCGTTAATCTGTCACTAGAAAAAGGTTGTTTTCCAGACAAATTAAAAATATCTATCGTTAAACCTTTATACAAAAAAGGACATAAAAAAGATAAAAACAATTACAGGCCCATAGCATTACTCCCTATTATATCGAAAGTTTTTGAGAGAATTGTTTATAAGAGAGTGGTTTCCTTTTTAGAAAAGTTCAATGTTCTTACAACAGAACAATATGGGTTCAGAAAAAATAAATCCACTTCATTGGCAATATTTAATTTACTTAAGTCAGTTTCAAATAACATTAATGCAAAAATAAAAACTACGGCGCTATTTCTCGACTTAAGTAAAGCCTTTGATTTCGTTCAGCATAATATTCTCATTGATAAACTAGATAAAAGCGGCATAAGAGGCCCAGCTTTAGAATGGTTTAAATCCTACCTAGGAAATAGAACTCAGATAACTAGAATAACTAAATATGATGCCAAACTCAATAGTATTGTAGACTATGACTCACATCCGCGACTTAATCACTTTGGAGTCCCACAGGGAAGTATCCTGGGTCCTCTTCTTTTCCTTATTTATGTAAATGATCTGCCACAAGCAGTGACAAAAAAATGCATATTATTCGCTGACGATACTACAATCATCATAGATTGTAAGAATGAGGAAACATACGAATTAGAAATACAAACCACCTTAAATGAGATAATTGCATGGTTAGAGTGTAACGCACTAAGGATTAATTTAGGAAAATCTAAAATATTGAACTTCAAAACACCGAAAAGTAACCATATCGCTCTTAAAATTTCACACTCAAAGCAAATGATAGAGCAAGTTCTTAAAATTAAATTTTTGGGCATAATACTTGACGAACATATCACGTGGAAAAATCATATTGAGGAAATATGTATGAAAATTAGCAGATTTGTTTTCGCTTTGAAAGTAGTAAGCAATGAGGTATCAAGGTCAACTGCAATGATAGTCTACCACGCTCATGTTTGTTCCATAATTCGGTATGGTATTGTCATTTGGGGTAATTCTACTGAAATTGAAAGAGTTTTTATAGCCCAAAAAAAATGTATTCGCGCAATTTTTAACATGGAATGGACTTCATCCTGTAGACCTGTTTTCAAAGCTCACAACCTTTTAACTGTTCCTTGTATTTATATATATGAAATTGCAAAATTTGTTAAAAATAACCGTTCGCTTTTTGAATCTAAAGTTAATTTTAGCAAACGTGAAGCAACACAACTACCATTAAATATGCCAATACCCAGAATCGAACTATTTAGACGAAATTGCGTGTATATGGCTCCACTTATTTATAACACAATACCCAAGTGTATAACTGACCTACCACTCAAGAAGTTTTATGTTGTGCTTAGAAAATGGTTGGTAGAAAACAGTTATTATTCCGTCAGGGAATTCCTACAAAAAAATGCGTGTCCGTCTTATCATTTTAGAAATGCATTGTAGGTGTGTATTGAATTTGTTAAGTAGTTTTTGTAAATATTTTCAAAATGTAACACGTAATTCTTTTAATTTTTTTAAAATTGTTTTAGTAATAGTTAATGTTAATTTAGCAATTAATTAACTATTGTATGAAAGACTGCAACACTATATTTGTATGCCTATAACTGGTGAAATGTGTATCGTGCCTATTTTTATTTTTTACCATCTTTTGTACCACATTTATGCAAATAAATTGATATTATTATTATTATTATAATACGACGCGCCCTGTCGCTTTTCCGTTTGTTCGTTGAAACAGAAAATATTTATATATTATTATATAATGTTTATATACATTTAACTGGAAGGAATAATATAATAATAATTACAGAAACACAAAAACAATAAATATTACATTTAAATATAATTCGATACAAATTAATATGAATCGCTACAATATCAGGCAGAATAGAGTCAATTTGACAGACTCATAGATACAAAATATGGTGAATACTGTTTGTCTGTCTTGCAGACTGTTCCAACGCACAGTGACGGGCGTGTTCAACTCGATCAAGACAGCCGTCGGGGCTGAAGGGGCGGAGGGAGAGGAACCTGCGAAGACCTTGCACGACTGGACCTACGTCTGCACCAGCATCGAGCTCAGTGTTAGTATAACCTTAACCTTTGAAGCTATTCAGCACTGAACTGGTTGTCACAACGCATAACGCCATCAAGTCGCAAACTCAGCAAAGCTTGTATTATGGATACTAGACAACTGATATAATTACATGATATACTTTTTTTGTAAATACATATATGGGAAAAACTCCAACTCCGAAGTAAATATTTGTAGATCGTCAAACAATTGATCCGATCCGGGTCGAACCCGTGATTTCCAACACAGCAGTTGCACACGCTACGGCTGCGCCACCGAGGCAGTTATAGCTATTCCAGTCAGTGTGGGACAATAGGCTAACTTCCTATTTAGATAGGTTCGGCTCATGTCCAGCAATGGCCTTTGAGTTGATGGTGATCTCCTCAGGTGGGTGGAGCAGTGGCAAAGCTGGTGGGAGCTCGACGTGCTTTCACTCACGTGGAGGCTGCCTTGGACTCGCTGGACCAGCTTCCAGTACAGCATCACACCACGTCAGTCGCTCCTGAAGACTTCGGTAATTTGCCATCATCATTTCCTATATGTATTTTCTCGTGACCTAAATGTCACCATGTCAATTTGTGGTCACATCTATAATTATGTACTTTACTTTATTATTATAAATTCGAATGGAAGTTTGTTTGTTACGCTTTCACGCAATAACTACTTAATCGATTATCATAAAATTTTGGACACATATTCTTGGAGGTATTACAAGTAACTTAGAATACCTTTTATTAAATGCGAGCGAAGCCACGGCGAAAGCTAGTATAGTATAAAACAAAGTCACTTCTGCTGTCTGTTCGTTTAGAATTTTTAAAGTACTCCATGTATTTTGATGCAGTGTTCAGCAATGTATAATAGTCCACGGGCCCACGTACAAGGGATTTCAGTGATTAATAACAGGCTGAAAATTTATACACAGCTTCGTTTTGACGAGATCCCCAACTTTTATTATTGGACCAAATTCGGATAGTGGCAGGAAAAAGCGGGATAGGGAGCGAAACACGTCGATTTGATGAGTGTCCCAAATTAATAAATAACAGTTTCTAAAAATCAATACTTCGAGAAAATACGATGGAAAACTGAGAAAAACTTGTGGCATACAAAGTGAATGGTACCTTCCCGAGTGACCCCCAGCTCTAACATGTCAGAATGGTGACTTGAAAATGTTTATTCATTTTCATTAATAACAAACTGATTTTTGTTTTGGGGCTTGCAAAATATATATTTTACATAAAAAATGCATCGGCATACAAATTCGTTGGTAATTTTTTTGAGACCCACACTCGAAAAAATATTAACATAATCTTGACAACTTTCCAACCATCGAATTTGGGGATCTCGTCAAAACGAAGCTGTGTATAAACTTTCAGCCTGTTATTAATCATTGAAATCCCTTGTACGTGGGCCCGTGGACTATAATGATTGATGTTTTATAATAAAATAAAATAATATTACAGTAGAGGAAATTCAATAATTTCAAAGACATCCGTACGAAATCGGGCCGGGCGCTAGTAATATTGTAAAGCTAAGGAGTTTGTTTATTTGAACGCGCTCATCCCAGTAACTACTGATCCAATTGTTTGCTGACCGTACATGTAATGCCCCCCCCCAGAGGAGTGGATGGCGGGGTGCGGGGCGCGCTGCAGCGGGGCGGGCGCGCTGGCGGCCGGCGCCGGGCTCGTGACGTCACACGTGGCGCTCCGCCTCGCCGCGCTGCTGCTCGCCGGTCAGTCGCCACCACCCACCACTGCCCCCACCACCACCGCCCCCCCCTCACTGCACCACACTTTATATAAACGATCACATCAATACCGTCGTTGACACCTTAGGGAGCGTTCAAGTATTACGTAACGCAATTTCGGGGGAGGGGGGGTCTCGTAAAACGTTACGATGTGTTACAGGGGCGGTTATTTTAAGAGTTTATTAGCAAAAACTAAGGAGAAAAACAATTGTGTGTAAAGCCAAAAAATTATAAAATATAAACATGACACTTGAGTGTTACGTAGCGTTTAGATAGGGGGGGTCGAACAGAAAAACGTTACGATGCGTTACAGGAGGGGGGCTTCAAAAATCTTCAAAAGTAGCGTTACGTAATACTTGAACGCTCCCTTAATCAAATTACTTACTTTCTATCATCTGTCAAAACGATCACTTTGTATGCAAAATGTACTAAATACATACTTGTGACGTCACTGTTTTACACTACTCAATTGAACAACATATTTCAATGTTTATTTGATTAAAATTTGTAAAACAAATGTAAAATTGTAATAGTTATATTTTCCGAGATCTTTTGTTATATTCGTTTTAAAGAAATAGACATATGTATTTACTTTAGATACAGTCAACTACCCTACTACATTTATATTTATTAACCTCTCGGGTGCGGCAACACGGATCCATGTTTGTCCCGTCGGTGCGGCACACACGGATCCATGTTTTCCGCAGTTAACTTGCATTTTAATTAATTTTGGGTATTAAAGTTATTATAATGAAGTCTAGAAAGGTTTGTTATGCATTTGCTTTATACGAACAACATTTTAAAACATTCGTTTGTCAAGTGCGCTTCAAGAGCCATTAAAAAAACGAGTTCCAATTTCAAAGTTGACGATGACGCAACGCGATCTGTCAAGTGCCTCTTAAGATTGATTTTTTGCCGATAAGGTGGTTTTGAAGGTAGTTTGTTGTTATATTTTACTTATTATACTTATTTTAGGAACCACTATCAATACGAATTGAGGCATAAATCATGCGTAATTTTGAATAGTGTTACTCAAAAAGTTACCGAGTCTATTACCTATTGAAAAGGGCTTACTCATTTGAAGGTTTTTACGCATTTATTCTTATGTTTTTATTGATAAAATGATATAATTGCGATGAGAATCTTATATAGAATATAGAATAGCAACAAAAATGTGTTAGAAAAGCTAAATATTTAAATAAACACTCATTTTTTGCCTGACGAGCGAAATTAGACGCACTCATACACAGGGCTCCCACGCCATTACTGTTCTACATCATCATAAGCCTATCGCAGTCCACTGCTGGACATAGGCCTCTCCAATAGCACGCCACTTAAAATTGTATATCGCCGTTGATTCGTGTTTGCACGCAGCCTAGCGGGAAGTCCCGGAACTATTAACACCCACACATACACAGTAGTGACGGACAATGAACAAGACGTAAACTGATCTTTGTTTATGTTTTACTAAATTATTTTGTATTGACCATAGACTTTGTGTGTCACATAATGGAACGATCAGTTTGTTCTCTTTAGCATTCAGTCATTTTCATAGAGTTTAGAGAATTCTTAGAACTTAAAAATAATAAATGAAAACTGGTCTAGCAAACGAGTCCTTTTTTTAAATAACTTGATAAATAGTTTGTTTTTTTATGTATTGTTCCTGTCTTTTGCACTAGTTAACTAAAAAAATAAATTATTTAACTAAAAAACACTATTTCTTCATATAAATACTAAGTAATTTGGTGATCGGCGCAAATAATAGTTTGATTGTAAAGTGGCAAAATGGCGAATATCTCGACAGCGAAATGTGATTTTTACAAATATGTTTCTCAATGAATTTTTACTGCAGTTATAGTGTTTTTTATATCAGTAGATAGCTTAGTTATCGAACTTTATGAGGATAATAAGTAAAATGAATAATAAACCACATAAAATATTAAAATCATGTTTATTAACACAATAGGTGCGTAAATTAATATTTGGCTCAATTGTGAGTAAATAATAAAGCGATAACATTAGTTTAGTAATAAAATATGGCATAACCATGTATGCTTGTTATCCATCTTTTGAAAAATAATCACTTTTATAACCACCGAGCATTGTTTTTGAAAAGATTTGATCATTTTCGTACACCATGCACCGTGCTGCAAAATTTTGCAATTTCGCCGCACGGTGCATGGAACCGGAAGTACCCGTTCGCGCATCCGAAAGATTAAAAACTAATTAAACAAGATTTAAGACTTATGATCGCCATAGTGTGGGTCACTGCGCTCTTACATTATCTGCATTCCCGATGCCGACCGCCACTTTTGGATTCTGCCTATGCTTTCCATCAATCGAAGTAGAGTTCAAAGGGCTCAAAAATAAAAAAAAAGACTAACAACACTTATTTTTAACAAGTTTGCCTTTTCTATGCAGCGCTGTTATCCTGCGTAATTATTTTATTATGTATGGCCCTGCCGAAGTGACTCTACGCTGCTTGATGGAAAACATGAGCAGAATCCAAGAGTGGTGGTCCCCATACTCATTGCTAGTGCAGTCAATGGAACAATGCAATGGTGACCCACATCATGACGACGCATTATTAGGCTACGTTACTATATTCTTATGAAATTCACAGAATGAATAGGAATATTACTCCTCGTTTATATCTCCTCGTTTCCCCTCCCGCTTCCCCGTGCCCCGCCCCTCGCCCCGCCCTTAAGGGCGGGGCAATATATAGGCAATATATGTTTTGCCTGCCTGAGGTCTTGGGTTCGATTCCCGAGTCGGACCAAATGTTTGTATGATCTGCAAATATTTGTTTCGGAGTTTGGGTGTTTGCTATCTGTAATATGTATGTATTTACAAAAAAAGTATATAAGTATTTATATCAGTTGTCTAGTACCCATAACACTAGCTCTGCTTAGTTTTTGGGACTAGATGGCGTTGTGTGTTAGATGTCCGGAATATTTATTTATTTATATATATCAAGCACCGACATACCGCTGTCAACGCAATTATTCTTGCTTTAGATATATCATTTTTGTTTATTGTTTCTCTCTTCAGTTTAAATATTAACTCTCTAGTTTGCATGACGTCATTAAGCCAGGTTCGCAGATATTTCCGACGGATCGTAAATAAGCCGTTTAACGCTAGCAATATTTTTTCTCAAATAACTCTCGCACTCAAATATATTGGTTGTATCTAAGTCGTTTTATGTTTTTTTCTGCTTACATACACATAGTAAAACATAACAGGACCCAAACTACCTAATTATCTCATTTAGAAAACCAAAAAAACAAAGAAAATCAATAAAACAGTAATGTATTTTAATATCAAAACAGCTGGCCGGGTGAGTGCACCGTGAGTGACCGCGACAGAGCGCGCGGGCGCGTTAACTTGTACATTGCTGGCTTCTGAAATTATTAAAAATCTTGACACATGGTTTTTTCAAGCTACAATTTTTTTTAAAGACAACTGTTTGTTTTTTTTAATAAGTTTTGGGGTGCTGGATCAGCCCCTTTCGTTTTCGGTAGTCGTCTTTTTACACCCTGTATATATATATATATATATAACTTTTGTATATATATATATATATATATATATATACAAAAGTTATATATTATATAACTTTTGTATATATATATATATATATATATATATATACAAAAGTTATATATATACATAAAAGTTATATATATACATATCATCATTATCATCATTATCATCACTATTATCATAATCATCATTTCATAATTTTAATAAATTCATCATTTTCATCACTTTCATCATTTTCATCATCTTCATCGTTTTCATCATTTTCATCATTTTCATCACTTTCATCATTTTCATTATCTTCATCATTTTCATCATTTTCATCATTTTCATCAATTCATCATCTTCATCACTTTCATCATTTTCATCATTTTCATCATCTTCATCATTTTCATCACTTTCATCATTTTCACCATTTTCATCATCTTCATCATTTTCATCAATTTCATAATTTTCATCATTTTCATCACTTTCATCATTTTCATCATTTTCATCATCTTCATCACTTTCATCATTTTCATCATTTTCATCAATTCATCATCTTCATCACTTTCATCATTTTCATCATTTTCATCATCTTCATCATTTTCACCATTATCATCATTATCATTATTATTATTATTAATATTATTGTGTACACATATATCATAAAACTAGAAATTACGTAAAATATTGAAGTAAATATAATATTTGTATCGTCTTTCTATTTCGAACTTCGTTTCATCCGGGTGTCCCTTGACACCTCTCAAGTTTTATTTATTTATATAGATTTAGTTATATTAAGGTATGTATAGTGACCATAGTACAAGCCTTGCTAGGCTTATAATCAAGACGGCCGTGTATGAAACATGTCAAGTTATTATATCTTAACAAACAAACATGAAATAGACGTAAAAACACCCAGACTGGAACCCACGACACTAATAGAAAATGATCTCATAAACCACTAAACCATTCGTGCATTCCCAGATCTTGGTGAATCGTTGTTGGAGTCGTGGCTTGCTGAACTGGCCACGTGGCTTCGTAGTCAGGTGTTCGTTGTGTTCGAACAGCTGTCAGAGCGAGACGACGCTAGTTTCACCAGCACCGCAGTCAACAGGCCTTTTAATGTAGACGAGACTTGTCAAGCCTTGTTGGAAAATGCACCGGGTATGTATCTATCCTAAAAAAATTGGTGTTCTCTAAAGTCGATTTACGGACAATAATTTTACGTGAGAACGTCATAAGAAAACAATGATGAAAAATTATAAACTTTTATGAATTGTTTTTTTATAATAATAATACTTTATTTTGAATTATTATCACTGAGTTTGCCGAGTATTCCGTGTGGGATTTGAACCTACATCACTTGACGCAGTAAAAAGTGGCGTGACGACCGCTTAAACCATTAGACTAGGCCAACCGTACATTCAATATTAGTATGGATGTAAAAATTGTCGTAATACTTACTTACGTTCGTTTTCAGGTGTCCTAAACGTGTTCGGCGAAGAGACAGTATCATCGGCCGCTAAACTGCTGGTCACCAGCTTAACCTACAAGGAGATCAACAAGGATATCATCTTTAGGGTCCTCGACCTCTTTGCTGGACACTTCAAAACGGCTGCTGTATTAAAAAATCCATCTTTTGATAGTAACTAATATAATATATAAAAAACCGCGGGGAAAGCTGCTAGCCAAACTAGTCTAAAAATAAAGTGGCTTACGCCTTGTATTATCAGCTATTTGCCAGTGTAAGTCCCGTCGAAATCGGCCCAGCTGTTCCAGATATTAGCCAGAATAGAGAGCCATACAGACAGACAAAAATTTTAAAAATGCTTTTTGATCTAAGTACCAGATGTAAGGCAGTTCTATTTTACTTATTTGTATAGATTTACTGGCTTTTGCACGCGACTCGCCTGCGTACATGTCGGTTATCATGGTTAAAAGTATCGTATATCTTTCATCGATAATCAAAGTATCTCCATGACAAATTTTATTGAAATCGGTGCAGCAGTTAAGCCGTGAAGGTATAACAAACAGAGTTGCTTTCGAATTTATAATATTAGTATAGAAATGGATTATTTGTTAGTTATTCTATGTACATCACTGCTCGGCTCCTGAGAATCGGGCGTGATGTTATTTGTTTTCATAATTAAAAGGTAAGCAAGTAGTCTTACCTGACTGTATACGACCACGTATTTGAGCTGGTTATTTTTAAATAAATCTTAACAATCCTGGTTCAGTTACAGTGGACAAGACAAACCAAAAAATTATTACATAATACATTTTGGTCGAATATCGACCACTAAACGATCTCTATCTAGTTGTATATCTTACTTTTCTAGTCCTTATAAATCTGTTATTTATAACCAGTAAATTTTATTTAATGAAATAATATTTAAGTTAATTTTAAATAATTATTTGTATGTAAATTAAGTAAATAATGATCGAGTCTATAGAAATAGAGGAACACGGTAGGAAGGAAGAGCTATGCTTCGGCATGAATAGCCCGGCTCGACCGGAGTGATACCACGGCCTCATAGAAAACCGGTGTGACATAGCGTTTGCGCTGTGTTTCACCGAGTGAGTGAGGATAGCGGAGGCCCATACCCCCCCCCCCCCAACCCCCCCAATCCCTTTTCCCATCCCGCAAAGGTCGGCAATCCACTTGTGACGCCTTTGGTGTTGCGGGTGTCCATGGGCGGCGGTAATCGCTTACCATCAGGTGATACGTCTGCTCGTTTTCCCACTATTCAATAAAAAAAAATAGTCATACACAGCCGTTCCCTTCTGTCAAACTGTAAGCACAAATGAGCCTACGCTTTACACTCTCATCACACAGAATGTATTTGTGTGTGTAAAATTAATAATGTTTTTGTTTGAATTGTTGTGTGTGAGTTCATAGTGACAGGCGATTGTTTTTGTATGCGAGTCTAAAGTGTTTATGTGTAAAGGTTTCCCCCGCAAAATATGACAGACTCTTTTGTATCGGGCAAATACAATATGGCTGCTCATCTCCGTTACGACTGCGTTTGTTGCTATATTGAGTTATTCATTCTTTTCTATATTTTTTTATTTTTTTTTGTGTCTATAGTTCATTCGCGTCAAGAAAAAAGTAAAACATCGATCAATCTGACCAATCAAGTCTTTGTTACGACTAGTGTGAATATGGCCTAGTTGACCTGTAACGATATACTGGTAGGGTCTGAGAAATTTGGGACCTCTGATAGCTGATTAATTGATGCGGTCAGCGATAGAGGGGCGTCCTGGTCGCAAAACCGCGGTCAGGCCAATAGGCAGGGGGAAGCCCAGACTTCCCCTAGGAAAGAGTCTTGTAGACGCGGTGTCGTTCTTGGAAGGGGGCCTGAAATAACTTGGTCCGGGTCCTCCCCAGAGCAGTCCTCCTTCTTAGTGGACTCACCACATACCTGGCTCCTCAGTCCCCGAGGAGCCGGAGATCCAAACGGAATTTCCACCTCGTCAAAAAAAAAAGGATCTGAGAAATGAAAATACAACTGTTATCGATAAGCTTGATCAAAGCTTATAGCTTGCTCAAGACGGCCACATCGCCGTAGAGCAGGATCTAAGGCATCAGGATTATTTGTAGCAGCAAGTATTAACGCTAAGGACTTAGTTTCAGACAAGGTGACTAATAACTGGGCGACCATTTTTTACTCAAAAAGCATGAACTCTAGTTCCACAGACTACATCAATCTCATTTATAAATAATACAATTGGTAATACTGATGTTGCTCTGCTATTCTTCTATTTAATTTTTTTTTATTCTAATTATCAAGCACAAGCATAATTGTGGTCAAGTTCTAGTTATAGTTATAGTTGTAGGATTATTTGTAGCAGCAATTGTTAAAGCTGCCGACTAAGGCGACCATTTTTTTTCCATGTCATGTAGTCTGTGGAACTTAATCATCTGTGGAGTTTATGCTCAAAAAGCATGAACTCTAGTTCCACAGACTGCATCAATCTCATTTATGAATAATACAATTGATGATACTGATGTTGCTCTGCTTTTTTCTGCTTTTTCTAATTTTTTATTCTAATTAGCAAGCATTAATATATATTTTTGAGAGGCCTATAGCTGTTGGTCTCAGGTGGCCTCTACAACGTATATATAGTTTGTACCAAATAATGTATCACGTGTTGTTAATTTGTTTAATACATAATTATTATTATTAGAAATGTCATTTTATTTTATTTACCTGGGACTAAACTTAGGTACATGTTCAAACGGTAAACGAAATACGTGATTAGGTGGCACCGTTCATTAGTATTCTCTGCTTTAATCCTCTGGAGACTATCTGGATTTTTTGTTCACACTGATCCCTAGGAAAAGTTTGTATCGTGCAATTTTGTTAAAAGTAATAGGAAATGATTCGATTTTCATTACAAAGAATAACAAATCAATGCGTTACCAACCTTTAGGTGCCCAGTGGCGATTTCCACATACAGCTCAAGAAAAACATACTAAATCGCCATCTACCGAACACCGAACAACAATCCTGTATCGCGATATAGAGATTCTCGCGTCGTTTAGCATATACACAACTTCCGAACATCTATCGTTGAGCATGCATTGAGCAGCCATGATTACCTCGCCATGTTAGAGAAGTCCCTTTGTGTTTGGAGGGACAAGACACTCTTTCCTTCACAGCTCCTATTCTCAGAATTTAAAAGAAGGAATTGGGGTCAGAGGTAGTCTCTTACTCGTTAAAAAGCAAGTGTTTTTTTATATTTATATAAAAAAAGTTTATATCCATTTTTACATTTACTAGCGCTTTCGAGAAACTTCTCGAACATACGAGGACGTCCCCCCGTACCAAGGACACGCCCGCCGGTGAACTCATTGTAAACAACCGCGCAACAACCAATCAATATTCGACGCTATGCCTATCGTTATAAGGTTGTTGTTCCGTGCCTCAAAAATGAAGAACATTTTCGATCGTTGTTCGCGAATAATCTTTCCTTTTAACAATATTTAATAAATAATCACACCTGAAAATATACCTCCTAACTTCTAAAATTACATTAGTGACAACTGTAAAAATATTAAGCTTAATTTTAAGGATTATAGTAAAGCTTAAAATAAAAGTCACCAATCCAAAAACCATATTTTAATTCTAAAAAATATTAAATATCACAGAGATTGCATATTTGTTATAATTCTTAGAACACAAACACTTATCATATGCCCCCAATTTTTTGGTTGTCCCGAAGTTTCATACGTCTTGAGGCCTCATAAAAGTCATAAATATATATTTTATATTAAAAAAATAAAATTAATATTTCTAAAACATTTACAAAAACCTTACGATTTATTACTAAAGTCGTTAATACTCATGTTCTAGATTCGATATCATCGTACAGTCAGCAAAATAAATATAAGTCATTGAAATCTTAAAAGAATAATTAAATAACTTACAAATAAAAATATAGGATCTCTTGAGATTCTTTAAATTGATATATAAAACTAACTTTAGATTGCGGTTTCACTCGTGTTAATGTGAAAACTTATAGAACAAACTCACAGTCGCATTTATAATATTAATTAGAATGGTAACACTTGTTCTAAAGACACTAGCAGCGCCTCTAGTGGCGAAAGTGAGAGACTATATATCTACTACTGGCAACAGATGACAACTTTTTCAATTTCAAGTAAGAAATTACACTAGATTAAGTAGTAAGTTTGTAAAAGGATTAATTAAAGTTAATAATTACGGAAAACATAAGGAAGGTAGGTTCAATATTTTTTTTGTACGAAATAGCAGACATCACACTTCTACCGTTGTTTAATCGGCCATAAAAAAGTAAGTAGTCTAAAATAGTGATGTTACAAATATTCTAAGTGTTTGTCACTACATTTTTGTTTCATACAAAATTAGGTTTGTTTTGAAGTTTACACAAATTATAAAAATTTAAAAGTAACAAATATTATTTGCTGAATATATTATTTTACACTGCGACTAATAATATTCCTTACAGCTTCAGTGATAAGTTTCATTTTCGCAGCTAGTCTCATTTTTTTTCCTGGAGGCGCTGGTTTCTCTTACGAAGTTAACAATAGTTTATACTAGAACTACCCTTTATTACAAATTAAGTACAAATAAGTCTTTAAATTACGTCTAATATTAAATTAATTTACGTAATTATATTTCTACTTTACATTCATTGGCTAAAGCATGCTGTCTTGGCCCTTAATTTTGCCAGTGTTGCCAACTTTTTGAGCTTATTTTCCCCAAAATCATAAAAATAAAGCTTAGAATCACTTGCAACACGTAAAAATAAGATTTATTTCGTTACACGGAAAGACAAAAATCTATTTCATTTTAAAAAAAGTAATTCGTTTAAATACCCGGTTATTAAGAGTAAAATTGAATATACTACTGACAATACTATTTGTTCTATAAGACAGACCTGCCATTTTTATTATTTCGATATTATTTCTGACCCGTAAAATATGTACTAACCAAACGCACTATAGAAGAAAAGCATTTGGTCTACTACGCCGAGAAGAATATAATTATAGGGCAGTGACAATATCTGAATCGTCGTTTCGACTGTCAGCTTCTGGTAAAGGGGAGGGAAGAGATGGGAGGGGTTCCACTTCAGTGTCTGCTGACACACCAGCGTTATCAGTGAAGCTTAGGAACATCTGTAACGTGAAATAATAACATCAATAATATAACCATAGACAACTTCTCCACTGAAAGTAAAGTATTAGATATACGCCTAATTTAGACTGCCTCGGTGGCGCAGTGGTAGTGAATGCCACTGCTGTGCTTGAGGTTTCGGGTTCAAATCCTGGGTCGGCCCAAGTGTTTGTGTGATCTACAAATATTTGTTTCGAAGTTTGGGTGTTTTCTATGTATAATATGTATGTATTTACAAAAAAGTCTATATGTATTCATATCAGTTGTCTAGTACCCATAACACAAGCTCTGCTTAGCTTGGGACTAGATGGCGTTGTGTGTCAGATGTTTCAAATATTTTATTTATTATTTATTCTTGGAAAGGAGGTTTAATTTACTATATAACGCTGGTTTTCAAAGGTTTGTATTCCGTCTTTTTGCAGTACTGTTGTCCTGCGTAGTTTACCTAAGCCGTCTTTAAACTTGATGATGCTTTTATTCACTACACAGAAAGTTACACACACCAAAAACAAACAAACTTATTTGCGACTGCTGTACTTGAGGTCTCGGGTTCGATTCCCGGATCGGACCAAATGTTTGTATGATCTGCAACTATTTGTTACGGAGTTTGAGTGGTTTCTATGAATATATTTACAAAAAAATATATATGTATTTATATCAGTTGTTTAGTATAACACATGCAGTTTCTTGGCGGTTCTTTTCCATAGGAATTATATTTTGGGGTAAATGCAGTAGTGACGTTTCGAAAGTGGCTTAAAAGGCCGATTTGTTTTTTTTTAAATTTGGATATATTAGCATGTACTGTACCTGTTCAAGCGAACTCTGGTTGACAGTATAATCCTCAATGTCACAAGTGGACTGTAGTTCCGCCATCAGCCGAAAGATGTCGCTTAGCTTTGTTACAATCTCCTTGTTATCCACTAAAAATAACAAACATGATTAACTTATTGAAAAATAAAAGTGACTTATTGCATTTAGCTCATTATAGTCGTAAATGATAATTAATAAATTTTTAATTGCATAAATGTCACGTGACAATAGTAGTTTTTAACTGTTATAGTTTTAGTTGTAGTTGAATCAAAGTACCAAAAGATGAAAAAAAAGTAAGAAATCTGACTCAACTTAGTTTAGGAAACATAAATGTATATATATATATGCTGTAGTAGGTACGTACCCGTGGCGTGTGTGGGAATGAGCACGTGCAGCGTGTGCTGGTGCAACACGCGCAGCGACGCGTGCGGGGCGCACGCGTGGAGACGTCGCCACGCCGCGTGCGCCGAGCGACGCCCCGCGCGACACTGCACTACGTAACCACCACCGAACCTGCAACGAACGATATTTGGCGAATAAAAAAAAATCGGACATCTAACACCAACCTAATAAGAGATGAGGTTAAGCTGAAAAAGCTGGTGACAGTAGTCTCACTGGATATAGAGGGCGCCTTCGATAGCGCATGGTGGCCCGCCATCAAGGTCCGACTGGCTGAGGAAGGTTGCCCGGTCAATATCAGGCGCCTGCTGGATAGCTACCTAGGCGACAGATGTGTTAAACTGAGGTACGCCGGGGTGGAACATCGCCGTAAAACGCAAAAGGGCTGCGTCCAAGGGTCCATTAGTGGACCCATCCTATGGAATATCCTCCTAGACCCCCTTCTGAAGGGTCTACAAGAACGGGGCGTCACCTGCCAAGCATTTGCGGATGACGTGGTTCTGCTGTTCGCGGAGTACACCGCGTCGGAGGTGCAGCGACATGCCAATGCCGCCCTTGAATTTGTTCAGGGGTGGGGCGTCAGGAACAAATTAAAATTTGCACCGCACAAGACCTGCGCCATGCTGCTTACAAACAAACTTAAGCATGACACCCCGCTCCTGAACATGGGCGGGGTCGGCATTGGCATGTCTCGAGAGCTGAGGATTCTGGGGCTTACTATAGACGACAAGCTGACGTTTAACACCCACGTCGGCGTCGTCTGTAGGAAGGCCCTAAACATCTACAAACAGCTCTCGAGAGCAGCTAAAATAAGCTGGGGGCTGCACCCCGAGGTCGTACAGACCATCTACACCGCAACAGCGGAACCGGTCATCACGTATGCGGCAGCCGCATATGCTCCCGCTGTCGAGAAGCTGGGTGTTCGCAAGCTCCTCGACACCGTGCAAAGAGGATTCGCTCAGAAGATCTGCAAATCGTACCGAACCGTCTCCCTCAACTCGGCCCTGCTACTGGCCGGGTTACTACCTTTGGACCTCCGAATCAAGGAGGCAGCCGCCCTTTACGAGGCGCGCAAAGGGTCGACCCGGCTAGTGCTGGGGGACCGGGAGGTAGAGCGAGTGGTGCGATTTGCGGAACTCCCGCATCCGGCTCTGCGTATGGACTTGAGGTTCCAGAGTCTGGAGGACCAAAGCCTGGTAGACCAGCACAACGTGCAGTCGCTCCGCATCTTTACGGATGGCAGCAAGCTACAGGGCAAGGTCGGTGCCGCGCTGTCCATATGGGATAGCCGGGCCGAACTGCGGAGCAGGAAACTGTGCTTGCCAACGTACTGCACAGTCTACCAGGCCGAGCTCTTGGCCATATGCAGAGCTTCGAGCGAAATCCTCACCTGCGGTGCGGGGAGCTGCGGCATCTACAGCGACTCGAGGGCAGCGCTGGAAACGGTGACGAACCCCGGGACCCTGCATCCTCTCGCGGTCAAGGCGCGCCGCAACCTCAGCGGGGCCTTGACCCAAGGCAAACGTGTGGCTTTGTACTGGATCAAGGCCCACGCCGGCATCGATGGCAACGAGCGCGCCGACCAGCTGGCTAAGGAAGCGGCACTTTCGTGTCGGAGGAGGCCCGACTACGACCTGTGTCCGGTTTCATTCGTCAAGCGCCAAATTCGTGGCGAGTCCCTTGACGAATGGAACCGTCGATACCAGTCGGGCCACACCGCCTCCGTCACGAAGGTGTTCTTCCCCGACGCGAAGGATGCATACTGCTTGGTGCAGAAGTTCCGCCCCCAGGGCGTTATCACGCAGATGTTGACGGGACATGGGGGGTTCTCCCAATACTTGCATCGCTTCAAGTGTCGGGAGAGCCCGTCATGTATCTGCGACCCAGCCCAGGAGCAGACAGTCCTGCACATTATTTTTAAGTGCCCCGTATTCGGGACTTTAAGGTACGAGACAGAACAACGTCTGGGGGTAAAACTGGTGGAAGAAGTAGCGCACCAGCTACTAAGTAATAAGGAGACACGAACCGCATTCCTAAAGTTTGGCGAAAAAATCTGCAAAATAATTATTAGTAAAAACAAATAAGCAAAGAAACAGTCATTGGTAAATATTAATAAGCAAAAGGAAAACTTGAACAAAACAAAGAACAATAAATCCTAAAACAGCTAAAGAAAATTTTATAAAAGCAGACAAAGACTCTTGTCATGTAAGAGGTAGACGGACTTTTAATATAAAAAAAAAAAAAAAAAAAAAAACACCAACCTCATCTAATTATAAGCTCAGCGAAGCTTTTGTTACAGTAGACAATACCTATTTCGTAAATCCATTCATAATTATATATAGAAACAAATATTTACAGATCATACAAACTTTTGGTCCGACCCGTGAATCTAACCTTAGACCTCGAGAACGGCAGTCGTATACGCTGCCACTACGTTACCAAGGCAGTAAAAAAAACTTGAGAGGTGTCAAGGGACACCCGGATGGAACGAAGTTCGAAATAGAAAGACGAAACGAAAATATCTGGCTTGCTTTTCTATAAGACAGAGAAACATGCGCACGCCGCACGGCTTACAATAGCTTAGTAGCAGGTACTTCCGGTTACATGCACCGTGCGGCGAAATTGCAAAATTTTGCAACACGGTGCATGGTGTACGAAAATGATTAAATCTTTTCAAAAACAATGCTCGGTGGTTATAAAAGTGATTATTTTTCAAAAGATGGATAACAAGCGTACATGGTTATGCCATATTTTATTACTAAACTAATGTTATCGCTTTATTATTTACTCACAATTGAGCCAAGTATTAATTTACGCACCTATTGTGTTAATAAACATGATTTTAATATTTTATGTGGTTTATTATTCATTTTACTTATTATCCTCATAAAGTTCGATAACTAAGCTATCTACTGATATAAAAAACACTATAACTGCAGTAAAAATTCATTGAGAAACATATTTGTAAAAATCACATTTCGCTGTCGAGATATTCGCCATTTTGTCACTTTACAATCAAACTATTATTTGCGCCGAACACCAAATTACGTAGTATTTATATGAAGAAATAGTGTTTTTTAGTTAAATAATTTATTTTTTTAGTTAACTAGTGCAAAAGACAGGAACAATACATAAAAAAAACAACCTATTTATCAAGTTATTTAAAAAAAGGACTCGTTTGCTAGACCAGTTTTCATTTATTATTTTTAAGTTCTGAGAATTCTCTAAACTCTATGAAAATGACTGAATGCTAAAGAGAACAAACTGATCGTTCCATTATGTGACACACAAAGTCTATGGTCAATACAAAATAATTTAGTAAAACATAAACAAAGATCAGTTTACGTCTTGTTCATTGTCCGTCACTACTGTGTATGTGTGGGTGTTAATAGTTCCGGGACTTCCCGCTAGGCTGCGTGCAAACACGAATCAACGGCGATATACAATTTTAAGTGGCGTGCTATTGGAGAGGCCTATGTCCAGCAGTGGACTACGATACGCTGATGATGATGTAGAACAGTAATGGCGTGGGAGCCCTTTGTATGTGTGCGTCTAATTTCGCTCGTCAGGCAAAAAATGAGTATTTATTTAAATATTTAGCTTTTCTAACACATTTTTGTTGCTATTCTATATTCTATATAAGATTCTCATCGCAATTATATCATTTTATCAATAAAAACATAAGAATAAATGCGTAAAAACCTTCAAATGAGTAAGCCCTTTTCAATAGGTAATAGACTCGGTAATTTTTTGAGTAACACAATTCAAAATTACGCATGATTTATGCCTCAATTCGTATTGATAGTGGTTCCTAAAATAAGTATAATAAGTAAAATATAACAACAAACTACCTTCAAAATCACCTTATCGGCAAAAAATCAGTTTTAAGAGGCACTTGACAGATCGCGTTGCGTCATCGTCAACTTTGAAATTGGAACTCGTTTTTTTTACGGCTCTTGAAGCGCACTTGACAAACGAATGTTTTAAAATGTTGTTCGTATAAAGCAAATGCATAACAAACCTTTCTAGACTTCGTTATAATAACTTTAATACCCAAAATTAATTAAAATGCAAGTTAACTGCGAAAAACATGGATCCGTGTGTGCCGCACCGACGGGACAAACATGGATCCGTGTTGCCGCACCCGAGAGGTTAAACATCATTAATTTACAGCGACATCTATATTATTAATATTAAACTACTGGCAACGACACCTATAACAGGTAAATGTAAGTTCAGTTTCTATTCAAAAGATGGCGCTGTTTATAAAAATTGAAACATGTTTTTCATCATTTCTTTAAAAAATAGCAAAAAGAGTTAGTCGTTACAATTTAAAATATGTCGAAAGTGTCGTTACAATTCCGTCTAGCCCCCTTTCGATAAGACGCGCGATAAGGCACTTCGTTCCAAAAAAATGAGTGATACCGTCGAAGGTTGGAGACTATGTAAGCGGTAACGTTACCTATTGAGGCACTGGTCGAGCGTGTCGAGCGCGACGAGGCGCGCGTCCCGCAGCAGCGCCACCCGCGCGGCCAGGCGGCGCGCGTCGCCCAGCGCGTGCGTGGCCAGCAGCACGCCGCGCCGCGCCGCGCCCGCCGCGCGCACGCCGCGCGACACGCACGCGCGCGACACCGGGTCCATGCCGCTGTACACCACACACACACGACACATCACGTCACTGAGCGTTATTGCATACATTGTGGAGATTGAATCGATTTGATTGGTTCAATTTCCAGTTCACTATTTAATCAAATTGTGTATATAATAAGAGGTGATGACATTTTTAGAAAGGATTTTTTTTGACAGATAACAAGGCTATAATAACTGTAAGCGAACCCGAACAGAGTTCACATTCTATAAACGTCATTAGAAAGCTAATAAATGTATGACGATAGGTCACGTGATCAAAACAAAATAGTACTTAGTCAATAATATGATACATTCGTTAACGATTTTATCTCCCTTAGAGAGGCAAAATTTATAAGACTCGGCTTTGCTCTTCAGATAATCATGCACTAAAACAAAACATATTAAACAGACCTCTATTACACAATTGCAAACCTGTACTTACTCGTCATCACATTAAAGTTCAATTTTCGATTACAACAAAAACAATTTGATTCGTAGAACTGAGGGTCACATACCTGGTAGGTTCATCCAGCAACACCAACGGCGTCCGTGCCATGAAAGCAACAGCAGCGCACAGTTTACGCTTGTTGCCGCCCGAAAGCGCACCACTCCGAACGTGAGCGTAAGAAACCAACTCGAACATATCCAGGGCACGTGAGACCACCTGCCATTGTCAGATTATGGTTATCATTATTCAAGAATCAGAACACTGAAGTGGTAGTGGTGAAATGAATTGCTGAAGCTGAAATATGTCAGAGTGGAGACTTTAGCACATTTCGGCTTAAGCAACCATGAAGATGTGACCGACCAAAGTGGCTGGCAAATGATAGTTATGGACAACCTAAAACAAGATAGTCGGAGCCTTCTTTCAGGAATCAGGAATAGAGTATATGCATGTTTTTTTATTTCATAATCTGATCATTTACGCCTTACATTTACACAGAAAAATATAAATAGATTTGAAAAACTAATTTTCAAAGTGAAATTTAAAACACTGACTAAATTTGAGCTATTCAGACGCCGCCATTTTGCGTGCGCTTTTACACGGCCAATTACGTCATTGTCATTTCGTGTTTGTTTAATATTCAGTGTTTCAGTTACTTTGTACTTATTTATAGTTTTAATTGCTATAAAAATAATGAGAGAACTTAATTTTTCGCACAAACACTACTAACACAGTAGGAAGTGCGACGCGGATAATTTTGATGAATCACTCCATCGAAGTCACATTTTGTTTCGGCCAAGTTTAAATTTCCCTACCTTAATTTTTAAACTAGATTTAAAATATTCAGTTCTAATTGGATTAAGTTTATTACCTGTTCGTGATCTGTAATGCCACGAAGTCGGCAGTAGAACCTTAAGATTTCTGTTACCGATAGAAGGGAATCGATCGCGTCACTTTGAGGGCAATAACCTGCAAATAAGAATCAACAAACGACATTCGTCAAGTCGATTTTAAAGAATAATAATAGTATTGTTGGCGAAAAGAAAGAAATAGAAAGAAAACTGTTTACCCAGTCTTTTCTAAAGAATTCTCCATTTCCAGGACTTATATATACCTACAACTACAATACTGCATATATATTATTAATAGGCTACGTTTACCACGAAAAAGCTTCGGGCAAGAACTTTTTTTTTAAGGAATAGCTGGCAAACGTCACAAGTGCGTTGCCAGCCTTTTGAAGATGGGGAGGGGAGATACTTAATATACGTTTACTTACTGATAAGGCCGTTACATAGTTGAGTAGAGTTTACAAGTTTATTATTGAGGTAGATTTGTCCGGAGGTTGGTCGGATTTCGCCAGTCAGCAGCGAAAAGGTTGTCGACTTGCCCGCGCCGTTCTGACCCAGAAGAGCTGTGCACTGTTGAAATGAATTAGGAGAATAGCTTTTAATGGCTAGGGTTTAACTATCAAGTTAAATCAGTTTATATTTTATTTTAAAAATATTTGTTTAAAATATTATTATTGCTAATAAAAGGAGAATAACATTCAGAATATTACTTGAGTCTTCTGAAAAAAAGTATATCGGTAGAGTGACAATTTCATAGTACAAGCTCTGGTTAGTTTGAAGCTAAATAGCGTTGTGTTCGAATGTCGATGTTCGAAATATTTATAAATATAAAAATAATAAAAAAAAAACTACAGTTTATACTGTGAGTACGGAGAGTCGACCTCAGAAAGTCAGATGTCAGTCAATCCGTGGAAAAACTATTATTTAGGTAAAACCGGTTAAACTGACGACCGACGACGACGGGAATCATAAAGGCTAAGAAGATGATGATTAGTACACGTGATAGTAGTTTAAAACTCTCAACAAACACTCACTCTAAACATCTCTACTAAGTTCCTAAAACAATACAAGAACCTGCTTGTCCCACCTCTGACGTACATATTTAATCTTTGCCTCAACACTGGAGTATTTCCTCTTTGCCTGAAAAAGGCAATCGTACATCCTATATACAAGGGAGGGAGTAGAAACTGTATCAATAATTATCGTCCCATTGCTGTACTCCCATCGATCTCTAAAATCTTGGAACGTATCATCAACAAGAGACTTGTCAAATACTTGGAAGATAAGAACCTTCTTTCCTCGTCCCAGTATGGCTTCCGCCAGCATAGGTCGACTAATGATGCTGTCTTGGACCTAACAAACTACATAGTAAACAGTATGGACCAAAAAAAGAAAGTAATGACTGTTTTTCTAGACCTTAAAAAAGCTTTTTGAGGTCTTTTTGGGTTGCTGTTATTGTTAAAACTCGAAGGACTGGGCATACGCGACCTTTCATTACAAATGTTTAGGGACTACTTAAACAACAGGACACAGCGTGTAAAGATTGACAACTACTTGAGTAACGATCTTCCCGTAACTTTTGGCGTGCCCCAGGGGAGCGTCATTAGCCCTACGCTTTTCTTGATCTACGTGAACCAGTTGTGTGACCTTCCACTTCCCAATGGCAAAATCACAGCATTCGCTGATGATACCGCAATAACCTTCATAGGAAATACCTGGCATGAAGTATTTAATGCATCCCAAAGGGGGCTAAACATAGTCATACAATGGCTTAATGACAACCAGCTCACACTCAACACAGACAAAACCAAAGTAATCTGTTTCACTATGCGCCAATCCACCCAACCTCCAGACTCATGTTACCTAATCGCACATTCGTGTCCCAACTTCTGCCCTGTGCCCTGTTCTTGCCCTAAACTTGCACGTACAGACACTACTAAATATCTAGGCGTGACTCTCGATGACAATTTGAATTTCACTGCCCACATAGACTCACTGACAGCCCGGATCAGAAAACTGATATTTATTTTTAAGAATCTTCGTCATGTGGCGGGAGCTCAGATTGTCAAAAAAGTCTACCTCGCCCTTTGTCAATCACTTTTATCGTATTGCATTTCTGTATGGGGTGGGGCTCCTAAGACCACAATTCTGAAACTGGAAAGGGCACAACGCGCAATACTGAAGGTAAGTACTTTTCGTCCGCTGCTATTTCCAACAGAAAAAATATATAAATGCTGCGAAGTGTTATCAGTGAGGCAGTTATTCATTCTAAACACAGTACTTCTACAACATCGAGCGACTCCTTTTCTTATAATAACAAAAAGACGCAAAGACAGGATATGCCAACATTACAAATGCAATTATTCATTTACGAAGCGATTTCTTTGTTTTCAGGGTCCTCAACTATATAACAAACTCAATAAACATCTAAATTTTTACTCTCTACCTAGCGCAACCCTCAAGAGAACTCTGACAAATTGGCTATTAACTAAAAACTACCAAGATACAGAACGCCTCCTTTATGGTGAAAATAATCCTTCCTAACCCAGCATAGATACACACACACTCACCATGCATACACACACACACACACACACACACACACACACACACACACATACACACACACACACACACACACACACACATGCATACACCCACACACACACATGCATACACCCACACACACACGCACACAAGCACACACACGCGCACACAAACACACACACGCACATAAACACACTCTCACACAAATTTTAATTATTATTATTTTTTCTTGTTTTTTTATTTTATTTTTTCAACTCAAACCACACCAGAAAAAATGTTCACTATAAGATACAACACTAGTTCGTTCTTAAACGTTACTTTTAATGTTACCTAAGTTATGTCAGGGGCGTGGACCGGGCCCTTAATACAAGTTATCTCATTACTTAGCAAGGGCTTTGGTTGCGACACCTGGTTAGACTCGTTAACATCTAAACATAATCCAAATGCTCAGTTGTTTTTATTTTTATTTTTAAGTTAACATTGTATAAAAAAAAAAAAAAACTATTTTAAGGAGTAATGCTGATGCCAGTTACCTGCGAGGGCGGGAGGCCGAGCGTGAGGTCGCGCAGAGCGAGGGTGCGCGCGCGCACGCCGCGGTACGCCTTGCTCAGCGCCACGCACTGCGCCACGTCGCTCAGTGGCGCCACTATCCGCTGCAGGGAGCTCTTCAAACCTTCTGTGTGCACGTACCCTAAAAGACAAGTGGTTTTTAATTCAATAATTATTTTATTTCGGTAAAATATTTGCAAACCTAAGTTATCACAGCGAGTTCAGCCTATGGATGGGTATCAATTTCTTAACACAACGAGCTATACGAATGGCTTTTTAGCTAGCGTTGCGGGTAGTTCGAGAACTAAAACGTCGGACAGTAGTCTTTGGACAGGACTTGGAAAATCATTCATCCGTATTGCAGCACACTGAAAGTTGACTTCAACCTAATTTAGGAAAAGGCTTGAAAGAAGAAAAATGATCTGAACATAAACTCTCATTCGTACCTCTGTTGATATTTCCAATAGTGCTAACCCCGTGTATCGTGTGCTCAGCAGCTTGGAGACGAGATGAGTGTACTCTCTTTCTCTCTTCACTCACTTCTACTGGCTCCAACTCCCCAGAGGCTAGAGGTGGAATGCTCACTGAGCGGAACCTGTGGATAAATAAATTAAAATTAAGCAACCTTAACATCTTTCCTTTTTACTTTGGTATCCTGACACTCATTTTTGCGGGGGACTTTACTCACATCTACAAAACCCACACACATTGCGCACCTAGCCTCAAACAATGACAGATGTGATCTTTGTTTATGTGACACAAGCGGTGATTTCTAAGGACTTTTAGGGGACATAAACCCATTTTACGATTATTTGTTTTTAAATAATAGCGAAACCTTTATTTAAGCTCACTTTATTTACGAAAGGGATCCGAGAGATGAGTAAAATAATTTGATCAGCTAAGGGTATACCTAAAACTAGAACTAACTTTTGCCGAGTCAGAGCCTTTTTACATGGTATGAATGTCAGTGAATGCAGCTTACCTAACAAGCAGGCCCTCGAAGCAGTTGTATTCGATGGCCAAGTTGAGCAGCATAAGAGCTGTGCCCACGACCGCCAGGTACAAATAGTGCAAAGTGATCAAGTTGCTGCCCAGGGGATCCTGGTATGTGTCCATCCCGAAACGGTTCAATACCTGGAATTAATTTCCGAGATTGAGATAAGCTTGTAAAGTGATAGAGATTTTATTTATAGGACGAACGGATAGAAAAGATTTTTATATTTAGCCCGGGTATGAAAATTTTACAAATAGTATAATCGCACGCATAGACTGAACGGTTGGCCCAGTGGTTTCAGCGGTCGCCATACCGCTTGCTACTGCGACAAGTGTCGTGGCACAACACGATACAACACTTTGTGTGATCTACGAATTGTTGTCCCGAGTCTGGATGTTCTTTGTGTCCGTTTCATGTATGTTTGTAAAAGTCCCCCACGACACAGGATGTTTATTCCTAATGTGGGAGTTGTCTTTAAAAAAAAAATAATAATAATCGAGCGTTAACTAAAACACATGCGTTATGCTGCAGCGCTTTGTTATATTTTGTTGTCAACGAACTATTAAGACAAACAGCGCTACAAAGCTTATTATTAGGGAGAGTTTTACGACCAAAAAGACGTAAGTGCCGGGAACGTAATGACGCTTATGCGTTCAACGCAGTTTAAGTTCGCAACTTAACAAAAGTGAATTAGCTTTTGACATGATATAAACTCCAGTCGTGAATCGGTACTGACATACACACTCTTTTTAAAGGACACTTCTCTCGTATGATGTTTAATCCTGTTTGAAAAAGATACCACAAACCTGAGCTTGTATGGTGTTCTTAGCTATCTCCAAAAGTCCATCTCCCAACGCGAACTGTGGCGCCAGTAAGAAGATTTTATGGAGCACATAACGGGCGTTATCTGTTGCCTGGAAGAACAATATAAGATAGGTTTTTAAACTGCTGTTTGACTTCAAATATTTACATTATTAGCTCCTTTAAGATATACTATTACAGTGAGATGAGCGCTCGAATTATACGGTGATAAGGAACAGGCCAGTTCATTCGTCATCTTCATCACCAATATCTCTTTCTTTCCATGACTGCTTGAATTAATTTTCCAATCAATAACTGCATAGGTGGACTAGTGATTTAAACCACCTTGCCACTTCCTACTGCGCTAAGTATTTTTAGTTCGGTATCTACAACACTAGCGTATGGGATAAGTGGTGAGAAGGTATAGGTATATAATATTTTGTCGAAATATTTAAGTAGAAAACTGTAATCTAACTTTTAATGCAGTTCCGATACTCCAATTAATAACATTTAAGCTACTCGGGTATCACATACAACTGAATAACTTTAATAGTGAAATGCAAGAATGCGATTTACAAAGTAGTACAGTATATCACCGATAGATAGCGTTGTACTACAAATTCGCATTTTTAGAAACACAGAAAGTTCTTACGCATAGAATAGCCGGAATATTGAGAATATTTGAGGTAATGTTACTAAATATATCTTTAAAGGTTAATTTCCTTACCTCAGACTCGGAAATGATGTCAAAAATGAGGAGTATAGCGATAAAGGAGAGGCCAAGGAAGGCGTTACCACAGAAGAGAACCATGTTCGCCATGCTCGCTTCTGAGAACAACTTCTCCGCTACGTGAATCATGCTTCCGCAGGCGTACCTGTTCAAACATTTAGTTTAGTGATTTAAAAAAATGTGTATGTCATTTCATTAGTCGCTTAGATCTTTAAACTACTCATCGGCTTTTAATGCAGTTTTCAGCAATAGATAGAGTGATTTAAGAGCAAGGTTTATATGTGTAATACATGAATTTAATGAGAGGGACACCGAGAATTTTAAAGCCACGGCCTCACAGAAAACCAGTGTGAAACAGTGCCTGCGCTGTGTTTCACTGAGTGATTGAGGCTACCGAAGGCCCATAACCCACTCCAAAAAAGAAAAACAGAAATAAAATTGAAGTGTCTACTTGTAATTTCAAATTAAGAACTTGTCACTAAATCCAGATGAAAATATACACTGTTCTTACATAAATAAAAACCGAACTTTTAAATTTATTTAACGTCTGGACCGAAGAACATACCATGCAGGTGAACATCACTGTAAAAAGAAGGAATACTTGAAACAAACCCTTTACGAATCCATCTTCCCAATGAGAAGCTTATGTCCAGCCGTGGGCTAACAAAAGCTGCTAAATAACAAATTAAACTCACCCATAGAGAAGCAACAGTAAGCATATAGCTGGTAGATTATTTCTCGAGATGAACACAGGGAAGCCAAATGCAGTCATAACTGCTGCAGTGATACCCATGTTAATTGCCATTATCTGAGAAACGGTTGCCATTAATATTATATATGTAGTTATAAACATTATTATTATCATATTGACTGCCTCGGTGGCGCAGTCGTAGTGAATGCGACTGCTGTGCTTGAGATCTCCGGTTCAAATCTTCGGTTGGATAAAGTGTTTGTGTGATCTATAAATATTTGTTTCGGAGTTTGGGTGTTAACATATAATATGTATGTATTTGCAAAAAGAAATAGTACATATGTATTCATATCAGTTGTCTAGTACCCATAATAAGGGGTGTTTTTTTAAGCTAGATAGAACTTTAAATTGTAAAAAGTAACACAAAAAATTAAATTTTGATGAAACTTTTTTTTTATTTGTTTCAGTATACTCTGACAAATCATCATGAATAGACTCACGCTTGAACAACGCTACGAAATTATCCAAATTTACTTTGAAAATCAGTCGTCGATTAGCGCAACTTATAGACGACTTCGTCATTTGTATGGCGTACATAATCGTCCATCTGAACAAGCCATTCGTCGAACTGTGGATAGATTTCGTACCACATACTCTCTAGAGGATGCAATAACACCAGCACGTCGAAGGAATGTGCGTACTGAAGACAATATCGCCGCTGTAAACGAAAGTGTGGAAGAAGATCCAAATTTATCGATTCGTCGTCGGTCGCAGGAATTGGGGCTCTGTCCGTCCACTACGTGGAAAATTTTGCGCAAAGATCTCGGCCTACACCCGTATAAGATCCAGCTGGTGCAGGAATTGAAGTCACGAGACCATTATATGCGTCGTTCTTTCGCCGATTGGGCTCTAGAGCAGTTGGCAACTGACCCGTTGTTTTATCGCAAAATTGTGTTCAGCGATGAGGCGCATTTTTGGCTTAACGGGTTTGTTAATAAGCAAAATTGCCGCATATGGAGTGAGACCAATCCACAACAGACCCTACAGACTCCATTACATCCAGAAAAATGCACCGTATGGTGCGGTTTTCACGCTGGTGGCATCATCGGACCTTATTTCTTCAAAAATGAGGCCGGAGCTCGCGTTACGGTCAATGGAGATCGTTACCGCACCATGATCAATGATTTTTTGTTTGAAAATATGGATGACATTGATCCGGAGGAGATGTGGTTTCAACAGGATGGCGCTACGTGCCATACGGCGAACGCAACCATCGACTTATTGAACTCAAAATTTGGCGATAAGTTGATTTCGAGAAATGGACCTGTCAATTGGCCTCCAAGGTCGTGCGATTTGACACCTCTCGATTATTTCCTGTGGGGCTACGTGAAGTCACTGGTTTATGCTGATAAACCAGCAACAATTGACGCCTTGAAGGCCAGCATTGTTCGTGTTATTCGTGACATACGGCCAGCAGTGCTCGAAAAAGTGGCCCAAAATTGGACGTCCAGAATGCACTTCGTCAAGAACAGCCGCGGTGCCCATATGCCCGAAATCATTTTCAAATGTTAATGTCACGTTATTGATCTTTCGAATAAAAAAAAATTTTGATTACAATTTAATTTTTTGTGTTATTTTTTACAATTTCAAGTTCTATCGGGCTTAAAAAAACACCCTTTACAAGCTCTGATTAGTTTGGAACTAGATGGCGTTGTGTGTTAGATGTGCGAAAAATAATTTATACAGTAACCTTTTCCTTGTTCAGTAATTGCTTTGAAACTTTATATTATTGCTTAAAAGATTTTACAAGACAATTATGAACAATATATCAATTCACATATATGTAGTACAAGCTACAGAACGCCGCAATAATAAATAAAATAAGTATTTTATAACAAAATACTTACCAACATATCCCACGCAAGAGCTGTGGTCCAATACAGCAAGGGGCTTACACCACACAGTAACTGCAGCCGCTTCTCCTGGCTCCGGCGAGCAGACACCAGGTAGATGGCAGCACCAGCGCTGATCAGGGCGTAAGCTAACAGCACCAGACTTGAGATTCCAGCGTCTGCTATATGTTGATACCTGAGGAATTGTAAAAATGCATAATTTTTATTTGTCTCAAATATTATTTTCTATATTCTTTAGTATCTTTACAATACATATACTTACAAGGTATTTTTTATTTAGTGATTATTTAAACCCAGAAAACATTAAATAAAAAGTGAAAATTAAGGGAGGGAAATTCAAACTTACCAAACGCGTCACTATTGGTCGAAACGAAATGTGACGTCGATGGTCACTTCATTGAAACTATCGGCGTCGAAATTACATTACATACTGCGTTAGTAGCTTTAGTCACGTGACCTGACGCGAGTTTATACGTCCTCTCTCCATCCGTCTTACGAATTTTCGATCAGGTCACGTGACCTGACGCGAGTTTATACATTTTTACTCATATCAAAAAAGTACACAGCGCCGCTAAAGAAGTTTTCACTTCAAAAAACAGTAAAGCTAACTCACACAGTAGCTTTACTGAGCTGTTCCTTAGAGATCTTGAGCGGGTGCGTGTGGGTGGTGATGGCGGCGCGCGGCGAGTGCGTGCGCGCGCGCAGCACGGCCGAGCTCAGCGCGCTCAGCTGCGCCACCAGCGCGTGGTGGCCCTTGTTGTTGTACCACACCACCACGTTTGTTATATCGTTCTTGAGAGATGCTGAATAGCCTCCGTATCTGGAAGAATCAATTATAAAAAATAAATAAATAATTGAAAGTGAATGTATTAAAAATAATTAAGGACCTCAGATTAAAACAATACAAATTTTATTTTTGTGGAGGAACGGGTATCATGTTCCACCAACACAAAAGGAGGATCCTCCGACCAGGCGAGGTGATCATGCCTGGCGGGCCACTGCCCAACAGTTGATGTTGTGTTGGGATGTTGTATATATAATAATCGGCGGGAGAACTTATATTGCGCGATGCAGGATTGGTAGTTTCTTCATTTCCTTCGTTACTCCGTAGTTTTGACGTGTCTACGATAGATGACGTTGTAGTGTGTTTTCTTGTTGCACTATATGTGGAAGTCGCCACAATTTTAATTTATGAAACGGCTTCTTACACGGTTTCTCTATTGATAAAGCACTAAAAATAAAATTATTCCCTTTTTGTGAGTTACCAGACCGAATAATCTTTACAACCAGGAGATTGATATTCTAAGGAGGAATTCTGGAAAAATAATGATGGGATCTACGCTAATTTAAAAGACCGTACCTTCTTTCAATGAATATCTCCTGTGTATCAACTAGCCACTTGTTGAGGCTGTTCACGTCAGGCAGCGCCATCATGTCCGGGACCACTGTGCTGTTCGGTTTTATGTCGCACACTTGACGTTTCGTTACACATTCACATGTTGGGGAATCCTGCGATTAAATACACAGCATATTTACAAAGTACAAAATGAAGTCGCTGCCACTGTCTGTTCACTAAGATCTTTTAAACAAATCAACGGATTTGAAAGTAGTGTTCAGCAATAGATAGTGATTTAAGCTGAAGGCACGTAATACATGCATTTTGTTATGATGGAAAGCCGAGACTTTCAGTAGTTAAATATAAATCTTTACTAATCTATACTAATATTACAAAGCTGAAGAGTTTGTTTATTTGTTTCAACACGCTAATCTCAGGAACCGCTGGTCCGATTTGAAAAATTATTTCAGTGTTGGATACTCCATTCATCGAGGAAGGCTATATAGTCATCATGCTAATACTAATAGGAGCGGAGCACCAATGAAGAATGTTTCAAAAACGGGTTAATTTTTTTAATGCTACGGGCAATAGAAGAATCAAACGACGTTGCGTGGTCGAGGTCAACTAGTTTAAATAATATAATTGATGTACTAAAAAGTAAATAGTCACGTTTATAGGTCTAAGTTTCATATACAGGGTGTACAAATATTTTTTTTTTTTTTCAAATTAGGTCATAAATGATTTCGTGTTGAAACAAACAAACCAAACTGAGAAATAGATAAATATATGATGTATGATGATGAATAGAATCTATGATGAATAGAAATCGTATAAAAGTATGGTGTGAATACGTACGTCTTTGGTCCAGTTTTTAATGTGTCTTCCTTCCATCAAATGTTCCATGATGCGCTCAGCAAATGATGCGTCCAAGGTTTTGGAGAATTTTGACGGACGAGGTCTATTTGAAAAATAAAACAGTTACTTATGCGCTGGAGAGGACGAAAATTCTATTTCGTGAATATTTATGAACGAAACCATTGCTTACAAGAAAGCGAAATAAATAAATAATAATGTTTCGGACATCTAAGCAGATCACACAGAAAATATCCAAAAAAATATTTGCAGATCATACATAAATTTGGTCAGACTCGGGAATCGAACCCGAGATCTTAAGCACAGCAGTCGCATACACTACCCTACATCACCAAGGTCACTAAGAAGATACTTACACTATAAAGTCTGTAGTGTTCTTGTATAGATACTTGTCAAGTTTGAGCGATATCTCGTTGTCTGCCGGTGGTCGCAGCATGGAGAAACCCATAGCGATGGTCACGAACAGTGACGGCAGGATAATCAGCATAAACAGGAGCCATCTGAAGAACCATTACTATGTTTATAAACGGAGTACTGTTTGACGAAATAATCCTAACTAATAGGGTCTGAAGTCACATGGTTCGGGTCCTCTTAGAGCAGGTAACGTGACACCGACCCATGGGGTGGGTTTTTAGTGAAATCACCACATCCTACCGGCGCTTCTAAGCCCTAATGCCCGGTTCCTATATTTAACGAATAGTCATCGTGTAAAAAAATTCTACAACCGACTACGACTCGTAAATACCGTTCTTCAATTATTTTTTTAAAGGACGTCTATCATTCTACAAGCTGTGTACGAGACCCGTACATATATGGTCCTTCGAGCCGGATCAACTGCTTGGAAGGCAACTATGCTGACAATAAAAAAGGATGTAATTCACTTATGGCAACATTCGTTACGTCAGGTTATAGTGACAGCTGTCATTCTGGGGAAACGTCAAATTACGTAATGAGGGGCTATCTTGTATGATAGCGATCTCGAACAACTGCAATTGTGCACAGCGCTTAGGATGAATCACTTATTTCCGATACAATCACTAAAGGTTATATTTTTTTCAAATTAAAATTAATGCATAATAATTCAGTATAGGAGATTGAGCCATTATTTTTTGGTTAGGTAACATATTTATGACTACTCATGTACGAAACCTAGGTACTCTGTGGCAATTGTCTGTAGCGAAACCTTCTGATATTGGTCATAGAGTTTTAATAGTATCCTTTACGGATTATCTACTTATATAAACATTTTATACAAAAAAATACATCAGCTAGTTGAGTTACTCTTGCATACAGTTTGAGCGATAAATTTTGTTGAGCGTTGAATGTTCTCGTGTGTATGTAAGGTCGAGAATGCATTGTGCTGTAAAACGACGTCAAAGCTTACTTGTTTCTGATATGATGCAGGTATCTGGTGTACATCAGTGCGAGGAACTGCTCCCAGGCGGAACCTTTCATCGGTCCTTCTGAGGGTACCAGCTGTTGTGGAGAGCGGTCCGTCCTGATACTCGAACTGGAGGCACTCTTTAATGGCAAGCTGTCTGATGAAGCTGTAGTAAAATTGGAAGCATTTTATTTTTATGGTACAAATGTTCTTCGTATGGTAAAGTACAGTATATCTTCCCTTTTTATAAAAAGACAACTCCTGTATTAGGAATATATATCCCTGCGTCGCGGAGGCCTTTACAAACATTTATGAAACGATCATAAAAACACCCAGACCTAGAAGAATGTGGGATGTAAACCAGTAGAAAGTGACATGGTAACCGTTTAAATCCCTAGGCCAACTGTACAGTCAAATAGTTAAACTTAATATACTCGTATAATGAATGTATGGATCTCGTAGTGGTTTAAATGGACACCTCATCATTTTCTATTAGCGATCGAGTGGGTTCCAATCCTATGTGGGATGATACTTTTTCTGATCCAGAAATTGTTGTTCAGAGTCAAGGTGATCTTAGTCTCCCTTTTACGTATATATGTAAAGCCACCACAACACAGTAATATTCATATAGCAGTTGTTTTGCATATTGAAAAGAAAATATATTGTTGAAATGATTTATTTCTATTATAACACGAGATTACCAAGTGAAACTTACTGTACTCGATCGTGGTGGGAGGGGTGTCAGCTTGTTGGCATACATTGAAGAACACCTGCTCCAGGCTGCTGCAGTCCATCGTAAAGCTCTTGAAACCCAGCGCAGGTTGAGTAGCTTCCAGCACGGAACATAACTGAAGGAAACTAGAGAGAAAGGTGAATATATTTCGTAGTTATCGCAATTTATTCTCAATTTCAGTTCTGTGACATATAGCCTAGAATATTATTATTGAAAGTTGAACGACTAATGCCCAGTTCCTATATTTGAAAAACGATCCGTTCTAGGTACGAATAGTAGTATATTATACGGGGCGTAAGCTAAAATGGTTCCTATAAAAAATAAATTGAGGAACGGTATTTACGACTCGTAGTCGGTTGTAGAAAAGTTTTGCACAATGACGATTCGTTAAATATAGGAACCGGGCATAAGATGCTTAGTTAGTTAATAAAACTTAAGGGCCTTGTGATCTTTGACCGTTTTAGAGCTTCACTAACTGGCTTTATTTACGGCACACAGCAGGGACCGATGTTTGTCAAGACAGGTTAGTATATACAGGGTGTGGGGGAACGGGTATAATGTTCCACCCAACACAAAGGGAGCCGACCAGGCGAGGTGATCATACCTGGCGGGCTACTGCCCAACAGTTGATGTTGGGATGTTGTATATATGATAATCGGCACGGGAACTTTATTTGCGCGATTCAGGATTGGTAGTTACTCCGTGTAGTGTAGTTTGTAGGTACAGTGCGTTACTTCGTAGTTCAGTGTATCTTCGGTAGATGGCGCTGTATGTGGAGGTGGCCACATCACTCCCCTCCAAGACTGGAGGTCGATATATGTTGAGTCAGCTGTCTGTGCTCTGATGCGGAGCTTGCCAGTGCCAGGAGTGAGTAGTTCCAGTGAGTCGGAACTGAATGCCGCAAGTTCCAGTGAGTCGGAACTGAATGCCGCTAGTCCCAGTGAGTCGGGGCTGAAGTCCGCTGATCCCAGTGAGTCGGGATCGCATGCGGTGCGCGGTGCTGCGGTGAGGTCCCCAGTGAGTCGGGGCGATTGCTGCGTAGTGGCTGGCTGCTGCGTAGACGGGAGAGATGTGCTCTGCTTACATGGACCGTAGGTGCAGTGTGCTGTGCCTAGACGCTGTAGAGGCCGTAGGGGTTATCAGGCTGGAGCGGTCGCGTCCTGCGTGTGGTATATCCCAGTTGAGGCCGAAGTTGCTGGCTGGCTTGAGACTTGCTGTGGGAGTGAACATGATGGTGGCGCTTCCTTGAAGGCTACTTCCAATTACGTCGGGGTCACCACTGTGGGGGAACGGGTGTAATGTTCCACCCAACACAAAGGGAGGATCCTCCGACCAGGCGAGGTGATCATGCCTGGCGGGCTACTGCCCAACAGTTGATGTTGGGATGTTGTATATATGATAATCGGCACGGGAACTTTATTTGTGCGATTCAGGATTGGTAGTTACTCCGTGTAGTGTAGTTTGTAGGTACAGTGCGTTACTTCGTAGTTCAGTGTATCTTCGGTAGATGGCGCTGTATGTGGAGGTCGCCACACAGGGTTCATTTTCTTTTTCATGTTAGGCCCTACCAGAAAAGCTCGACTCTGCCTGATGGAAAGCATAAGCAGAAGCCAAGAGTGGTGGTCACCATACTCATTGTGAATGCAGACAATGCAGCATGGTGACCCACACTATGGTGGCCTATAATGCTTTTCCATCATTGGGCCTCCGGTATCGCACTCACTATCACTACAGCACGGACGCTGTCATTGTGCTCAAATCAGCGTGGCTCTACCTTTTTCTTCAGTGTTATTCTTCAATTCTACTATAACTTCCTTTTCCTATCCTTTTTTAATACACCATACACTACCCTGTACTTTTCATTCTTGCTCTTCTTTCCGTCCCACGGTTGCTTATAAGAGATTGCCTCCGGGCGATACAGCCGCCATTGTACTTTCCTATTTTAAGTTTTCCTAGTTAAGTTAATCTTGTTATTAATCTGGTGTACAATAAAGAGATTTATTGTTGTGTCCGTTCTGTTAGTCGGCTCTTACGGTATTCACGTGTTGAACAGGGTTTTATCTGTTACCACTCTAGACTCAAGGCTTTATAAATAAACATACATGCATAACCTATAAAGCAGCATCATAATTCTATTCTCTACAGTACTTACTTGTTATTCAATCCATTCAAGTCAAAGAATGGTAGCCCAATCTCCACCTCAAGTTCATTGACATCCATCACGTTTGCATTCTTCACCACATTCCTGACCACTGTCAGCAGTTGTTTCGTCTTCTCCTCTTGATTAATCTCTTCTGTGATTTCGTTGATATCAACTCTCTCTGGGTATATCACTGTCAGCTTGTACCCATTCCCTAGGGTTCGCTTAATTTCTATTGGTGATCCGGTTGTATGTATTTGACCCTGCATCATAAATTTTAAAGTAAATGAGGCGATTTTTTTTACCTGTAAATAGATACTGCCCTTGTTCCTTTGACTACTACTCAATATAACTACGAGTATTTAGAACCACAGTATCACAAACTTGATGAAATCAGAGCATCTAGTTGTTTAAAGACCAACCTTATGCATTATCACGATCTGGTCGCTGAGTAGTTCTGCCTCGTCGAGGTGGTGAGTCGTCATTAGTATCGTCTTGTCTTCTTTCAGCTTCACTATCATTGACCAAATGTTCCTGTTAGAAAAATATAATATATTGTCCTTATTATTTATTCTTAATACTAATAATTAATACTAGTTAGAGTCAAGTTACAACTTATGGCAAAAGACGTCACGTCTGTTTTTTATTGGAATTAAAACTGTTGGTGTGTAGGTTGAACCTGTTTCAAAAGGTTTTTTGATATGTGGACCTGCTTAAGTGACTCTACTCGGTCTGATGGAAAGTCTGAGTCGAATCGAGGAGTAATCGTCACCATACTCATTGCAAAAGACAATGCAACAATGCAGCAAGGTGACCCATACTATAGCGGTGTATTGAGGTGTTTCTGCATCGTTGGACAAGATAAATTGTTATATATGTTAGGTAAAGCATCATCAAAATGGAACTCTCTCTTGCCATAAACTGTGATATTCCTATTAAAAGTCAAAATAAGAGACGAAGATCAAATTAAGTAATCATTTAAAATACGACACACTGGCAGGTTGTTTGAAATTAGTAGTTTTTTTTGTTTGGAATGGAAAGTTCTAGAAATTAAGATTGCCGGTCAGTCGACTTGCTAGCTGATGTTTCATTATGTAAAGCGGAAGGAATGCCGCTGCAGGGCGCTGCGGTACCTCCTGGCGGCCGGGTCCACGCCCGCGGTGGGCTCGTCCAGCGACACGAGGCTCGGCGCGCCCACGAAGGCCAGCGCCACGCACAGGCGCCGCCGCGTGCCGCCCGACAGGCGCCACACCGGCTCGCGCGACACGGGGCCCAGGGACAGCACGTCCAGCATCCTGCAAAACCGTCCATATTCAGCGTGGCTCTACTATTTTTACGAATTTCACCTAAATAAAAATATTTATAAGAGGCGGAGTTCCATATCTCAAGTGCAAATTAGTAATTAACATTGATTGTGTAATAAAATTATGTAAATCTTTCTGTGTCTACTATCTCTATGAGTGTAATTCATCAAAATCCGTTACGTATTTTAAAATATCTAAACATACAAGAAAAAAACAACTTTATTTTATATTAAGTAAAGATACCGTCCGTTACGTAACGAATTACAATTACGAACTATCACCACAGGAGGTGGTGTAGGATAACACTGTCTTCGTTCTTCTAAATACAATAAGTCAAAAGGCCAGGCAAGTAAAACTAAACACAAATTGTGGTTATAAATTGATTCAATTTTTAAAAGGACTTACTTGTCGACCTCGTCCCGTAGTCCCCCCTCCCCGGCTCGCCCCCCCTTGAGTTGCGCGTAGAGCGTGACGTGCTCGCGCGCGCTCAAGTGCTCGAAGAGCACGTCGCGCTGCGGACACACGCCCAGGCGCGCGCCGCACTCGCGCTCCGAGCGGACGATCACGTGGCCTTTACTCGGCTTCAACATGCCTGTTAGTATGTTACTGCAAAGCGAATATGTCATATTTAATAAGTGAATGTCTTGTTACATGTTTTACAGGCCCATTATATTTTAAATTAAGACCATGTAAGACCCTAATACAGTAAACCGAAATGTAAAACTAGGAGCATCATATTGGTTTATTGAGCTACGTATCACTTTCTTTTACGTATTCGCTAATATTGGGACCGACCATCTTATGGTTCTTCGAGCCACAATCAACAATTTGGTTTTTTGAGCCGATGCTTCAAAAATAAAGGGTTATAAATGTGGTTACTGAGGACTTACATCAATGTAGTTTTTCCGGCGCCATTGTGTCCCAGCAGTGTCGTGATCTGCCCTTTGTGCAGTTCTATAGACACATTGTCTAAGGCCACCTTTGGTCTCCGTGACCCTTCATTGTAGACCTTCGATACGTTGAGGATGCTCACACCAGCTTTCTCGTTCGTGGTCGTACAGTAAGTGATGTTGGATTTTAACGTTTTTATACCTGTGTAAAATTAATATCATTGTTTAATTTCGAGCAATTGACTGTTGATAGTGTTGATGATGATATAGGGGATGTATGTCATGTCATACACACTTATGGAAATCGAACCGGCGACCACTGACTTGGCAGTTAGACCCTCTAACCATTAGAATACCAGGTCAAGATATTTAAATTATTTAATGAAAGGAGTATATATAATTAAGGTTTTAAGAATTACATTACAAATATTATTATATTAGTATTTATTAATTTACCGAAATATCTATCGATGAGCCATCCTATGACGAAGTAAATGACCGCGTCGAGCAGCATCATGAGAGCGACGAGTCCAATGCTCATATCCTCCCCCTCACTCGGAGAGTCCCACAGCTGGGCCCAGCCCGCGCCCGCACCTCGAGCTTCGTAACGCGCAATGTATAGGAAAGCGTAGCAGAGAGATGAAGACATTGATAGGCACTGTAGAATTACATTTAATAAAGGTTAATATTTAAAAAAACATCAGAAAAGTATTTTTCGTTTTATATATATGAGACTCTATTCTGCCTGTTGAAAAGCGTGAGCAGAATCTTAGAGTGGTGATCACCATACTCAATGTGTACCCGCACTATGGCGGCCTATTGTGATGCTTCTGCATCATTGGAACACTGTTCTCGCACTAACTAAAACTAGAATATATCAGCATGAATGCTGTCACTTCAAGTTGGTCTTTTGTGAGAGAGCAGTAACCGGGTCGAGCCGGCCCTTTCGTGCCGAAATCATCGAGGCATACAGTAGACTATTCTAGAGCTAGCCAAGCTCGTAGCTTCGAGCTCGTATGAAGCAATAACTTTTAAGAACTTGATTGACCAGAAGACGGTGATTGTTGCGTCAAAATTGTCTTAACGCGAAAGGACTTTAGAAAGATTATGGAATTATAATTCATTTGTAAGAACTGTTTCACTAACAAATATGGCAAACATATTTTGATTCTGGACAAAAATTATTTGGCAACTAAAATAAATAAATGTTGCTGAATAAAATGGACCAAAATTATTTTTTGGACTTCTAGAACTGTTTTTCAAGATTTAAATTCAAGAAAAAATTACATTGTACAATTTATTCATTTAGTAACTTTAAATAATGTTCAGTGATACAATCCTGGATTAAATTATTATAGTCTCAGAAAACAATAAAATGCAACTTACAATAACGAACTTCAGTGAGCTATAAAGCACCGCTTCCAGAGATAGGATGATGATGAAAGGCATAAATGTGACGAGGTAAGTGATGGCACCACACACAGCAGCCAAGCTGGCTGACTGGAACATCTTCGATATCATATAGCTGCACCAAAGAAAGCAAATAAACATTGAAATATGTTAAAAAGAATAGTGTACCTACAGTGTTGCCAACATACAATAAACCAATTTTATTGTTGAGTGCAATAAAAACGTTTTTTTTTATTTTTAAAAGGGAACTCTCGCTCTAGGAATATGTCATGTATCTCGAGAAATTGTATTAACATTCATGAAACGACCACAAAAACCACCGAGGTACACACGCAGTTATAAGCAGCTATAAAGTTGCCGCTTATACCACTATGCTTTTTAATTATTCATGTAATTAAATCGGGAGTTAATTGACTTTAGCATTGAGGTTAAAACCGTCAACTACTGTATCGAAACTACTATAACTTTTTTAAAACTCACCAAAAACTCAGCATGGATATTCCAAATATGAAGAGCAGAACGAACACGAGGCTAGGGCTTGTGGTGGGGAGTATACTTCCCGCGTAGAGAATGATGGTGATGCAGATCATGGTCGCCGTCATCTCTGCAAATGATGCGATGAACCAGGAGAGCGTGTGCCAGCGGAGGTCCACACCCATCACTGACATTAACTAGAAAATAAATGAAATATTTAATGCTGAATTATCAACATCTGCGATTCTTAATAGTCTCAGTAATGCTGAATATTGAAAAAACACTTCAAATTAGCTTAGTTTTTGTACTTTAATGTATTCATGCGCGTTTATGGGTACAATTTGTAACAACTAGGTTTTAGGTAACTAACGAATAACTATATCATTTTATATATCATTTTTCTACTAATTGATCATATTTTTTTTGGTTTTATTTACTTTCCGCTTAACAAGATTGATTTTCTAATGAAGAAAGTTACTAGTTATAATTGTGAACAAAATGGAATTGTTGAAGATGTCCATTACTTGTTAGTGGAATGTGTCCAGTACAGAAAAGAAAAGAAAGCTTTATTGTCCAGTTTAAAAGTAATATCCAATATCCATCGTATCCAAGCCGTACAGTGAAGACGCAATCAAAATTTACAAATTTATTCATAATTTAATAAAAATATGACTCTTTGTCCATAATTATGTGTTTTGATTGAGTCATTATTGTACGGTATTACATTTTTATAACTTTTTGAAAGAGACAATGAGGCTGGCATAATCATGTTTGATTAAAAGCCTCTACATAAAATATGTAAACAATAAAGTAAAAAAAAGACTTTACCCTGCCTGGCAGAAAGTTTGAGCAGAATTCAAAAGTCACCATACTTATTGTGAATGCACACAATTCAAGAATACAGCATAGCGACTTACTCAAAGCCGGCTTATTGATGCCTCCGCATTATTGGTCCTTTGATCCCGCACTTACCAACGAAACACGAAGTATTATTATTTAGTTGATTTGGAATTATTGATGAAGGTATCATACAATTTTGTATTTTTTTTGGGTTCAAGCAACTTTGAGGGTTGGCATAACACGTTAACCAGTGTTAGTAGAACTGTTCACTGGGCACAAGCAAAGGTTTTTCGGTCTATTGTATCCTAGACGAAGTTCGTTCGAATGTAGTTTTCTTTTTATTTATCTTTTAAAAGACAACTTCCGCAATAGGGGTAAATCTGTGTCGCGGAGGACTTTAGAAACATACATGAAATAGACACAAAGAACACCCAGACGTTAGAAGAACGACAATTGGTGGATCACACAAATTGTTGTTCCGAGTAGGATTTGAACCCACAAAACTTGGCGAAGTAGGAAGCGGTCGACACGCCGCTTTCTACTTCGCGAAACAGTAGAACGGGTTCATTCATTATTCACCAGAACGATATCCTAACCTAATATGAATGTGAGTTTGCTTGAAACGCTGTCATGCCTAAATAACTTAATTACTTTTTTCACCAAGTAAGTAAGTAAAATAGAAAATGTCAATACCATTGTGTTACCAGACTCTTTATCGGACACGATGAATCGTACGGCAGAGGCGACAGAAAAGAGCAGAGAAAAGAAGAACGCGATGATCAGCGACTGAGACTCGTATAATCCTGTCTGGAATCTGGAATCAGAAATTGTAATTCTAAACATGAAGTGATAAATTCAACGGCTTCATTTTTGTTAAGTTTATTTGTAATATTGTTTTAATTTCTTTCCTGTTCTGTCACCCAGATCTGCATTCGATTTGGACGGTACTACCCTCGCACAGAAGATCAACCTTGAAGTGGAAATAGGCAAGGTTTGTCTTGTCTCCAGCGGCAAGACAACCTTCAATCCAGTTCACTTTCCCTAATGAATTTATCCAAAAACAATATTATACTCCGAAAGAAAAGAAAATGTTGATGACTCACGAATCTGCTGTATAACATGGATAAGGAGTTTGCTGAGTATACACTGCCCAGTCTTCCTCTTCAGTTGTGGTCTTTGAGGGTATGTTCTCAGCGGACAACTGTATAATAGCTTTATCTACGATGTCCTGGAGTTCAACGAAGCCTCGGAAATAGCGCATGTTCTCTATGAAGTTGGATTCAGGTCCTGGGATCCATAAGCTGTGGAAAAACGCAACAAAAAAAAAGTCAATTAGAAGTAACTTTTACTGTCAACTTCACTCACGTTAGTTTTAAAGAATGTTGTGTATATATAATACATGTAATACACTTTTTCTCATCTTAATTTGTCAATGACAATTCCCTTTTTAAGCGCTTTTTTTTTGTGCGGAACTGCCCTCGGGTAGTACCTTCTGGTGGCATGTCGGACACGAACCGACCAAAGCCGCACGCCGTCTCGGGTAATCAAGTGCACCCTAGAAAGGAAAAACCCTGGAACCCCGACGTACCTCGGGTCACCTACGCTTTGTAGATGGCCCTCTCCTGTGTGTGTGGGAATCCTAATGCTCCCGCCATTGTCCCCCAGGGCGCGCACGCGCCGCAACGTCCGCGCCGCCACCCGGGCTTGCTTCTGCTAGGGTGACAGATGGCCTCATCTGTCCCTTTTTAAGCCCTAATATCGTATCGATACATTTTTCTAGATGTCAATTCCCAACGAGCTCATACCATTTTCAGGAAGGTGCATCGGCGGTTTGATAAGTCAGTGACTTTTTGAATTTCCCGCGCAGTTATTCCAAATGCAACAGTGCTGCCGTCAACTGTAATCTATTAGTGGGCAATTGTCAAATTTTGAGCAAGCTACGTCATGCAGTTGGTGTTTGATAGCCATTCAAAGCAGACAACCTCGTGATTTTTTACGAAAATGGAAATAAGTGAATTTCGTGTGCTGATTAAGCACTACTTTTTACGTAAAAAAACCATCACTGAAACTAAGGAAAAGCTTGATAAATACTACGGGGACTCGGCACCATCAATTTCAATGGTAAAGAAGTGGTTTACAGAGTTCCGTTGTGGTCGTACTAGCACTAGTGACGCCGAACGTTCAGGTCGCCCAAAAGAAGTGATCACGCCGGAAATCGTCGATAAAATCCATGAAATGATATTTGATGATCGGAGAATGAAAGTGCGTGAGTTGGCTCATGCTGTAGGTATCTCAACTGAACTGGTACATCATATTTTACACGAATATTTGGACATGAGAAAACTCTCCGCGAGATGGGTGTCGCGATTGCCCACACTCGACCATAAGCGCAATCGTGTGACAACTTCAAAAGAGTGTTTAGCGATGTTCAGCCGTAATCCGGACGAATTTTTGCGCCGTTTTGTTACTGTGGACGAAACATGGATCCATCACAACACGCCAGAGACCAAGGAACAATCGAAGCAGTGGGTTGCTCGGGGTGAACGTGGACCAAAGAAGGCCAAACAGAGCCTCTCAGCCAACAAGGTCATGGCCACAGTTTTTTGGGATGCACTCGGTGTCATTCACATTGATTACCTCGAGAAAGGTAAAACAATCACCGGTGAATATTATTCAAAGCTTTTGGACAGATTCGACGTTAACTTGAAGCAAAAACGGCCGCATTTGGCGAAGAAGAAAGTGCTGTTCCATCAAGACAATGCACGTGTGCACACTTGTTTAGTCACGATGGCCAAAATCCGCGAATTGAGAAACGAACTGCTACCCCCCATCCAGCATATTCTCCAGATTTAGCCCCCTGCGACTATTATCTGTTTCCAAACCTAAAGAAATGGCTGGGTGGTAAGAGATTTGAGTCCAATGAAGAATTCATTACCGAAACAAACGCGTATTTTGAGAGCCTTGAGAAAACCTATTATTTGGAGGGAATAAAAAAATTAGAAAAACGCTGGACTAAATGTATCGAGCTAAAAGGTGATTATGTAGAAAAATAAAATGTTTATTTGCCGCAAATAAAATGTTTTATTCAAAAAGTCACGGACTTATCAAACCGCCCTCGTACATCTACGCATACTATTATCCAATATAAAATATCACATTAGATCTTTACCAATAAAATTACTGTTTCATGTGCGAGGAGGCTGAAAATGCACCCCTTGCACTCACCTCCCGGTACCCATAGCGCCATCAATTATATTGTTTGATGTTCTATCAAGAATTAACATGTTTTCGAACTTGTCGACTAGCCTACATTTTAAGAGAGTTAAATTATTATTAGAAGCAAACTTACAAGTCCTTTAATCTTTTAGTAGTAGGCACGCTGTCGATATCCATTCGTATTTTATACTCCACATTAGAAAAGGAACCATCAACTTCTTCAGTGTTCAAGAACACTACACCTGTGATAAAAAAAAACATTACAACTTGTAGTGATGATCAAATGAACTAAGTATGTAAGCATAGTACGTTTGTCCGTGAGATTCCAGGTTAAGAGCCCCCGCAGACTACATATTTTTTAATCGGCCGATGGTTTGATCGTGTTAAGTTTTGACTTGTTGCCATTTCATCAAAAGAAGAAAAATGTACTAAATACAAACTTGTGACGTCACTATTTTAGACTACTCAATTGAGCAATATACTCGACGTTCATTTGATTAAAATTTGTAATAGAAATGAAACGCTGTAATAATTATATTTCCCGAGATGTTTTGTAATATTCCTTTTATGAAGGAGACATCGTTATTTATTAACGATACAGTCAACTAACCCATTGGTACTTACCAGCTGAGAACTCGTTGACTGTGCTGAGAACAGCTGCCTCATGTGTCAGCTCATATTCGTTAGGAATAGCCTGGATTCTATTCAAGTTGATGCAGTTTAGCATATCTGATGCCTTTGATAACAGCGTGCCAATACCCTGAAATATGTCGTTTAAATAAGGTGGTTTTTTTTCATGAAATTTTGACAAGAACCCATTTCATGAATACTCAAGGCTATGAAGAAAAAGGCTGGTGATCTCTAGGTGGTTGTTTAAAGCTATATTCACCCATTGTCAAGGGTGTAAAACAGTCCTCGATTTAATTTAATTTTATTTGATTTCATTGATTTTTTCATCACTGGAAAAGAAGGCAAACTTGAAACAAACCCTATACCAAGCCGTCTCACCTGCGTAGTACAGTAGGCCAGACGAAAACCTCCTTTTGTTCAAGAGGTTTATGAACTGGACTATTAAAAACTGCAGTTAAATATGACTGTGGAGGGAGGATCCTCCGACCAGGTAAGGTGATCATGCCTGGCGGGCCTATGCCCAACGGTAGATGTTATACATATGTATAATAATCGGCGCGAGAAATTCTATAGCGCGATTCAGGATTGGTAGTTTCTTCGCATTGTACGTTGCTCCGTAGTTCAGTGTAACTTCGGTAGATGGCGCTGTATTATGTTATGATGTGGTTGCGCTGTATGTGGTAGTCGCCACAATGAGAAACTCTTAGTCTCAGTCTCAATCCTACGTATTTTATTTTCAATCAAAATGTAATAGTTGTTTCTCTTAAAGAAATTTTACTTACCTCAACATCTCCAAGTTCTTCAAATAATCCATCAACACTGAAGTCTTGTATATGGAAACCTTCACCACTATCATCATCAACGATCATAGCTCTCACGGCGCTAAACTGAGGGCTCATCATCACATTACGAAGAACATCAATTCCGTCACGGTGTGAGAGCATCCTGTTTACTGCTGGGAACGACTTTGCGAAAGAGTGGACAAGGTTTACCACTTTGATCATTGATGCGAATGTAGAGTTGGCCTGTAATGTGAAGACTATTATATTACCCTTCCTTATGGCTTCAACGCATACGGGTTAAAAATGAAATTAAGGGCGTTGTGTGGCCTAAATTACTCAGGCAACTGGCTCAGACAATCTTATAGGATATTAATATTAGATTTTTCAAAGGCTATCTTATTACATATAGACTTGACTATGCCGTAAAGTTAGAATTTCAATGAAACTCGAAATATTTTATTTGGATTATAAATAGAATTGTCTCTGAAATATATAGTAAAACGTTCTATATTTTGAGGTGAAACTTCTTTAGGCGCGTGAGAGTAAAATTTTTACGGATGAAATGCTTCACGAAGATGTGCAGCGATTTTGTCGAAGAAGAGGGAGAGCGCGATTGAGACCGATTGAGAGAGAGTGAGAAAGGGCGAATTTTAATTTAATATTCATCATCTGAGATTTTACTATATTATTTTTGAAACAATATAAAATAAATGTATTTTAATAATTCTCTTTAATAATTTTTATTAATAATTAGTTTGCCAAAGAAGTTTCACTTCTGACATGTGTACTTTATACGCACGCAGTTTTTTTTATTTATTAGCTATAAAAATTACTCTGCCTGATTGAAAACATGAGCAGAATCCAAGTGGGGGGAAAGCAGTAAGTGATTCATACCTTATTCATGATTCTATTGACAGTAGGGTTGGGGGGTGTGTATAGTATCTTGCCCATGATGAGCGGCTTTATGAAGCTCCACACGATCTTGCCGCCTTGCACGTTCACGATATCCACGTATAAGGAGCGGCAGTAATCATCTACAAAACGCATATATATTTTAGTAACAACGGTCACACAACACCAAAGGCCGTCTAATCTCTACCTAGGCTGAGTAAGTATGTACTACTATTTACTTGACACACACTAATGATCATGCTCACCGGTGGGAATCGAATCCGTTTCCTGTACCTAAGCAGTCAGGATTACTAACTACACGGTAATATGACTGCCTCGGTGGCGCAGTGGTAGTGTATGCGACTACTGTGCTTGCATGTTTGAATGATCTGTAAATATTTGTTTCGGAGTTTGGGTGTTTTCTATGTGTAATATGCATGTATTTATAAAAAAGTATATAAGTATTCTATCAGTCAATCTTGCTATTATAACTCAAGTTCTGCTTAGTTTGAAGCTGGACGGCGTTGTGTGTGAAATGTACGAAATCCACGAAACTTTAATAAAAAACTATTTTTAAAATGTCTGTCAATCTGTTTGTTTCTAGATTGGTTTCGTCTTTCACAGACAGATAGAAAATAAAAAATTAAGAACAAAATTAAAATCAATGAAATAGTAAATAATATCCCATTCAAAAGGCACAAAACGTACAGGCAATACCGCGGGACCTAGCTATACTTACTTGGTAACGCATCCAGCTGGGCTTGGTCAGGTTTAGTCGAAAGATCCACAGTTGCCACTATTTGCTTGTAGAATTTGTTCGTATTCACGCTGAAGGGCTTCCCGCAGAAGCAGTTCCCTGCACTTGACAGGAATTCAGTGGCTGGACGAAGAAAGATACGAGATAAATACTAATGAATTTGAGTAATTAAACTTATTAGACGTGAGTGAATTATTTTTGGTCTATTGCTAGACATAGGGCTCTTATTAAAAACGAGGTTTTGGTCTTACATGCATATAGTCCACGGGCCCACGAACAAGGGATTTCAGTGATTAACAACAGGCTGAAAGTTTATACACAGCTTCGTTTTGACGAGACACCCAACTTTTATTATTGGACCAAATTCTGAAAGTGGAAGGAAAAAGCGGGATAGGGAGCGAAACACGTCGATTTGATGAGTGTCCCAATTTAATTAATAACAGTTTCTAAAAATCAATACTTCGAGAAAATACGATGGAAAACTGAAAAAAACTTGTGGCATACAAAGTGAATGGTACCTTCCGAGTCACCCCCAGCTCTAACATGTCAGAATGGTGACTTGAAAATTTTTATTCATTTTCATTTATTTGTATGTTGCTATGAATGTGAATAAAGTCAATAAGATTGTATGTAGTTAATTAGCACTTTTGCAATGTTCCTAGTCAGGACTGAGATATAAAACACGGAGTGAATTTAAACTGAAAATATATTTAATACTTGAAAAAGTTTATACAAAGAATCTACACGCGTTGTGTAGGGTTGGCGCGACGCAAGGCAACTGGCGTTGCCCGGCCTTACAAACGTGTGGCCAACCGACAAAGCTTACTCAGCTAAAACATAATACTGTGTGCCTACACCTTGTTAGAAAATAGGATGGAAAATGCCTGATGGAAAGCATAAACAGAATCCAAGAGAGAATATAGGTAATGCAACAATGCAGCATGACCACGCTATGGCGGCCTGTGGAGATGCGTCTGTATCATTCGATCTCCAGTATCGCACTCACCAACGAAACACAATAGAACGAATACTGTCCTTTCTAAGGATAGTCCTATGTCCAACAGTTGATTGCTAAAGGCTCTATAAAACCAGTAACTTTACATACTTACATGAGAATAAGTTCCCGATAGAACTGAAATCCTTGAAACTCTTAAACATGGGTTCATCAGCGAACAGCCCTGATACGTAGCCAATGTTATCCTGCATCGCTGGCACTAATGCAACCATCTGTGAATACTTAGATAGAACTGCGGAACCTTCGTTTTCTGTCAGATTTGATGCGTTATATAACTTTTTAAGGAGAGTGGTTTTCATCTGGAAAGCAATGATTGAGCATTAGATCCTTGTAGGAGGTTTATCTGGATCTGTGTATAATTGTTTGTAGAACTCAATTACTGTGTTATAAGATCTCTTGTCGTTTTGTTGTTGTAAGTTTGATCTGTCTTTTTTCATTTTGGTTTTTTAGTTTTTTGTGATCTATTTTTTTTGCAGAAAATGCACTAAAGATTGGCCCTAAATTTTCAACTAAATACATATCGTATTTCGTATTCGTATTTGCAACGAAATTCATATGAAATGTTACAATACGGTGTATTATATGTCTCTAATTAAAAGGTTTGTACTGATTAAAGTTAATTTCAACACTTACGAAATCTAGCATAGGTTTGAAGTTGAAATTCCTGAAGAGTACAGGAAATATCTGTTTGACAGTTTCGTCTGGCAGACCGCAAAACTGGTCAACAACAGCTGCCAGTACGTCCTCAGCGGTCACCACGTCCAGGTTCGAAGGCTTCAACACCTTTGACATGGCGTCGATTTGGCACATGTATTTCGATATGTGGATGTGGTCTTGTTTTGAAGTCAAAAGCTGGTTAAAAGGAAATATTTTTTTAAAGGAAAACACATTGCCTGGTCCAGTTAAACAATAGGTTTGTTGTCTATTACATAAGTGAGGCTTATATTACAGTTAGCAAACTATTGGTTTATATGCATCTGTTCACCCCTTCTTTTTTACCTGATTTCTTTCAGATATACTTAAACATAAACACTACAGGTGAAAGTAATATAGACAAGGGTACAGGGTTTAAGGAAAATTTAAGATAAAATCTGGCTTTTTGGTTCAAATTGTTACTTTAACTGTACAGTGCATCATTAAACTGATATATTTATTTTAATTTTTACCGGTTTTAGGTGAATGTATCCTGCATGTATCCTGGGCGCTGCTATAGACCAGAAATTGGTGTTGTTGATCCCCAAAGCTGACAATCCGGACTCAATATTGTCAGGATTCAAAAACAGGCTCTTCACTTCAACTAAGGACAAAAGAAAAACAATAATTAAATTATTCGGGAAACTATAGACGTAAACAAAAGCTTTGCGTAATCGATGAGAATGGTTTATGACAGTTTGAAGTCTCAACATCATTAACAGATTTTAACAATTTTAAGCCTTCTAGAAATAGTGAAGCTATGGAGGCTTGAATGTTGTCACATATACACGCAAACACGCACCTCACACAAATATACAATACCCACACACATACAAAAGCATATCTAACTAAACAACCTTATTGTGTCCACCATTGCATTGTAACAACTGTATTTCTTGTCTTTGGAGGGTAACTGACTCCCAACACAGGTAACGCTATTTTGGGAGTCAGGGCTATACAGAGTCATGCAATCCTTTTTTTGTTATAATAAATTAAAAATAATAATTATTATTATTATAACAGTCTACTCCTAAACAAATGCTTCTCTTCAAAAAGGAGGTTTGGGCCTATTATACCACGTTTTAATTTTAATTTTTACAGTGATGTTATCCAGCGTAGATTGCTCCCTTAGCTGCTTCTCACTACATCTATGGAAAGACTAAGTGTGGTGAAACTTCGTATTCTGAATGTGTCGCCATGTGTCGGTCGAAGTGATCATTAAATTTTAAATATAACTAGCCATCTTTCTTTTTTTAATTATCTGCCTTATCTCTATCCAAGAGTCTTCTGGTGGAAATCTCTTTTTTACAGTAAAATCATGGTAAGTAGTTAATCAGAGATATGGCTACTTAATTTGCTTACTTTGTGGGGGAACGAATCCCTCCAACACAAAGGCAGGATCCTCCGACCAGGCGGGGTGATCATGCCTGGCGGTCAGTCACCTGGAAGGGTGACCGCTGGTGGCATGAGCGTCTCCGTGATTCGGAGGCCACGTTAAGCAGTCGGTCCCGGCTGTTATCATAGGATAACAGTCGTGAAGCTTGATTGGAGGCCTTTGGACGGTTTAAAACATCCAACGGCCAAGATATGTAGCCACAATATTGTCTTGTCAGTCCTCAAGCCACACTCGGTCAGTGTGGGGCCGTATGGCCTTAACCCTCTCTTGAGAGACAGACCCGTGTGACATTATGGGTTGTTAATGAATACTTGCAAATTTTACTTACTTCTTAGATTAATTTTATCCAGTAGGTAGTATTTGAACTGTCTCAATATATTGAGGCCAGCTGACAAAGCCTGGAGGTCCTTATCCAACGGTGTAGTCTCTAGTACTGGCCGCATTTCAGTTATTAAGCCCTGCAAACTGAAGAAGATAAAGAGTTAAGACTAATTTCCATTAGTTACGTCAACCGAAAGACCCGAGTGAAAAGTTTGTTTAATATGAAAAGTTTGAAAAATTTCACCTTTCAGTAGACATCTTACAAACTGACATCCCTCCATTCCTTTGAATACTATACCTTCTGTTTGCATACAATAATTTTTATGCTTTTCGCCTCAAATTCATCTTTTATTTTTGACTGTCTCTGTGGCGCAGTGGTAGCGTATGAGACTGCTGTTCTTGAGGTCTCGGGTTCGATTCCCGGGTCGGACCAAATGTTTGTATGATCTACAAATATTTGTTTCGGAGTTTGGGTGTTTTCTATGTATAATATGTATGTATTTACAAAAAAAAAAGTATGTATGTATTTATATCAGTTGTTTAGTACCCATAACACAAGCTCTGCTTAGCTTGGGACTAGATGGCGTTGTGCGTAAAAGATGTCCGAAAAAAAAAAAAAAAATTTAAATATATTTAAATTTATAGTTACTTTCATGTCTTACAACTCATTCGGACTTCATCAAGACTTCTTGACTTGACACGTCAAAACAGGGGCCTCTTTACTTACAGTGCAGGGTGCGGTGCATACGGGCGCAGCACTGATAGGGGCATGGCGCTTTTAAATAAATCTGCGCGCTTACTGAAGGGCGCTAGAGTAATGATTGCACAAGGGCGCTTCACGGACTAGATACTCCTCTGCACGTAACACCCTGACGCATACGGTATTCGTATTCTTTAAGTCCACGAAATGTTTCAACACAAATTTGTTGAAATGCTTAGATACAAATAGGTACGTAAATGCACCGTTAATTATGATATATACATTAGAATTCATTTCAAAAAGTTAAATGACAGATCTCCATCCAAATTATGGTTTCTGGAAAATTATTTACTACAGTTATCCAGAAACCTAAAAAACTGCTACCTGACGATAATAAATACAACATAACATACCTGTATCCAATACTGTCCAATATATCATCTTGGATCAGCAACAGACCAGTGTCTAACAAAGCATCTATCTTTCCTTCTCGGAGTCCAGCCAGGTCCAGTTTACTTACTACTCCCAACAGTCTCGCTCCATGGGAGATCAAACCCTCGATGCGTTGGATGATGCTTGATACAAATTTAAAGCGCCAAAACTCTTCTTGTTGGTATTTAGGCAGCTTAAAAAGAGAATTGTGTATGTTAACTTTATTACAGTTGTTTTACAATTTATTATTTTTAGATGACGTTTTAATCGATAGCGTGGTTAATGGACTACTGCAAAGCATGAATGTCAAGTGTATTGCCGGGTTTCTAATTTTCTCGTTTCATCATCACGTCAATAGCCTGTGTCAGTCCACTGCTGGACATAAGGCTTTTCTTAGGAAGGAGGTTTTGGTCTATTATACCACGCTGGAAAGACCAGAATTGAGTCTATGCAAACCTTATTTACTCTGTGAAAATAAGTATAAGATTTACTTACAACGATTATGCTTAAGCACGGTTCAATGAATTATTTTATTGTTAGAGAAAATAAAAAAAAAAAATCTATGGATCACAACCAAAATATAAAAGAATATTTTTATGACCTCCAAAAGCAAGAAATATCTCAAAAGATGCTGTATGGTCTACTATTAGTCTTGCTTTTCTACTGGAAAGCAGAAGATGGTCCGACGACTTAGTGAAGATCATAAGAAGTCGTTGGATGCGAGTAGCATAAGACCGGTTGTTATGGAGAACCTTGAAGGAGTCCAATGTCCAGCAGTGGACGTCTTTTGGCTAAACACGATGATTAGTTTTGTTGTTGAGTTCACTACTTACCATTTTCTCTATCTTAGGATTGTTGAGATATTCCTTGATTATAGATGCTATTTCACTGCAGTTGTATTTACCACAAATGGTAGTCCAGTTTTCTCTTGGAAGTATAATTTGAGTCAAAGAACCCGGCAAGCTTCGGATCTGAAAAAAAATGTAATGAAAAATGTATTTTATCCTCTTTAACGCAAGGAATAAAACTACCAAGCTATACCTATGATCAATGACATGATCAACGCGGCCCAAATCTAATCTAATACCTTTAAACTAGCAGTTCTTGTATATAAAAATAAAATAAAATACACTATCTGAATCTCGGAAACGGCTCCAACGATTATCACGAAATCATTTTGTTCTCAGGGGGTTTCGGAGGCGATATATCGGTCTTAGCTAGGTCCAGGTACTTTTGAATGAATGATCTTATTTCTGATAAAGATCTTTGCCAGATAATCGTTGGCAGGATTTGGGGCTGAAGGTCAACGGACAATTTACAATCATACTCAAATATATATTTATTAAAATGACGTCACAATATTAATAGAAACCAGTAAATAATGTCAACCACAGTAAACAATTGCAAATTTGGAAAAAAACTATAAGTGCAAGTGTTGGAACTTAACTTAATCACACGGTAAGAATAATAAAACACACTTACATTACGTAAATTAATTTTTGAATCTTCAATATCATTCGCTACATCGTTGTCCACAATCGAGACCAAGTCCTCGTGCAAGCCGTTGTTGTCAACTAAATAGTCTACCAGAGATTTTTCTACATCCAGATGGTGAGCTATTTCTCCGTATATCTCTTTTAGATATGGTAGATCTCTAACTCCGTCCACTTCGTGTATGTGAGGTAGTTCTGCTCTTAACAGTTTACCAGTTTGTGCCAGGACCGACGCGAAACTGAAATAAATCAATTTTTGGTATTTTTTCAAGTTTCTATCGGGGACCACTGTCACTGGTTCCGTTGCCAATTAGTACCTACATCTATTTACACTGGATGGCTCACTTTCATAGGCACATATAACATCAGCATCATCTCACTGTCTATTGCTAGATATAGACCTCTCCCATTTTTTTTATAGGCATGACATGTTAGAATTCACAAAAAATATCTAATTTTGTTTATTTATATTCCAGAACCTATTCATTGCATACTTAAAGTTTAAGCAGCATCGTGTAATATATGCCAGAATGAAACTAAATCGTTTAATTAATCTTTTACGAAATGCCTAATTGCTAAAAGGCTTGTATCTATTCTGTAACTAAGACCACAGTATAGTAGCCAAATATATATTAATGATAAATCTTTTTATTGTCTCATAAAAGCAAATATACATGAATTGAGGCCCTAGACCCCGCACTAGGATTTCCCGTGTTGTAAGATCTGTTTCGTTTGGTTTCATTACTTGACAATAATATAAGTGTGAGGTGTGGTTCGGACAGTATTTCTATTCGGATGGTATTCACGTATGAACGTAATACTTACAGCGTGGCATTGCCAATTTCATTTCTAGAAATGTTTCTTGCCAAGCATTCTGTCAGTTTTGTGGTTTTAGCTGCGATGTCTTCCAGAAGATACAGCTTCACGTGGCCGAGGAATTCTCCCATGGATTTGTTCATTTCATACTTTGTGTAGTTACGAGTCGATATTAACTAGAAAAGAAAATTATTATTTCATTTTAAATTTATATGTAATCGTAATCTATATATTAATACGTGGGGCCCCTTATTACGAAATTATGCGAACAGCTAAAAAATATCGTGGTCGTATTTCGATCACTGAACGATCACTAGCTGTGTTTTTTTTTTTTTTATTTTTTTTTTTTTTTTTTATACCTGAGCTACCAAAATGACTGCCCTGCCTGATGGAAAGCACCAGCAGAATCCAAGAGTGGTGGTCACCATCCTCAATGCAAACAAGGACAGTGCAGCATGGTGACCAGAACTATGGCGGCCTAGTGAGATGCTTTTTCACGCCCCTCTTAAAGGACCCGGGATCATAGTGGGACGGAAACACGTGCGCTGGTAGTGAGTTCCAGGTCTTAACCGCTCGGCACAGTTAGGAAGAGCCAAATCGATGAGTGCGAGAGTGTATGTCTTCCACTCTGAAGCGGTGACTTCGGAGGCCAGCACGTGTCGTCCTGTAGAGGAAGGGAGAAGGGGGACCAGTTGGAAGAGCTCTTCAGAACACTCCCCATGATATAGACGATAGAGGACTGCCATAGAGGCGATTTCTCTACGCATTTGCAGGGGTTCAAGGGTCTCGGAGGCTTCGGGACTGCCGACAATGCGAATTGCTCGCCGTTGCAACCGGTCGAGAGCGTCAAACAAATACTGCGCGGCTCCATCGCAAAGGTGTGAACAGTACTCCACGCACGAGCGAACCTGAGTCTTATAAAGGAGACACAGATGCCCGGGCGAGAAGAACCGTCTCACCTTGTTGAGAACACCTAACTTCCGCGAGGCCGCCTTAGTGACGCTCTCAACATACTCGCGCGGGTTGAGCAGATGGCCATGCCCAGGACATCGAGCCTGCCTTGTAATGGTAGTTGAGTGTTCTGAAAAGTCGGAAGGGGAAGGAATGGAGACCTTTTGGCAGAGAACGCGCACACCTGTGTTTTCTTGGCGCTAAACTCGACCAGATTCTCGCAGCCCCATTGTGAAATGCGGCCTAGAACATGGTCGAGCTCAGCGACAAGCTCCTGTCGTTTTTCCTCTACATCTACCGGCTTTGCCGCAGGGCGCCCAAAATATCGTCCATGAACTGTGCTGTCGTCTGCATAGCAATGAATGTTGCCAAGGTCTAACATGTCATTGATATGCAGAAGAAACAGCGTGGGCGACAGGACGGAACCCTGCGGTACTCCTGCGTTAATCGACTGAACGTCGGAGGCCGCGCCGTCACAAAGTACTCTGATGCGACGTTGGTGCAGGAATCCGGCAACCCAGTTGCAGAGTTTGGGGGGCAAGCCAAATGCCGGTAGCTTGGAGAAAAGCGAACGGTGCCAAACCCTATCAAAGGCCTTGGCCATGTCGAGGCTAATAGCCAAAGATTCCCCGTGCCTGTCAATAGCCTCACCCCAAAGGTGTGTGACATACGCTAGAAGATCACCCGTGGATCGGTTCGGCCTAAAACCATATTGACGATCGTTAAGTAGGGTGTGATCCTCCAGGTAGTGGACCAATTGCTTGTTTATGATCCGTTCGAACACTTTGCAGATAATGGAGGTGACAGCTATTGGGCGGTAGTTGGCCGGGTTGGAGCGGTCGCCTTTTTTGGGAATGGGCTGAACATTCGCCTCCCTCCAGGCCTCCGGAACAGTTCCCGAGGAATATGACAGGCGATACAGGCGCGTCAAAACCGGAGACAACTCTGGTGCACAGTTCTTAAGAACCACCGCTGGGATACCGTCGGGTCCACTGGCTTTCCGAACGTCGAGAGACCGAAGCTCTGAGCGGACATCACTCAGCCGGATGCGAATATCCCGCATTGTTGCATCGCAGGCCGGAATGGTAGGTGGGTGCATGCCGCGGTCTTCGACTCGGGAGTTAGCCGCAAAGAGATCTACAAGCAGTTTCGCTTTCTCCTGCGGCTGATGGGCAAGTGATCCGTCGGGATATTTAAGCGGTGGTAGCGAGGGCTGGCAGAAGTTGGACTGCACGGCTTTAGCCAATCGCCAGAACTTTCGGCTACCCGTAGGGTATGCGACGAGTTCGTGGCCAAGCCGCGCGATGCGCTGGGCATCCGCTGTGATGTAAGCCTTCTTGCATTCCCTAGTGGCTTTGTTGAACGCTGCTTTTAGTCGATCCACGTCGGGGTGGCCGTGAGCGCGGGCCCTGGTCCATGCGCGGTAGGCTGATTGCTTTAGGGCGACAGCATGGGCGCATTCGCGATTGAACCAACGACGGGTCGTTGCGCCGGCGACCTCACTGTAGGGAATGTAGTATTCCATTCCGACAGTGATCTCGCCGGCCACAGCGGCCGCACATTGCGACAGATCACTGTATTTAAAGCAGCGTTGTGCCCACGGGATAGATGCGAAGTAGTCCCGCATTCCATCCCAGTCTGCAGACGAGTAGTGCCATAAGCGTCTTTTTGCTGCCACTGCTCGTGGGGGGGCAACAAGAGGCACAGTGGTGGACACCAGGCAGTGATCGGAGGATCCCAGAGGGGCGAGCACCGATACACTGTACTGCTCTGGGTGACTCGTCAGCAGAAGGTCCAGCAAGGAAGGCGCTTGACTCAGTATGTCTGGTATCCTGGTGGGCTGGAGTACCAACTGGGTGAGGTCATGCGTGAGAGCGAATGCGTGGACAGTCCGACCCGCGTGGTCAGTTCTGGAAGATCCCAACCAGGACTCATGGTGGGCGTTAAAGTCTCCCAGAAACACCAGTTCGGCGGTCGGGAACTGTGGGTGTTTGGTATTTATATTCTTTATTTATGATATATTCAATGTACAGGTGTATTTTAGATATTGTTACTACTAACACTGACTGCCACGGTTATAAATAGTAGCGTATGCATCGACATAAAACAAAAAAATGTGATCAAAGGAAAATATACTTTCTAACAGGGATAGTATAGTCTACAATCTTCTGTATCAAAGGAGCTCTTTAGATCCATAAATTGTTGATTACATACCTCTCTGAGAGCCATGTCCCAGTGGAAGTCAGTCTTCAGAGTATTATGCACATCACTCAGCGACATTCCTTGTAAATGGCACAGCAGGTTATCATACTCCTGCTTCTTAAAAAGCTGTAGGTTCAGCTGCTTGAGCCAGGTCGTCAGTTGAGAGCATGTAGTACAGTGACTGCAATGTTCATAGAATACACGTTTATAACAAATATTTTTCCTCTTTCTAGCTTTTATTATTCACAAGTTTGATTGGGACCGGCTACTAGTTAAACCGGTTTTATCAGTTATTCCACGAAGTGACTGGCATCGACTGAAGGCGAACTGAATTCGAAGGTTGAACTAGTTGTCAGTATATTTGAGGGAGCTGACTTCTCAATAACGATTGTCATAAGAGTTTATGACAACTGGGACCAACGGCTTAACGTGCTCTCCGAGGCACGGGAGGGAAACATTGCCATCTTCCAAACTCCGGGCTGCTATTAAGAATTTCTTTTAAGAAAAACCGTTCAGCAATTCGACCCGGGAATCGAACCCGAGACATCTTGTTTGGCAGTTGCTTACGCTAACCGCTAGACTAACGAGGCAGGCATTACTAATATTATAAGGTACTAGCACTGGGTAAAACAGCAGCCAGAAATTTCTCTTTAAAAATCATATATTATGGTTTTTGGTTTGTATGACATCTCTTAACGTAATGTACGAGATAAAACTTGTGTTCGAAATAAAGTATTACCATTACTGTAAATTCGAAAGTAACTGTTTTTCTGACTGCTACGAAATCGATTCGGCTAAATATAGATTAAAATTTGGAGAAGGAAATAGGCTAGGACAAAAGCAGGTTAATTATATATTTAGAGAAATTGATAACTACCTTCCAGGGAGAAACAAAGTTGCAGCATCGACGCCATTGCTCAAGACTGCAAAACCTATCTTCGTTAATGATTGCTTCGACAGCAACCCAAGAACTACCTTCTTGAGGCGCTGTAATTTCTCTTCCGTCACCCATCCCGGATACATTGGGACTTTGGGTCCTTCTTTGATGAGATCCAGTCTTGATTCTACCATTGATACGTTCGCATTCAAAGCGGTATAGTCGATCTTCTTAGACAGTTCTAGTGAACTGTCGTACCCCTAACAAAAGGATAAACCTATTAAAAATGTTATCAATACGTCTTCCGTAATGGGGCTCTCTTTTTTCATACAGGTGGGAAATTAAAATCTGTTTTACCAAGCAAATAACTAGAAAAATTATGCAAAAGCATCTCAATAGCCCATTGCCATGTGGGTCGCCATGCTGCATTGTTTTATCTGTATTCGCAATAAATATGGTGACAACTATTTTTGGATTCTGCTCATGTCTTCTATCAGGCAGAGTAGAGTCACTATGCAGGCTCATTGGCCGCCATCCTTCGATAGTCAGAAAGTTATTTGGAGAAGAAATACTTACTTGTGAAGCGAACAACAAAGGGGGCAATTCCTTATACAATTCTGACTTCTCTTTATTACAGATTTGATTTTTGATGTCCGAAAACATGCCAGTATAGTCAGGCAAGTAATCTGACAACACTATATTCGGTTGGCAAAACGAATCTGTATCATTTACATTTATCTCCTTTAGTAAACGTACTATCTGAAAACGAATAAATTTGGTTAAAGGAAATTGGCTTTATCTAACACCTTAGATTCATGTCTTGCTTGACTTTTCAAGTAGACCCACTAAGAAATTTTGAGACCAAAACACACACATAAAAAAAAACAATCGAATTGAGAACCTCTTCCTTCCTTGAGTAGACGGTTAAAAAGTGGTGGTTTTGTGACCGACCTGGTTAATAAATCCTGATTATTAAGACACAGGTTAAGAATTTATACTCAGGATATTTGTTTTTAATATAAATTTACGACATCTGACATACAACGCCATCTAGATTATATGAAAGCAAGATTAAGTGATAGAATACTTAAAAACTTTTTGTAAATACATAGACGGCGTTGCCTGTCAGATGTCCAAATTACTAATATATATTATTATTCTAGTACTACTACTAGATAATAGCAGATAAGAAAATACTTATTCAAGCAAACTTGATTATAGTTAACCTCAAAACAAGTATGAAGATAACAAAAGCTTCAACTTACATGTATATCATCAAAATTGGTCATGAAATTTTCGATAACCTCGAAACTGTTCTCCACGTAGGCAAAAAACTTTTCAGTATAAGGCCCATTGTACACTGTTCTCAATTTACTCCACCAGTCATCCCCGCTAAGAAAACTTAGAACGATGCCATAGGCTTGCACATTGGACTGTAGGTACTTTAAATATATTGGGATTCCAAGATCATAGGAGTGACTAATGGAAATTTGTAAAGCCTTTGTTAGTTCTGTTCTGTAATGTAAAAGGTAACAATGTAGTGTAGTCAAAGTTTAACATAGATCAACGGTAATATTACTGTATCTCACGAGTTTCTTAAACACTCCCGCTTCAAGAATATATCCTGCGTCGCAAGAGACTTTACAAACATACATGAAACCGACACAAGGAACACCCAAACTATGTGGGATTTGAACCCACAACACTTACGTAGTAGGGCGGTTAGTTAGGCGGCATGGTGATCAATTAAACCATTAGGCCATAAGTGCGGTCAATTCCAATCACGAGCCAAAAACATGGCTCTTTATTGAGGAATGAAGCGATAGGCATCATCTCAACAGCGTTTCAGTTTTATTGGTCTTCTAGAATTTCCTAAATTTTACTCACCATTATTTTAAAATATTAAAACAGAAAAGTCAATTACGTATAAAATAATCTTACCTATTATTCAGAAATTCAAATATGTCTTGAACAACTTCATCGCCATTTTGCAAACTGTCTACAAGAGCCATTAAACTATATCTGGCCTCTGTATAGTCGTCGACTAAGTTGTTTTGTATCGCTCCATAAATAACTTCATATTTCTTACTACATAACTGATTGACTACTTTTTCATCCATACTTATAATGGTTCTACTGATATTTGATTTTATATCTTCACATATATCATACATAGATTCTACTAATGTATAATCTTCATTGTTTTTGACTAAAATATCTGTTATAGCATTAAAATGAATTTCAATTGCATCCACAGCTCTCCTTTTAAACAAATATGTTATTGCGTTTATATCAGCTTCTAAAGCTTCTATTTCTTCATCAGTCCCTTTGAAAGTATTTCTTGCATCAATGTTTTGTATATTTTCGTATAACTTATTGATTATAGCAACTATTCTTGTTAAATAAATACCGGATCTGAATTGTTTATAATTAATTGTAGTGAACAATTGGTAGCTAAGGTCGTTATCGCTCATTTTATATGAAAATAGTTTATCAACAGTGTTTTCAAGTTTCAATTCAATACTATTTATTTTGATATCTTCGTCTGTTAGTACAGTTTGGTTCTTTTTGGATATATCGGTGATTAATTGAGCTAGTTCAACGGCTTTGGTATAAGCATTTGCATAGCTACTTGTGATATTTGCCACTTGAAGTGTGTAGAAGAAGTATTGCTAAAAACAAGTTAAGGTCTAGATAAATTTTCTCATTAATTTATCGTATCAGATACTGTTCTAAAATAAGTAAAATTTATATCTAGTCTACAAAAGCATAAGCAAATCCAAGAGCATTGGTCACTATACTCATTGCGAATGCAGACAATGCAGTATGCTAACCCGCACTATGGCTGCCCATTTAGTAGCATCCTCATCATTGGGCCTCCGGTCTCGCACTCACTAACGAAACATATAAGAACGAATACTGTCATTTTAGATTGTTCTAGTGATGCATTTCGTGACCAAATCTATGACTGCACTAAACTACGCCAGCTAATCTTAATTTTGTATGGGATAGTTGGCAATATCGGTCACTCATGTTCAATACAGTCATGTATTGTATTGAATGAAATTTCCCTTAGCAGCATGCTCATGTATTCCGTATTTATTTATTTTACGGTGAATTGAGATTTCCATTTGTATTTGCAAACAATTCAATAAGTAAGTTAAAAACTTCCTAAACGAATATGAAATTAGAGTGAATTACTCACAGGTTTGGCGACTACATCAAGCAGCGTGTTCTCTCCTCTTGGTAGAGACAGCCAGTGCAGCAGAGACGGGCAGACGATCGGCCTTACTTTCTCTAAGATAGCCTCGTCTATGACGCTACCTGGTGGGGGCACCAGCGATGACACGATAGCGTCACAGTTCCAAAACTGAGAAAACGTCGCACGACGGATCTGAATGACGGATAAGAAAGTTAAATTGACTGCTCTGTTGGCGCAGTCGTAGCGTATCTGGCTGCTATGCTGGAGGTCCCAAGTTCGATTCCCGGGTCGAACCTAATGTTTGAGTGATTTGCTAATATTTGTTTCGGAGTTCGGGTGCTTTCTAAGAGTATGTATCTAATATATAAAATTATGATTTTTTTGTGCATATCGGATGGTCTGAACCGGCCAACATTTATTTTTAATATTTTATTTTTATGACAAAACAACGTTCGCCGAGTCAGCTATTAATATATTTTATAAATGTATGTTTTATATCAGTTATTTAACATGTACAATTATATAGTACAAGCTCTGCTTAGTTTGGGACTAGACGACGTTATGTGTCAGATGTACGACATATTATTCACAGTTTTGGTGTAGGATGAAGGAAATCAATGATACATATTAAAGAATAACTTTCTTACATTTATGGATCATTATGGGTCATTATTTTCTTTAAAAAGACACCTCTGCTTTAGAAATATACATTCTGTGTTACGTGCAACTTTACAAATATACAACAAACGGACTCAAAGAACATCCGGACTTAGAACGTCAATTAATTAATTAATTTCATCAATTTGTGGAGCATACATTAAAGTATTGTCGCATCTGGTGTTTGAATACCTAACACATAGCGCAGTAGAATGCGGAGTAGCCACCGTTTAAACCACTAGGGCAATCGTGTAGTCAAAATTCTTTAATTCATTTTCCCGTAAAAAAACCTTTTTTAAAGTTACTAGTTATTTCTTTACAATTTCTCTCATGAAACACTTATTTTCTCACGGTAAGTTACAGATTTTTCTCCTTACCTGGCTCATGAAACCAAAGTCCCAGTAAGAGTTGAGTAAAACTCCAACGAAGTCCGGTAATTTTTCATACAAAGTATACAGCCCTGTGTTCTTGGTAAAGCCTACCAGCTGGAGGAAATTTGCGTTCGGTTCTGAAATTAATTATGAACTTGATAAGATTTTAGCAAATATAAATTCATTAAAGATGTTGGTTTCACAGTAATTTTACACAAGATGAAATTTTTGTATAAATAGTTAATGACAATGGCTTCACAAAGCCGGCACATGTGATATAACTGAAGAAAAGCACTTGAACTGTCTTTATTTTGGATTTTCGTGTCTTAAACCAAAATTATGACTATTTTAAATACCTATTTAAAATTAAGAATCGTTTCTAAGCGATGTTGAAATAGTTCTTAAGACGTATTTGAGGTAAACTAATATCATGATCGTAATATGAATTTAAAATGAATTTGTTTCTTTTATTGTAACACTTGCCAACTTCCACTTCCGAGTGTCATGAAATTTAGATCAAAGTGATCTAAAACAAAACTTGATTTTTAGGAAAACTGATTTAGATTTTTATTGGATTTCACCAAAACCTTACCATGAATCTCCTTGAAATACGTCAGCAAATCAGTGGCAACATTCTCCAGGATCACTGAAAATGATTCCAGGAAGTACTTCCAGGCCTTTCTCCCCAACATCCTACAGTCGTCATCAATGAACTCCTGGCTGCACTTGACAAACCCCTCCCAAAGTTGACTGGCGGAAACGTTGCTGGCGATAGATGAAGTGTTCACGGAATCGAGGACTGTGTCAATCTTTGTGAAAAAAGTTCTGCGAAAAAGTTACATATTTAGTTATGGTATGATTATATATATTTGAGAAGCCCAAAATCGACTAGAGCGGAGTGCAATAGGGTTTTGTTGGTTTTGTTTTAGAGATAAGCCGGAGCCAATGGACAAACAGACAAAAACTGTAAAATTGATTTTTTTATGTAAGTACCGGATTTACTGTCACATGCAGTAAGTGAAAAGTTATTAATGTGAAATTAAAAAACAGACATTTAAATTTTATTTATTTGTATAAATCCAAAGTCATTAAAAATAACAAAAAAGTTGGTAAGTAGATACATAATTTTTTTAAAAGCTTGATAAACTAACGTAAAGATTTAAATGTGATGCTTAAATAACTACTAATGTCTCTTCAAATGTAGCTTACCTTAATATAATATCCCTATCAGAAGTATTAAGGGTTTCAACAGCGTACTTCCAGGCTTCTTTCAATCCTAAAACACCCTCTTCACTATCCTCGAAAACATGGTTCAATGCCTCTCTCACGATCACTATATCATCAATTAATGAGTCTATATTGGAAGAAAATTTCAGAAAAAGGTGTGGTGGGTAGTCAGTTCTATTCCAAGCAGATGCTCCTTTTATCTGTAATATTAAATGTGATCTTTATCTGAAGTATGGAAGGTTTAAATTAAAAAAAAACTGTTAATGAAACTCACAGGTACGAGTATTTTGAAGTTTTTTGTAGCTAGGTATGTTTTCCATTCTTCTTGGATCTCGTCGTTCATACAAAACATCGTTTCCACGCTTTTTACTGCTTCTGTTGAATTTTCTGACAATTCCAGAAGTTCAGATAAACTCGTTGAAGAGCATGGCCAAGGGGGGTTCGCGTTCAACAGCGATATTATTGGTAGTATCTGGAAATTGGGTATAGTAATATTTGAAATGGTATTTTCTCTTAAAATCTAATAAATACTAATATTATTAATTTGAAAGTAACACTGTCTGTCTGTTATGCTTTCACACCAAAACCGGTGCAGCATCGATTTCAATAAAATTTATCCCGTGGGAGATCCATGTTCAGCATTAACGGGTCGGTTACCACAGCCTCACACGAAACCGGTGTGAAATAGCGCTTGCGCTGTGTTTCACCGAGTGAGTGAAGATACCGGAGGCCCATACCCTAATCCATCCCACAAAGGCCGGCAACGCACTTGTAACACCTCTGGTGTTGCGGGTGTCCATGGGCGACCGTAATCGCTTACCATCAGGTGATTCGTTTTCTCGTTTGCCCTCTATTCCATAAAGAACAATGAATTTTGTCATGGAGATATGTACTTCGATTCTTAAGGAAGGACATAGGCTAATCTTTACCGCGATAACCGACGTGCCCTCGGGCGCAGCTACGGATAAAAGCTGGTTTTCTATATGTTGGTAACTGGTACCAATGATTTTAGTTCTAAATATGGTCGAAGGGATGTGAAATAATATCTTTTAAAAGACAGTCAAATATTCATTTAATTCTTCTTCTTAGCATTTCGACGGTAAACATTACGTGTCATCAAATATTGATTTATTTGTATTACAATTACTTACATCTATATCATCACTTTGAATGATATCCACGGCGTCGACAGTGAGTTGTGGAATATTCGGTATTAGCCTCCTAAGAGCATCCACTGTTTTAGGCGGTAGATCTCCGGTATACACCTGATTAGTCAAGAGGGCTGGAATAATGATTAATTATTAACATTCACACCCAAGACAAATTTGTATGCACGATCATCTTTTCTGTGTCTATGATCCTCTTGAATCATTCTATCTATAGCTGATAATCACAAATTTTAACAAAAAACAACCGATTCAAGAACTGCACCAAATTAAAATGGGACCACACGGGAAGCATCAGCTTTCAAATAAAAAAATAATCATCAAAATCGGTTCACCCAGCCGAATGTTATTTATTTTATTTATACAAACTTCCTGCAAACATATTGCACACGGCGGACTTAATGCCACAGGCATTTTCTTCCAGTCAAACCTTAGGGTGTTGCGAAACTGTGTTTGGCAGGCGTAACTTAATAATACGATAGATTAAATTATTGATATGAGGTAAAATATTGTTATGAGGTATTAAACTCAAAAATAATACAGTCGAATTGATGACCTCCTTTTTTGCAGTCGGTTAAAAAGTGCATTTAAATCCATTGATTAGTCACTGCCGAAGCGTCTTCATTTTATACTATGTTAAGTATTAACACCTATTTAGGGCCTTAACCCTCTCCTGAGAGGAGACCCGAGACCAGCAGTGGGACGTTATGGGTTGTTGATGAATGCAATTTCGTAAGATATTCCCTTGATGTTGTACAAATACAATACCCGTTCTTTTATAAATGTCTATGCGAGCAGTCATGTCATACATAAAAATTGAAAGGAAATGTCATGGCTTGAAATTGATTTGATAATTAGGTAATTATTAAGTCAATTTCAGGGGGGTCCCTAAAGTTGACTGGTAGAGAACGCCGAGGGCATAAAGTCCGATGATATATTGAAGTACATATAGTTAAAGATAAATATTTTTCAAAATTATGCCATACCTCCAATCACGTGAATCGATTCAGCGAACACGTCGATAGGTCCCGTAGATATACTTATAGCATACTTCATCTTGAGCCAGTACTGATTCATCACTCCGAATAAATCGTAATCCAATAGGTCCAGAAAACGAAGGGCAAACTTCATGCTGGAATAAATAGAGAATTTATACCACAATTATTTTAAGTTAGCTGAACTCTTAAGCGTTTCTGCACGTAATTGGTATCAGCTTGTAGCAAGATTCAAGAGCATTCATCAAATATTCCTTAATCTTAAAGTAATAGAAAAAGATTTTCAAACCACCTACCATCTAAAAGATTTTTCAAAAACTGTCAGACATGTTTATGATATTTTTATATTTTATCTGTATTTTTTTTTATTTTCAACTTTAAGGCAGTCTGTTAAAGTTGGAAATGATACAAAACCGTTACTAACAGTTAAATAACGTTTATGAATAAGGAGGTCAAAAAGTGAATCTAGAATCTAGATTAGATAATAAGATTTTTCGAAGTGAAACTTCTTTGGAATCGTTGTGAATTTAAACCGAATGCAACGGAAAAAACGACAGGTAAGACACAAATACAAAAAGTCGCCTGTAATTAGTGAGCCAGAGTGAGAGAGCAAATGTCGGTTTCATTCTTTTGTCGATTTACTGAAGTTTCACTTCTATCGTGTGTGAATCGCACACACACCTTTTTTTATTACCTTAAACGTAAACCCCTTTGGACATTTGGAACACCGAACCAGTAATCTTTAGCACTATTATACAATTTGAGTAACTCTTCTCTCATCGTCTTATCCATGCTGTAGTTTGAGAAGTTGAACACATAAGCATAATCAGTATCAAGATTTATATATAGAGTTTTCAGATTGTTGATGAGTTTGATCCAATCTATTCCCAGCATTATTGCAGAAGATGACGATTTTATTGTTTTTATCTGAAAAACAAACTATTAACTGAGAGAAAATAGAGGGGTGTTTTTTTTTTTTTTTTTTTTATTGAATAGTGGGCAAACGAGCAGACGTATCACCTGATGGTAAGCGATTACCGCCGCCCATGGACACCCGCAACACCAAAGGCGTCACAAGTGCGTTGCCGACCTTTGGGGGATGGGAAAGGGGATGGGTGGAGGGGATGGGGGGAGGGGTTGGGGTATGGGCCTCCGGTATCCTCACTCACTCGGTGAAACACAGCGCAAACGCTATTTCACACTGGTTTTCTGTGAGGCCGTGGTATCACTCCGGTCGAGCCGACCCATTCATGCCGAAGCGTAGCTCTCCCACGGTTTAAAGATATGTGTTTATTTAAAGATATGTATTTACTATGATCGTCAATTCGATTTATAATCACAGGATGGGTAATACGAGTACGCGATCTGGGTGGAAATCTTTACCGTAATCTGTCGCCCTATTTATTATTATTACCTCAATTTAAATGTTACCCTTGTCTTGTCCCAAATGATTACATTCTAAAGGAAGCGGACGCTGACGTCAGCTAACGGGTTTTGTTGCTTACTTTCATGGTTTAGAAAATGGTTTTAGTTATACGTCCATATGACTAAAATCATTTTCATCCTTGTTTAAAATGACAGTCGGGAAAGTATTTAAAATTGAAAAATTTTAACAAAAAATGAACCGACTTCAAGAACTGGCCCGAATTGAAATGTGACCACGTGAGAAGCACCGGTGTTCAAAAAAAAAGAATCATCAAAATCGGTTCATCCAGTCGAAAGTTATGAGGCAACAAACATAAAATAATCTCAAATTTTAACAGCAAAAACAAACAGGCTTCCGTAACTGGACCAAATTCAAATTGAAATGGGACCACCCGGGAAGTACCTGTTTTCAAATAAAAAATAATCATCAAAATCGATTTACCCAGTCGAAAGTTATGAGGTAACAAACATAAAAAAAAACAGTCGAATTGAGAACCTCCTCCTTTTTTGAAGTCGATTAAAAACAGTCGTATTAATAACTGCCTCCTTTTTTTAAGTCGGTTAATAATCAACAAGGTGATGAAAATGAAGAAAACTTAGTAGCGGCATCGAATAATAAAACAATAAAAGTAAACACCAAAGAAGAAAGAAAAGTACAACACATTTTTATCGTCTTAATGAAATCCATATTTATAATTTCACCAGTTGCAAGTTAGTTTACATATTCTCCAGAGATGGTCTGCCGAGTAGGAGTACAAACAAAAATACATACAGCTTTAGTGACAGCAGAATCAGCACTTAGACCATTTTCTATTACAATAGTAGCATTGCATAGAGCCATCACAATTCCTTCCGCTTCAGTTTCATCTTCTGGTAGTTCTAAGTATTGTCTCGCTGTCTCCATGCTCTTACACATGATTTCTTGTCCAGGAGTTGACAGAGACTTGTATGTCTGAAAAGTGACAAATAACTGAATTAGTTAAAAGTATGTTTAATCTTCCAATGGATTTAAGGGCAACAGACACCCAAAATAAAAGCAGAAGTGAATCTGTAGTTATTTAGTTATTTTTAGGAATATTTTTTAGCGTATTTTGGTTTTAGTGCTCTTTCGGTTTGGATCTAGAAAATGTAAACCTTTCGTAGAACAAGTTTTTTTTCATACAAATGTGGAGGAACTATTTTTTGACATAGTTTTTCTTTAATGTCCCGCATAAACAGTCTATTTCTGAACACGAGCAATATAATCCGTTCAAAATGTTGGGGTATTTAAATATTTTTTTCACAACGTGGATAAACTTTGTGCCTTTAGAATGTATTTAAAATTTATGAATTCGAAGACATTTTCCCATTAAGTCATTTTTGGTTCTGATACATGATTTGTTTATTTTTTATGGAATAGGGGGCAAACGAGCAGACGTATAACCTAATGGTAAGCGATTACCGCCGCCCATAGACACCCGCAACACCAGAGGCGTCACAAGTGCGTTGCCAGCCTTTCGGGGATGGGGATGGGGGAAGTGATTGGGTTATGGGCCTGCAGTATCCTCACTCACTCGGTAAAACAAAGCGGCGCAGGCGCCGGTCGAGCCGGCTCATTCATGCCGGAGCGTGGCTGTCTCACGTTAAATCCCACGATTGCTAGGAAGTAGGTCAATAAGACCTGTGTATATTATTTAGCAATATGGTGAGCACATACCTTGTCCTCATTGAGCGCAGTCCTCATCACAGTCAGCACAATTCCATAGTAATTGTCCTTAATTAGATCAGTTACATCAACCGGAGTAAGTTTCAGCTGTTCATTGATTCCATTAACTAATGTAATTACGTTATCTAGATATGGTGAGATCTTGAAGTCTAAAAGACCATTTTGTTGGACTATTTCTTTGGCCAGGGCTCCATGAAGGACTATACTGAAAATAAATTTGGATAATACTTGTTCAAAATCATGTAGCTTTTATTTCAATTAGGCCTATTTATAAATTATCACACTAGTTTCTCTAAAATATCATTCTGATGGAGAAGAACCGGCAAGCAACTCCATGACATTCAGTTTGTTGTTAATTGTGATGTTAATATTACTCACTAGCTGAACCCCGCGGTGTTACCCGCGGTACGACAACAACCGCGGGCAAGGCCGCGAGGAGAAGCTTAGCGAAGTATCTTTATGAATTATAGCCTATGTGTTATTCTGATGTATAAGCTATATTATTGTAAAGTTTCATCAAAATCCATTTAGTAGTTTTTGCGTGAAAGAGCAACAAACATACTCACTTTCATACTCACAAACTTTCACGCTTATAATATTAGTAGGATACTTAAAATTACAATTTTAAATCTATTGTAGAGCGTGCGTGACTGCTGTGCTTGAGATCTCGGGTTCGAGTCCCGGGTCGGAAATGTTTGTATAATTTGCAAATATTTGTTTTAAAGATTGGGTGTTTTCTATGTATAATATTTATCTATTATATAAAATTCTCGTGTCGTGTTGGTGCGTAATCGAACTCCTCCGAAACGGCTCGACCGATTTTGATGAAATTTTTTGTGATTATCCGGTATCTATGAGAATCGGTTCTTATCTATTTTTCATCCCCCTAAATGTTAGGGGTAGTCCACCCCTAAATTTTTTTTTTTATTTTTTTGACGAAATTTTTAATTTCTATTTTTTTATGATGCAGCATTAGAAAATACATACAACCCTAGATTTTCAACCCTCTACGATCAACCCCTATTTTTCCATCGCGATTTTTATTGACCCACCTCTATTCCCTTTTATGGCAAAGCAACGTTTGCCGGGACAGCTAGTGTTTATATATATTTATATCAATTGTCTAGTAACCATAGAACAAGCTCCGCTTAGTTTGAGACTAGATGGCGTTGTGTGTTAGATATCAGAAATATTTATTTATTGTGATGTCGTCTTACTCACAGCATTTGTTTCCCCAGGTAACCTTTCATTCTGATCGTCTTCATGAACTCCGAGTCCGAACTCATGTTCAAGAGTTTCTCCCAGTCGGCCTTTGCTTTATTTTCCGATTCTAATCTAATAAGCCTTTGTGTAAAGTTTTTTAAAATCTGGAAGTCTTGCTCAATACTGTATAATTGGCTACTGGTATCCTTGCCTAAGGTTTCTTGGATCAGAAGAGAAGCCATACGATTGATCTAGGACACAAATTTCAGGTAAGTACAGAAATTATTATTTTTAAAGTAGGATATTTTAAACTAACAAAGAATGAAGTAATATTCACATTGTTTTTGACATCAGAAACGCCAAACGCCTGGATCATGTCTGTAATGTATTTACTCCAAACATCGGTGCATAGTAGTTTCTTTAGCGATTCAATTTCTATTACGTCAGATACATTTAAAAACTGTTTTAAATGGTCAACATTGCAAAACATCTTTTCTGGTGAGTTGATCTTTGATGTTAAAATCTGAAAAGAAAACAATTATTAGATTTAATACTAACTGAAACCGCGGGAGAACCTAGTAAAATAATCTAAGTCTAAGTTACTCCTTATATCATTAGCTACCTGTTAGTGAAAACCCTGTCAAAATCGGTACAGCCGTTCCAGAGATTAGCCGGAATGAACAGATAAACAATTTAAAATTAATATTTTAATGTAAGTACCGTGTATACTCGTACTTTAATATACATTTAGTGAAAAGCTGTTAACTTAAAATTACAAACATACATTTCAATTGTATTTATCTGTATACTTATAGTAATTTAAAGACTGGAAGCCTTTTACTAAATTAGACTCTTTAATACATCAAGTGAATAGTTGCAAGTATTTGATTAGGTTGTCTTATGACTTGATACTATATATAAAGATATACTTATAGTAATAGTAAAATAAATAACTCTAGACCTGTGCTCTCTCAGCATCTGCCAAACCCTCAAAAGCGTTGCCCATAATCTTGGGTTTCATTCCTCGTAAGATGTTGACAGCCCCGGGGTGCCGCAGGGTAACATTGTAGGTCAACAACTCGATATGCATGTTGATATCAATTACTCTCGATGCACTCTCAATAAGTTTGGAAAGAAGTGTTGAGTAGAATAAAACATCGTGTTTTGTATTGGCTGACAGAAATTTGGTGGCGAAATTCATCATGTAGGTTAAACTGGAATATAAAAAATTAACGTCATTTCGACCAAATTTTTAAGTTTAAACGGAAATATGTTATATATGAAATCAATTTCCGTTGCTTTATGATTGAATTTAACGGTGCAAGGATAATTATAAAGAATTGGAGCAAATAGACTATCCTTTGCATATCTATGTTTATTATTTTAGAGCTCTCTACTTAAGTTTTTTTTTAATAGAAAGGGATTATATTTTCCGGTCGATTTTAACCAGGGATGGTTAAAATCCAAATGTTAGACTAGACACAGGTTCGGTTAGTGATAATTTTGAAATTAAAATAACCGATTCGTAAATTTCAGGTCAATATTTTATTTTTCCTTAATAATTAACTTCTTATTTTAGTTCAAAGACATTGACTTACGCTGTAAAAGCATCGAAAGACGCATCACCCTGAATAGCTTCTTGGAAAACATCAGAAGCATGACTTATTGCTTTTGATATTGCTTCCATTCCACTTTTTGGGTCCATTGTATTAATACTGGATGGAGTTAAAGGACCACCTATTTCTTTTACTCGCATTTTCTTAAATAATTTGTCTAAATACTGAAGTCCTACAACCAAAGCGTCTGCTACATTTCTTAGTATTCCATAAGACTGAGTATCGCCAAATACTGGTTCGAATTGTTCCATTATCTTCGGTATCCTGAAAAAAATTACAATAGTAAAAATAATTTCGGGAAATTTTGGAATTTTTAAACCAGTCGAAAAATAACTTACAAAGTCAGCTGTATGTAACTAAAATCTACTTCTTTTCCGTTAAGTATAGATATCAGCTCCGGAGGAAGAAAGCTCTGCAGGTTTATTATGCGCAGTACGGCAGTCAACATGTCCCCCAGTAAAACTATTCTATTGTCACCTGATATTTTTTTAAACATGTCACCTAGCTGTAAAAAAAATATTATCTTCATAAATATGTTTCTAGCTTTATTCAAAGAGAGCTTTGTGTCTATGGAATTAAATTAAATTTTATAATTCAACCACATTTTCATCATCACTACACCGTAAAAAATCTTTACCAGAACAAACGCTTGCATCATTACTCTTACCATAGTCATATATTTACTGTAGTCCAGTTCAAATAATACATTAATAAAGATCTTTTGTAACTCTTCAGGCGACACAGAACACAGTTTTTCTTTTAACATATTTAGGTGTTCAGGATTTTCCATAACCAAAGTCTTAGATAAAGACTCTACGTCACACCTATTGATGGAGTCCTTGAGAAGCTGCAATAAAATGAAGACATTTACTTTACAGGATTATATAGACCTCAAGTTATTACAATAGAATATTAAGAAACGGATGAACGCTGTAATAATTTAAATAATGCCCAAATAATTAAACGCAAAATTACTTTTAGTGGACACAAAGAGTCCTGACATCCTATGAAAGTTATAAACATAGATGTAACCTAAGAATTTCTAAATTTCAACAGATAGACCATTTCAGGATCAAGATAGACCACAGTACAGTAACACAACACAGCAAGTAGATAGATATAGGTCTCTCTCTCTCAATTTAAGGGCCAGGTAAGGACCTGGACCTTCTTCTTTTTCTACTTCTAATCATTTTAGATTCTATAGACAAGGGTCAGCGAAGGTATTGGTCTATAGAATCTAAAATGATTTATAACTTTAAAATGCTATATTGTAAGTGTTTAAGAACTGAAGGAAAATTTCTAAAGCTATATGGAGTGGATGGCAAATTGTGGGTTAAGTGGGCAAGACATAAACCCGCGGAAGACCGCATGGAAAAGTCGAATATAGAAACAAACTTACACCTTGAAAGCTAAACTCAGCAGCCATAATACTAGCCGTGACATTGTCGGCCAGCCCCAGCTTTTCACCGAGGAATCTCTTAACTCTTGACGGATTTATGAACAAATCTTTCACGTGTAGACCATTTTCTGAAAATATGTTGTTATTATTACTATGATTATTTTGAAAATTTTGAAGATATTGTAGAATTTCAAATAAATTGGTACAGGCAATGTATGGAAATAGCCTAAAAAACCTAAAATATCAACTATAAAACCAACTGGATCAATATCTAACAAGGAGTTGAACTATGAAATTTGGCGTCTTGATAACTTACTGCTAATCTCAATAAAGGTGGGCTCATCAACTGCATCCGCTAATGTACTGACGAGTTTAAGAGCATCAGGCACTGATGAAGCCACTTCCAGCGTGGACTCATTCAGAAGAGGTCCCACTCTTCGCATTGCTTGAGTTAACCTGGAAACCACACCATCTACTTTAAATGATGCAAATATATTAAAACTCAATTATAAAAGTCGCAGAATTTTTAATTCAGCTCACTTTACTAAATAATTTAGTTTTTTTTATTTGGTTTTTATTGATCAAACTAAGGAATTTTACTTAGCAATAGTCCTTAAACAAGAGGCTCAAATGTTTAATTTATGTTTGCTCGAATTTTCAATTTATTTGTGCTAAAATTTTTAATTTATGTATGCCTGAATTTTCAATTTAAGATGCTCCAGGTGAGTGATTATTTATGCAAGATGACGGGAAAAGCGAGAGTTTTCGGCTCCTTTTTAAAACATAATAGAGTTACAGGGTTTTTGGGTAGTCGCAAAAAAAATACTCACTTAGAATGTTCGTACGTTGGTATTTCATCGTACTGGTCCAGGGACGAGCATTGATTGTCTGCTGTACAGAGGAAGGACTGCAGAAAAGGAACCATACCAGCGCTTGGAAGTGCTCTCGCCGGAAACCCACCTGAAATTCAATATTGAAATTTGGAATTATATAAACTTTTATAATCAATTTTTATGTTGCTATATCGCTAGTGTAGGTCGTCTGTTAGTGTCTATTTTATGTAATTTCAAACATGCCCATGTTATATATATTCACGCTCAAATCGCCGAGGAGAGCCAGACTTTTACTTAGGTCTCGGGTGTTCATTTTCTTTAATTAGTTACAAGGGGATCGAATCTTGTCATTCGAACACAACAGTTAATCTTCATCTACCTGTAGAAATTTATTGGCAGTATTTAACGATCATGAATCCTAAAGCACAAGTAGTGGGTTTGTTTCCAATTATATGCGTTAGATTTTTTTTTAACTACCTACTTTCATAATACATGATGACTTTGTTAATTTGAAAATAAGGTTTATATTTTAAAAGACATTAAAATCCCAACATGTTTTCGTTGCTAGTGTTGCTACGTCACAACTCAGATGTGCTAGTCAAACACTAAATTACTTCTTAAGTACTGCCTCGGTGGCACAGTGGTAGTGAATGCGACTGCTGTGCTTGAGGTCTCGGGTTCAAATCCTGGGTCGGACAAAGTGTTTGTGTGATCTACAAATATTTGTTTCGGAGTTTGGATGTTTTCTAAAAAGTATATATGTATTCATATCAGTTGTCTAGTACCCATAACACAAGCTCTGCTTAGCTTGGGACTAGATGGCGTTGTGTGTTTGATGTCCGAAAATATTTATTATTATTAACTCGATATTAATATTATAAACTTCTGTTATACTTTCAAGGCTGAAATTTGGTATGGAGATACTTTGATTTTTAGGAAGGACATACACGCGGTCAAAAGCTACTAGGATATATGTGAGAAGCTATACTTACATGTCGGATACTCTGTGTTATCTATATTTACTCGTACAATATGTAAACTGCAGATCACTGCTGACGCCCATATTAAACCAGCAAGCGTTATCTGAAAGGAAAAATATATAGATTTTAAATGATTAAACTATGATTGGGCCGGACATGTATGTCGGATGAATCCGGACCGGTGGGCCAAGGTCGTCGAACGCTGGGTGCCACACGGTGGACGCCGACGACGAGTCAGACCCCGTAAAAGATGGCGCGACGATCTTGACGCCTATCGCGGAGACTAGCCGGAGTTGGCTTTAAATAGAGAGAAGTGGCTTGTTGCATGGGAGGCCTTTGCCCAGCAGTGGGACACAACAGGCTCATAAAAAAAAAAACTATAATGGTCTCTTGAAGTCTCTTCACAAAACGATTTGCATGATGATTTGTAAACAGACAATCGTAGTTTAATAACATACCGTATGGTTATGGATTAAGAATACTAAGTGTCACCGTCGTCATCTCATGGGTGTCACAAAAGGCGACTAGGAGAGCTAACTACTCAGGACAATATTACTGCAAAAGGAAGTAAAACTTTCAAGAAACCCTATACCAAACCAACCAGGCCAGCGGGGTATAGCCTATACTTCCTTTCTTAGGAAACAAACAAAAAAAGTGTTCAACTTTATAATATTACTTTATAATATAAAAACACAGAAAAATCCAATTTCGGTACAAATATAACAAATACCACTTTGTCGTTACATTTAGTGGTTAAAGTACTAGTGGCTAGTGTCAATTTATTAGTAGTACCGCAAAAACAAAACAGATGATAAAATAATAGTTGGTTGTGGCATTTAGAGACTTTCATAATTAACTATAAATTATGTGGAGCATATTTCTCATTTCGACGCAACAATTTGACACAAACAGACCAAATGTGGTCGAGATTCGATGGGATTATACCATAATATTTTGTATTCATAAATACATAATACATGCAAAATGCAAGATATGGCGTAATCCTATTCGCTATACTGAAATTTGTGTAGTGTAAAGAATGTAGTTGGATTAGTGTGTTGGTTACCTTAAACGTGTACCTTATACTAGTGTGCTGAGAGTAACAGAGTGGATGTATTATTGCATCTCGCCAACAAGCTTAACAGCTTGGCGAGTATTTAATGTTTTTTCATGTGTTCATAGGCCAAATTTAGTGATATGGGTTATGGTTCGATATTGATCATAGGAAAATATAGCTAGTCACTTCAAACCGTCAAAGTCGGACTCCTGATCTATTCTCTTTGTAGGCGCCTTCCTTCTGTCTAATGTAGATATTGCCGTGCGACGTCCAATGGTAGGCATAGTTGTTTTGCTTAATAAACTCTCTGCTCTCTGCTTGATGGTACAGCTTCTTAGCTTTAGTGGTGAGACTTTCCGAGATATAGATGGGTGTATTTCCCACCATTTTTATATGCCCACTGTTCAGTCGATTTGTATTATTGTCCTTATTATATTTTTTAACATTTGTTAGCAGTTTATTTTTTATTATTGTGGTCACAAACTCGGCCGTTATTGGTCCTCCTGTTTACGGATGTCTATTGTTGTTCAAATGATACACATCTTTCAGCTCATGTGTTTCAGTCTTCACAGTGACACCTATGGTTATAAGTAGTTTTAACAACGTTTATTAGGTCTTCTCTAATCTCACCAGTTATTTTAGGCACATTGAGAATTTCTAAGCTCGACGACTTCACATTTCGTTCCATGTGCTCGACTTTTCCTCTAAAGATCTTATGTACCCCAGAATATTCTTCCTTTCACGCCCTAAATATGTCAACTTATTCATTAAGACATCGTATATTTTTTTTTACTTTTCAACATTTTGAACTTTTATTTGGTCTAGTTTTTTACTTTGCTTGACACAAATTCTTTTACTCTGTTCTTTCCACAAGGTTGTAGAAGAAGAAGAGTTAAAGAAGAAGAAGTTAAGAACATGATTCCCCCACGTAGAGATTTAACTCAGAGGATTGTTAGCAGTCATGTTTGCGCTTTTGACGTTTGAGTTGTGTGATGTGTGAGATAGAGTGTAAAGTTCCGATTGAGATGTAGATAAATCAGGTTCAGAGCTGTGATGGGATATTATAGGTTCATTATTGCTTTGCAGTGGTGTACGTTTCATCGCAACAGACATAATCAAAATCTGCTTCTGACTTGTAACCATGTTCTATAGCGCGTTGCTCTATATAAGTATTCAGGCGCTTAAGTAAATAATGTTATCAGTGGGCGGGGTCAGATATTTATGACTGACGAGGGAGAGGGCACTTTCACTTCCCGTCTCGCTCGCCGCAGGATACGACCGACTCGATCTCTTGCAACATTGTGTGCGCCTAGTACTTCACGATGATTAAATTAAGTTATTTATTTAAATGATAAATTAAAATTATACATCAAAATTGAACTTGTGTCACAGGACACGTCTGCATCCGTTAGCGGTCCGGGGAAGAAAAGGAAAATTAAACGGTATTTTCAACTTTAATGCTATAACCTTAAAGTTGAAAGTAACACAGAACCATTTCTGACTGCCTCGGTGGCGTAGTGGTAGCGTATGCGACTGCTAAGCTTGAGGTCTCGGGTTCGATTCCCGGGTCGGACCAAATATTTGTATGATCTGCAAATATTTGTTTCGGAGTTTGGGTGTTTTCTATGTATAATATGTATGTATTTACAAAAAAAAAGTATATAAGTATTTATATCAGTTGTCTAGTACCCATAACACAAGCTCTGCTTAGCTTGGGACTAGATGGCGTTGTGTGCTAAATGTCCGGCATATTTATTTATTTATTTCTTAACGTAAAATAAGACATGAATAACGGGGTTACAATTATATCAAGCAACTTGTATTTAATTGCATTGCATAGAATCACGCCTATTTCCCAGAGGGTAGGCAGAGACAATTGATTTGCATGCATGCTCGTCGGTTCCTGGTATGTACTTGTATTTTATCTTCTTGATATTAGGAGTAAGAGCACACTATAAACCGTTCTACACTGCTTTAGTTCTTTTTGCGTTACTTGTTTAATTTCTATTAGAGAATTTCGAAACTGTCAATTTAACTTCCATCACCCGACAGTGCACAGACAGAATCGGTTTCCATAGTTCTGAGATTAGCGCGCACAAATTCACAAACAAAAATTCTAAAAACTGTTGTTTTGAGTACTGAAACTTTAATAAGCCAAACCCCCCCCCCCCCACCTTTTCATTAGGGTTCGGATTGTGCGTCTCGAGCGTATTCGTATTGGAAATTTAGTTGTTATTGTTAGTTTCCATTAGTTCAGTTATTATTCGGTAGATGGCGTTATACACAATAATCTTACCACTTTCCTCTTCCGTATGAGATAATCTTTCCACAGCAGCAAGCGAAGTTGCCTCCTGCCTTCCATAGTCTACTGCTGTTGCTTCCTCGCGACATTCCTGCAACAATATACAGTCTTCATTAAAAACCTTCTAATTGAGTTTGTTATTTGTGAGTTACAGTCACTCCTGATTAAGAAGATGGAGAGTCACCCTCACCATCCCTATTCATCCCATGGGGGTAGTAAGGCGTCTAAGGGAGCAAAAGACACATGAGAACAATACTATTTGTACACCAGGATTTGAGCGTGGTACAGTAGATCAAAACATTTTTTCTGAGAGGTTTATGTCTAGCAGTGGACTTTTAAACAACCCATTATGTCCCACTGCTGGGCTCGGGTCTCCTTTTAGGAGAGGGTTAAGGTCATACGTCCCCACGCTGGCCAAGTGCAGGTTGGGGACTGGCAAGACAACGTTGTGGCTACGTAATCTTGCCGTTGGATGTTTTTAGGCCGCCCAAAGGCCTCCAACTAAGCTTCACGACTGTTACGATAACAACCGGGACCGACTGCTTAACGTGACCTCCGAATCACGGAGACGCTCATGGTAACACCATCCAAGTACCTCGGTGATTGTTTCTAATCAACGAGTGCAACGCTATGAGCGACTGTTGATGTGAATCGCACAAATATACCAAATTTTATGTATATTTAATATATATATATGTACATGTGATTGTTAAAGTGTTGTAAGAAAGTTAAAGGCTGCAATGAGAGTGCCATGCTTAAGTATACATGCTGCCTCGAATGGGGTCATACCCACGTCCTTATAGAACACCGTATCCTATACATCGTTTGTTTGGTTTCAAATCAATATCTGTAAATTAAAACTGTTTACATTTGTATGATACTAGCTATCGCCTGCTGATTCATATCCTAAAAAGTGTCCTATGTTACTTTTAATACTTCCAAGAATGTGTACAACGTTTATGATGTAAGTAGTTTTCGCGTGAAAGCGTAACTAACAAACTTACATCCACATTTATAATTATAGAAGATAGTGTGATTAGGATTAACACTTCATATGTCGATGACAACTGATATGAATTTACTTCCCATCTAAAACCACCTGTAGAAGTGTTTATTTCAAAATATTCAAATCTGTAGGATTATTAAATAAATCGTTTCGTCAACATTAAAACAATCGAACAAAAAACTGTTATTCATTACATTTTTTGTATAGCTTATTTTTATGTGTAAGATACTATACTAAAAGAATATTAAATCAAGTAAACTCAAAATAAATATCGACGCGTTCATTATTCTTCTGTCTACCCCTTTTGTGATGATTTTAATGTGCGTCGTAGTTTCCTTTAACTATATAATTTATCATTCGTAATTGTTCTATAAATACTACATTATTTAAAAAAATAAAAGACAAAATAAACTAAAATCTAAATATTTGCAGCTTATTTAAAATAAGTATTTTTATAAACAATTTGTGCTTTTAACAATTACCCGGAACTGCCAAAAAACGAAGAATCGTTACAAACTAAAAATAAGATACTGTATCGGTGTTACAGAGTATATTTTTTGTGACTTAGAGGGCCGAAAAGTAAACGATTAACTTAATATACAGTTGTAAAATATCCCTATAATCACTGCTATACATCCCATGGGTGTCGCAAGAGGCGATTAAGGGAGCAAACCACGCAGATTAACATCCCTAAACATAATATAACAACAGTAGAATGTTCAAAGCTGTATACATATATTTTTTTGTTGAATAATAGCAAACGAGCAGACGTATCGCCTGATAGTAAGCGATTACCGCCGCCCATAGACACTCGTAACACCAGAAGCGTCACAAATGCGTTGCCGGCCTTTGGGGGATGGGGATGGCGACGGGGGTGGGGAAGGGGAGGGGGATGGGGGAGCCTCCCACTCGGTGAAACACAGCGCAAGCGCTATTTCACACTGGTTTTCTGTGAAGCCAAGCCATGGTGTCACTCCGGTCGAGCCGGCCTATCATGCCGAAGCGTGGCTCTCCCACGGGTTTGGTTATATAATGTGATTGAAACATCGGCAACCTTATTAGTTATAAAAAGCATCTATGCTGTTCTTGAGGTCTTGGGTTCGATTCCCGGGTCGGACCAAATGTTTGTATGATCTACAAATATTTGTTTGGGTGTTTTCTATGTTTAATATGTATATATTTACACATATATATGTATATATGTATACATGTATTAATATCAGTTGTTTCGTATCTATATTAGAAGCGCTGCTTAGCTTGGGACTAGATGGCGTTGTGTGTAAGATGTCCGAAATATTTATCAATATTTGTAAGCCCGTATAGTCGTTCCAATAGTTTATTTAACTTTTGACAGCTCTAATACTTAATCAAATAGTGATACCCTGACCCGTTACCTATTCGATTTCTTTCATCTATCGATTTTATGCATTGAGAAGTTTTAATCGATTTAACAAACTCATTATTTTATAGATAATTTCGTACTTCATATTTCTATGTGTTTCAATGTGCGACCTCCTTTGTCAAAATAAAGAAGAAATGGATTAAAAGAATGTTGTTCAAATATGACGGTTCTATGTCATGAAAAAATATATAAAAGGAACTGAATTTTCAAAATGTATTATTGTATTGTGTTGTAATTCAGTGGTTAATATTGTATTTGTTAAACTATTGATGATCTTTATTAAATCTCTCTATGTCTATTTTAAAATAATCTACAGTATTTCAATGAGTAACCTTCAATATAGTTGAGTATTTATATTCCTCCGTATTGATTTATTTGTGAATTCTCACGTTTGGTTGAGTTGAGCTTATCGTTCCTGCCTTCGTTACTGTCAAAATGCCAAAAAAGAAAGTACTCAAAGGACAAACAAGAGAGTTTGTCTTGCGACTTCGTGAATACTTTGAAAAGGAAAGCCGTAATGGTGGGCCTCTTATACCAGTGACTCAAGTTAGAGACCGTGTTGCAGCAGCATTAGGTATTAGTGCTCCAACAGTGGCAAAAATAACAAAAGAAGGCTACGGCAGCAGTGGCATGGAACAGAATAAGCTATCTACACCTAAGAAAAAACGTCCGCCTAGTAAAGTTACAGCCGTTGACAATTTTGACGCTGATGCTATTCGTCGTCATATATACGACTATTACCAAAGAAAAGAGATTCCAACATTAAAAAAACTAACACAATCTCTTCGAAATAGTGGTTTGTTCCGTGGTCAAAAATCTTCTCTGACAAAGGTATTGAAAGACATTGGAATGTTATTCCAAAAATGTGACAAACGAAAAATTTTAATGGAACGCAATGATATTGCTTTGTATAGATGCGATTTTTTAAGACAAGCAAAAAAAAAAGAAGATTGGTGGAATGTTGTTTTCACAGATGAAACTTGGCTCAATGCGAATCATACGCTGTCAAAAACTTGGACTGACAACACCGTTGGCTCCAATTCTACAGTACCAATGGGAAAAGGCGAACGACTGATTATTTGTCATGCAGGAACAGTAAAAGGATTTGTGCCAGGCGCTCTATTAGCTTTTAAATCCTAGAAAACAGGAGATTATCATGAGGAGATGAATTCGAACGTGTATGAAAAGTGGTTCAGAGAAATGCTTACATCACTCGAAGAGCCATCAATAATATTTATTGATAATGCACCTTATCACTCTCGTCAAATTAATAAAATACCAACACAGGCCAACAAAAAACATGAAATTATAAACTGGCTCCGTGACAATGGCGAAGAGGTGAATGAGTCCCTACTAAAAGTAGAGTTAGTAAAGATATTAAAAACAAAGAAGCTGCCAAAACGATACGTCATAGATGAAATGGCAGCAGAGCATGGGCATACCGTCCTCAGAATTCCCCCATATCACTGCCAATATAATGCAATTGAAATGATCTGGGCACAAGTTAAAGGATATGCTGCGAGGAACAATACAACTCCTCCTTTCACCGCAAGAAAAATACTGAATTTACTGAAAAATGCGTGTGAAAAAGTAACTCCAGAAAACTGGGCGAATGTTGTAGAAAAAACAAAGAAGGTGATAATGTCGGATTGGGATCGGGATGTTGCATTCGACAATTTATCTATCCAAGAAATGATAATCAATATTACTGAGAACTCAAGTGATGATGATTCCTGGTCATACGAAGAAGACGATTCTTTATAATTAAAATTAGTATTACAGTACCTCTTTTGGTTGTTTTATTTTTAATCCGTAAATTACTACGAATTTCAACATTTTGTACCTGTTCATTACAAGTAGGTACCGCAGGTAGTTTTTATTTGAACCAACTATAGTAAGTCTAAACAATTATTTTAGATTCATTAATTTGCGGCGAATACATTCGATCCCATTACTAGGTACGAGTACGATGGAACTGTTTTCATTACGCAAATTATTTATGCATTGAAACAGAGACATTTAGGGCATTTTAATGCAAAATAATAAAGCTTTTTATAAATAAAAAATAATTTATAAAATATAATCACAATAATTTTATTGTATGTTTTATTAATATAATCGATAATCGATTTATTTCAAAACCGTTTTATAGTCTGTGGTCATTAATTACGAATGACACATCCCTAAGTAGGCGGAGCCCGCCCATAAAGTACAGTATTGTCTGTAGTACATTGTATCAAAAATTATTACAAAACTTTATGTGCGTGATCTGTCAAAAGTTAAATAAAGTATTGGAACGACTATAGTAATCCGGTCAAAGTCCCGAAGTCGAGCTCTCCAAATTTGACAAATACCTCTCCAATATGACAGTGACACAAAATAAGCAATTCACATGCGTCGACAATAAACATAATACATAGATAATAAATCCCAACAATAATACTTAAACAATCAACAAAACATTTCCGCCGCTCTAAAATAGTGCGATAATTAGACAGTTCCGGGCCCACAAACAAATCGCACAATACAATCGCACAATACATTATCTCACGGCTACAGTACATTTGGGAAATCCGAGTAAATCATATCATTTATGTAACCGAGATGAATTCATACATTTGTAACCGCGTCGACTGGTTTAAACAAGTTGTGGCTTGCAGTTTTGTTATTCATTTTACACTCGGTCTGCGAGATTATTATGCTGTGTTGCTCTTTTTATATTTGTGTCTTTTTCTTATCATGTACCTATCTTTCTCTTTTCTTTAAGTGCAGCAGTGCTAGTGTCCTACATAACTTGTTCCCCTACTCGGTATGAACGTGTTTGTGACACTCTTAATCCATCATCACGCGGATAGAATGCTGTAATAATTCTTACTAATATTATAAATGCAAAAGTAACTCTGTCTGTCGCACTTTTACGCCAAAACTACTGAATCGATTTAAATAAAATTTGATACACAGATTTCGAGAGCTTGAAAAAGGACAGAGACTATTTCGCTTCGCTTTTTAATGCGAAAGAGGGTTGTAAGTGGGCTGAAAGGGGGGATTAAAGGTTGTATAAATGCTACCCAAAGTCACTATTCCACGTAGACGAAGTCGCGGGCACAGTTAATCTATACAAATAAATAAAATTGGAGTGTCTGTTTGTAATATTAAAATAACCGCTTTCTACTACATGCATATGAATGTAAACACGGTACACATACCAAAATATATATTTTTAAAATTTTTGTCTGTCTGTCTGTTTGTTCCGGCTAATCTCTGGAACGGCTGGACCGATTTGTACGGGACTTTCACTGGTAGGTAGCTGATGGTAAAAGGAGTAACTTAGGCTTACATTTTTTAGACTAGCTTCGACCCGCGGCGTTTCCCACGGTACGACAATAACCGCGGGTTCAGCTAGTAAATAATATAAACGTTAATTGTACCTTAATTACTGCGTCAATTAATTTTATTACGCGCGTCAAAGTAACTCAATGCGCACGACTCGTAACTAACCGATTAAATTTTAATTTTATTCAAGGTAAACATATTATTTTCTCGTTATTAAAATGGTATTTTTAAGTATTCGAAGCCTACCGTTTTTACCCAACTGCGAAAGCAGTAGGGTCGAGTGTACGTATGTATATTTTTTTGGCACGCCCTAGAGCCTAAACGACTTGTCGTATTTTAATGTGAGTGGTGTCGATAGATTCGTCATAGTCGTGAGAGTGACATTGGGACATCAAAAAAAAAAAAAAAATTAAAAAAAAATCTTTTCTTTTCAGTTCTTCAATGAATTTAATAAAAATAGCAGATTTTGACGCAGTCGGGTTTATTATTTTATATAATTCGTTACTTGTTGAATATTTCTATTATTGTGTTGTACCAATACAATTGTATAAAACCTTCTGTCTTTGCAAGAATATGGAGTAATAGTTGAACTCCGCGGTGCTACCCGCGGTACGACAATAACCGGGGGCAACGCCGCGAGGCGAAGCTAGATTCTTTATAAATTGTAGCCTATGTTATTCTGAGGTATAAGTTATATTATTGTAAAGTTTTATCAAAATCCATTCAATATTTTTTGCGTGAAAGAGCAACAAACATACTCACTTACATACTCACAAACTTTCGCGTTTATGATATTAGTAGGATTAACACCCCTAATCCTCCCGTGGAACATCCAGTTGTTATTGTACTGTCTGTTTATATTATTTACTCCATGGAAGTGAAGTAAACACATACATTAGGTAATCTATTACTCATGGTGACGAAGCATTTAATCATGTTGACGTGTGAAATGATGCGTCGAAAAGCAAAGATGCGAACTGACATTAAAACTGAAGGTTGATATTGTCTGAGAATATTATCTATACTAATATTATAAAGCTTAAGAGTCCATTTATCGAGGAAGGCCATTTATATATCATTACGCTAAGACCAATAGGAGCGGAGCCATAATGATGAATGTTTAAAAAACGGGGAAAAATTATTACGCTACTGGCAATAGTAGACGTAAACGAGGTTGCGAGGGTCAGCTAGTAAGTCTGTAATTTTAACGAACTGTGTTAACTTACCAGTTACTGAACTTACCTGTCTGCTCGTTTGCCCCAATCAGTAAAGAAACATACAATTAAACTTACTTTTGCATTATTATACAACTTTTGAAAGTAACTGTGAAAAGTAACTGTGTGTTGAAAGTAAATGACTGCCTCGGTGGCGTAGTGGTACGCGTATGCGACTGCTAAGCTTGAGGTCTCGGGTTCAAATCCTGGGTCGGACCAAATGTTTGTGGAATCTACAAATATTTGTTTCGGAGTTTGGGTGTTTTCTATGTATAGTATGTATGTATTTACAAAAAAAAAAGTATATATAAGTATTTATATCAGTTGTCTAGTACCCATAACACAAACACTGCTTAGCTTGGGACTAGATGGCGTTGTGTGTTAAATAGATGTCCGAAATATTATTTAACTTTGTTTATTTGTTTGTTATTTAGGCTGACGCGGCTAAACCGCTGCACCGATTTCCATGAAATTTATCATGGATATACTTTGATTCTTGAGGAAGGATATAGACTACTATTTATTGCGATAACCGTAATACAGCTGGCGAAGCTGCGGGCAATAGTTAGTAAACAATATTGTTGCCTTAACTTGCACATAGAAATACTGTTGTCAAAAACAAACAAGCTTTGTATGAATTATCTGAAAAGATGGTGCACATGAGTTTCTCACCAGCTCTTCTCATGAATGCAATACCCATCGGAGCTGGTACTTGGATTGATATCAATTTAAACCTTTGAGTTGAATCGAAATCAATCTAAGCTCCGGTAATTCAAATCATCTCAGTGCATTTAGTATTAGGAGTTTTGTTTTATGTTTTTATGTTTGTATTTTTGACGTGTTCAAGTGCCTTTTGGGGCCTATGGAAATAAATGATTTGAGTTTGAGTTTTGAGTTTGAAATAAATATTTCGAACATCTGATACAGCGCCATCTAGCTTTAAACTAAGCAGAGCTTGTAGATACTACGGCAGCTAGATTGACTGATAGAGGAGTAAGTGAGGATACCGGACACCCATACCCTAACCCATTCCTCTCCCCATCCCCCAAAGGCCGGTAGCGTACTTGTGACACCTCTGGTGTTGCACGTGTCCTTGGGCGGCGATAATCGCTTACCATCAGGGGATATGTCTGGTCATTTGCCCCAATTCCTTTACTGTTCTTTGTAAGTACATATTAATCATAGAAAACACCAAAACTCCGAAACAAATATGTATTTGCAGATTACATAAACATTTGAATCTAACTCAAGATCTCAGAACAGAAGTCGTAAACGCTACTACTTGAGCTGTAAATTTATATAAACACTAGTGTACCCCGCGGTGTTACTCGCGGTTATTGTTGTACCGCGGTTAACGCCGCGGGGCGAAGCTAGTCGAAAAAAAGTAGTCTAAATTATTCCTTATATCATCAGCTACCTATCAGTGAAAGTTTCGTCAAAATCAGTCTAGCCGTTTCGGAGATTAGCCGAAACAAAGAGAAAGACAAAAATTAAAAAAAAAATATTTTGGTATATGTACCGTGTAAACGCATTTGGTAAAATGCGATTATTTTTATATTACAAACAGACACTTCTATTTTATTTATTTGTATAGAATGTGTTTATTATATTGTTCCTTTAATTTTTATCTTTGTATAGTATTGTGGAAATACTTATATTTGCAATCGTCACCTTCGCAAGCATAGCAATGTCAAAATAATTAACAAGTTTGCAACAGTCAATATTTTGTCATCGCAGTCGCAGCCGGCTGTCCTTGATTCCGTTTAATGCTTGTGTCCTCTTTATCAAAATTTCACTACACATTTTGACAACTATAAGCGTCGTGTATTTATTTATTCAAATATATTTTTTAAATACAATATCATGTGTCTCGCGGAAGTTACGAACGTTCATAAAACGGACATAAAGAACACTCAGACTAAGAACAACAATGTACATTACACAAAATATTATCCCATTTAGAATCTAACCTGCTATGCTCAGCGGAAAATGCCAACATAGGTTTAGGTTAGGTTTAAATAATTTACGTAACGTCTGCTCGCCCTCCTATTCCATAAAAAAAGAACTGCTGTGAAGAATCGATCTAAATATTTGACATACCTAGTGATCAACAAAAACTGTCTAATCACATATCAATCTGGTCAATATAGACATCCGAAGATACATATAAATTCACAAAAAGCTGAAAGTTTAAATCTACAAAATCCTCGCCGGTTCTGGAAAACAATATACGTACTCGTACCTTATTCGATATTTGCAGCAAAACAGTTTTTTTTTACCCTGACAAATATTTTAGATCATATACATAATGAATAATAATAAAATAAATATCTAAAAAGATTATCGAATTCTTAACTGACCGGACTATGTAGCACACGCACGGAAAAAAACATTGTCGAATGGAGATATACGACCGAAATACAGTAAACATTTTTTTTTTTATTGAATTGGAGGCAAACGAGCAGACGCATCACCTGATGGTAAGCGATTACCGCCGCCCATGGACACCTGCAACACCAAAAGCGTCACAAGTGCGTTGCCGACCTTTGGGGGATGGGGAGAGGGAATGGGGGAGGGGTTGGGGTATGGGCCTCCGGTATCCTCACTCACTCGGTGAAACACAGCGCAAGCGCTATTTCACACCGGTTTTCTGTGAGGCCGTGGTATCACTCCGGTCGAGCCGGCCCATTTATGCCGAAGCGCGGCTCTCCCACGGTGTATATGATATCTAGAATAACCTAAGATAGCATGTATTGGTTAAAAGCATGAACATTGTGTTCAAATAAATAATTATTCAGTAAAAGATACATAATACGTGGTTTTATACGGACACGTTATCACATTATGCGTCAAACGTGACAAAATGGTAAACGAAATTCCTTTTGAAAATAAATTGAAATAAAAAATCATTCATAAATTGTGTCTAGCGTCGACGGAATGGAAAATCCCATCGGGCTACTTGATGACTCAATGCAATGTTTTACGTATATGTAAATATACGTAATATGTACATATAAACAAATATGTACATATACTTTTTTGTCTATTTAATTTATACTGCACACTGTAATGCATAACAGAGCGACAGATTAATGTTGTCGACGTTTTCTGCCAGGCTAATAGATAAGTATGCACGTATTATATGTCGGTATATAGGTTTCAAGAATATATTTGATCTTACTTTAATTTATGGATAACAATTTAATATCTATATATATATAAATGTTATGTTGATTTGTGTACGCTTCAAAAACTCAAAAAGTTCTGCACCGATCGAGCTGAAATTTTAGAATGATGTATAATCCGCATCAAGGATTGTTTTTATCTAATTTTTGCATCAGTCACATATCCGCGACCGCGAAAAAACACGAAAAAACCGACATAAACGCGGGCGGAGCCGCGGGCAACAGCTAGTTTAATTAGATAATACTAAACATTTAAGTGAAAAACGAGTGGTTACATATAATTGTAATGACATAATCTGGACTTGAATGAACTTAACATACTGACATGTGTTGAATGAGGGTAGACTGTTATAAAGTTGTACACTTCTAAAAGTATATAGTACTAGCTTTTGCCCGCGGCTTCGCTCGCGTTAAGAGGTGTTATTATTAATTAAGTATAGTTTTTGTGGCTTTACTTTTGTTTAGCGTGTGTAAAAAATTAGGGCCTACAAAATTTCGCAACAACATAATTGGAACGCCTACACGCAGAATAAGCTTATGATAAGGCAAACCTGGCGGTTTCAATGAATTTAAAAATTCTACAGGGTAATTAGTAGCGTCAAGACGCAGGTTCGGCCTCACATGGAATACTGTCCTCATCTTTGGACAGGGTCACCCCAATACCAGCTCCTCCCTCTGGACCGCATTCAGCGGAGGGCGACTCGTATCGTCGATTGCCGGATCTTTCAATTCGGCTAGAGTCTCTAGCGCTGCGTAGAGATGTGGCTTCGCTGTGCATTTTTTACCCCATTTACCATGGGAGTGCTCCGAGGAATTGTTTGTATTGATCCCTGCCGCATCTTTCCACCATCGTCCTACGCGACAGAAATTTCATCCCTAACATCTAGATGGTTGGCAGTCCACAACTGTGCGATTTTCCCGAAATTTTCCGCCACGCACAGCAAAACTGTGGAATGAGCTGTCGCCTGCGGTGTTCCCGGACCAATACGACCTTCAAACCTTCAAGAAGAGCGTACTCCTTCCTAAAAGGCCGGCAACGCACTTGTGACGCCTCTAGTGTTGCGGGTGTCCATTTTCGGTGGTAATCGCTTACCATCAGGTGATACGTCAGCTCGTTTGCCCCCTATATAATAAAAAAAAACTGTATTAAGCACATTATCAATCGAAGTATGGACCTCTTCTTCGCCCTCAAGCGACATGAGCAGGATATCGTTGATAGCTGCTGCTTGATCGTTCTTTGGAGTAAGTATATAGCACGCTCACATAACCATTCAATAGGCTGGTCATGTATATGAATATCGTTGGATAAACTTTAGACAGCAATTCTTGAACCGTAGTAACAACTGTGCATAATTCTTCCGGGATGGTTATCATTTCATCAAACGATGGAAAATCACCATTACCGATTTTAAGATGGAGATCTGAAAATCTACCAGCAGACTCATCCCCGCCCAAATGTGCTCTCATATTTTTGAGGCCACAAATTAGATTTCTTAATGCACGACTTTACTTCGTCAGCTCTGGTTCCTTTTGGTACCACTGGTAGAGTCTGTCGAAAGTCTCCGGCCAGCAAAACTGTTACGCCACCCAATAATTTTGTATTAACCCTTATATCCCTTATTGATCTGTTTAAGGATTCAATACCACCTTTATGTGCCATAGTTATTTCGTCCCACACGATTAGTTTTGTACTCTTTGAAACTTCAGCCAAATTACTTTGTTTGGAGATGTTGCAAATGGGAGTCTCGACAGTGATTAAATTGAGTGGTAACTTGAAAGTAGCATGAGCAGTTCGACCACCTCCGAGTAATGTAGCAGCTATTCCGGACGACGCCACAGCCAAGGCAATGCCGTGAGTACTTCTTACTTTCGCCAAAAATAAATTAATAAGGAAGGTTTTACCAGTTCCACCTGGATCGTCTAAGAAGAATATTCGACCGTCATTTGCATCTACACTTGTGAATTTTTTTACACACGCTAAACAAAAGTAAAGCCGCGAAAACTATACCTAATTAATAATAATACTTCTAAACGCGAGTGAAGTCGCGGGCAAAAGCTAGTCGTCAAATATAATCCGCTAGATATATTATCTATGCACTATGCACAAAAATGGTTAATTCAAAGTTCTCTCCAAAATAACTTAATGTAGATGGCGCTAGCATACAGAAATTTATATACCTTAAACTGAAAAGTTACTAACCTTATATAGCCTGCATCTCAAAATCCTTTCTTGTGGGATGCCTACGTTATAACATCTACCTGCATGCCAAATTTCAGCTCGATCGGTTTAAAATTGACAAAGTTTCATACAAACTTTCATCCCCTATTTTATCCCCTTGGTGGTATAGTTAATCAAAATCCTTTCTTAGAGGATGCCTACGTCATAACATCTACCTGCATGCCAAATTTCAGCTCGATCGGTTTAAAATTGACAAACTTTCATACAAACTTTCATCCCCTATTTTATCCCCTTGGTGGTATAATTAATCAAAATCCTTTCTTAGAGAATGCCTACGTCATAACATCTACCTGCATGCCAAATTTCAGCTCGATCGGTTTAAAATTGACAAAGTTTCATACAAACTTTCATCCCCTATTTTATCCCCTTGGTGGTATAATTAATCAAAATCCTTTCTTAGAGGATGCCTACGTCATAACATCTACCTGCATGCCGAATTTCAGCTCGATCGGTTTAAAATTGACAAAGTTTCATACAAAGTTTCATCCCCTATTTTATCCCCTTGGTGGTATAATTAATCAAAATCCTTTCTTAGAGTATGCCTACGTCATAACATCTACCTGCATGCAAAGTCTCAGCCCTATCGGTTTAAAATTGACAAATTTTATTACAAACTTTCATCCCCTATTTTATCCCCTTGGGGGTAGAATTAATCAAAATCCTTTCTTAGCGGATGCCTACGTCATAACATCTACCTGCATGCCAAATTTCAGTCCGATCCGTCCAGTGGTTTGGGCTGTGCGTTGATAGATCACTATGTCAGTCACCTTTGAGTTATATATATATATATAGATATGCAATATATGTTGCAGCACTTGCAGCCAACTAGCTTAATTGGCCGTTTAACTACAGCCATGTTACGAATGGAAGCGACGAAGAGAAAGGTTAGGTAAGGATCCTCCCTTTTTTTTTGTATTAAGACCAGACGAACAGACTTATCGCCTGATAGTACCGGCGGTAATTGCCGGTCTTAAGCTAAAATCTTTCTAATTACTTGAACTTATAATATTGATATAGTCCATTCAAAAGTTGTCTGGCAGAAATAAAAATAAAATAAGCTATATTTATTGTACTTTGATTTACTTTTTCGCCATCATTACTGCCTCGGTGGTGCAGTGGTAGCGTATGCGACTGCTGTGCTTGAGGTCTCGGGTTCGATTCCCGGGTCGGACTAAATATGATCTACAAATATTTGTTTCGGAGTTTGGGTGTTTTCTATGTATAATATGTACCTATGTATTTACAAAAAAAGTATATATGTATTTATATCAGTTGTCTAGTACCCATAACACAAGCTCTGCTTAGCTTGGGTCTAGATGGCGTTGTGTGTTAGATGTTTGGAATATTTATTTATTAACAACAGCCTGTAACAGTCCACTGTTGGACATGAGCCTCTCCTTAGAAATAAACTTTTGGTCTACTATGACCCGTTGGCCAGATGGATTCAGATGGATTGGTGCAGAATTTGTTCAGAGTTTTCCTTCTCTTTATAATTTCTGTAAAACCCTGATGTGCGATTAAATTATAATCTCCATAGATAAAATAAACATTTTCTTAGAATTTTGATGAATTAAAATAAATTGCTATTTATAAATATGATACCTACTAGTTTTTGCCCTCGACTCCGCCGGCTTGTATGTCGGTTATGGCGGTAAACAGTAGCCTATGATCTTTCTCAAGAATCAAAGTATTTCCATGTTAAATTTCATTAAAATCGGTAAGGCGATTTAGCTGTGAAAGCGTAACACGGAAGAGGTCTTTTCGAATTTACAATATGGAATTATGGATTTCGTTTCCGTGAATACCTACAGCCTTACGTTGGCTGTAAGTGGTGGACTTACCCTCAACTTATTCCAAGTGATGCCTTGACGTGTTATAACTTACTTATCTACATATGTTATTAATTATGTCCGTCTTAGTCTTTAAGTCATACGAATATTCTTAAGTAATAGGTTTTAACATACATACATTGCATCTATATACATATGTATATATATTAGGTCTTTACCTATGAAATTGCCGTTTTGTATGCAATAAGTGAAAGTACTTATTTTTTCAAACTTTTTTATTTCTGTTATTCGAAGTAATCACCCATGCAATCGACGCATCTTTGCCAACGCATTGGCAGTTTATTGATGCCCTTCTTGTAAAAGGCAGTTGGACGGGAGGTAACAAACTCTTCAAAGGCATTTTGTACTGCCTCTCGGGAATTGAATTTTTTACCCACTAAAAAGTTGTCTAAATTTTGGAAAAAGTAATAGTCGGTAGGTGCAAGGTCTGGTGAGTATGACGGATGAGGGAGAGCTTCCAACCCCAGCTCTTGCAGCTTGGAGACTGTCTGTTGCGCAGTATGGGGTCGCGCGTTGTCGTGAAGGAGCAGTGGGGACGACCGATTGACCAAAGCTGGTTGCAGATGTGCAAGCTTCTCCATCATTCTCTCCAGTTCTTCACAGTACACATCTGCATTAATGCTCATGCCGTTTTGTAAAAAGCTGTGGTGAATCACACCCGCACTAGACCACCAAACAGCGACCATCACCTTTTTAGGGGTCATTTTTGGTTTAGGGCATTGCTTTGGTGCTGAACCAGGGTCTAACCAACTTGCTGAGCGCTTTCGATTGTCGAACATAATCCATTTTTCGTCGCACGTAACTATTCGTTTCAAAATTTCTTCATTTCTTTGCCTGTTGAGCAGCGAAAGGCAGGTCTCGACGCGTACGTTGCGCTGGCGATCGTTAAGGTCGTGGGGCACCCATCTATCAAGCTTTTTTACCTTGCCAATTTGTCGCAAATGGATCAATATTGTTTTGATGATAACATTAAAAGCTGCTGCTAGCTCAGCTGTAGATTGAGTTTCGTCAGCTTCCACAATCGCCTTTAATTCATTATTGTTACCCAAAGTCTCCGGACGACCACGAGCTTCATTTTCAAGTCAAAATTTCCAGAACGGAACCGGGAAAAACAATAAACGGTTGTGCGTTCGTTTGTACAGTTCTCTCCGTAAACGTTTTTGATGTTACGTGCCGTTTGTGTCGCGTTGGTGCCACGACGGAACTCATATTCCATAATGACACGAATTTTTAAAGTAGCCATTATGACGAAAAATGTTCAAATGTAATGAAAATACAACGCTAATCAAAAAACAAAAGACTGAGTTTGTAAATAGAATGTCATGGTTTTAAAACAAAATTAGTTTGTATTTAGAATACAGAGCCATTATAAACTTTTTTTTATTTGAAATGACCAGTACTGAAGAAACGCAATTTCATAGGTAAAGACCTATTATCAATACGGGCAGCAGAAAATTTGTACTCTTTTTTACGAAAATTAAGCGAATTAAGGAATTTGCAATTTGCCAGAGTTAAAGTTTATTTAAAGGAGTGCAGAAAAGTAAAATAAATAGTTTTTTTTATTAAATGTTTTGGTCGAATTTTGACCACTGGGCGATTCAGCAGAGGGCCTGATTGTGAGTTTATCTATTTACTTAATTAAAGGTTTCAGTGCGTGCCAACGCTGAAGGCAGTCCCCGTGACGGCTGAATATATGAAATAACACTCTAATAAGTATTAAAATTTTAAGCTTAATTCGATTTTTTTCGAATTAATTAATACGAAAAAGTACTTATTAGTAAAGTCTTGTGCTTTTTATACGTATCAGACACTTGCACATAAATCATAATTATGTTTTCAAAATTAATGGGTTCATTAAATCTGGGGTAATTTGCGCAATTGTTTACCGCTTCCTAAGTCACTGAGTTGTTCTTATAAATACGCCGTAACGCGTTACGTAACGAATCGGTGTACTCTCCCTTAAGAAGTTATCAATTGAAAAACGGATTGCCGTTCATATTCGAGTGAAACTGCGAGTGTTACGTAGTGTGTAAACAAATCTGTCAATAATTGTACTTCTACCGACTCTCAATCATAAAATAATGGGTGGGTACTGGGTAGCTCGGTACAGGCTCGTCACGAAGGCACGCAATAGCGCTACTCTGTAATTTCTCAAGTGAATAACTCTTATGATTGATGCAAACCATGATTTAATTTTTTCACAGGAAACCGACGTTTTTTCAATCATATCTCACGTGATTAGTGTGCTGGGAAAGATATAGATATACTGACTCACTAGATAGTGTTTAGGGTTCAAAATGATGATGGTAAAACGAAGCATTGTAAATGTCTTTTGTGACGTTGTTTTGTTGATTGTGAGTCTCGGTGTCTTTTGTGTCCGTTTGAATTGATATATGTTAAGTCCATCGCAACATTTTTACTTAGGAATTATCTTCATACCCGACTACAGTAAAGCCAAAAGTAGGGCTGTTTATTTATTTATTTATTTATTCATAGAAAACTGTTCCAGTAATGGCCCGGGTGACATCTATACTCTATAGAAATAAATAACATTGGAGTGTCTGTTTGTAATATTAAAATAACCGCTTTTAATAAATTCATACACAATAGGTACATATACCAAAATTTTTTTTTTTCAATTTTTGTCTGTCTGTCTGTTTGTTCCGCTTACTTTCACTGGAACACTCCTCTGGAACAGCTGGACTTTCACTGATAGGCAGCTGATGGTGTAAGGAGTAACTCAAGCCACTTTTTTAGACTATCTCCGCCCCGCGGCGTTACCCGCGGTACGACAATAACCGCGGGAAACACCGCGGGGTTCAGCTAGTAGCCTGTATACATTTTATCAAAAGTTTCAGTCGAGTTTACTTTACAAAAAAAAGAAAACAAAAGTACTCTCTCTATTGCGTTAGTCATCATGTACTCATATATACTGGTATGTGTATTCCAAAACAGGTATGTATTTATAATAATTCTTTCGTAACCCCTGACAGCCATTAGCCAGTTTCAAGACGTCATGCGGTGTGACCTTCCCCCGTCATTCACACTCCTTCGGTCTTGCCTCGGCCAACGATTTCAAGTTGATTTTATAATGAACTGTTTCCCGTGCATTTGCAGCGAGCAGAGAGAGTAATACTCGCATTTCTCTTGCGTTCCACTACTTCGGCGTTTCATCGCAAAGGGTTGAACTTTAAAATAATTTATTTCTACTTTTGTCCATCAGTGGACATCTTTTTTTACAGATATACATGAAACGGACACAAAGAACACGCAGACTCAGAACAACCATTTGTAGATACCACAAAGTGTTGTCCCATGTGGGATTTGAACCCACAACACTTGGCGCAGTGGAAAGTGGCTTGACGACCGCTTTAACCAATAGCCCAATCTTGCTGTCTTTCTGCTGTGCTGAGATGATGATGTAGCTGTACCTTGTACACTTAACCAGGCTAGGCTATACATGGGTGACCAAAAATTAAACCTTCTGTACTTCCATGCTTTCATAATTATGCATTTAGTAGATATCTGTTTGCTTCAAATTTATTTGTATAGATGGGTAAATAATTATGAGCACCATGACCTGCCAGCGGAGATATTGCGTGCAGCATCTATTGTTGCGATCTCAATAACATCACAAGATTTATGTCTTACTTTTTTTACTGTTACTTTACAATTACGTAAACGAAGTAAATTATTTTATAAACGGTTTAAAACTAAGGGATTTTGGTAGTTTCAAACTATAATAGAATATTGCTCTAGGCCACTGCTGCTTCAGGACAACGCTAGACCACACACTGCACCACAGACGGCCGCTAAACTTGTGAAGCTGCAATTGGAATGTCTGCGACATCCAGCGTATTCCCCGGACCTTGCTCCAACAGATTGCCATTATATAACTTCTTACAAGATTTTGTTTTATCTTTTATGTGGCAGTCCAAACCTCCTTCAGAGTGTATTGTCATTGTTATCAATAAACTACCTATAAGCATAGGTAACAATGGTATACACTTTGATTAATTAAATATATTTTACAAAAAAAACGACTTTATATTCCTCCCATACAAAACGCCAATTTCATATGTAAACACTTATAATATGGGTTCCGTTTTTACCAATTTGACTATGGAATCCTTAAAATATCTAACTCATACGATATTTTGTCCTCGTAGGAATCGAACCCAGGATGTCTGTTCTTCGCAACTAGAATTACTAGCCACTAAACCTACAAGGCAGTTAAGAATCAGGTTACTGAATGTGGGTATTTTATAACTCTGTCTATCCTTCTAAGTATATTCTCGACTATGCCGATGTCAGCTCTCTAAATCTCATATTGAAGGCCACCTTTTGTATATTATACGTTAGCCATTTTATTCTACTGAAACTTTATAATACGGTGTACAAATAAAGAGTCTTTATTTATCTATAGAAATTTGATTGTATTTAGTAAGTATATTGCATACAAGATGAATCTATATTCTGAGAAGAGCATTGTCAGTTTTGTGCGACCGCTGCCGTAAATCGTTTGAAGGATGGCGTTTAGATTTATCATCAATACTAAAATTATAATCATTCAAGATGGATGCTGATATCTACAATTCTGTGAATTAATGCTCAAGCTAAATATTTGTATTTTTTTAGTTTGTTTCTTGTAACGAAGTTATGAATACATTTTCTGGCAATAAAAAACATAAGAGCACCTTTTTGTTAAAGATATAGTAAAACATCTTGTCTGTAAGCTAATCAGATAGTTTTTAGGGTTCCGTAGCATCGTATAAATGTAAATACTCGGGCTGGCTCACCTGTGTATTGAAAAACAAAAATAAATGGGCCTGCCAAAGTGACTTTACCCTGCCTGATGGAAAGCATAAGCAGAGTTCAAGAAAAAATAGAAAAGAGAAGTAGCATGTGGTCACCATAATTATTGGAAATACAGACAATGCAGCATGGTGACCTACTGCACACATAGTTTATTTATCAAAGGAAGCTAAAGGCCATACAACATTAATGCTACCACCAACAGGAGCCAAGAAAAAATGAAAAATTGTTGCAAAAATCTGATAAAACTTTATTCCTTTTGAGAGATGACAGTCGATAATTATATTATCTATCACAATATTAACTACATGATAACTATTTACCTAATTATATTCTGATAATCGTTTGTTACAACATTACATGTATTCATCCTTTAATAATATCACGGAAATGCAAAAATAACCCGCCATAACCACAAACAATACATTATGTGCAAAAAATGTATGCGTTCTAAGAAAACTCAGCCTTATCTCTTAATAATATAGTTTTGTATTGTAAGAAAAACTGGTTAGAATGAAGTTTCTAGTAGCTTTTTTGAAGTAAATACAATTTTTTATATTCGACAGAACATTATTACGTATAATCATACACAATTGTGGGTAATATGCATTTTAAGTGGGTAATGACGATAACAAAAGTGTTTGAAATGTGACTCGTCTACAATTTTTCTGAGAACAACTTTACAAACTGCCATTTGCTCATATTATCACTTTTAAAATTTGTTTCTGCGAAAAATAGTACGAAATATTTAACTAAATTAATTACAAATGATGCCTGACATATGTGTGGCGGCCTCCACATACAACATAACACACTGCAGCGCCATTTACCGAAGTTACACTGAACTACGAAGTAACGCACTACACGGAGTAACTACAAATCCTGAATCGCGAAATAAATAGTTCTCGCGCCGATTATCATATATACAACATCCCAACATCAATTGTTGGGCAGTAGCCCGCCAGGCATGATTACCTCGCCTGGTCGGAGGATCCTCCCTTTGTGTCGGAGGGACATGACACTCGTTCCCCCACATATGGATGCCAAACTTGGGCACTGAACCAAAAACATCTTCAAAAACTAAGAACGTGTCAGAGGAGTATGGAAAGGAGCATGATAGGTGTTACGAAAAAAGATCGTATAAGATCAGAAGAAATAAGATCCATAACCAAGGTGGAAGATATAATAAAGAAAGTGAGACAGTTGAAATGGAGATGGACAGGGCATATGACAAGAGACAGCAGAGCCAAATAGACTAAGATCATAACGGAGGGGCAGCCACGAGCCAGAAAAAGAGGCAGGCAGGCAAAAAGATGGATGGATGACGTGAGGAAAGTTGGAGTCGCTACCTGGTCAAGAAAAGCTAGGGACAGAAAGGAGTGGAAACAGCTGGAAGAGGCCTATGTGTCACAGGACACGCTGATCACTAAACCGGAGAAACAGATGTGTTAGTTTATAAATTAGATTTATAATATTGTGTACATTGTGATAAGTTTCAGCAATAAAGGCTTAATAATAATAATTAAAATTGATGCAGTAGTATAAGACATTTATTATATTAATATGTTTTATATGTGTAACAAACTTTCTTCTCGCTTCCTTGCAATATTTGAGAAGGATTTCGTGAAATGCAACTGAAGATTGTTACCGGAAGCCGAGCAAGCGGTTGCTTTTTGATTTGACACATGAAAGAGCGTAGTACCAACTTACATTAACCATCAGGCCCTTCAGATATATAATTAAAACGCTCACTCCATATTTTGTTGGTTTTTCTTTAACTTCTAAGAATTTTTATCGGTTTTTTAATCATGTAACAATTCGATGTATCCATGTTGTTTATTGATGCAGGTTAGTTAAACATATCAGTTACCTATGTCAGTTCCACATGCCTTGCTATTTTTAGAAAATAGAAATTTAACATGATCATAACTTGTTGATTTACATAGATAATCACAGTTATTGATACTAAATACGGGCTTAACCCGCATTATTTCCAAAAGCGACCTAGAGTAAGACCTTAACGGATTACGTTACTAAGAGTGAGGATTTGATCATACGAGTAGTACATAATTATGATTTCAGTCATGACGTTCACAAATCATCGACAGATCTACTTAAAGCTTCCTTTAAAAATAAATTTACATCAAGTACTTAGAATTTGGCTTATTCTTCGTGGTTTAATGAGAAATGGGTCACCTGCTACGAAATGACCACACCTATAGGCTCTTGTAACTCAAAAATCACAATTGTTTTGCTGCCCTTAATCATAAGGCGGATAGGTTTAGTGTAAAAATGAAAGTATTGCTTAGGACCCTTTTCATCTGAGGCCGTGGTATTTGTCCAGTTTTGTTGATTATTTATGTGTGAATTCCCCAAAATGACTTTGCTTGATAGAAAGCTTCCCATCAAGCAGAATCCCAGAGTGGTAGTCACCATTCTCACTGTAAACAATGCAGCATGGCGACCTCACACTATGGCGCCCAATTAGGATGCTCCTGCATTATTGGGTCATTAATATTTAAATCATTAGAGTTTTAATAAAGCATTTAAACTTTCTTGATGTATTTAAAACAATTATATTAATGAACGTGGACTAGAGTCAGCCTGCGATCACTGTAAGTTACAACGTCAAGCAATATATATTATTCAATTTCAAACTATACATAAATATAAACTTGTAAGGCTTGTTTTAAAATAATAATGAAACCAGATCTAAGTTGTGTATGTTATTATAGCTTTATTACTCTCTTACTCATTTCTTCGAAAGTCAAATACAATTCAGCTAAGTGTCAAATACGTACCGTTAATGGCAACGTTTATGTTAACGAGTGCATTCATCACTTATCGATCAATAAGTTGTAAAGTTCTGTTGAAAAGTAACATGCCATTTAACCAACTTTAAAAAGGAGGTACTCGATTCTTTTTTTCTAAACTACCTTAGAAATCCTTTTTTTATGAACATATTTTAAAATTATTTTATTTATTGGAGTTTAACCCCCGACTCTCCTCCCCAACTTCAGGAATGGGGGGGGGACCTAAAAGATAACAACGCAATTTTAGCATTTACCATGATGATAGTTTGCTAATAATGTGAAAAATTATAACATTTTATGTAATATCAAAGTGTTTTTGTGCACGACTGTACTTATACTCAAATTCTGAGCTGTCAAGCGATGACCTTATGTCATTTTGACGTAACAAATAAATGACAGTTTGTTTGTGCGCACTCATGATTTAAGAAATAAACGATTTTGGTATTCTCGGTAGTTGTATTTAGGGCCATTGTACACTGAAGGCCTGTATTTAGCCTTGAATGGAGGTTAGGATATATTAGGAGTTCACACGTACGTACATATAAGTAAATGAAATGCGTTTTACTGCGACTGAGACTATTCCGCGTCGTAACGAAGAGGTAAGATTAGAAGGACGGTAAGATTACAGAGTGTCACCACCCCATGTATGTGATGACAGACCATCTGCAGTAGTCCTCTGCTGTCTAGCAGTACTACTGCAGGTCTGACATCATTATTGCACAATAGATATAACAGCGGACGGAAGCAAACGATTACTTAATGCAGCACCAAGCGTTGGAGATGCAGTTATAATGCTATTTACTACATTATTATAAAGATTCACAATTTGTTATCTTATATTCTCGATATTTACTTAGCGATATCTAGACTCAAACTAAGTACCAACAGGTATTATAGTCCACGGGCCCACGTACAAGGGATTTCAGTGATTAATAACAGGCTGAAAGTTTATACACAGCTTCGTTTTGACGAGATCCCCAACTTTTATTATTGGACCAAATTCTGATAGTGGCAGGAAAAAGCGGGATAGGGAGCGAAACACGTCGATTTGATGAGTGTCCCAAATTAATAAATAGTAATTTTTTTGAGACCCACACTCGAAAAAATATTAACATAATCTTGACAACTTTCGAGTGTAGGTCTATAAAAAATTACCATCGAATTTGTATGCCGATGCATTTTTTATGTAAATTATATATTTTGCAAGCCCCAAAACAAAAATCAGTTTGTTATTAATGAAAATGAATAAAAATTTTCAAGTCACCATTCTGACATGTTAGAGCTGGGGGTCACTCGGGAAGGTACCATTCACTTTGTATGCCACAAGTTTTTCTCAGTTTTCCATCGTATTTTCTCGAAGTATTGATTTTTAGAAACTGTTATTTATTAATTTGGGACACTCATCAAATAGACGTGTTTCGCTCCCTATCCCGCTTTTTCCTGCCACTATCAGAATTTGGTGCAATAATAAAAGTTGGGGGTCTCGTCAAAACGAAGCTGTGTATAAACTTTCAGCCTATTATTAATCACTGAAATCCCTTGTACGTGGGCCCGTGGACTATTATAGTGAATCCACACTTCAGTAAACTCCGTCTGTAATTTAGACTCCGGATTGTCGGCACTTGATAGAATTTGTTGCAATACATTCTAGAATCAAACTCACTTACGCACTTATTCTACTATTTTAATTATGTTTACAACTGACCGGTTTCGCCTTAAGGCATTATCAAACATTAATGGTAGGCTAGGTTTTATACGTAGGTTCAATTGTACTTCTCCAATTTTATGTTAACCTTGTAATGCATCTGGTGTACAATTAAGTGATCTATTAATATTATCATATTAAAAAAGTGGAATAAGTCCAAGTGATTTCGATTCTAGAATGTATTAAACTCCGTCTGTCTGTCTGTTATGTTTGCCCGTCTAGAATGCTGCACTGTTTTCAATAAATTTTGGAATGGAAATACTTTTATTGTTGGGGAAGGACAAAGCTACTGTTTTGATATGATGATAACTTTACATTGATAAATGGTGATCCATAGCAGATATATACGCGGGCGGAAATATGAGTAGGTATATAAAAACAATGAACGGGTTTTGTAATAACGTACGGGTGGTGTAATTGTTTAAAAAGTCGCCACACTATTTCCTACTTCGCCAATTGTTGTGGATTCAAATCCCACATGGGACATTACTTTGTGTGATCAACAAACAGTTGTTGGGTAGTTAGTCTGGGTATTCTTTTTGTCCGTTTCAAGTAAGTTAAGTCTTATGTAAAGTCCCCCACGACACAGGATTTATTCCTAGTGCGGTAGTTGCTTTTAAAAAGAAAATAATAGTGGCAACCGGGCGTTGGCTACTGGCGAATTGGACACCAGAGATCGCCAAAGCATTCTAGTGATCACGTCAGCCGGTATGTGAGGGTATTGTGATGTCAATTAAAACCCAGCACATAAATTTTATATCTTTGTCAGAGTGAAATTTCTCTGTGATGTGTATGCATTTAAATCAAATCACAATCATGTATTCAATTAAAACACTAAGTGATATTTATGAACGTTAAATTGAAGCTACAATTAAAAATCATAGATCGATACAAACAGACGCCAAAGTATTGTTGCGCCATAACCAGATGAATCTAGTGTCCACTAGAAGAATCGAGAATTGTCGAGGACAACGCCATCTAGTGTCGGAAAGCGCGCAACTGTGTGCATTATGACGATTACTCGACGCTAGATGGCGCTACAAGCAGCTCTAGAGTAATCTATTTAGCCTAGAGACATCGATCGATTATTTTCGTAGTTTCGAGTAATTTCCACGGCCATATAAAAGCGGAACGTGTTGGCCGTAGGGACAGTATTGGTTTAAGATACAGCGAATAAACATCGAAGAGATCTTCTAGTGCGACTAACAAGTAATTTAGTGATTTCTTATTGTAAAAAGTGTTCTTAATAAATATTGTGTTATTTTTGGTAATTAATCGAGTGCTTTAATTTATGTAATACCCAGCTCCTAACAATTTGGTGTCAGAATTGGGATTAAAGTATGCCGGTTTTACCAAAGGAAGACACGGAAGGTATCCGAACTAGGAGTCAGCGCCAGCAAGAGGCTGATCAGAGGCGATTTGGAAGTGCACAACTGCCTACATCGGAAGATCAGCAGCCAGCTATGGAAACCACGCCGTCCACATCGGCAGCAGCTCCAGATATCACGGCCCTAATGGCAATGCTCCAAGAGCAGGCCCGCCGCCAGGAGGAGCAGGCCCGCCGCTTGGAAGAGCAACTGCAGCGGGACAAGGAGGAGCAGGCTCGCCGCCAGGAGGAGCAGGCCCGCCGCTTGGAAGAGCAACTGCAGCGGGACAAGGAGGAGCAGGCTCGCCGCCAGGAGGAGCAGGCCCGCCGCTTGGAAGAGCAACTGCAGCGGGACAAGGAGGAGCAGGCCCGCCGCCAGGAGGAACAGATGCTCTTGTTAAAAGGCATACATGAGACTTTCGGCAAAGAAATCAAGGTAGTGAAGGATCAGGTTCTTCAACACGAGAATCGTATCACTGAGGCCGAAACTCAAATTGCTGACGTGAAGAAGGCCTTAGGAAACCTTAAAGTTGGAGACGGAGCGGCGACTATAGTAACAGCTGCTCCTTCGGTACGGGGGTTCAAAGTACCGCCGTTTGATGGAACATCTTCGTGGTCAGCCTACAAGATTCAGTTTGAGGCTGTTATGACGGCAAACGGCTGGACAAAGGAACAAGCTATGACCGCGCTCACCTTGGGTCTTCGAGACCAGGCTCTAACCGTCCTCGAAGCCCTCGGTAAGAAGGTAACCTATGAGCAACTGCTGGAGGCATTGGAGGCAAGATATGGTGACGCTCATCTGGAGCACGTGTTTCGTGCACAGCTGAAGGATCGTGCCCAACGCATCGGTGAAAACTTGCAACAGTGGGCTCTGGAAGTTGAGAAACTGGTCCGTAAGGCATACCAGTCTGCACCTGCGCTCGTTGACGGGAATCTGGTGCAAGCTTTTATCGATGGCATCCGTGACCTCGAAGTTAGAGCTGCTGTGAGACTTGGGCACCATGAAACTCTCAAGGACGCTCTGGCCCATGCTTTGGAGGTGGAAGCTGTGAGACAAGACCATCGGTCTCATCGGGTCCGGGAGGTTGTGGCATCACCTCCGCGGGACCGATTTAAGGGGTACAGCCCTAGATGCTACGCCTGTGGTGAAAAAGGTCACCTTCGGTCCAGCTGCCCTAAGCGAAGCATAGGAAGTGAATACGAGCGGTCTCAGGAGAATAGGGCGGTTGATAGTACTGCCCGACAACAGCAGGGAAACGAGTAAACGCCAGGACTGCGGGGCGGGTGCTGGCTGGTGTTCAAAGAGCCCCAAGGATTTCGATCTCGCAGACTCATGATGGGAACAGCCTGGTCATCAGAGGCGAAATCAACGGAACGTCATGTAAGCTGACGATTGATACGGGAGCTTCTCGCACAGTTGTCAGTTCCCAACTTGCAAATCGGTTCCTGAGGGACATTGCATGTAACCGTGAGCAAATAAACCTAGTAACAGCCACTGCTCAGCGCATACCCGTCCGAGGCGAACAGAAGGTGGAGTTGAAGTTGGGCAACCAAGTTTACCTGCATAACGTCATCGTGGCCGATATAGTTGACGATTGCATCCTTGGCCTAGACTTCATGAAGAACAATTGTTGTGAGATCGACATCAACCAAGGTGTAATGAGATGTAGTCAAGAAGAACTGTTCATGGAAGGAGCATCATCAGGAAAAGTGTATAGCTTAAAGAACGTTGTTCTTCCTCCCAGATCAGAAACAATCATGCCAGTTAGTCTCCCTCAGAATTCTGGACGAATGCATCGGTGTGTCCTTATTGAAAGGGTAGATAATGATCTTCCATGGAAGATCGCACGAACTCTAGTAAGTACCACTAATATCTCTGCAGTACGTGTGCTAAATCTTAGTGATAAGCAACATGTGATTCATAAGGGCACACTAATTGGCACTTGCGAAGATGTGGATTGGATGCGTCGATGCCAAGACTTGACTACTTCGAATATTAGCACAGATGCACGAGTCGACGTGTCAACACTGTTAGAAGACTGTCGAGATGTCTTGTCTAGGGAAGAAATTGACAAGGCTAAGAGAATGTTAGTTAAGTACACTGATATTTTCTCTACTAATGACGCTGATATTGGAAAGACTGGTTTGGTTCAACACAAAATAAACACTGGGAGTGAGTTGCCAATTCGTCAGCGACCAAGAAGACTACCAGTAGCACGAGAACAGGAAGTGCAAACCATGATTGATGGAATGGTCAGGGATGGCGTTATAGAGCCTTCATCCAGCCCATGGTGTTCACCTGTAGTGCTTGTAAAGAAAAAGGATGGCAGCATGCGTTTTTGTGTTGACTACCGCCGTCTAAACGACATTACGAAGAAGGACAGCTATCCACTACCTAGAATAGATGACACTCTGGACATGCTAACAGGGGTTAAGTGGTTTAGCACCTTGGATTTAAAAAGTGGATACTGGCAGGTAGAAATTGATCCCAAGGACAAAGAGAAGACTGCATTTTCGACAGGGAAAGGATTGTGGCAGTTCAAAGTAATGCCCTTTGGATTATGTAACGCGCCAGCAACTTTTGAAAGACTAATGGAATCAGTACTCACCGGATTAACTGGAGATGCCTGCCTGGTATATTTGGATGACATTGTCATTGTAGGCCGTACGTTTGAAGAACATATTCGAAACCTGGAGCGCGTATTATCGAAAATCCGAAGTGCCAACCTAAAGTTAAGTCCTAAGAAGTGTTCATTTTTCAAACGACAGGTTAGCTTTTTAGGATATGTGGTTTCGGAAGAGGGTGTCCAAACAGATCCGCAAAAGATCGCTGCCGTCAAGGATTGGCCAGTTCCAAGAGATAAGACCCAAGTAAGAGCATTTTTGGGCTTGTGCTCCTACTATCGGCGATTTGTGAAAAACTTTGCGGATATTGCCAAACCCCTTCATAAACTTACTGAAGAGAAAAGGCATTTCTGCTGGGATGAAAGTTGTGACATTGCATTTCGAGAGCTAAAAAGACGTCTATGCAACACACCCATCTTAGGGTATCCAGATACCGAAAATGAATTCATAGTTGACACAGATGCGAGTGATACTGGGCTTGGCGGTGTGTTATCCCAGCGGAAAGGTGATCAAGAGGTTGTTATTGCATATTTCAGTAAATCTTTGTCGAAGCCGGAAAGGAATTACTGCGTCACAAGAAGGGAACTACTGGCCGTAGTGAAGACACTGCAACATTTCAGCAAATATTTGCTTGGGCGTAAATTCCACCTCCGAACTGACCACGCTGCATTAAAGTGGCTCTTACAATTTAAAAATCCTGAAGGACAAGTCGCGAGATGGATTGAGTTATTGCAGGAATATGACTTCATGATTGAACATCGCAGTGGAAAGTCTCACGGTAACGCAGACGCACTATCAAGAAGACCTTGCCCTGAAGACTGCAAGCACTGCGCCAAGCAAGAAGTAAAGGAAGCTGTTCCTATAAGGACGATAAAGACGGACCTTAGCAACGAATGGAAGGAAAGCCTGCAGCAAGCACAGCAAGAGGATGCAGATATCAAACCAATTCTCGAGTGGATTAAAGCTGAGACTCCTAAGCCACACTGGAGCGAAGTTGCATCGCTGAGCTCGACCACGAAGAGTTATTGGGCTCAATGGGATAGTCTAGTCATCCAGGATGGAGTCTTGTGCCGTAAATGGGAAAACGCTCGAGGAGACAGCTGTCACCTGCAAATGGTTGTTCCTAAAGCTAAGATACCAGTGGTCCTGCAGCTCTACCATAACGGATGTTCAGGAGGTCATATGGGAGTTAAGAAGACATTGTTAAAGATAAGGGAAAGATTCTACTGGATTCATTGTCGTGATGATGTTGAGGACTGGTGTCGCAAGTGCACCAGTTGTGCGGCCGTGAAGGGACCTCATACACGTAGCAGAGGCGCATTGAAATTGTATAATGTTGGTGCACCCTGGGAAAGAATTGCTATAGACGTGGCAGGACCGTTTCCTGAAAGTGAAAGCGGAAACAAGTACTTCATGGTCGTAATGGATTACTTCACTAAGTGGCCAGAAGTCTTTGCCATTCCCAACCAAGAGGCATCAACAGTTGCAGATAAATTAGTGCACGAAGTCTTCTGTCGTTTTGGAGTGCCTTTAGAAATCCACAGTGACCAAGGAAGAAATTTTGAGTCTCAAATATTTCAAGAAATGTGTCGAGTGATGGGTGCTCACAAAACCAGAACCACCTCTTACCACCCACAATCGGACGGAATGGTGGAACGATTTAACCAAACACTAGAGAGGTATCTGGCAAAAGTAGTTGAAAGTAAGCAAAAAGATTGGGACAAACACATCCAACCGTTTCTTCTGTCATACCGAAGTGCAGTCCACGAATGTACTTCCGTAACACCAGCTTTTGCAAACTTCGGAAGAGAACTACGGTTGCCTGCAGACTTGATCACTGGAATACCCCCTGATACCCCGCGAAGTATAACGGAGTACGCGAATGACTTGCGGAACAAGATGAATGACATTTATGAGCATGTCAGACAATCGGGCCAACAAATGTCTGAAAAGATGAAAACCCGTTATGACCGGAAAGCGAATAATAAGGGCTTCGAAGAGTGTTCGCTAGTATGGCTACATAATCCAGTTCGCAGTAAAGGGAGATCTCCGAAGCTACAAGCAAAATGGGATGGGCCATACCGGGTAGTCACTAAAATCAATGATGTTACCTACCGGATACAGAAGTGTCCAAGAGGCGCCCCAAAGATAGTTCATGTAGATCGACTGGCGCGATACTATGGAACCGATAATGCTCGGGACGAGCATGTCTTAGGAGGGGGCAGTGTTGCGCCATAACCAGATGAATCTAGTGTCCACTAGAAGAATCGAGAATTGTCGAGGACAACGCCATCTAGTGTCGGAAAGCGCGCAACTGTGTGCATTATGACGATTACTCGACGCTAGATGGCGCTACAAGCAGCTCTAGAGTAATCTATTTAGCCTAGAGACATCGATCGATTATTTTCGTAGTTTCGAGTAATTTCCACGGCCATATAAAAGCGGAACGTGTTGGCCGTAGGGACAGTATTGGTTTAAGATACAGCGAATAAACATCGAAGAGATCTTCTAGTGCGACTAACAAGTAATTTAGTGATTTCTTATTGTAAAAAGTGTTCTTAATAAATATTGTGTTATTTTTGGTAATTAATCGAGTGCTTTAATTTATGTAATACCCAGCTCGTAACAGTATGTACTGGATTGTCAAGGTAAATATGGTGAAAATACCAAAATGTACTGCCCGCTTGTGTTGATCTATAATATCCAGTTTCCAAATTGATCCACTGGTCAAGATTCGATCAACATTCATTTAATATTTCCCTCCTCCATATACACTTTATACCCTTCCGTTCGCATAAATTTTAAAAAAGGACTACTATTTTTTTACTTCACGTATTAATATACTAGCTGAACCCCGCGGTGCTACCCGCGGTACGATGATAACTGCGGGCAACGCCTCGAGGCGAAGCTATATCTTTATAAATAGTAGCCTATGTGTTATTCTGATGTATAAGCTATATTGTGGTAAAGTTTCATTCAAATCCATTCAGTAGTTTTTACGTGAAAGAGTAACAAACATCCATACATACATACATCCATACTTACAAACTTTCGCCTTTATAATAGTATATAGTAGGATAGATAATAGGGTTGACTGGAAAAGAATGCATTAAGTTCGCCGATATACAAATTTAGTGCATAAACTTTATAAATAAATAATATCTTTATGTATGTTTATCAGCAGTGTTCTAAGTAATCATTAGATGGCCATTATTATTATTATTATCTCAAGTTAGAAAACCAATAAAAATTACACGATCGAGTATCGAATTACCTACTCTAACAACGCTGCGTGTCATCTAGTATTTACCTTACAAACACACTGCGGTAGGTACGTTATATGCTTGTATAACTTTATATATATATATGTAAATTGTATGATAATTAACTTCCACAGTAGGCATAGGTATTTTAAATCACGTTATTTACAAGTTGATAGTATGTTAAACTGTCATGTATATGTAGAGACCCGCTCATGGTTTAGAACAAGACAGGAATAGAAATATAAGGATATGAGGCAGGGCAATGACCTTGCGAATCATGATAAGGTTTTCTATAGTCCATTCGCTTAGATACGGTCACTTTGATAGCGCCACCGCCGTCCCATGTGCGGATTTTTTTCAAAGCAAAATGAAAGGAGTCGACAGCGGCTTACACCCACAAGTAAAAGATAATAAATATTTCCGACATCTAACACAAAACGCCATCTAGTCCCAAGCTAAGTAGAGCTTGTGTTATGGGACTAGACAACTGATATGACTACATATATACTTTATTTTTGGTAATATATACATAGAAAACACCCAAACACCGAAACAAATATTTGTAGATCACGCAAACTTTGTCCGATCCAGGATTTGAACCCGATACCTCAAGCACGGCAGTCGCATTCACAACCACTACGCCACCGAGGTAGTGAACTATATGATTTGTCAGTTTACGCCGAAGCAGTGTAGTGAATGGTTGTGTTTGTTGACTATACTAATCTGTAAACTGAAAACGTTTTATTAAAAGCTAAGAAGACGTTTTTATTTTCTCATGTAATTTATCTTTACTACCTAGGCAAGTACCTAACTTGTATGAATTAATATATTCGTATTTCACCACAATATCCACAATTGCGTGTGGATGTACTGACGCTATCTAAACGAATGGACTTTACTATTAGTTTCTTTAAAAATCGTGGTTTATTTTAGTATTAGAAGGATGTTTAGAATATAAATACTTGGTGTTATTTTATTTTAACCTAGTGATCCGGAAGTCTTTGAAATCGGATTTCCTTTACTATCATCTCCTTTTATTAATTACTAGCGACCCGCCCCGGCTTCGCACGGGTGCAATGCTGATACTAAATACACTTTGTATATAAAACATAGCTGACCCACGCAACCTCGTTTGCGTCTTATATAGCCCGTAGCATGAACATTTTCGCAAAATAAGTAACTTTTCTGGTTGATTTTTACACCTTATGTCCGAAAAACCCAAATATCTTACGGAACCCTATTTTTTTCCAAAATAAAATATAGCCTATGTTACTCGTGGATAATGTAGCTTTCGAATGGTGAAAGAATTTTTAAAATCGGTCCAGTAGTTTTTGAGCCTATTCATTACAAACATACAAACATACAAAAATAGGTACAAATCTTTCCTCTTTATAATATTAGTATAGATATATTTAAATATAAAGCTTCTTCGTGAATTATTCTATATATTGCTGAACACTGTATTAAAATTTGATGTGTGGTTAAAAATATTTAAGCGAACAGACAGTGAAAGCGTTGAAAGCTATTACTGGCATACGATGTAAAAAGATGCGACACACTCACTACTATAAATAGCCACATAATATTTGGGTTTAACCCTAATCCAATAAAACAATCAGCTAATATTGCGTGTTAATATACGTAATATAAAATTATAGATTAACATACAAAGGCACCGTAACAATAGGTAACACAATACAGTGTCTGCATGTGCTAATATATGTCTCGATGTCGTTGTGAAATGTTCAGTGTTGTGAGAAAACTCGAACAAATAACTCACAATTATAAACTAATTAAACAAGAACTTATGAGACTAAGTAACACTAGTTATATATAAGTTTATAGACATCATCCCGTGCCTCGGAGAGCACGTAAAACTGTCGGTCTTGCGCCTGATCTGTCGGTTAACCGTCCTATCGGATTATCAGAGAGAGGGATCAGAGAGTGCACCTGTGTTTGCGCATACACTTGTGCACTATAATATCTCCTGCGTAGTTGGCTGGTCTCCGTTGAGACTGGCCGCCGTGGCCGAAATCGGCTAGAAGAACATCAAAGACATCATAAAATCAGTAATGATAAATGATAGATATATATTTTGTAAATAAATCTTTATAAATATTTACACACGTCAAACTTTACAGCTAGAAGAGTACGGCATTTACTAAGACTCACTCTGGGAAGAAATGCCGAAACGAACCACACAGAGGTGTCTTTTTTTTAAGTCCGTGACATTAATTAATTATAAAATAATAAAAATCTATGCGAGTACAGTATAGGACCTGGGTTGGCCTTTTGAAGAAAGGACCATAGTATTGAGTCGGCCTGTCCATATAGACGGCATACGAGCCTCAGCCACCGTGTTACCTAACCGGTATAAGTCAAGATTAACGACCCGAAGCGCGACACTACCTTCAGCCGGACTGGGTAGGCCGGGAGAACACTCAAAACCACCAGAAAGATACTAAATACGAACTTATATTACGTAGTGTGTAAGTGTAGGCTATATTCACAATTACATATACAAAAGAATGCCTTCTTTTGCAAAGGAAGTTTTGGCCTACTATACTGGTCAAACAAGGCTACGTCTCCTATTGCACGTAGCGTGATATTACTCGTGAAATAGCGTGAAAAACTTTGTTCGACATACTATAAAATGGTTATGGTGAAGCAACCTATAAAGGTACCCATATGTTACCTCGGAATCTTTTTCCCTCGTTTTGCAACATTTTTATTTTATTTTTTACTAGCTGACCTCCTCCTCTTTTGCGTCTTATATAGCCCGTAGCATGAAAATTTTCGCAAAATAAGTAACTTTTCTGGTTCATTTTTACACCCTGTGTCCGAAAAACCCAAATATCTTACGGAACCCTATTTTTTTCCAAAATAAAATATAGCCTATGTTTCTCGTGGATAATGGATATGTAATCGACAGCACGGTTGGCCGAGTGGTTTCAGCGGTCGCCATGCCGCTTGCTACTGCGCCAAGTGTCTTGGGTTCAAATCCCACGCGGTACAATACAACACTTTGTGTGATCCACAAATTATTGTCCCGAGTCTGGATGTTCTTTGTGTCCGTTTCATGTATGTTTGTAAAGTCCCCCTTTTTGAGCCTATTCATTACAAACAAACATACAAACAAAGTTTTCCTCTTTATAATATTAGTAGGTATAGATGATACGTACTCCACTCCTTTTACACGGAAAAATTTTTTAAATCGGACCTGTACTTCCTAAGTTTAGCGCGTTCAACTAAACAAACAAACTATTTAGCTTTATTATATTAGTTTAATTATTGAGAGTAAACTAGGCTACATCTATTAGTACTTTATCTACGGTCAAAAGATGGCAGTAAGCAGCGCCCTCTATACACAGTGGCCGATACTAGCGAGATGGGGGTCAAGGCACTACGAAAGCACAAAATGCCTCATATTATGTAAGCTTTCGCTAAAACCTGTTACGAGATGTGCTAACATTGAAGGTAATGGTAACAAATAGTTTTTCTTGTTCGTATTGCCTTTCTGTGTAATGTACATTTAATGCCATAACTTTAGTGGTAATCACATAGTTATGACAGATACTGTTTTTTTATATAATACTAGCTGACCCACGCAACCTCGTTTGCGTCTTATATTGCCTGTGGCGTGAAAATTTTCCCCCGTTTTTAAAACATTACGCTTTACAAACGCTCCTATTAGTAGTAGCGTGATGATATATAGCCTCGATAAATGGACTATCCAACACCGAAAGAATTTTTCAAATCGGACCAGTGGTTCCTGAGATAAGCCGGAACAAACAGAGAGACAAAAAAATTAAAAAATATATTTTTTGGTATGTGTACCGTATATACATTTATATGCATGTATTACAAAGCGGTTATTTTAATATTACAAACAGACACTCCAATTTTATTTATTTGTATAGATATGTGTTTGCCAAAGTGACTCTATTCTGTCTGATGGAAAACATGAGCAGATTTCAAGAGTAATGACCACCATACTCATTGCGAATGCAGACAATGCAACAATGCAGCATGGTGACTCACAGTATAGCAGCTTATTGAGATACTTCCGCATTATTGGGCCTCAAGTCTCGCACTCGCCAACAAAACACGACAGTACGAATGCTGTCACTATAGGTCACACTTGACAAGTATCATTCATTTTAGTGAACGAGCATTCACTTTACCGTCCATGACTCTTATGGCATAATTCACCGGTTTTACGTTTGCCTAAAAAGATTTGCTTTCAAAGTCGCACATGTTATGTTAGGGTTGCCACATATTATTACATATATTCTCAAGTAGCGTCCCAGGCTGGCATGGCAACGACGTCTTTAAAATTCTCAGATGCTTTCCATCAGGCAAAGTAGATTCACTTTGTCATGTCCACGTATGAAATTTTCCGTTGGAGAGCCAAGCTTCGGCATGAATGGGCCGGCTCGGCCGGTGTGATACCACGGCCTCACAGAAAACCGGTGTGAAATGCGCTGTGTTTCACCGAGTGAGTGAGGATACCGGAGGCCCAACCTCTCCCCCCATTCCCTCTCCCCATCCCCCAAAGGTCGGCAACGCACTTGTGACGCTTTTGGTGATGCGGGTGTCCATGGGTGGCGGTAATCGCTTACCATCAGGTGATGCGTCTGCTCGTTTGCCCCCTATTCAATAAAAAATAATAATAATAAACCACAAACTAAAAAATGCAAGTATACTCCTAATGGGGTAAAGTATTATGCTTAAGTAATGATCACACAAGCGGTATCGCGCAATATTCAGTAATTGTATATCTTAGTAACAAAAGAAATATAATATACGATATATTGTATCACAATGTAAGTTTGAAAACAATGCATTAAGGTTTAAACAACTTGAAGCTGTTTCAACTACAGATGAAGGTAATACTTTCTGTGTACTCACATATTGACATATGATGAAATAAGACTTAACAATACCTCAATATAAGTCGGTGTGCTAGCCAGCGTGGTAGTCCACCAGCCAGTATTCCAAAACCTCTTTGGGGTCCAAAATAGGGGTCTATGTAAAACAGTGGACTTCTAAAGACTATTGATGATAATGATCATGATGTTGATGAACTTTTTGCCAAGTGTGTCAGGTTACCAAAGCCCAAAACAACGTTCGCTCCCCATGATTGTAGGACAATTTAACCTACTCTTCTAAATAAAATGCCAGCGGAGATACAATCTTTGTATGTAAAGAAAGAAAAACATGTCTCCCAATATAAATTAAAAAACACTATCTGCCGAAAGTAAATAACATTGTGTAGAATGGATTTAAGTCTGTAAGTGTTAATTTATGTGTATTACATAGTTTTAGCGACTACGAGTCACACAGGTAGACCCTGTGAGGTCTTCGTAGTGTAGTTTTTATCAATGTGTCTGTCAATGTATGTGTATTGGTAACATTAAATAAAAAAAACTTTAATAGTGTCATAATGAACTAGTTTCGCTCACGCAGCGGCTGTATTTGACTACACCAACCGCGTGTAACTATGAGGGGCAAAGCCAGTTTAAACTAAATGTAGCCCAAGTTACTCTTTATGTCATCTGCTATCTTCCAGTGCTAGTTAAAATCGATTCAGTCGTTTCAGAGATTAGCCCGTACAAACAGACAAAAAAAATGATTTTTTAATGTATATACCGTATTTCAATTTAATTTGTTTGTTTTTTTGATTGTAAGATGTAATGATCTCACGTTCATAATTAGATTACTTACTCTTCCGTCTGATTATGATCTCAGAATAGGCTGAGTCTGTACAAACCATGGAGACCAGAAAATATTTCTAAATACATATATATCTATGTCCATATATTTTAAAATAACTCCTCTTTCACGCGAGAACGGCTGGACTAATTTCGCTAATTCTTTACGTATTGAATACTTAGCCTATTTTATAGTTAAAAAGTGCCAGTTAGAGAAATAGAAATGAATAGTTAACAAGGAAATTATGCGACTCACTGTTATATGAAAGTTAAAGATATATATAGGTATTTAAGGCTGCGCTCGAGACAGTACGACACTGCAGCTATGAAGTTGTGCAATGTTGATTAATAACGGCGACAGTGTGTTGCAATCGGATAATATTCTGCAACCGTTGTTGGGAACTAATACTTAATACGTAGGTACTTGCTTATCACAAATTTTAACAAAAAAACAACCGACTTCAAGAACTGGACCAAATTAAAATGGGACAACACGGGCACCAGCTTTCAAATAAAATATGAGTGTGTGTACTTATGTACACGCGTTAGAAGTTATACTTCTTTGGCGTATGGAAAAAAAATAACTAAAATGCAGTAGTGATTAACGATAAATTTTAAAATTAATCAAAAAGATTTTATTTAAATAAACAATATTTATTTATTCACACTGTTTAATTGTACTGTTACGAAACACGTGTTCTAAATATAAAAATACTAGAATATACAACTTGAACATAGTTATCGATGTTCATGCCACCTAGAACTAACTTCACGATGTACAATTCAGGTGTCGGTGTGCGCGCGCTAAGTAAAAATTCACTCCCATTATTTTTCTCCATCGCGCCAAAAGTATAACTTCAAAAAATTCGGTTTACCCAGTCGAATTAATAACCTCCTCCTTTTTTGAAGTCAGTTAAAAAGTATCCGCGTAAATTTTTTATATATTAGCTGCCAAAATGACTCGACTCTACCTGATGGAGAGCATGAGCATAATCCAAGAGTAGTAGTCACCATACTCACTGAGAATGCGTACAATGCATGACCTATAGCGGCCTAGTGAGATGCACATTTCTTCTTAGCAAATTCTTTCAACGAACGAGTGTGTTATTAATTACTAGCTGACCCTCGCAACCTCGTTTACGTCTACTATTGCCAGTAGCGTAATAATTTCCCCTCGTTTTTTAAACATTTTACATTGAGGCTCCGCTCCTATTAGTCTTAGCGTTTTCTCGATAAATGAACTATCCAACACTGAAATAATTTTTCAAATCGGACCAGCGGTTCCTGAGATTAGCGCGTTCAAACAAACAAACAAACAAACTCTTCAGCTTTATAATATTAGTATAGTATATATTAATCGTTTGTGTAATGTGTATGTCGAATATTTACTTTTTTCGATTCAAAGAGTCTGTTATTTTGGGTGGGGGGGGGGGGGTTACTTCACACTTCCGTATTTGAGACACATATAAAAACAATCATTTGGTACTACAAAATAAATAATAATTTCAGACATCTAACACAACGCCATCTAGTCCCAAGCTAAGCAGAGCTTGTGTTATGGGTACTAGACAACTGATATAAATACTTATATACTTTTTTTTTGTAAATACATACTTATTATACATAGAAAACACCCAAACTCCGAAACAAATGTTTGCAGATCATACAAACATTTGGTCCGACCCGGAAATTTAACCCGAGACCTCAAGCTTAGCAGTCGCATACGCTACCACTACGCCACCGAGGCAGTCAACAAAATAAATAAAAAAATCACACAAACATTTAGAATTTAACGCACACATGACTGCATGCATTCTGTGTCACAATAGTGCATTGCGTAGGCCCATTTGAGCCTATGCTTTGACAGATTTGAACATCTGCGTATGTCTACTCCCTATCGGGTTGCTCTATGATGTATTTTACAGAATTTAAATCTAATATGGACTGTTAGTTTGCTTTAATCTAATTGTTTATCATTCAGATTTTTTTATTGTTTAATAATTGGTAAGTTAATTAAGAAGATAAACTTAAATAACCGCTTAATCTATTATTTTTGGCTACACGCCAGTACTTTAATATACATACTATATAGGCTCACTATGGAGTTATCATCTTATCGATTATAACACTAGGAAAACCTTGGTTAAAACGAGTAGATGAGTATGGTATCGACGCCCATGGACACCTGCAACTCCAGAGGCGTCACAAATGCGTTGCCGGCCTTTTAAGAAGGAGTACGCTCTTGTCTGTTTGTCTGTTACGTTTTCACAGCTTAACCGCTGCACCAATGACAATCAAATCTGTCATGGAGATACTTTGATTCTTTAGGAAGGACATAGGCTACTCTTTACTGCGATAACCGACAAACACACGGACAGAGCCGCGGCCAAAAGGCTAGCGGTCTATAGATAAATAAGTACTCTATATTTATTTATAACTTTATGCACATGTACATCGGCGGACTTAATGCCAAGGGCATTCTCTACCAGCCAACCTTTGGGGGGTGTAGAGATCTAGTAAGGTAGGTGCATCGAGGTTGATGTTGTAACCTAAATTAATCTAACCAACACCAACACAATACACCATAATATTAAAAATACAATATATAATGCCGAATATATACGAATAAAAACAGTGGTATAATGGTCGGCCTTATCGCAAACTGCTATCTATTCCAGGCAACCTTTAGATGAATTATACTTAAAGTTACATGTACTCGTAGTTTGTGGTGCACAATTGCACATATAGGTACTCGTAATTTAATCCAAAAATCAGTTAATTCTAAATTTAAAAAAAAACAAGGAATTACATTATATTTCATTTCCGCAATAAAAAAACACATTAAACGCAATTTTGCTTAAATAAAGATAGTGGTTAAATTAACTTTGGTAAAAAAAACCCTTTTGTTCTTTGTTGGTTACGCATTATAAGAGGTTCAATTTTCTATTATACAATACAAATATAAAAATTCAAGACAAGAATCTTAAAATACACAATTTCAAATATTAAAAAAATTATTACAAATTGGTTCATAAATGACGGGATTAGTCGTTTTATTCTTTCTACTTTTTCCTTAATTTATTTGCCCTCGCTTTTCTTTTTTATTCTAATACATAACTAAACATTTGTTCATATATTAAACACTAGCTGACCTAGTTTGCGTCTTATTTTGCCCGTAGCGTGAAAATTTTCCCCGTTTGTGAAACATTCTTCATTGGTGCTCCGCTCCTATTAGTAGTAGCGTGATGATATACAACCTATAGCCTTCCTCGATAAATGGACTATCAAACACTGAAAGAATTTATCAATTGTATTGTATTGTGGTGCCCCTGCCCAAAGATGAGGACAGTATTCCACGAGAGGCGGAACCTGTTACCTTATAAATAGTTACATCTATAAGTAATTCATCTAAGGCGCTTTATGAGGTAACATTTGCCAAGCGATCGGCACTTACCACACGTCGCGTCTACACGTCTGTGAGAACTATAACACACCGTTTACAACAACACATTGTGTGTATAAGTAAATCACACAATCCATGTTTTGTTTTGTATTGTTTAACGATATGCTATTTAGTGAGAATAGAGCAATGTATGTGGAGGTTAATCGATTGGATCGTTTCGTGCCAAAGAATTAAGACATTTGTGTGTTGCAAAACAGTTTCATGGGAAAAGCTCTATGAAGTGATTTAGATATTGCTTAAATGCAAAAACAGAAAGCAACCTAGAGGACTGCCGACGTGTGACACATTTTAAACTATACCTAAACAGACAACTGTTATTTTAGGATGTTCAAATTAATTGTTTGATCTTTTTTTTTTTATGGATTAGGTGGCAAACGAGCAGACGTATCGCCTGATGGTAAGTGATTACCGCCGCCCATAGACACCCGTATCACCAGAGGCTCGCAACGTCAGCTCGTTTGATCATATTCCATAAAAAACACGTTCTTTAATTTTATAAAGTTTATAAACAAATATCAAACTAGGAACAATCGTGGATCCTGTAAGGCACAGTTCACATAATATTAATTACTAGAATTAAATCCTGACAAGTATAGCATTAGTAATATTCAGGAAACAATTGTTACTAAAATAATTGCAAAACTTAAGAGTTTTTTTATTTATATTATTTGATTTAAAAATACATTAATTTGGCATTTAATTTAAGTACTATTTAAATACGCTCTTCCCCATAATTAGGAAGCGAGGTTAGATAGAACCCCGATAGCATAATTTATTTGGTGAAAATAAATCGAAACAATTGTTTAAAAGCGATTTTTGTGACGCCGTGTGTGTGGTGCTTCACTCAGGCCGAACCATACTTGCGATTGCAACATTCTTTTATTAGACTCAGCGTTGCCAGTTTTTTTTGTCAAATCGGGATTTTGAGACTTTTTAGTGAAAAAAGCGGGATTTTTTGGTCTAAAGCGGGACAAAGACGAATCAACGTATCGCATCTAATCAGAAATTACAACATGTTCGTAAGAGTCACCAAAAAAAAACCTCGTTCGCAATATATTTGTTCATGCTCATCATCTATAATTCGGGTTGTTTTTTTTATTGTCTGCCAATTTTACTAACGATAAAGCACTAACTAACTTCACTATGGGCGTCCGTCCAGTTATTCCCAAAAAGCGGGACAAAAGCTGTCCTGCGCGGGACATTACAATTTTGATTCAAAAAGCGGGACGTCCCGCCACAATCGGGACGTCTGGCAACGGTGATTAGATTATTCCATGGGAACACACGTAACATACTAAGAAATCCATACTGATATTATAAATAAATAATAATAATAAATATTCCGGACACAACGTCATCTAGTCCCAAGCTAAGCAGAGCTTGTGTTATGGGTACTTGACAATTTGATATAAATGCATATATACTTTTTTTGTAAATAAATACATATATATATATATATATATATAGAAAACACCCAAACTCCGAAACATATATTTGGTCCGACCCGGGAATCGAACCCGAGACCTCAAGTCTAAGTCTAATACAGGTCACACACTACCGAGGCAGTCCGCAAATTCGAAAGTGTTACGTAATTACTATCAAACCGCTGCACCGATTTCAGTGACATTTAGCATGTTTGTTAGCATGTTAGTTTGATTCTCGAGTACATACGCTACTATTCACCGCCATAACCGACTTACATCCCGGCAAAAGCTTGTAGGTACATGTATATTTTTTGAACTCAGTTAATGGAATATCATTATGTAACAATAATGGCTGATTTTTAGCTGCTCATAGTCACAACGATATGTTAATTAAAATTATTTACACCAATATGGTGAAATGTGGGCTCTCTTTGTGTGAACCATTTTCAAATACAAAGGTCTTAATGGTGCCTTAATAGAACATTCATTTGGCTGTCTCGGTAACGCAGTAGTAGCGTATACGACTTGCTTGAACTACGCTACGCTTGAACTCCGATATGTATTTACAAAAACAAAAAGTATATATGTATATTTATATCAGTTGTCTAGTACCCACAACACAAGCTCTGCTTAGTTTGGGACTAGATGACGTTGTGTGTTAAATTGTCCGAAAAAAATATTTATTATTTATTTATATCAGTAGTTTAGTATCCATTCTTTGCTTAGTTTAAGACAAGATAGCACTGTGTGTCAGATGTTCGAAATATTTATCTCTTATTGATATTTTGAGCTGACTTTAAATAAAATTGGGAACAGGGTAGACAAGTGATAATAACGCTGATGAAGAAATTTTGCTATTTATATATATCAGCAATACAATGAATGTTTTATTTTCTTACATTTAAGAATAAACATTACAAGTTGCAACATACGCTATATTTGCACGTATTGCAGATTTTTGAGCATGCGTTTGACGAGATTATTGTCAATTTGTGATATATGTTAAAATCTATACCAATAAATAAAATTGAAGTGTCTGTTCGTAATTTCAATCGATGAGATCGATGGTTTCACGTGCTCTCCGACCCAAGAGAGGCCTCCCTTTGTATATAAAGAACGGTCACCAATCCATAAACTGACCTAACTAAGATTTCCTAACTTTGCAATATATTAATCTACTCGGTTACCATTTAGACCTGAAAAAAAAATTAAACAGAAGAGCTGTTTAATTATTTTCATATATTTATATATAAATAAATTAGTCTTCTTAGCCTGATGGAAAGCATGAGTGGAATTCAGGAGTGGTGGTCATCTTCCTCATTGTGCATGAGGCATCCACAATGCAGCATGGTAACCCACACTATAGCGGCCTTTTTTTGTTGACGGGATGAAAAATCCCTTCGGATCTCCAGCTCCTCGGTGACAGGAGCAAGGAGTATCGGATCTCCAGCTCCTCGGTGACAGGAGCAAGGAGTATCGGATCTCCAGCTCCTCGGTGACAGGAGCAAGGAGTATGTGGTGTTTACACTAAAAAATACCCCGACGACCGACCTCTGGCGCCCTGCTCTGGGTGGACCCGGACCATGTTATTTCAGGTCCTCCCTGAATCGACGCCGTGCCTTATCAGGCTTATTTCTCCCCTATAGACCCTAGCGTGGATACTATGGCGGCCTAGTCAAATACTTTTTCACGCCCCGCTTGAAGGATCCGGGATCATTGTGGGAGGGAAACACGTACGCTTCTAGCGAGTTCCAGGTTTTAACTGCTCGACACGAACCGAACTTCACTATATGAAGATTAACTCTGAGGTCATTGTGTAAGCTCTTGGTACCTATTAGTGCCAACACAATAGCCATCTAAAGTATTATGATAACATGTGCCCATATTTATCGGGTCTCAATCACTGGACAATCGTTATTTCTTTGTTTGTGGTCAGTGAGTACCGTGGGTCAAAGATGACATTATGTGTCGAAGACTAGTTACAATAACTTATAGAAAGTGTGATCAGTAAAAACTTAATTGTCATCAACTGTCTTTAACAGTCCACTGTTAGACATACGGCTCTCTTTAGAAGGTCCGGAGGTTTTAATAATAATGATAAATCTTTATTGTAACAAAAATTGATTACAGCCCTGACTCCCAAAGTAGCGCCAGCTGTGTGTTGGGAGTCAGTTCCTATTCACAGGCAAAAAGAACACACAGTAGTTACAATAGTAGACAGTTACAGTTAATTAACTTTAAAATTTAATACTTAAATAATAAATGTTTGTGTGTAAGTGTATGAGGAAGTATGATTTACTGTGTATTTGAGGTTATGTGTTTAGGTTTGTGTGTAGTGAGATTTAATAACAGTAGTTCCCGGATCCCTCCTATTCCAGCCGCAGACTGGCTCAGCGAGTGGTTTTAATCAGTCCGATTTCGACATACCACTATCCCTGGTGTGATGACGGTCAGAAGACCTCTCTTTGGCAAGGAAGTTTTGGACTACTATACCACGCTAGTCAGATGGGTTAGTGAAGAGTTTGTTACAAGTTTGCCCTCCTTAATCTTTTTTAACGAAATAGGGGGCAAACGAGCATACGTATCGCCTGATGATAAGCTATTACCGCCGCCCATGGACACCCGTAACACCAGAGGCGTCACAAGAGCGTTGCCAGCCTTTTGGGGCTGAGGAAAGGAATGGGGTATGGGCCGCCGGTATCTTCACTTACTCGGTGAAACACAGCGCAGGCGCTGTTTCACACCGGTTTTCTGTGAGACTGTGGTATCACTCCGGTCGAGCCAGCCCATTCATGCCGAAGCGTGGCTCTCCCACAGTAAAAGTGATGTTGTCTGCCACTCTTCTTGCAGTGATGTCCTCCGTTCTTAGCTCCTTAGTCGATTCTTACAACACCCAATGGATGAATAGAGGTAACACTCAGTATCCTTGTTCTTTAACGACACCCAACATAAAAACCTAGACTCAGAATAATAATTTGTGGATGGCATGGATTGAACCCACAACACAGCGCCGTAAAAAGTGACGAGGCGACCGTTTAAACCACTAAGCCAGTCGTGCAGTCAACATTGTAAAGCCCATGTTCCATTCATCACACAAGTTGTTATGAATCACTCAGAATAGTTTATGAATAAATGTTAAATATTATTGCTCTTGAAATTATGAGAAACATCTTTGTTGAATTTGCCGAAAAGTGTTTACAAATGAGATGTAGCTTCACTATACATACGTAGGATTACAATCAATTCATACTTTTGCAAAGATATAACATAATAACATTAAAATAATTGCACTGACTTTGATGCGCTTAAATTAGCTACTGAGAACTAGCAGTACGCCGCAGAACGAACTTCAACTTTCAACAACTACCGTTGCACCGACTTCAATGTAATTTGGCATGGAAATGATTCTTGAGGAAGGAAGGAATTCGCGAGCGGAGTTGAGAGCAAAAGCCAGTATAACATACATTAAACTATAATCTCTGATCAAATAAAAAAGGTAGATAACGCACGTATAATAAGAAAGTGAAACCATTTTTATAAATATGTGTGAGACCCAGAAGTATTACCACTTTATAAAAAAATATCCCTGGAAATTGCATTAAAATAGGTAATATGCGAAAATAAATCTGTTTGTTTAAAAAAAAATACAATTAAATTGCACATATTTAACACTATAAAAGTACGTAACTAAAAAAATTAAGTACTTAATACTTATGTCTCACTCTCTCCTTCATTATTTGACTATGAATTTACCTACAAATAATTTACCCACATTTCTTGGCTATTATGAATACGAACTCCTGACAACACTTTCTCAGTACGTCTTTTGTGTGTATTTACATGTGAATTGTCATACTTTTAGACTTTTTGTTTAATTTTGTGTAGTTTTTATATCATTTAATTGCACAAGACGGCATTTTGGAGGTATAGTTACTGGACGATAATTTGTACGATACAAACTAAAGGTACCGTAGTTTGTTCCATGTGTGTGCGTCAACGTCTGTGTTTATTTGGAAGTAGCTGAGCTTATTGGCTTCAGTAAGAATAAATGCCGTGCTTTATATACCTTTTTTTATTTTATCGGAGGTTTTAATCATAAAAATGCTTCAAATCAATATTGCGTCTAAATATTCGAAGACCGATATAAGTCGGACACATGTTACGTACACACAATTACGAAATTCAAGAGATTGTAGCGACTAATTGCAGAATGACCTTGGATAATCTGTTTCTTTAACACTCTAACTACACAAATAGCGCAGTGATTTTAGAGGTAAGCAAGCCGTTTCCTACCCATACATGGGAGAAAATGACCAAAAATTGTGTGATCCACAAATTGTTGGTCTGAATTTAAATGTTCTATAATATATGTATGTTTGTAAAATCCCCCGCGATACAGGTATTTTTTCTAGAGCAGATATAGTCTTTAAAAACATCTTAAATTACTACCAAGAATAGTATGTCTTTATTTTTTTTTATTTTTTTTTTATTATATAGGGGGCAAACGAGCAGACGTATCACCTGATGGTAAGCAATTACCGCCGCCCATGGACACCCGCAACACCAGAGGTGTCACAAGTGCGTTGCCGGCCTTTTAGGAAGGAGTACGCTCTTTTCTTGAAGGTTTGAAGGTCGTATTGATCCGGGAACACCGCAGGCGACAGCTCATTCCACAGTTTTGCTGTGCGTGGCAGAAAATTTCGGGAAAATCGCACAGTTGTGGACTGCCAACCATCTAGATGATGGGGATGAAATTTCTGTCGCGTAGGACGATGGCGGAAAGATGCGGCAGGGATCAATACGAACAATTCCTCGGAGCACTCCCCATGGTAAATGCGGTAGAAGATGCACAGTGAAGCCACATCTCTACGCAGCGCCAGAGAGTCTATCCGAATTGAAAGAACCCGGCAATCGACGATACGAGTCGCCCTCCGCTGAATGCGGTCCAGAGGGAGGAGCTGGTATTGGGGTGCCCCTGCCCAAAGATGAGGACAGTATTCCATGTGAGGCCAAACCTGCGCTTTGTAAAGCCGAAGGCGGTGGGCCGGAGTGAAATACCGCCTCGATCTGTTGAGCACACCTAGCTTTTTTGAGGCCAATTTGGCCTTATTTGCTGAAAACCTAAAAACAACTAGGATTTTATACGCGGTTATGGTCTTAACTAAAGTTAAACTACCTACCGTATTGAAGCTAGTCCAAAAAAGGTATAGCCTAAGTTAATATATATTACATCAGCTATCTGCCAGTGATAGTCCCGTCAAAATCGGTCCAGCCGTTCCAGAGATTTTCCGAAACAAACAGACAGACCGACGCGGTTAAAAATGATTAAAAATTAGCCGGACCTCCGCGCTTATTGTCGTACTGCGGGGCGAAGCTAGTCTAAAAAGTAGCCTAAGTTACTCCTTATATACTTTTATCAGTGAAAGTCCCGTCAAAATCGGTCTAGACGTTGCAGAGATTAGCCAAAACAGACAGACAGTCAGACAGACAAAAATGATAAATAATGGTGAAAATGATATTTTGGTAAATGTACCGTGTATACGAGTACATACATATGCATTTAATAAAAAGCGGTTATTTTAACATTACAGACAGACTGCAAATATTATTTATTTGTATAGATGTATAGACTAGCGACTCAGCCCGGTATCGCGCGGATGTCTTTGAAATTATTAATTACCGTAAAATAAACCATTAACTATGAATTATAATAAATGAGCTGTGACTACCTCGACAACGCAGAGGTAGCGTATGCGACTGCTATGTTTGAGGTCTCACGTTCGATTCTCGGGTCGGACAAATGTTGGCGTGACCTACAAGTATTGGTTTCATAGTTTGGGTAAGTTTCTGTTGATCTATAACAAATAACCTTGTTATTTAATACCTAATTATTACTTTCAAACATTTACTTTGTAGGACTTGCAATTGAATTATCTTGCTACATTTTTATAACTGCGTTAGAAACTGCTTTTGTTGGGAATAAACTAACGAGATAACATTGTTCTTAACAATAATGATTTTATTTTTTTTGGTTAGTTTCTGTTAGTTTCAACCTTAACTACTTTAGCGAGTTATTCGAAATGTCTACCCTACTAACATTATAAACGCGAAAGTTTGTGAGTAAGTAAATGAGTATGTTAGTTGCCCTTTCACGCAAAAACTATTAAATGAATTTTGATGAAACTTTACAATAATATAGCTTACACGGCAGAATAACACATAGGCTACAATTTATAAAGATACTAGCTTCGGCTCGCGCGTTGCTCACGATTATTATCGTATTGTGATCAGCTAGTTAAGTATGTGGTAAACAATATTATAGGTGTACTTTTAATTATATTATAGATACATATTTAACTCTTATGGGGATAGAAACCGAAATACAGGTTTCTACCTAGTTTGGCAACAGTGGCTATCTCATGTTGTTGGGCCTCCAAAAAGGGTCTTGACAGACAGACAGGCGGACAACAAAGTGTTCCTTCCTTTTGAGGTACGGAACTCTAAAAACCTAGATACCTTTTAAATTCACTTTTTCTTTTTGCATATTTAATTTTTATTGATTTTTTTTATTTATTTATATATTAATTTATAAAGAGAGTTACAAAAGTGTTTACAATTGATGCAATCACAATCTCATTTGAGTTTACATCACATTAGAGGATGTACAATAAGGACTAATAACAAACAATCGACACTAGTAGTTTTCGAAAGTATTTTACGAAGATAAACAGGTGAAAATTGACGAAACAGATAGATTATTTATTAAGTTGTCAATGTACTGCGGTTATTGTGTTTGTATTGTAAAACGTGAACCGCAAAGCCGCAAGTGGACACTTTTACTTAACGACAAGTAATTCATTTAGTTTCTTTAGTAGTTGCAAATTTATTCTTGCGAAAGTACCTATATGAAACATGGCGCTATTTAGACTCAAACTAATCTAACACTAATTAGAGCTCTAAAATATGGGCAAATATACTTACCTACCTATGGTTATTTTAAATAATTTTAGACTCAGCGCTTTCAATCTATTAAAATTTAAAGTTTGTAGCGCCAGCAGTTTAGGCTCTGCGTTGATCACCCGGGTAGTCACTTAAGGCATGTAATTCTAAAACATTAAATTTTAGCAACAAATGCTACTTATTTATAGTGTGAAAATTTTACTCCTACAGGTCGTCAATAAGGTAACGGCGGTAAAGTTTGACATTTTCAGTTACAAACATTACTTATTTACTTAAAACGCTAGTGAATCCGCAGACAAACGCCAGTATGTAATTATGCTGGTAAATAATCCAACTATGGAATGGATTTTTTTTTCTCACTAGACCCATCATGGTTCTGGCCAATGGATTCATCTACAGCCTGAAACTTCTACTATTGTTAAATGAAGCACAAGACACACTTATAAAATAATAACTACGAAAGCCATTAATTTTAATGTCCCGTCCGTGTGAGGGAATTAGAAAGTGACGAATTCTGAGTGCTTTTATTTTTATATTTTGTGCTGAATTCCCCTCGGATATTACCTCCTGGTGGCATGTCGTAATCGAACCGACTAAAACCGCACGCCGTCTCGGGTACTAGATGCCGGGGAACCAGGTGCACCCTCGAAAGGAAAACCACAGTCTACCTTCATATTCAAGTCAAGTCCTGTGTGGGAACCCCAATGTTCCCGCTACTGTCTTCCAGGGCGCATGCTCAGCAGCGTCCGCGCCGTCACCCAGGCCTGCTTCTGCTAGGGTATCACATGGCCTAATGTGTCCAATTAAGGTAACGAACTACGCAGGACAATAGCACTATAAAGAGAAGGATAACTCAAACCAACCTGTGTGATCAACTAAATGTATAGTAACCCAAAATCTAAAGAAAGACCTATGTCCACTTCGACCAGTGTAATATGTTCTCACCTATATATGGAGGCTTGTTGCTAACAACAAGCCTCCATACTAACTTGATTACATATTTGTATTATCCATAATTATGTTTATTAGTCTGTAAGCCTTCTTCAAAAATAAATAAATTATAAAAAAAGACGACTACTATAGACAGTTAACCTTTTTTTATGAGCCCCCAAAGTGGTTCTACTCTGCCTCACCACACTCATTGCGAATGCAGAAAATGCAAAATTGTACACACCATGGCCTATTGCGATGCTTCTGCATCATTGGGCCCATTAACGTACAAAATTACAAACGAATTTGAGTATCTACACTTACATAAGTACCTATGCATTTCTTATAAGAGTCGTACGCATGAAGGTCGTGTACAACGCGAGGCAGTCATTATCTGCGGATGCGAGATGTTATTACAACAACGATGGCTCACTCTAATTGGCTGACCACCGACCAGCTTCCGAAGGCCGAGATGATCCGACGAATAGACATATCGTGATATTAAAAGCTATAAGTACCTATTATTTATCGATCGATTTATTATCGACTGCCTCGGTGGCGTAGTGGTAGCCTTTGCGACTGCTAAGTTTGAGGTCTCGGGTTCGATTCCCGGGTCGGACCAAATGTTTGTATGATCTGCAAATATTTGTATAGGAGTTTGGGTATTTTCTATGTATAATATGTATGTATTTACAAAAAAAAAGAATATAAGTATTTATATCAGTTGCCTAGTACACATAACACAAGCTCTGCTTAGCTTGGGACTAGATGGCGTTGTGTGTTAGATGACTGGAATATTTATTTATTATTATTATTTATTAGTCATCAATTGGATTGCGTATGTAAACGAAGTTATATTGATTGATGCTTGAAGTATTGTTCTTACTAGCAACCCGGCACGCACGGGTTCATTACAGAAAGTATAAAACAGCCTATGTTTTTCTGAGGTGTGTAGCTTAATTTTTTTCGACGTCTTCAACAAATATCGTTATATTTTAAACAACATAAACAAAAAAATTACAAATTATATACGAAATCCTTCGCTTGAAAACCGTCTCTTGAGAATCACTCTATCTTTAAATAAAAACGAAAGCACGGAAGCACGAGCTTCAAATAAAAAAAGTATTATCGACAAAAAAACCGTCGAATTGAGAACCTTCTCCTTTTTGAAGTCGGGTAAAAAATTAGCATACTGCGATATTACAATGTTAACAGTACCAAGGCAGACGCTGTAACCATGTATGGTGTTCATTGATGTTGCAACTGGAGCAGTCTTTAAATGGAACACCATGACACGTATTGGTCTGACGGTTTTCAATTTTAATTGGTTACTGTTTGAAACAAATTAGTGACTATATTTTAAGATACCATAGATATTGTCTATGGTAAAGAGAGTATTTTTATGCATATCTATCTATACTAATACTAGATGACACACGCAACCTCGTTTGCGTCTTATATTGCCCGTAGCGTGAAAATTTTCCCCTGTTTTTGAAACATTCTTCATTGGTGCTCCGCTCCTATTAATCTATATCGATACTAATCTATACTAATAATAATGCTGAAGAGTTTGTTTGTTTGTTTGTTTGAACGCACTAATCTCAGGAAACATTGGTCCGATTATAAAAATGATTTAAGTGTTGGATAGTCCATTAATCGAGGAAGGCTATAGGCTATTTATCATCACGCTAATACTAATAGGAGCGGAGCACCAATGAAGAATGTTTCAATAACGGGGGAAAATTTTCAGGCTACGGGCAATAGAAGACGCAAACGAGGTTGCATGGGTCAGCTAGTCTCTTTATCATGACGAATTTAAAGTAACTAAATTTTTAAAGGTACAAATGTTATCTAACACTGACACTAAAGAGTTGTTGACGCCGTTTACATTCACACCCTACCAGGTTGAGGGTTTGACTATAAGCGCAAGCCTAAGGGTGACAAGTGAGGCCATCTGTCACCCTAGCAGAAGCAGACCCGGGTGGCGGCACGAGCGCTACCGATGGAAGCTCCCTTTTGGGGACAGTAACGGGAATATCGATGGCACCTGGTTTCCCGGCTTCTAGTACCCGACACGGCGTGCGGTTTTTAGTTGATTTGAATCCCACATATCCACCAGCCGGTGGTATTTGAGGAGACATATGCACAAAAAAAAATTGGAGTGATTGTGCTCCAGTAATCATTCAGCATTTTTTTTTATATGTGGGCTTACCAAAATGATCCTACTCTGCCTGATGGAAGCAAAAGTAGAATTCAAGAGTGGTGCTCGCCACACGCATTGCCAATGCAGACAATGCAATAATGCAGTACGGTGACCCACACCATGGCGGCCTAGTGATGCTTCTGCATCATTGGGCCTCCGCTCTCGCCTACACCAAAGAAACATGACAGCACGAACGCTGTCATTTTGCGTTGATTTCCTGTGCGAGGGTAGTACCGTCCGGTCGGGCCGGCCCGTTCGTGCTGAAATCATCGTGGCTCTACTACCTTGAAAGAGAGAGTTCATGAAGCCCCCCATGAAGTTTTAAAGTTTTCCTAAATCAATAATTAGTTACCCTCTTTTTTTAAAAACAATAATTATTAGAATTTTTGTCTATTTGTCCGTACGTTTGTGCACGTTAATCTCTAAAATGGCTTAATTGATATGAATGCGGTTTTCACTAATGTATTGCGTTACGTTCTACTTAATATTTAGCGTTTGTTTCATTGCGCAACATGAAGATATTTCCAAACGAAATGTAGCATCTATGCTAGAAAGACGCATAAGTTATATTTTCCATACTGAAGGCTCGAAATGTTTAAGAAGAGCTCTTATGTAAATGCCATAAAAGTCTACAATTAATTGTCTAATGACTTTAAAGAGCTACCTCTAAATAAATTTAGGACAAACCTAACACATTGTTTGAAAGAGAAATGTATTTATGAATTGAAATAATTTATATCATATTGCGAGGACAGAAAGATTGATTTATATTCCACCTAATTTTTATCCAATTGACATTGACAATATCCGTGGAAATTTTATAATATTGCTATTTAGACATTTTTTAACTGTATTTTATTTTAATTTAAAGTTTTGACATACCTAATTAATTTATGACATTGCATGCGACGGTTCATTTGCATATTTAAATAAATTAATTTCATTTCAAATGTACAATTCTAAATATCATCACACCAATATATAACACCCTATCAATAAACATAATTATGGTGTGTGTTGGTGATGCAAACCATTTGTATATTGGTAGGATGATTTTCCGTGGGAGAGCCACGCTTCGGCATGAATGGGCCGGCTCGACCGGAGTGATACCACGGCCTCACAGAAAACCGGTGTAAAAAGGGCTTGCGCTGTGTTTCACCGATACCCCAACCCCTCCCTTCATTCCCTCTCCTCATCCCCCAAAGGTCGGCAACGCATTTGGTGTTGCGGGTGTCCATGGGCGGCGGTAATCGCTTATTTTATTTATTTTTATTTTATTTATAACTTTATGCACAAATACATGCATCGGCGGACTTAATGCCAAAGGCATTTTCTGCCAGTCGACCGATTGGGCGATGCAGAGAAAAGATGAAGTAGGTGCACTTAATGGTTATGTATTAAATTATAAACTATTTGACATTTAATAAATATATCCAATAATACGCATATATACATAAATACATACATATATACATACATACATACATACATACATACATACATACATACATACATACATACATACATACACACTCACAGAGACACATTATAAATATATCCACGAATACATAAACCGCTGTGGGTACTAGGAGATGATCTAAGAGCTCGCCAGTTTCGCCAATTCACCCAATAAGAGCTCCTTCACCCTCATCCTGAATGAGAAGCGACTTCCGGCCATTCTGACCTCGACAGGCAGCGCATTCCACAAAAGAATAGACTGTACGATGAAAGAAGAGCCCACAAACGCAGTGGTGTGAGAGGGACAAAGTAGTAGGAGATTGTTACAAGAACGAAGGTCTCTGTTGTGGTTATTGCATAAGAGTTGAATTTGTGATGTTAAATAAGTAGGACGGGATGGGGAGTTGAGGATAGTATACAGGCAAGTGAGAGCGCGCAATTTCCTGCGTTGACGAATAGGCAACCATTTGAGCTCGGAACGAAAACTTGAAATATGATCATACTTACGAAGATTAAAAATGAATCGAATGCAGTTGTTGAGAAAACGATCTAACTTGTTGAGGAGATCTGCATTCAGGTCATAGTAGCACACGTCACCATAGTCGATTAAAGGGATGACTAGAGACTGCACAAGCGCTGCCTTAGTTTTCACAGGGAGGAAGTTTTTTAGACGATATAATGTCCTCAGGATGTTGGTAACCCTCTGACATACATATGTAACTTGACCACGCCAGGTCAAACTGCAGTCGAGTTGTAAGCCTAGGTCTTTCACTGTTGAACAAATAGGGATAGTGGTACCATTTAAGATTATCTTCGGCAACGTCTCGATACCGACTCTGTTCATCGAACGGTGGCTGCCGATTATAGTAGCTTGGCACTTTGTCGGATTAACCGATAACCCAAACCTCCCCGACCAGCTTTCGATAGCCTTAAGATCTATGTTAATCTTGTCGATTGCTGTTGCTATATCTTCAACGTTGGCATGAGCGTACAGTTGCAGGTCGTCAGCATACAGATGATACGCACTGCGAAGTTCAGGAGTTAATAGATTAATAAACAAAGAGAAAAGCAAAGGTGAGAGTATACCGCCCTGAGGGACACCAGAGTCGAGATCACACCAGGTCGAGGAGAGGTCATCAACCCGTACGGACTGCTGGCGTCCCTGAAGATAAGATGAGAACCATTCCAGTGCTTCAGGTGAGATCATGAGATAGGAGAGGATGGACAGGAGAATATCGTGATTGACGGTGTTAAATGCATTTGAAAAGTCCACCAGAACTAAGACTGTTACTTTTGTATCTTCCAAAGCCGCCCTGATGTCACCAGTCACTTTGAGGAGAGCAGTAGTAGTGCTATGGCCAGGCCTAAAACCAGATTGATAAGGGCTTAATAAGTCATTTTTATAAATAAAACCAGAGAGCTGTTTATGGACACAGGCTTCAAGAATTTTGGAAAGGAATGGAAGGATGGATATAGGTCGAAAGTGCATAGGAAGAGTGGGGTTTGTGATTTTCGGTAAAGGAATAATATAGGCTTTACGCCAAAGTGAAGGGAACGTTCTGGAGTATAAGGAATAGTTTATGATGTGGGAGATGGCAGGTAAAAGTTGATCAAGTATGGTTATGATCATGCGTCTGCTGATCTGATCAAAGCCCACAGCGTTGGATTTAATAGAGAGGATTATCTTTTTGATCTCACAATCTTCAACTGGAACAAATTGAAAGGAAGTTACATTAGGAGAATGTAGACCCATCAAGTAATTGACAGTAAGATGTTTTGTTTGGGGGTCCAAATAGGTGCACGTGGAGAAATGACGGTTAATGTTATCCAACCCAACCGTCTCGGTTTGGTGATTAGGTGTCTGTTTACCAATACCCAGACTTCCAAGAAATTTCCAGGTATCGGCAGGGGAGGAACAAGTAAGGTTGTCAAGAATATAACGGCGTTTGGCATTGCGTATCACCTGGTTACATCGATTCCTTGCACTTTTGTACAGATTCCATTTTTCATCTGTACGATCTGCCTTGTGTCTAGCGAAAGCCCTATCTCTTCGGCCCATAGCCAAAATAATCTTACCATCAGGTGATGCGTCTGCTAGTTTACCCCTTATTCAATAAAAAAAAAAGTAAATGGGTCATGTTTAACTGTAAGATCATACTTTGTATAACTACATTCTGGCAAATAAATGCTTATAATTCTTTCAATCGATTGAAAAAATAAGTTATATCAGTTTAAAGAAACACCGCAATTACGGACATGTACGCAAGTGGAGCCGCAAGCAAAGGCTTGTATATAAGTGTCTCTCTAGGTGCACTCCTGCACTAGGTATAATTCCTGTGTCGCGGGGGACTTTACAAACATACATGAAACGGACACAAAGAAAACCCTGACTTAGAACAACAGTTTGTGGATCACACATAGTGTTATTCCATTTGGGATTTGAATCCACAACCCTTGGCGAAGTAGGGAACGGCGTGGCGACCGCTTAACCACTAGGCTAAACGTGCAATCAAAAAGTCAGTATTAGCACTTCAGTATCTATAGCACAGGCTCTACCTAGTATGGGATCAGACGATCGTGTCAGAATCGTGTGAGAATAATAATATTAGTTCATCAAAATTCTCTTCGGAAATCTTATTTACTACATATCACTCCAACCATTTGACGTCATTGAGTTGTAAAAAATGACTTAAGACTGATTTACGTATGTTACACGCTCTAAATCATTATAGCAGGTAGGTACAAACCGCTTTTATTCAAAGACAATTTTAAGCGTCGACGCATTAACAACTAACAACTTACAAAAAAATACTTAATTTAGGGTTCCTTACGTAACTGGTTTTTAGGCAGTACGACAGGCATTTTTACCCGACTTGGCAAGAAAAACGGTAACATTTTTCTATTGTAGGTATATGTTTTTTGGGGTGCTCTGTAGTCTAAACAGCTTGATGAAGTTCGAGGAGTGTCAGAAGTTATGTTGGATTTATGCCATTATAACGTATCAAAGAAATAAACTCGTCTCCTATTGGTCTGAGCGTGATATTAACAATCTTTTTTTAGTCACGTCAGCAAATTACACATATAAAAACACAACGTGAACATCGATTAGATAGTATCGGAGTTGATTGTAAGCAAACATATGATTGCTAAATAAAAAAAAACAAAAAGAAACCGACTTTAAGAACTGGACAAAGTTAAATAGTACCATACGACAGCAGCAGCTTTCAAATAAAAAAAGATAAAAAAGGTGTGTTACATCACACACGATAGAAGTGAAACTTTAGTAAATCGACAAAACAATGAGACCGAATATACTCGTATATAACAAATATACATACACACCGACATTGGCTCTCTCCCTCTGGCCCACTAATTAGATGCGACTTTTTGTATTTGTGTCTTTTACCTGTCGTTTTTCCGTTGCATCCGGTTTGAAATCACAACGATTCTAAAGAAGTCATCAAAATCGGTTCACCCAGTCGAAAGTTCTGAGGTAACAAACATAAGTACAGTCGAATTGAGAACCTCCTCCTTTTGTGTGTTCCGTTAAAAAGAACCTTCATTCATACAAAACCACAAATTTCTAACAATTCAACATAATTAATTATCAAAAAACTCGCTCCAAAGTTCAGAGCGAACTAAAAACCGAATTAAATTATCTACGCCGAGTTGTTAAAGATTATTTATAACTACGTTTTTTATCTCAGCACAATTAGCATCGCTGGTCCATCAACATTACCTACAATAATATTATATGCAAATAATATTCAATGACTGACGGTTAGCAGGAAAATTGCCCCCACACTTGCGTCAGAAGTCGTAACTATACAAAGCTTTTGACTAAGGCGTTCATTGCATATGTGTTATTAGAATTAATTGCCTCATAGGTTTAGCGGTTAACGTATGCGACTACCAATCAAAAGATCTCCAGTTCGATTCCTACCATAGGTCAAAAATTTTGATTAAGTTTTTCTGAGTATATTAATGCTTAACAACAGCCCGCAGTTTGTAAGATTCAGGTCTCAACTCCTTACCTAGGAAAGCACGGAAAGCCGTCGCTCCTGATCTCTCCCCGGTCGTGTCAGATAACCGTCCCATCGGATTATGAGAGTGAGGAAACAGAGAGTGCACCTGTGTTTGCGCACACACTTGTGCACTATGATATCTCCTAAGAGTGTGACTTGTTTCCGTTGAGACTTGCTGCCGGTCGAAATCGGAAAGGAGCACATTGTTTTTGAAATTACGAGTTACAGATCATTGAATGGTAAGTTAGTATCAATGGTAAGTACATCAACCCATTAACGCCCTTTGAGAATTCTTCTCCCCTTAATGGAGGGGTGGGGTTTTACCCTGTGTGTGGGTACTTCCGTTAATCCCGCATTAGGAATAAGTCCTGTGTCATGGGACTGTACCAACTTACGTCAAAAGGATATTTAAAAGAACAGTTTATAACACAAAGTCTTGTCCTTGAGGTTCGAACCCGCAACACTCATCGCAGTAGAAAACAGCGTAGCCACCGCTAAACCGCTAAATCATTATAATATAAGTTATAACTCAATTACTAACATTATGAGCACATTAAACTTGATCAAAAATAAAAAAAGTAGACAATATCAGTTTGTGCTCAAGATCTGTGACGTTTAATCATAAACATGTGGGATCATTGTTGAAAAATATTATATTTATTGTAATTTATGTACTTAGGTATTTAACAGACTTTGAGCCTTCAAATACGCACGACCGACACATAGCGAGGCATCGTACTATCAGCTAATAATACAGAGCTATTATCATATTACAATATTAGAAATTGTATCTTTCTAATATTTTACCCAAATCAGTGTGCTAATTTAGGAGGAGTTAGGGGACAAACGTAAGCGCAAGCCTGAGGGTGACAGGTGAAGCCACCAGGCACCCTAACAGAAGCAGGCAGGGGTAGCGGCTCTGTAAAGTGCTCGCGCCCTTTTCTGAATAGAATAGGTATGTTAGTGTTCCTACACAGGAGGGGTCCACCTACAAACTGGGGGTGGTCCGAGGTACGTTGGTGTTCCAGGGTTTTCCTTTCTAAGGTGCACTTGGTTCCCTGGCATCTAGTACCCGAGACGGCGTGCGGTTTTAGTCGGTTCGACTCCGACATGCCACCAGGAGGTTGTATCTGAGGGAATTTCCGCACAGAAAAAAAAGAAAAATGGGGACAAACACACTTACACGTGAATAACGTATAATGTGTTCGTTCTTTCGTTACGTTTTGACGCTTTAAATGCTTATGCTTGTGTACGTATTATCAGAGGTCTAAAAATTTATACTTTTCACGGATGATTCTGCGCTACTGATATAAGCCGTACACTGTCAGATAATGAAAGATTTCGAAATATGTTCAAACGAACCCGCATACAAGCAAATTGAAATGTTACAAAGTGAAATATTTTAACTACACTCCAATTAGCTGCAATTGTTCATTATACGACTGATTTCTTTTTTTGTGTTTCTATTCACTTATTAAAATTAAGGGTGCAAAATGAACTTACCGACACCTCACTCAGCAATCAGGATTCCTAACCACTAGACAAACGGAACAGTCGAATAAAATTAAATTAATTCAAAAAATCTAATATTTATTAGTGGTAATTCTGTTGTTACGTCATTAAACTAAAATTTCACTAACTGTCTGTCTGTCACCAGGCTGTATCTCATAAAGCGTGATAGCTAGATAGTTGAAATTTTCACAGATGTATTTCTGTTGCTACTATAACAACAAATATTAAAAACAGCAAAAATAATAAAAAAAACGCATTTAAGGAAAGCTGTTAATTTGAAATTACAGACTTCCATTTTATTTATTTGTATAGATATTGCAATGTTTAATAAAAAACTAGCTGACCCACGCAACCGCGTTTGCGTCTTATATTGCCCGTAGCGTGAAAATTTTCCCTCGTTTTTGAAACATTCTTCATTGGGGCTCGGCTCCTATTAGTATTAACGTGATGATATATAGCCTTCCTCGATAAATGGAATGAAATAATTTTTCAAATCGGACCAGAGGTTCCTGAGATTAGCGCGTTCAAACAAACAAACAAACTCTTCATCTTTATAATATTATTATAGAAAAATAAACTAATATCTAATGTCATTGAATCTTTTATATAAACATCAATCATATATATAAATACATATATCTCCAACAATAGTCATCGCCCCCCCCCCCCCCCGAGACAGATTAATCAATGGAAATTTTATCTACATTTCTTGATAAATATCATTGAACTGACCTAACGGGTTTGTATGTATGCTTAGAAATGTGCAATAACATAAGGAACTAACAACTCCAACACATGACTAATATAATTATACTATAATTATTGTTTCTAATACAAAAGCCTGTTTCTAGAACCACAGATTATATAAATATACTGCCTCGCGGTGTTACCCGAAGTGCGACAACAACTGCGGGCAACGCCGCGGGGCGAAGCTAGTCTAAAATAGGAGCCTAAGTTACTCCTTATATCAATAGCTACATATCAGTGAAAGTCACGTCAAAATCAGGCCACCCGTTTCACAAATTAATCGGAACAAATAAAATATATTTTTTGATGTAAGTGTGTATCAAAAAAACAATTTTGTGTATAGATGAAAGTAGAAACAGACACTTAAATTTTATTGATTTGTATAGAAGAAAGATTTGTCTGTAGTAGCTAATAGTACCTATAAATAAATAAATATTTCGGACAATTTAACACACAACGCCGTCTAGTCCCACGCTAAGCAGAGCTTGTGTTATGGGTACTAGACAACTGATTATTATTATCTATTATATATAATTCTTCTGTCTTGCGATTGCTTACGATGAATACCAAAACTATCTAAAACATTTTTATGTTTTTTTTTATGTGTGTTTTACTGGCTTGCATAAGATAGGATAGTTCACATAATGCTTGGACCACTAGGAACCGAGTATAATTGAAAAGAGATAATAATTATTATAATTTAAAATAATAATATTTCGGACATCTAACAGACATCGCCATCTACTCCCAAACTAAGCAGAGCTTGTGTTATGGGTAGACAACTGATATGAATACATACATACTTTTTTTTGTAAATACATACATATTATACATAGAAAACACCCAAACTTCGAAACAAATATTTGCAGATCATACAAACATTTGGTCCGATTCGGGAATCGAACCCGAGACCTCAAGCACAGCAGTCGCTTACGCTACCACTCACGCCACAGTCTATTCTTTTTCTTCAGAGCTTTTACCCTAGGAATTAGGTTAGGGTCGTCTTTAACTGTACTGCGAACTACGATCTTCCTTCAGGCCTCCACAACCCAAATCCTAGCCGTCACGATGTTGTCGGCTCCAAGTACCCCTAACGATTAACTGCACAGATGGCAGTGCTTCAAGCGGTCTCCTTGTCGCTTTCCATTAACCTGAATGTTGTAGGTTCAAACCCCATATTGGATAACACTTAATGTGATCCACAAATTGTTGTCTTGTGTATATTTATGACCCTGCGACACAGGAGTTGGGTATTCCTTATGTTGATTTTTTAAAGAATGAAAATATAGCCAAAGATGTTCGTTTGGGATAACAGTTAAACGTACTCTTGGAGGCTTGTAGAAGTCTTATTATGTTAAAACTGGTCTCCCATCTATAGACTGACTGGGCTAACATTGTGTAGCTTTAAAATATGTTCCAATGAGTAAAGATAAAAAGATGCGGGTACTTGATAATAAATATTTGTGATATTTTTGCTTGAATTTAGGTTTGTATGTACTCACTCGGATGTTAGGTGAATTGTTTGTACGCATTTTTGGCAAATACAAACAGTGATGATAACAGCTACATTTTTGAAATGATATTATGTCGTAAGGTTAAAATTATGTACTTATACATTTCTAGTTACATTTGAGTCTACAATCATCTGGGCTCGAGTGGATTCCTTTGGCAGGTGCAGAGGCTAACGTTGGAGCACGAATAAACAAAGCTCGACTCCCTATGTGCAGCTTTAGCCCGTTAGGTCGTCATCAACAATAACACGCCACACGAAGATCAGAATCTTCAACTCGAACGTAAGGTCGGTTCTCCTGTACGGATGCGAGACATGGCCGGTCAAGAAGGAGGTCACCGCCAGGCTACAGTTCACCAACAAATACCTAAGGCGTATACTGGGTATATGGTGGCCACGAACCATTTCTTACATAAAACTGTGGGAATTAACCGACCAGAAACCAATAGGAGAGGAGATTTTGGGTAGGAAATAGCGTTGGATTGCGGATTGTTGTAATGCGGCCGCCCTCGAAACTCTTGGAGGCGATCAGTCGATAGAGAGGCTGCAACTATCGGCTGCAGCTGGATCGATATCGAGGTTGCTGCGAGGACCGGGAGAAATGGAGGCCCTATGTCCCTGATAAGGGATAAGAGGACATTAAAGTAAAAGTATATTACGGTATCGTAGCCACACGTGAATGTTGTACTACCTAGTTATAAACACAAACTTTTGTAATCGTGCATCATTATTGTGGTATCGCCGTAACATAAATTAAGCTTCGGGTTCTTATAACATCTTTGCCCCCGGATATTAAAACTCGTTTATATAAGATGTTTACTTTTGAGGTAAGTTCTCGTTTTATTATTATTTTTAGATATAATATCTAGGAATGTTGAATCTATGTTCAGCAGCATATGGTATTATTTATATTTATGGTAATCATACCTAGTACTTAATTTTACTTTACATATGTTTTTTTTTTAATAGTTGGCAAACGAGCGGACGTATTACCTGATTGTAAGCGATTACCGCCGCCCATGGACACCCGCAACACCAAATGCGGCACAAGTGCGTTGCCGACATTTGGGGGATGGGGAAGGGGAAAGGGAAAGAGGGGAGGGGTCTCCGGTATCCTCATTCACTCGGTGAAACAAAGCGCAAGCGCTATTTCACGCCGGTTTTCTGTGAGGCACTCCGGTCGAGGGGTCCATTCATGCCGAAGTGTGGCTCTCCCACGGTATAAATATATATATCATTGAAAACATCATAAAGAAAGGCAACTTTAGTTTTAAATGTTCCCGTAGCAGTCATAGATAAGGGACATATGCAAAAAAAACATTTAAACTTAGAATTGAACACTCTTATTATTGTAGTTGAATCTTCATGGCCCAACTGTGTTAGTACATTTCATTTCATGTAAATAATCATTTAAAATACAATAGCTATGAATAATATTAGGATTATATTTATTTATACAATTAGAGAAGAAATATTGTAAGTCAGTTAGCATAGTGGATTGCACTTGTGCAATGGACCTTGTACATAAACACTTGGGTGATTATAATAGAATATTATTATTGTATTAATTCTATTCGTAATTACGTTATTGAATAAGGATCGCCAATATTTTTTACAAAACCGGCATTTCAATTAGATTTTTTTAGGGTAAAGTTAATAGTGATAATATTATTATGTTTCATATTTATATATTTTTTACAGATTAAAGCAGTCAACTTTTATGTCGTGATTGTTACATGAGAGCTAACAGAGCAATGATATAAAGAAATATGGTATAAAAATATAGGATTTCTTGATGTAAAAGGATTTCAACATGATCAAGACCTACAAATATTTGTTTCGGAGTTTGAGTGTTTTCTATGTATAATATGTATGTATTTACAAAAAAAAGGAATAAAATGAGAATATATATCAGTTGTCTAGTACCCATAACACAAGCTCTGCTTAGCTTTGAACTAGATGGCGTTGTCCGGAATATTTATTTATTATTAATTCCATAAGAACTTTGTAAACAAAACTAACTTCAGCAACTAATGATGTACATATTTTTTGTGTGGAGATAGGTAAAACGTTAGAGAATGACATTGACATAAGCTGCTTTTCAAAGACTTTCCACACGAGTGGAGACGTGTAGTATGCAGTATGTCAGGTCTACAGTAAACCCTTTACAGTAGACCTGACATAACATATATATATATATACATATATAACTTTATAATACACTAGCTGTTGCCCGCGGCTCCGCCCGCGTTTATGTCGGTTTTTTCGTGTATTTTCGCGGTCCCGGATATGTAACTGATGCAAAAATTAGATAAAAACAATCCTTGATGCGGATTATATATAATTCTAAAATTTCAGCTCGATCGGTGCAGAACTTTTTGAGTTTTTGAAGCGTACACAAACCAACATAACATTTTTTATATATAGATTATGAAAAAATTAAAAGTTGTCGGAGTGATATAAATTATTTTTTTAACCTTCATCACTTTTTCTACAATCTGCTTTGCTTTACGTACCTTCTTAGTTCTTTAATTATGAGATTTGAGCTATAAAAAATAGGTATAAAAACTTTTCAAGTTAAACGGTTTTATGTTAAAAAAAAATGTACTAAAAACCAAAAAAATAATAAAATAGATACAGTCGTGGGAATTATAAACATATGCATAGACTAGACTAAAATAAAACCGTGGGGCACGTCAATTGTCTACAAATTATCGACTTAATGTGCGATAGAAGAATCGTTTAATTCGTCGTTAGGCAGTTGGCCCGCAGACGGTGAGGAAATTACTTACTATTTTCTTGCTTATGGAAATTCTAATAGTTATACACTCCATGTTAACCCCACGGTTTTATTTTAGTCTAGTATAGACTAGACTAAAATAAAACCATATGTTTTTTTTACCTATTTTTATTTTCTAGTTTTTAGTTTTTATTTCGCATTCTGTTTAATTCATTTAGTGCTTCATTATTGCAAGGTTTCTTGCCCGTTAGTTTATTGCAGTCCAACTCCTCTATACGTAGTCCCTGCAAAGATCTTTCATTTGATACCCATATTGATGGGATTGATAAAACCTACGTTATCCGCCATTTTGTAGCGGCCGCCATCTTGGATTTCAATTTTTTATAGTATATTGTATTCTGCTTGTTGAGCCCTTTCATTTGATACCCATATTGATGGGATTGATAAAACCTACGTTATCCGCCATTTTGTAGCGGCCGCCATCTTGGATTTCAATTTTTTATAGTATATTGTATTCTGCTTGTTGAGCCCTTTCATTTGATACCCATATTGATGGGATTAATAAAACATAAATTATCCGCTATTTTGTAGCGGCGGCCATCTTGAATTTATAATGATAATGAATAAACATAATTGTATTGTCACCAAAATCCAATGTGTATACAAAATTTCAGATTAATCGGTTGACAGGAAGAGGGTGAAATTTGAATTACTAAATTTGACCCAAGAAAGAATAAAACAAACGGGGTGAGCTAAATAAAACCGTTTAAAAAATACTACTTATTTGATCTCTGCACATTCTGGGGCACAAGCTCATACATTTTTTGGCCATCTTCTTTGTTTCCGCAGTGTAACTTCACGCTACGGGCGTACGTACGGTAGACGCAGACTGGGCTGCGTGTGTCAGCTAGTACCTATAAAAAGCTGAACAGTTTGTTTGCTTGAACACGTTCATTTCAGAAATTATTGGTCCGATTTAAAAAAATATTTCAGCATTAGATAGCCCATTTGTCGATGAAGACTTTATATACCAATACGAGCGGCGCATCAATGAAGTATGCTTTTTTTATGTAATAGGTGGCAAACGAGCAGGCGTATCGCCTGATGGTAAGCGATTACCGCCGCCCATGGCAACACCAGAGGCGTCACAAGTGCGTTGCCGACCTTTGGGGGATGGGGAGGGGAATGAGGGAGGGGTTGGGGTATGGGCCTCCGGTATCCTCACTCACTCGGTGAAACACAGCGCAAGCTCTATTTCACACTGATTTTCTGTGAGGCCGTTTATGTTATAAAAACGGGGGAAAAATATTACAGTACAGACAATATATATATGTATATTAAATACTAGCTGACCCTCGCAACCTCGTTTACGTCTACTATTGCCCGTAGCGTCATAATTTGCCCCCGTTTTTAAAACAATCTTCATTGGGGCTCCGCTTCTATTGGTCTTAGCGTGATGATATACATATAACATTGCTCGATAAATCGGACCATCCGAACCTGAGATTAGCGCGTTCAAACAAACAAACTCTTCAGCTTTATAATATTAGTATAAATAACCCGACTAGGTCAAAATTCTCGATAACATTTATATTATTTATAGCCTATGTCAACTGGGCGATTATTACAAAACTATTGACACCTCATTTATTCAAATCGGTTGAGCACTTTCGGCGTTACGGTGGAACATATCAACAAACATTGATTGCCGAAACAATTACCCTTAAGTTTGAACTTCGCTATAGTTGAGTAAATTAAAACGAATGTTTATGCCGTGATTTACTTCACATTTCGTTTCGAAAGTTTTATAAAATGTTACAAAAATAATATGGTTTTAAACTTGACATTTGAAGTTTGCGAAATGCATTTTTTTGGCCAATGTCTGCGTTATAACAAATTAACTAACATTTGACCTTAAATTTTTCAATATCTCACAATCTTCAATGAAAAAATTATATTTTGCCCTTGAAGCATACAATTATATCTAGTAATATACATAATATAAAATATTAATTTGTTTAATAAACAAAAAATATGTATTATAATATAAATAGTTTTACTTTATAAGTAGTTATACATTTTTTGTTAATAACAAGCTAATTGGCTTCACTTACAATAAAGTAGTGTTTAACCGAAAATCGGTTGGATGGTTATACAACATACATGTAGATAGCTATTTAAGTAGGTAGATGTAAGAATATTACGAGTACTGACGCTGACCCACGCAACCTCGTTTGCGTCTTATATTGCCCGTGGCGTGAAAATTTTCCCCCGTTTTTGAAACATTCTTCATTGGTGCTCCGCTCCTATTAGTAGTAGCGTGATGATATATAGCCTATAGCCTTCCTCGATAAATGGAATATCCAACACCGAAAGAATTTTTCAAATCGGACCAGTTCCTGACATTAGCCGGAACAAACACAGACAAAAAAATTAAAAATATATATTTTGGTACGTGTACCGTATATACATTCATATGCATGTAGTAGAAAGCGGTTATTTTAATATTACAAACAGACACTCCAATTTTATTTATTTGTATAGATAATTTAACAAAAATGTGATAAACTTATGATTTTTAATTTAATCTGATTGAGGGACTTTCGCCCACAGTATTCTTTTAAGGTCATACTTGTAACTCACACACAAATAGGTACGACCTTTACGTACGCAAGCTATTGCACATCCCTTCTCCTATAGGTACATATCCGTAGAACTATCTAGTATGCCTCTGCATTTACTTCTCGTCTAGTTAAATTTTAAAGTCTATGGGGAAGTACCACCGCTTGCTGAAGTCTCAAATAAACAAATTTCAAGCTGTCAGATAACTACATATTTCGGTTTCGCGAAATCTCTGTTAGAGACATATACCTATCTATACTAATATTATAAAGCTGAAGAGTTTGTTTGTTTGAATGCGCTAATCTCAGGTATCGCTGGTCCGATTTTAAAATCTCTTTCAGTGTTTGATAGTCCATTTATCGAGGAAGGCTATAGGCTATATACGAGTATCATCACGCTAAGACCAATAGGAGCGGAGCCCCAATAAAGAATGTTTAAAAAACGGGGAAAATTATTACGCTACGGGCAATAGTACACATTTTTTTTTTTTTTTTATTGAATAGTGGGCAAACGAGCAGACGTGACCTGATGGTAAGCGATTACCGCCGCCCATGGACACCCGCAACACCAAAGGCGTCACAAGTGCGTTGCCGACTTTTGGGGGATGAGAAAGGGGATGGGGATGGGGGAGGGGTTGGGGTATGGGCCTCCGGTATCCTGACTCACTCGGTGAAACACAGCGCAAACGCTATTTCACACCGGTTTTCTGTGAGGCCGTGGTATCACTCCGGTCGAGCCGACCCATTCATGCCGAAGCATAAACCTTCTCTGGACTATTATAAACATTTCAAAACCAAAATCAGCTAAATCAGCCCAGCCGTTCTCGAGTTTTAGCGAGACAAACAAATAGCAATTGATTTTTATAGTATACTAGCTTTGCCCCACAGCGTTACAGTACAAGAACTACCGCGGGTATATGTATATGATAATTCTTATACTTAAATACCATTTAAAATCCCTCTGCCATAATTAATTTAACTTCGATAACATTGGACTTTCATACAAAATACCATGCCCCGTTTAAAAAAAAAGGGTTTTGATTTCTAAAGATACTTTATTAGTAACCCTTCACACCGAGAGAGTATACAATCAAGTCTCTTACTTCAAAAACATAGGACTTTCATACAAACTTCCAACCACCGTTTTACCCCTTAGGGGTGGAGTTTCGTAAAATCCGTTCTTAGCGGATGTCTCCACCCTTTAAAGAACCTACTTGCCTAATTTCAAGTTTGTAGGTGTTATAGTTTCTGAGATTTCGTGATTAATTAATTCAATTCATTATATTCCTGTGCCTATCAACAACCGCCCCTTTTTAAAAGATTGAGCAAACGGGTAAAGAATATCACGGCAATCCTTTTCTAATTACGGATAGATGCAGTAAATTAAATTTTCCCTTAACATATCCAAATTTTTCCTAACCAGCCCCTAAAGTGCCAGGCCCCCGTGGCGAAAATTTTAGTCCCTCTAACGACTAACATAATACGTAGAGGATTATGGTAGTGGGACAAAAATTACAATTGACTAGATGCAAACCTTTAACATTTCTCTGTCCATTTCTTTGGTAGCTAAAGCTTGACTGTTTAGGCGAGCGGACGGATATTAAAATTCAACTTCTTGCTAATTATTATAACCCATCAGTACGAATGTTTATCATATTTTTATTCAATTGTAATTTTACTTATTGATCTCACAAGTACATTTCTTATTATAACATTAAACAACTTGTGACACCATAAAATACAAATTCTTTCTGAGTTCACAGCGAAATATTCAAACGATCGTTAAAAATGGACGTAATCTCTTCTGGAAAATACCTACAATAAGAAATAAAATACCTCATCCCGCAATTATCAAGAAATCATAATCATATTCAAGGTAAATCACGACTTGAATTGATCACAATATAATTATGCCTTACTGAAAGTCACCCCATAATAAAATGAACGGTTCAAACTACTTACACACGCGATCCGGCTTGTTAAAAACTGTTTTTATCACTTCACAATTTAACACTAATTAAATGAGCAATTTATTATTAAAGTTATATTTTACGAAACACTCGCGGCGCAGTCGCGACAGGTGCGAGAGACATGCACCTCCTTCGAGATTTACTCACCGACTGACAATAAATTGTGACGCAACTCGCAAGTCGCGGAGGCTTGATGCGTGCGCGCAGAGATTTTATACCAAGTTAGGCGGGTTGCACTACTTGCATAATATTTTATTATCTGCATTCAGTATTTTAATACACTATCTGACCCACGCAACTTTGCCTGTGACCCTTTTCAATCATGCACGGCTTCTATTGGTCTAAGCGCGATGTTAATTATCTTAGGCATGCCAGCAAAACACAAATATGGAACGTAGGTGAAAGTCGGTTAGATAATTTGGGAGTTCGTCGTGAAAAACTAGGTATGTGACACGAGAATTTTATCTAACTAGCAGCCTGCCCCGGCTTGGCACGGGTATAAATAGTCAAATACTAAAGTTAGCTTTGATACAATATATTTTGATGTTGAAACTTTCGTACAAATTCTAATATTGGTGACCTTTGCGAGGTGGCACGGCGGAAATGCATTCAGTTGCGATTATGGAGGTCGTGAGTCTCATTAGCCGCACACAGTCCGTATTTTTGAAGGTACTGTGAATGTCTATTATGAACCCTGGTAGGTATCCCTGTTTAGATATAGATAGGGTAAATAAATAAATATATTTCTATACCATAAAAAAAGAAAAGATAAAACCAAGACACGAGAAGAGTTCTCCTGTCTTGGTTTTCTCTTATTATTTTAAAGGTAAAGATTTATTGTTACGGTGGGAGAGCTATGCTTCGGCATGAATGGGCCGACTCGACCGGAGTGATACCACGGCCTCACAGAAAACCGGTGTCAAACAGCGCTTGCGTTGTGTTTCGACGAGTGAGTGAGGATACCGGAGGCCCATACCTCAACACCTTCCCCATTCTCCTCCGCACACCCCAAAGGCCGCCAAAGGCCGGCAACGCACTGTGACGCCTCTGGTGTTGCAGGTGTCCTATAGGTTATAGGTCTGTTTGTTTGCCATCTATTACCCAAAAAAATAGGGAGCAAAGAATCAGGCGGTGCACCTGATGGTAAACGCTCACCACCGTCTGCTACTCAGTGTGCGTTACTCCTTCGACTATTTCGGTTAGAATTGGAAGAGAAGAAATGAAGAGAACTGAAGAGAGCGCGTTGGTTCGGTTGGACCTTAACCGCTTAAAGAACCTGGGATCATAGTGTGAGGAAAACACGTGCACTGGTAATGCGTTCCAGGTTTTGACCGCTCGGCATAGCATGGAAGAACCTAAGCGATGAGTACCAGAGCATACGTCTACCACTCTGAAGCGGTGACTTTCAAGGCCGGCACGTATTGTTCTGTAGAGGAAAGGAGAAGGGGGATCAGTTAGAAGAGCTCTTCAGAACACTCTCCATGATAAAGAAGATAGAGGACTGCCATAGAGGCGATATCTCTAGACAACTGCGGAGGCTTAAGTGGTGGCTTAAGGCTCACTTCGGTGCTGCAACCGGTCGAGAGCGACAAACAGAGACTCCGCGGCTCCATCGCAAAGATGAGAACAGTATTCCACGCTCGAGCGAACCTGGGTCTTGTAAAGAAGACACAGATGCTCGGGAGAGAAGAACCGTCTTAACTGCCTCGGTGGCGTAGTGGTAGCGTATGCGACTGCTAAGCTTGAGGTCTCGGGTTCGATTCCCGGGTCGGACCAAATGTTTGTATGATCTGCAAATATTTGTTTCGGAGTTTGGGTGTTTTCTATGTATAATATGTATGTATTTACAAAAAAAAGTATATAAGTATTTATATCAGTTGTCTAATACCCATAACACAAGCTCTGCTTAGCTTGGGACTAGATGGCGTTGTGTGTAAGATGTCCGGAATATTTATTATTATTTATTATTATCTTGTTTAGAACACCTAGCTTCCGCGAGGTCGCCTTAGTGACACTTTCAACGTACTAGCGCGTGTTGAGAACACGGCAGATATCCATCGCCTACCTTGTAATGTCAGTTGAGTGTTCTGAAAAGTGGGAAGGGGATGGAATGGAAGGTTTTTGGCAAAGAGCGCGCACACCTGGATTTTCTTGGCGTACAGCTCGACAAGATTCTCACACCCCATTGAGAAATGCGGCTCAGAACATGGTCGGTTCTGCCTGGGTAAATGTCAAGCCGATAATCGCAATAAAGAATAGTGAATACCCATCCTCAATAAAACATTCACTGGGGCACTCAACATGAATTCCTGAGGCTTCTTTTAGAGGAAAAATACCTGGCAGGAAGACACCAGGTCGACCAAGAAAGAAGTGGATAGATGACATCAGGTCCTGGACTGGTCTGGAAAAATATCACCAACTGAAAGAGGCCGCTCATGATCGCGAGGGATACCGTCTGCTGACCTCCAAGATTCATTTTGAAGATGTCACCCCGTGATGATGATGATCCTCAATAATGCCGTCGCCATGCCGCTTGCTACTCCGCCAAGTGTCGTGGGTTCAAATCCCACGCGGTACCTACAACACTTTGTGTGATCCACGAATTGTTGTCCCGAGTCTGGATGTTCTTTGTTGCCGTTTCATGTATGTTTGTAAAGTCCCCCACGACACAGGATGTTTATTCCTAATGTGGGAGTTGTCTTTTTAATAAAGAAATAATCAAAGTATTTCTATAACATTATACTCGTAGTATAGATTACTTCAATCGTAAAGTTAGGTTCTTACAAGGGAATGACGTGGACTCGACAGGAGGACAAATTATTGTGTAACAGGTCTTCGGTCAAAACAGCTCAAATGTGCACATGGGGTTCTTTCATTAGATGCCATGTTTCTTTCAGAAAACTTCTAAATAGGTATGTTAAATTCTATGAAGATAGATTGACAGGTTAAAAATGGTGTAACAGACACTACCTATACTTATTCATCTTCCTGCTGCGTGGATATCATGCCACTTTTCTCAATAAAGAGTAGCCTATGTCTTTCCTCAAGAATCATTGAAATCGGTGAGCGATATAGCCGTGAAAACGTAACAGACTGTCAGGGTTACTTTCGAATTTATAACACTGCTAGCTGAACCCCACGGTGTTACCCGCGGTAAGACAATAACCGCAGGCAACGACGCGAGGCGAAGCTAGTATCTTTATAAATTGTAGCCTATGTGTTATTCTGATGTAAAAGTTTTATTATTGTAAAGTTCATCAAAATCCATTCAGTAGTTTTTGCGTGAAGGAGCAACAAACATACTCACTTACATACTCATAAACTTTCACATTTATAATATTAGTAGGATAATATGGATTAGTTCAATCGTAAAGTTAGCTTATAATGACAAGCATGACATAACATAAATACATAACATAGTTTAAAAATGATGTAACAATTAATAAAAATATTCATTGATAATTCAGATGAATAGGACCAGTGTGGAAATAACGTGGTAACCGAGTAGGATAATATATTGCAAAGTTGACCCATCCTAGCAAGGTCAGTCTCTGTACCTCTTCGGACATCTTCATCAACAACCCATAACGTCCCACTGCTGGGCTCGGGTCTTCCCTCAAGATAGGCTTAAGGCCATACGGTCCACACGCTGGCCGAGTGCGTGTTGGGGACGGGCAAGACAACGTTGTGGCTACGTAATCTTGCCGTTGGACGACTCGATGATCACGGAGACGCTCGTGGTAACATGCCACCAGCGGTCACCCATCAAGGTACTGACCGCACTGTCGTTGCGTACGCTCGGTAATTGTTTCTAATCTTCGAGTCCGACTGGGCTATGAGCGCCTCATATGGACATCTTAGGTAATTATTACGAGTAGTTAGAGCATTAGAAATCTGACTATAGGTAATCTTTCTAAAGAACTTCAGTATCGCCCAGTTATAATAAATGTTTTCGGACATGTAACACACAACGCCATCTAGTCCTAAACTAAGCAGAGCTTGTATTATGGGTACTAGACAACTGATATAGGTACATACACACTTCTCTTTTTGTAAATACAAACATATTATGCATAGAAAACACCCAAGCATTTGGTCCGACCCAAGAATCAAACCGGAGACCTCATGCTATATAGGACACATATTACGGAGATAAAGTGGTACAAAAAATAAAAAAGTTTACTAGATCTCTGTCTACCCCATTAGGAATAACGATGGGAGTGTAGTGTTTAAGTAATACCCTTCTTTAAATTTAAAATCAAAAGAACAACATGCTCTTCAGTCGGGTAAAAATACGTGATACTCATTTTTTACCAATTAGTGCACACGTTTGACGCTAGATGGCGCTGCCGACAAAGTTTAAAAGATATTAACGCCATCTATGAGAACGTTTAAGACTAAGTTTGTATTGCTTTGTAATATTATTTTGTTCTAATTATAACATTGTATTAAAATAGGATATGTACCCAATAATTTCGAATTCCCAATAGTCCGATGTCTACTAATTATGTTTAAAATCAAAGCAATGTTGTTTTGTGGAGTGAGGCAGAGGGACTCCAGAAGCCGTTGATGCGTTCCTGAAGTTTCGTGGGTAGGTCGGTTTTCCGGGACTCCGCACACGCCTATTCGTCTCCCCTATCGAGGGTATGGCGTGAATAGCATAACACGAGGAAAACCACACACGTTGATGGACCCAGTAGCTAATGATCAAAACTACTGCGCCAGAGGTCCTGGGTTCGATGCAAACCTAGGGCAAATAATTTTTTGATGAGTACGTATCTTTTGTTCTGTGTTCAGTTTGCAATCTTTTACATTTTAAATAATTTGTTTATTATTTACTAGCTGACCGACGCAACCTCGTTTCCGTCTTTTATTGCCCGTAGCGAAAAATTTTCCCCCGTATAGGGTTGATTTTTTACACCTTGTGTCCGAAAAACCTCAATATCTTACGGAACCCTATTTTTTTCCAAAATAAAATATAGCCTATGTTACTCGTGGATAATGTAGCCTTCGAATGGTGAAAGAATTTTTTAAATCGGTCTAGTAGTTTTAGAGCCTATTCATTACAAACAAACAAACATACAAACAAAGTTTTCCTCTTTATAATATTACTATAGATGATAATTATTGTTCACAAACCATACAAATAATATTATAACAAATTTAGCACTATCTTTTGCCTGCAACGCCGCCCGCATATCGATATGTCGGATATCGATAATTCTTTAAACTGAAATAACCTTTTTTATCGAATTGAGGATAAACCAGCAGACGTATCACCTGATGGTAAGCGATTACCGCCGCCCATGGACACACATGGATAGAAGTGACATGAAAATAATATAGGTTAGAGTAAGAATTTGACAAAGGTACGTACAACGGCCCAAATAAGATTATAAGTGCTTAAATAGCCCGGCAAATTAAATAAAACAAACACCGCTGAACTTCTATACTCTGGGCTGTTACTGTAAACCCAACAACATATTTGAGTCGAACTGAGCCGAACCGAACCTGATCGGCAGTCACATATACTACCACTGCACCTCCACTTCTCTCTCCTCAACCACTAGTTCAGTGACGTGGCTGCTACTGAGAACATCTGGTTCGAGATCAACATAGTATGATCGAAGATAAAATATTAGTTTCCTTTTAGTTCCCTAGATGGAGTTGTTACAAAACTTTGATCGTGCTATCATTGTGTTGCTTAAGTTAGTGTATAAGGAATACAAACATTTTGTAGTAATAAGACTGGAGTTTAATATAAGGAGACTGTCAATTAATCCGTGGTGTCCTACGAACGCACAGAACTGCACAGCGGTTATATTTAAATCCCTACTAGTATCACACACTCGTCCAACGTTACCACGCTTCAAAGTCAGTCAAAGCTCTGTAAAGCACAGTTTTCAACGCTACCCCTGCATCATTAAGACAAACATTAAAGAACCTTACAAAAATTCATCGTATAAGTAAATTCGATGTTATCTAACCTTCATAAAACTTTAGACAGTATCCATGAGGACACCTTGACCCACAATTCGACAGCACAGATTATATGTAGCCAATATTTGCAGGGCTCTTATCAGCCACAACGCCCCGTATCATGTATCAACTGATAAGTGATAACAGATATTATGATTCATTACAACTGAGGCAGAACAATGGAATAACAGTTTTACCTTTTGTACATTCGTAATATCATTTTATTAAAAATATATATTTAAAAATAATTTTGTAAATGAAGAGTTTACATTGAAAGTGTGTTTAGTGTTATGTGAAAGAGATTGGACGTTTTCGGGAATTAGTTTTATCATAATCTGTGTGGTTGAAGTGTTTGTGAACATATATATTTATATTGATTACTTTAAACATATATATCTTTAATAGACGCAGGTTAGTATTGATAAGTTCTTGATTATTTCATAAAATGTTTTCTTTACGATTTGTTTACATAATTTTAGACTTATTTATTTGACATAGATTGTATTTTAATTTATAAGTGTGGTGACGGATTACAAAATAGAGTGTCACCGCCCCTATTCGTGCAATAGGTGTCGTAAGAAGCGACTAAGGAAGCAAACTAAGTAGGATACAATACTACAAAAGAAGGAAAGTTTGTAACACACCTTCTCTAGGCTATGTCAAGCGTCAAGCCAAAGTTACCGTGGGAGAGCCACGCTTCGGCATGCATAGACCGGCTCAAACGGCGTTATACCTCACAGCAAACCGGTGTGAAACAGCGCCTGCGCTGTGTTTCACCGAGTGAGTGAGAATACCGAAGGTCCATACCCCTTCCCACATCCCTCTCCCCATCCCCTAAAACCCGGCAACATACTTGTGACGCCTCTGGTGTTGCGGGTATCCGGCGGCAATCGCTTACCATCAGGCGATACGTCTGCTAGTTTATGTCCAGCAGTGGACCTAAGGTTAAGGCTGTTAATGATGAGAATGGTATACTCATTTTAATTTTCACAAGTGACGGTAATGGATATCATGGGTTTTGTTTGAAAGACATCTCCCGCACTAGGAATATAATTCTGTGTTGCGGGGGACTTTACAAACATACTTACATGAAAAGGACACAAAGAACACCCAGACTCTGAACAACAATTTGTGCCTCATACAAAGTATTGTCCCGTGTAGGATTTGAACCTAAAACACTCACCATGATAGGAATAAAGGTCGTCGCTTAACTACGAACTAAGTTATCGTTTAGTAAAACAAAATGACAGCACTTGTACTGTCGTGTTTCGTTGATGAGCGCGAGACCGGAGGCCCACTGATGCAGAAGCATCTCAATAGATGCCATAGTACAGGTCGCTATGCCGCATTGTTGATAGTCAGCTCCTAATGATAATAGCGTGATATGTAGGCTATTTTTCGATAATTGGGTTATTTATTTAACATTCAATATTATAGAAAAAAATCTGATTCGAAAAATAGTGGTATAAGTACAAGTGAGTTTGATTCTAGAATGTATTGAAATTTAAATGTGTTTATGATCTTTGTGTCGATGGTCAATCTAGATTCATTACGGAATCTTAAAAATAACTCAAATTATGTTTAAATAAATACGTGAAGATATTTCTGGTAGGGTTTGCCTGTGGGTTTATAGGTTAGCGAACCTGACTGCTGGTGGTCGAAGTTTTTATTTCCTTTCAAGACAAATTTTGTGTGATAGACAAGATATTTCTTTATGTTTATTTAGAAACAGTTGTATACGATTGACGTCAATAAGAATGAGAGAATCATTGTTAGATAGGATTAAAATTATAGTCGACAATGTGTGAGCGATCAATACGCCGCTGTATACCCATTTTGAGTTTACCTTTTGTTTGTTAATTTGGGTAGAGGGGCTGTTCTGTGGGCAAAAAACTTACAGCCATAACAATGTACAGATGATGTAGTGGTTTAAGAGTGTGCTGTGTGTTGTGGGTTCTATCCCGAAATGGAAAAAAAACTGTGTGTTGATTTTAGTCTGGGGGTTTTTGTTCGATGAATAAATAAATAAATATTTGGGACATCTAACACACAACGCCATCTAGTCCCAAGCTAAGCAGAGCTTGTGTTATGGATACTAGACAACCACATACACATTATATATAGAAAACACCCAAACTCCGAAACAAATATTTGTAGATTACACAAACATTTGGTCCAACCCAGGTTTTGAACCCGAGACCTCAAAGACAGCAGTAGCATTCACTACCACTTGCCACCGCGGCAGTCAGTTTGTAAAGTCCTCCGCGACACATATCATTATTCTAGAATGGGAGCTGTTTTTTACTACGATAGTTTAATATCACCCTATATTAATTTTCAGGTAACATGGAAAAAAAAAATTAGAACACTAGAAATATTGACAGTACAGGCCTACCAGAAACATCGGAATGAGTTTGAACAAGCTAAGCCGGCCCTCCGAGCTGATTTCCAAGGGCCCTAAAGACAGTCCTTGTTACTTCTGCAATGAACTCTTCGAAATGGGACAGCTACAGGTTTATCAGTCTATCAGTTTTCTTTATTTTTTTTTATTGAATATGGGACAAACGTGCAGACTTATCACCTGATGGTAAGCAATCGCGAATGAGTTATGGAACAGAAGGCAAACTATCACATTAGGCGCTTGACGGTAAGTGACAACCGCTATCCATGGAGACTTGCAACTTCATAAAGATCAAAGGGTTGCCATGAACACCCTCCAACGCTTTTTTTCCTCCGTGCGGAAGTCCCCTCGGATACCTCCTACTGGTAGTATGGCGGACTCGAACCGACTAAAACCGCACGCCGTCTTGGGCACTTCATACACTCTATCAATGAAATTTCAAATTTTACTTTGATATTTGGAATTCAGTTTGAGTGAAACAACCATAACTATCAGTAACAAGCTGAACCCCGCGGTGCTACCCGCTGTACGGCAATAACCGCAGGCAACGCCGCTTGGCGAAGCTATATCTTTATAAATTGTAGCCTATGTGTAATTCTGATGTATAATTTATATTATTGTAAAGTTTCATCAAAATCCATTCGGTAGTTTTTGCGTGAAAGGGTAACAAACATCCATCCATCCATACTTACAAACTTTCGCGTTTATAATGGTAGTAGTACGTTTTAGTCCACTAATTTATTATACGGGGTGAATCACACGGATAACATCCTCAGTAAAACAAAAACACATATTTCCTGGGGATTGCTCAAAACTTTGCCATTACCACCAGAAAACACAATCCTAAACAGCTGTAACGAATCAGCCCTTTTCATCAATGAAATATATTTTAAAATCATCTAAAGTATTTCTACTATAAATAAATAGTTGCCTTCAAGTAAAAACAAAACAGATAAAGAGATTATTTTTAAATATAACTTACAAGTACATTGATTGTCGATGGAATTCTCGAGATAAGATTATGAAATAACTAGCCCTGCTGACTGATTCATTCACGCAGAGCCTAAACTGTTACTGCTACGAACTAGAAATTTTCACAACTGAAGCTTTCTATATTGTAAGTAAGAAAGGATTTTTGAAAATTTCACACCGAAGGGGGTAAATTAAGGGATGAAAGATTGTATGGAAGTACATAATTTTCAAATTTAAACCTAGTCTAGCTGGTCGCGTAAGACACACACGGATTTAGAATAGTTTCTCAAGGTAGTGTAGCCACGCTGATTACAGAGAGAAAAGGTTGGCTCAACGAGGGCATTACAACCCACTCACAGAAGATCGATTTCAAATGACAGTATTCTTGATGTCGTGCTTCATTGGTGAGTGAAAGACTGGAGGCCCAATGATGCAGAAGCATCTTCGACTGCCTCAGTGGCGCGTGGGTTCGATTCGAGGTTGGCACCAAATGTTTGTATGATCTACAAATATTTATTTCGGAGTTTGGGTGTTTTCTATGTATAATATGTATGTATTTACAAAAAAAAGTATATATGTATTTATATCAGTTGTCTAGTACCCATAACACAAGCTCTGCTTAGCTTGGGACTAGATGGCGTTGTGTGTAACATGTCCGAAATATTTATTTATTATTATTTTATCTTAATAGGCCGCTTTAGTGTGCATCACCATGCTGCGTTGTTGCATTGTCTGCACAAGCAATGAGTATGGTGACCACTACTTATTCTTTGATTTTGCTTATGCTTTTCCATCAAGCAGAGTAGAATTACTTTGACAGGCTAACACAAAAGTTTGGTTTACAGTTATTAAGACCTTAATTAGTCTGTTGATCAACATTGTGTCGGGTATCTTTTCCATAAAAGGCCTAGTCTAGTAAGACTAATAGCATTATTGAACAATGTTAGGATTGAATAAAGATATTGAACCAAATACTCTTATCATCGTATTGATAAGATATATTAGGGTTTTGAAATACAATTCTGATGTGATCTAGTTTCGTGATTACTGATTCCGACTGCTAAACTTTTCTTTGAGGTCTTTTGTTAGATTGGAGCCCTAGAGAATATATGAACCTGCCAAAGTGGCTAGTCTACCTGAAGGACAGCATGAGCAGAATCCAATAGCAGTGGTCACACTCATTAGGCGAAGAACACGATCATCTGTTGTTTCTTTTTTTATTTAATTGAATAGTGGGCAAACGAAAAGACGTATCACCTGATGGTAAGCGATTACCGCCGCTCACGGACACCCGCAACACTAGAGGTGTTACAAGTGCGTTGTGGGGGGAGGGGTTGGGGTATGGACCTCCCGTATCCGTACACAGCGCAAGCGTTGTTTCCCACCGGTTTTCTGTGAGGATCCTCCCTTTGTGTTGGAGGGACACGACACCTCCCACACTGCGATTACCGACGTACACGCGAGCGGATTCTTAAAAACATAATGAGAAAATTGAAGAAGTAGAAGTGATGCTGACATAGTAAGGAATTTTAGTCCACTACTGGAGATAGGACACTGTGATTTCTGGTTACAAATACCTAAACAAAATGATGCCAAATGCGCATTATCGTAGACTCGTATACCTAGTAGTATCTGATTACTATGCCTTTATCAAAAACAAAACATTGAACAATACTTTTTGAAACAATCCCCTGTTTATAAAATATGATTGAATGTCTTTATTTAACTACGTTATTAGATAAATAGTGAATATTTTGGAAATAAAATATGATATAGTTACTGATATGGGTGAATACGCGAAACGACGCCATCAAAAACAATAACAATACCCAATTAATAATAAATTTCGTAAAGTAAAGTAATATATTTCGCAGGTTGTTTCGATATTTCTGTCACGATCAACGTTGCCAGACGTCTCGCTTTTTGAATCAAAATGTATAGTCCCGCGCGGGACAGGCTTTGTTCCGCTTTTTGAGAATATACGAGTCACTGGCCGGACGAACAAAGTGAAGTTAGTTAGTCGTAGTGCTTTATCGTCAATAAAATTAGCAGGTAATAAAAAATAAAAATTTTACTATTACGTTCAGTTCTTTCACGAATAAGGTATAATGATGTAGCAGAAAAACAAAAATATTGCAAATGATTTTTTTTTTTGTCAACCTTACTCATTAGTCGTAATTTCTCTGAACGTTTTTTTACTTTTACCCGCTTTCGACGAAATAATCTCGCTTTTTTCACTAAACAGTCCCAAAATCCCGATTTGTTTAAAAAAAATGGGCAACACTGGTCACGATTGAAAGGTTTCAAGAAAGATTGTTCTTAATTTTTTATATCCTAGGGCAAACCTTTTCAAGCATGAATAAAACTGTTCCCTTGACATTCGTTTTAACAAATCCCCTAGCAAAACCTAGTGTTGCATAGAAGAAATAACTGCTTAAAACGTGTTATTAAACGACTTCAAAAAAAAAGTTTACAATTTGACTGTTTTTTTTATGTTTGTTACCTCATAACTTTCGACTGGGTGAATTGATATTGATGATTCTTTTTTTATTTGAAAGCTGGTGCTTCCCGTGTGGTTTTAATTTGGACCAGTACTTTAAGTCAGTTTTTGTTTTTTTTTAATTTGTGATTATGATACCGTTTGTATACCTACGTTTACCGACTATGGTGAGGCCAAAAGGAAGAGTAACATTTGTAGCTGTCTATGTACGGTTGTATGTTCCACCGTGGTATCTTAACTATTGAACCGATTTTAATAAATGAGGTGAGGCAATAGATGCGCAATAATAGCTCGGGTGACATTGGCTATTTAAATTTTATCAAAAGTTTTTCGTAGTTAGGTTATAGCGTTTTAATTTTTTTTTTGTAAAGTTGGATTCCAATTTTTTATCAGAACCATCTGAAGTTATGCGGGAGTATTCTGGAGCAGTGCCCGCTGCGGTGTGGTGCTTGGATCCAGAGGAAACACCGGGAAGAACACGTCAAGGACTGTCCCAAATTGGAGAAGGTTAGTACCTAGTGATGTCTGGAATATATATTAATGTATTGAAAACTTTATGTGGCTTTGTATATTATCGGACTTAATGTCAGAGGCATTATCTACCAGTCAATATTAGGGTGGTGTAGAAATAATTTTAGTAGGTGGTGCACTGACTTTACAATACTAAAAGAAGTGTAGTAGAGAAGTACGAATAGTAAAAAGAAAAAACCGGCCAAGTGCGACCAAGTACGGACTCGCGCACCGGGGGTTCCGTACAAATCTGTAGGTATATTATAGGATTTAACTAAAAATTTATGCTTTTCGCAATTTCTCCTTTATCTGTGCTAAAAGACGTTGCTCCGTACCAAATTTCAAGATTCTGAGTTTATGGTAAGTATCCTGTAGGTTTTGATTCCCTTGAGAGTGTCAAAAATTTACAGCATAAACGGCTGTATCTTTTGACTTCGATGACTAAATTCAAACTAGTTTGAATTTGCACAGCTCCAAGGGACAATAAATCTTATAAGTATTTGATATGAATTTCAGCTCTACGCGTTCCTGAGAAAAAGGGTTTTGACAGTCAGATAGACGGACAATAAATTGATCCTATAAGGGGTTCGTTTTTTGTTTATGAGGTACGGAACCCTATAAAGTAGCTTTTTCGATAAAACAAGCAACTAACTATATTTATTACATACAATTAGTTGTTTATTTGAACGAAAAAAGCCACACATCATTATTTGTGCTCGATGTAAATCGAACTTTGACTCAGTAATATATCTAGTAACTTAATCACAATAAGTATCAATTATGACATCTAAGTGTGCCTTTAAAAATAACTATTTGAATTCGATTCCCAGGTCGGACCAAATATTTGTATGATCTGCAAATATTTTTTGAGAATTCTGTGTATTTTATGTATTTACAAAAAAGTATATATCTATAATAATATAATAAAGCTGAAGAGTTTGTTTGTTTGTTTGAACGCGCTAATCTCAGGAACCACTGGTCCGATTTCAAACATTCTTTCGGTGTTGGATAGTCCATTTATCGAGGAAGGCTATATATCATCACGCTACTACTAATAAGAGCGGCGCACCAATGAAGAATGTTTCAAAAAGGGGGGAAAATTTTCACGCTACGGGCAATACTCGTATAAGACACAAACGAGGTTGCGTGGGTCAGCTAGTGTATTTATATCAGTTGTCTAGTTCCCATAACACATGATCTGCTTAAGATGAGACTAGATGGCGTTGTGTGTTAGATGTTCGAAATATTTAATATTTTTAAGATCGAAAGTAAAATGAGAACAAAAATAATAATTACACAAGAAACTACCTTTTATTTATTTATATAGAAGTAATTACATTCGATCTCCAACTTTCAATGAAAGTAAATAACTTACATGACACGTAGTTCTTACTTTAAACATTTGATAATAGCAATTATATTAATAACAAAGATCACAACATCGTTCCTTCAGAGTTGTTACTACACCAAGCGCCGAACGAGAAATGTGTCATGAATAGGTGCGCGCTGCCTTTTATAGTTTTAGATTGTAAGATATCTAACACGGCTTCTCCTGACGGTACGTCGTCCTCGACGACTTCTTGAACCTCTGCATCCTCTGGCACCAACATTTTGGCATCCAGCTGGGGCTCCCATTCACGCAGTGGCGTTGATGGCGGCGGACTAGGTGCAACCAGACGCAAAACGGGACCCTGACTGGATTCTTCATTGCAAATCACTGTGAAATAACACAGTCTAATTATTTTCAGTCCCTTAAAATTTCGAACCAGAACTGTATATGCGAGTTTAGTGCGAGTGAAACATACAAGGCGCCTTTTGCATGTACCACACAAACACCGCATCCACATATAAAATTCCAGTACACAGTCATATTTTCACATATTAAGAACATTACTCATACGTTTTATCGGCTCCAACCAATAAAAACGCAGACCCAGTTTGGCTACTAGCAACACCGAGGGCAATACTAGTTGGCTACAATCATCACAGTTGGTGAATGTACAACCAACACAGCTGTTGTGTACAGTTGGCTAAAACCAACACAGTTGTTGAAGAGTATAGTTGGCAACAACCAACACAGTCGATGAATATAGTTGGCTACAACCAACACTGCTGTTGTGTACAGTTGGCTACTACCAACACAGCTGTTGAAGAGTATAGTTGGCTACAACCAACACAGTCGATGAATATAGTTGGCTACAACCAACACAGTTGATGATTACAGTTGGCTACAACCAACACAGTTGATGATTACAGTTGGCTACAATCAACACAGCTGTTGTGTACAGTTGGCTAAAACCAACACAGCTGTCGAAGAGTATAGTTGGCAACAACCAACACAGTCGATGAATATAGTTGGCTACAACCAACACTGCTGTTGTGTACAGTTGGCTACTACCAACACAGCTGTTGAAGAGTATAGTTGGCTACAACCAACACAGTCGATGAATATAGTTGGCTACAACCAACACAGTTGATGAATACAGTTGGCTACAACCAACACAGTTGATGAATACAGTTGGCTACAATCAACACAGCTGTTGTGTACAGTTGGCTAAAACCAACACAGCTGTCGAAGAGTATAGTCGGCAACAACCAACAAAGTCGATGAATATAGTTGGCAACAACCAACACAGCCTCACGCCGCTCACAGAGGCGACACAGCCTCACGCCGCTCGCAGAGGTGACACAGCCTCACGCCGCTCGCAGAGGCGACACAGCCTTCAGCGCCGCCCATGGTATGGAGCGACAGCGTCACCAGCTGCTGCCCGAAGTTGGCCTCGAACTCAGTGGTGATGTTGGTTCGCACTGAGTAAATCAGATGCTCACAGTCTTCTTAGAGTTAAAAGAGCCTCCCTGTTGGGACGAGAATTATCTAGTGCTACATCACGCACTAGTGATGTTATAACTAGTGTTGCAACATCTAGACCTAATAGCTGTAGAGGTGAAGCTTGAATAGTATCTTGCTTTGCTATATTTAAAGCAAGCTGAATTTCCCACAGTACAGTGGACCACTCTGATCCCTTACTACCAACATACGCTTTACATACTCACGATCATCGGAGAATGACGAACAGGTTTCAGTTCACCATTCACCTTACCACGGAACCATACACCGAGCCGTGGCTTGAGAGGCCCTGTCATAGCCGCCAGACAGAAGCTTCAACTCGTAGTGATCTCCAGGCAGAACTCCAACGACTTTGTAAGGTCCTCGCATTCCTGAATCTAACTTGCCTGTAGTTATATCAAACATGAGATTTTTCCAGAGTATAAAACAGAGCCAATACAAGCAACTACAATAATGGTGCGAGATAATCAAGGATCTTTGATATTGTCGCCTGTGTACTGTCCACCCAAGCACACTTTAAAGGAAGACTCATTTACAAATTTTTTCAAAACACTTGGACATCGATTTATATGTGGAGGTGACTGGAATGCCCAAAAATGTCTACTGGGGCTCAAGAATCACCTTACGTAGAGGCCGAGAAATGAAAAAAAAGCATAGATAAAAACAAACTACATGTCCTAAGTACTGGTGAGCCTTCTTACTGGCCTACAGACCCAAATAAAACTCCCGATCTCCTAGACTTTTTTGTTTATAAGGGATTGCAAAATCATTATCTAAGCGTTGAGACTTGTCTGGATAGTAGTTCAGACCACACCCCCGTAATAGCAACAGTAAGTACCACCATAATTCAAAGACCAGCAAAAGAACGACTCCACTCCAAGAAAACTGACTGGAATGGTTTTAGGGACTATTTAAATGACAATCTCAACTTGAAGGTATCACTAAAAACAGAACATGACATCGAAAAATATGCAACTACTCTAACAAACTTGATGCAAATAGCCGCCTGGAAATGCACACCAGATGTACTCACACCTAAAAAGAGTAATAGTAGCGTTTCCAACGATATCAAAGCCAGGGTCCTGGAAAAGAGACGATTTAGAAGGGTGTGGCATTGTAGTCGACATCCGCAAGACAAAAGGGCGTTTAATAAAGCAGCTGCTGATCTAAAACATTACATTAAAGATATTAAGGAGGAAACCCTACAGAGCCGATTATCGAATTTGAATCCCCAAGCTAAAAACGAATATTCTCTCTGGAACTCAGTAAAAAGTAGTAGAGTGGCTCCTCAAATTGCACACCATCCTATCAAAAAAGGAGATAACACCTGGGCTAGAACGGATAAAGAACGAGCTGAAGTGTTTGGACTATTCCTGCATGAAGTGTTTACACCGAATGATGGTGATGCAGAAAGTAAAAAAGAAATACAGGACTACCTGGATACTGATCTCCAACTAAGCCTTCCAATACAGAGCTGCTCACCCCGGGAAGTTCACAAAGAGATAAAAGGTCTGGAGCTAAATAAGGCTCCTGGGTTCTGTCGGGTAACGTCTGAAATGCTACGTCAATTTCCTAAAAAAAAGCTATAGTCGCTATTACACAGCTTTTTAACAGCATAATTAGGATCGGACATGTACCTATGGTATGGAAAATGTCAGATATAATCATGGTTCCCAAACCTGGCAAACCCCCGCATCTTGCGTCTTCTTATAGACCAATCAGTCTGCTGCCTACCTTATCTAAGTTGTTTGAGAGGATTATCCTGAGTCGGCTAACACGAGCACTCCATGAGAATGATCTCATTCCCCAACATCAGTTTGGTTTCAGAGCTGGCCACTCGACTATAGAACAGGTTCACCGGGTTGCTGACAAGATAAGAGAGGCTTTAGAGAAGAAGCAGTATTGCTCTGCTGTTTTCCTGGATGTGCAGCAGGCATTTGATAAGGTCTGGCACTTAGGCCTCCTATATAAAATAAAAAACAACTTCCACATAGCTACTACTTACTCCATAAAGTCGTACCTCGAAGACAGATTATTCCGAGTTAAGGTCAATGAAACCTACTCTGCGTTTCAAGATATAAAAGCTGGTGTACCGCAGGGCTCCATTTTGGGTCCGACTATGTATCTAATGTACACTGCCGATATACCCACAACGGATAACATTTTATCTGCCACATTTGCTGATGACACTGCTGCACTTTGCAGTCACGAAAACCCCAATATGGCATCCTTGGGTCTACAAAACCACCTGAACAAGGTCAGCAAATGGATGAGACAGTGGCGCATTAAAGCTAGCTCTGGCAAGTCTGTACATGTCACCTTTACTCTAAGAAATGACAACTGCCCTCCGATCAAACTTGGAAATGACGTTCTACCCCATCAAGATTCAGTTAAATATCTGGGCATGCATCTTGACAGGAAGCAAACGTGGAAAACGCATATTCAAAAAAAAACGTGAGGAGCTAAACATGCGACTTGCTAAGCTAGACTGGCTAGTGGGCAGAAGGTCACACGTCACCCTTATTATTATTAAGGGCGTCACGCCACCAATTCCGATCAAAATAATTATCGGTGACGTCTGCGTAGTCTTTGGTCGAGTCACCTTTAGAATTAATTGAAGCTTCCACAATGTCTTAGACCACATCGTAATAACAGTTACTTCAATACGCAAGATGTTTAAAAGGGTGTGTACACATCCTTCGAATCCGTCCGTCAGTCTGATGCACCTCTGGGGAACTGGGGAGCGTGTCAGTGCCTTAATTCTTTGTGGGCTCGGTCTCACCTGACATTTATTAACTACGCGCACTTGGTACTCTAGTTTTTAGAAACGAACATTTCATTCACTTATTTATTCCTTACCCATTTATTCAAACAATATGAGGTACAAGAAATTTAATACACGATGCCACAAACTCATTTGAGTTCCTCCGTGCATCCGTGTCATCACCAAATCACATTTAAATTTACCTACATTTACAATAAAATTGCTTCACACGATTATTGCCAACTTCATACATATTTATGGTTATAAAATAAACCAGCATTGAAGAACTAAACAGAAATATTTACCGTCACTTATAAATAAGAGAGGGTAGTCATTGCAATTTATGTTATTCCAATACCCTACTAACGTTATTTGAAGAAATTTACGTAAAACCCCACTTAGATTTCTTTTTTAAAACTTCATGGAATAACGAAATTCATCACGAGATGGCAATGAGATTCATTGTAATCCCTACACAAATTTACGTTACGATGATTACGCATGTTAGAACTATCTTTCGCAAAACAATGGTCTTCCGTGTGACCAGACTTTTTACAAAAGGTTTAAGGCTTGGTTACATTTAGGTAGTAGGTTACTTCGTTCACAATGACGCTCGAAATGTCCCTGTATCCAATGTATTTAGCACATCATTGTCGCGTACACCACCACGATAGAAAGATAAACAGGACTCACTACGCCGCTTAGGCTCGTTACGTTTCTGGGCAGGCGTAGACGAATGTCGAACGCGACGAGAATCACGGCTACCACTACGACTTATTGACACGTTGGGACGCGAGTAATCTCGAGTCCTACGTCGTGACCTCGTATGGGACCGATGTTGTGATCTGTTACGATGCATATTGTGACACAAAACTTACGACAAAATTAACACACTTAACAAGCAAACTGAAAAATAGTGGGTGGATATAAAAAATAATATAAAACGGATTAACGAGTTGGAAATCAAATTTTTGTAATGCAACATGAGCTGGGTTCCTTTATCCCGCTTCTGATTTTAGGATCGAAAGTAAAATGAGAACAAAAATTATAATTACACAAGAAACTACCTTTTATTTATTTATATAGAAGTAATTACATTCGATCTCCAACTTTCAATGAAAGTAAATAACTTACCTACATGACACGTAGTTCTTACTTTAAACATTTGATAATAGCAATTATATTAATAACAAAGATCACAACATCGTTCCTTCAGAGTTGTTACCACACCAAGCGCCGAACGAGAAATGTGTCATGAATAGGTGCGCGCTGCCTTTTATAGTTTTAGATTGTAAGATATCTAACAATATATTATATTTACTTCAAAATTAAGGCTTTTAAGCAAACTAGTGATCGCTTATTGGTCAAAATTCGATCATATTTAATTTTTTTCGTTTCTCCTTATGAACTTTAACTTTGCCCATTTCCATATTCACTTATATTATAATATATTATAATTTTCGTAAAAGTGGTACGAAGTTTTTACTCCACGTACATAGATTGTGCTATCATTTAAAATTAATCTTGTTGTCAGACTCGAACTTCATCAAGCCACGTGAGCGTACCACCGCCGGTGCCGCCAGCTGTCTCCGAGCACACCTGGACTCCGAGGAACGTCAACCTGGATGATTGCGTGTCGTACTTGGAGAAGGAGGTCTCTAATATCAAGTAGGTCACGTTTAGAAAAAGGTTTGGTTGAGGAGTCAGTAGGACGATTAAGAATAGGTACAGAGTGAGTACCTGTTTTCTTTATTGTCGGGAAAGCCAACTAAAGCAGCAAAAAAATAGGTAAAAAAACTTTTTAAGTTAAACGGTTTTATGTTAAAAAATGTACTAAAATCCAAAAAAATAAAAAAATAGATACAGTCGTGGGAATTATAAACATATGCATAGACTAGACTAAAATAAAACCGTGGGGTTAACATGGAATGTATAACTATTGGAATTTCCATGAGCAAGAAAATAGTAATTAATTTCCTCACCGTCTGCGGGCCAACTGCCTAACGACGAATTAAACGATTCTTCTATCGCACATTAAGTCGATAATTTGTAGACAATTGACGTGCCCCACGGTTTTATTTTAGTCTAGTCTATGCATATGTTTATAATTCCCACGACTGTATCTATTTTTTTGGTTTTTAGTACATTTTTTAACATAAAACCGTTTAACTTAAAAAGTTTTTTTACCTATTTTTATTTTCTAGTTTTTAGTGCTTCATTCTTTCATTTTTTTATAGTATATTGTATTCTGCTTGTTGAGCCCTTTCATTTGATACCCATATTGATGGGATTGATAAAACCTACGTTATCCGCCATTTTGTAGCGGCCGCCATCTTGGATTTAAATTTTTCATAGTATATTGTATTCTGCTTGTTGAGCCCTTTCATTTGATACCCATATTGATGGGATTGTTAAAACCTACGTTATCCGCCATTTTGTAGCGGCCGCCATCTTGGATTTCAATTTTTTATAGTATATTGTATTCTGCTTGTTGAGCCCTTTCATTCGATACCCATATTGATGGGATTAATGAAACATAAATTATCCGCCATTTTGTAGCGGCGGCCATCTTGAATTTATAATGATAATGAATAAACATAATTGTATTGTAACCAAAATCCAAAGTGTATACAAAATTTCAGATTAATCGGTTGACAGGAAGAGGGTGAAATTTGAATTACTAAATTTGATTTTTTGAAGGAAGAATAAAGAAAAAAACAAACGGGGTGAGCTAATTAAAACCGTTTAAAAATATACAGGACAACAGCACTAACAAAGAACAGGAAAACTAGACGTCAACAAACTACCAACCCCTTTGATAGACAACTAATAACCAGCTTGGTATTGTAGAACCTGGAATAAATTCAAAACCAGTTTTTTTTTCAGATTTTAATTCAGACTTTAATTCTTTGACCACGCGAGGTGATCATGCCTGGCGGGCTATTGCCCAACGGATGTTGAGATGTTGTATATATGATATCGGTGCGCGAACTATTTATTGCGCGATTCAGGATTTGTAGTTACTTCGTGTAGTGCGTTACTACGTAGTTCAATATATCTTCGGTAGATGGCGATGTAGTAGGTTATTGTTGTGTTATACGTGGAAGTCGCCACAACTCCTTATGTATTAGAATAAGCAATACCTCTATATCGATTGCCATCTATGAAAATGGTACAAACTTTTCCATTATGTTTCGGCAAAATTGTAAGAAAGTTACCAAAGTATTCTCACCACAGACCTCGAGTACCAAGTGTGCTATTCTGCCATTTATTTCCAGCGAGTGGTTGAAATTAAAACAAACATTTTAAACAAAATTATTCCATTTCAGAATAGCACTCACAGAAGAAAGCAGCCGCCGTGACGTCCAGTCCACTGAGCTCGAAACTATTCGTTCCAAGATAGTGCTGGTGGAAGAACGTAGTCAGCACTTTCTTTCTACCCTCGTGTCTCTCAGAGCTGCTGTTGATGATGAGGCGGAACGCTCGGCCAACTGGGCGGCACAGTTCAAGCATGATCTGGCCAATGTGCAACTGGCATTACAGGTCTATTTAGCTTTATTTTCTTTTAATTTGACATAGGATTTTCATAACGTATATAGGTTAAGTACGAGTATTAATTCAAAGGTCGCGCTAAATTTAATATGGTTTCGGGATTTCAATTGATTCCGGGACGTTTAAAGGCCGAATTCTTCTATCAGATTAGATTATTGTGTTTTTGAATCTCAGCTCAATGGTTGTTTTCAGATTATGTTATTCTATTCGAGTAAATCAGTTTTAAATTGTTAGGGAGTTGAATTGATTTTCACTAGATGGTGTTAATATTTATTTTTAAAACACTCTTCAGTTAGACTGTGAATTAATTTGACTTAAAACTATAAGTTTAAACATTCAATGTCTTAAGATAGCAATCCATATTAATATACGCTATCGCCAGATAATAAACAGAACAGAGTAGAGAAAGTAATGATAGCCGTGCTGAACAGATTTCTCGTAAGATATACCTACTGTATGTGTTTATTTATACTAACACTATAAAGCTGAAGAGTTTGTTTGTTTGAACGCGCTAATCTCAGGACCCGCGGGTCCGATTTGATTATTCTTTCAGTGTTAGATAGCCCATTTGTTGAGGAAGGCTACAGGCTATTTATCATCACGCTAAGATCAATAGGAGCGGAGCACCAATAAAAAATGTTAAACAAACGGGAAAAAAATATTACGCTACGAGAAATAGGAGATGTAATCGACGTTGCGTGGGTCAGCTAGTTTCATGATAAATTGAAAGAAACTGAAACTCTTACAATAAAAAGGTGTAAAAAGACGCAAATTAGATCTAAGACTAACAATTCGTATTTTCAGGAACTTCAAGGCCAGCAGCTATCGACAGTGATGAGACTGGAAAGTACAGTAAGCGGACTGGTTCACGAGCAAAATGAAAGAGAACTGCTTGAACAGGCACTCACACAGCATGACAATAAAATAAGAACAGTTAAGAAATTGGGTGAGGAATTTGGCCCACTAATCAAACTGTGCTGACCTAACAGTTTTTTTTTCTTTACAGTACTGTGATAGTGTCACAGCGATTCCTTTTAATTGGGACTTCCACATTTGAAAGCTTCTAGAAACAACTCTGAACTCATTGAAAAAACTTATAATACTCATCATGCTAATCTGATCTCCACTGATGAAATAGAAGTAACACATTAAGATACTTGCCATAGACATTTAGATAGTCTGCAAATCATAAATATTTTCCTAGAATTTCTTTTTCTCTGTACTAAGCTATGTATTTGCTTTTCAGAGGAAGTAATTGAATACATCAAGCAAACAGTAGAAGAAGAACGCGAACGAAACGCGCAGAGTCGTGAACTCTTGGAGACAGAGCTGATTGAAGCAAGAAGATCATCAGAACAGCTGGCGCAGCTATCTGCTCTAAATGTGCAGCTTCAAGCCACCACTTACAATAACGAGAGGCCTGTAAGTAGAGTCTTAAGATTTAGAGTTCAGGAAGGCATACCATGTGGCAAGCTGCCCTAAATCGACTTCTTAGATGTAGCACTCCTGCTGTTCAGAATCTCAATAAACAAATACATGGGTATTTTAGAAAGAGTGGCAGAGTTAGAAATATTTGTCTAAATAGATGGATCAGTAGGTATAAATATGTATTTGCATTCTCTAGTATAGCAGGAGAGTTAGGAGAGCCGAGGAGAAAGGTAAGAGATACCTCAAGTTACGAAAACGAGTACCAAGGGAGACGACCATCGTCCGGAGACAAGGATACTGGACTCCAGTCTAACATCATTGTCTGTCTATCCATCCATTTTACAATTTAACACCTCTAGAACAGGAAAAAGAACTATCTATATAAGATACCATGGCCTCACAGAAAACCGGCGTGAAACAACGCTTGCGCTGTGTTTCACCGAGTGAGTGAGGATACCGAAGGCCCATACTCTAACCCCTCCCCCATCCCCCAAAGGCCGGCAACGCATTTGTGACGCTTCTGGTGCTGCGGGTGTCCATGGGCGGCCATAATCGCTTATCATCGCCTAATGATAAGCGATTATGGCCGCCTGATACATCTGCTCGTTTGCCCCCCAATCCATAAAAAAGAAATACGTTCACCGCTGGTCGTAGGCTTCCTCTAAGGTTCTTCTTAACAGTCACTCCTATGATATTCGCATCCAACGGCTTCTCGTAGCCTTAACAAGTCGTCGGACTACCTTGCTTACGTACGCTGCTTCTTCCAGTCGCCACTCAAGACTTTTATGGCGTAGTGCCATGTACTAAAACAAAATTTCTTTGATCTTCTTGGAAGCATACTTGGTTCATGATATAGGGTTACCGCGGGATTGAGTACCGGTGACCACACTCCTTCAGTGAAAACCAATAAGAGAATTGGTTAACATCTGGTGCTTCAAATCTAACAGCTTCATTAGAACCTCTTTATCGCTGAAGTATTAGATATAACAATGATCAGCAATACACGTTATGGATAATAACAGCATACTTTCAGATGGTGGATAGACTTGCAGTGCTCGAAGTAGGTACAGCAGATGTTCGAGCAGAAATAGCTGAACATTCTACTAAAGTAGACGCCGTGTTGAGAGACCTCCGAGCTTTGACCAAATCTTACCACAAGCTCAGGACAGAATTGGCTGACTTCCAAGCAAGAGTCACGTTTGATCGGGGTGCGATGGGAACTGATGACGGTTGGTATAATAATAATACCTTTTTATTTTTTTCTTCCACAAAAGTTCCTTAACATTAATACTTATAAAAAAATGTGTTTGTTAACTCCTTTGTGAGAGACTGGTATACGTACTAGTCGTCCCTGTCACACAGATTACCCCCCTTAGGATAGAAGTCACTTAAAAGAACAATGTTTTATTAATACTCGTACATTGTAACAAATATACAATTTAAAGCTTGAAACAATATACAATTTTACTAAGGAACAATAAATATTTCAGAGATTATTGTGTGTTGTGTATGTGTGTGTATGCGAAGTGTATATGTGTGTATGCGAAGTGTATATGTGTGTATGCGAAGTGTTTTGTGTGTATATATGTGCGTGTGTTTCTGTTTATGTGTATGTTTGGGTGTGAGTTCTATTTCTACTTACTACATTATTTGACGATCTCCAGTAACATCTCTGTGTTTTTATAGTTGAGTAAGAGTAGCCACTTTATTAACTTTTCCTTGCATTTCGATGTCGTCATAGTATATATAATTAAAATAGCATTAATCTCATTATTTAAGAAATTACCCACCAGAAAACAGAAAAGACGGTGAGACGGATTGGTTTTGAAGAATAATAACATATCAGAGCATGTATTATGTTAATCAGACTCCTAATAACCTTGCTCATATATTTCTAAATACATAAGTGATAATCAGCACCTTTAATAGGCAACTGCTGGATATCGGTATCTTCATTTAAGCTTGCTATACCACACTAATTCAAGTTTACCTACCTTCTTTTTGCAGTGATTTTATCGTAGGTAGCTTGTTTCCCTATGATACGATTTACCACCATTAAAACACAATCCTTATTAAAATTATTAATGCGAAAGTTACTATCTGTCTATCGTTCTTTCACGACAAAACTAGTGAACCGATTTAAATGAAGTTTGGTACACAGATACTCTAGAGCCTGAGAAATCACATAGGCTAGATAATATTTTCCGCGAGATACACTCGGGCGGAGCCGCGGATAAAAGCTAGTAGCTATATACTTAACGTAAACTACACTTAAATACGGAAAAATTTATCGTACCCATCACTCGATGATTGGTCCTAAGTGGTATTTGAACTCACTACTTCGCCAGACAGATTACTAACCACTACATTAACAGCCCCGTGATAATTAAAAATTTGGTTCTTTTTGAAAAAAAATCTTCTTTTTGGTTTGAGTCAGGTCATTTTATATGGAGGATAGACAACTTCGGTGCAAGGATGAAGGAGGCCAAAGAAAGAGACGCAGTTCTTAGCAGCCCTTTGTTCAGAACTGCTAAATATGGATACACGTTAAAGGTACGTGGAACTAAAGGACAGAGATATATCTTTTGTCCGCCTATATTTTTGAAGTGAAACTTCTTTATCGGGGTTGTCAAAAAATTTAGTGTAACATTTTTTCGTTACGCGTAACATTTATCCGTTACGTTACGCGTCACATTTATCCGTTACGCTATCTTTTTGAAGTGAAACTTCTTTATCGGGGTTAAAATAAAATGTTTTATCATTATTGAGAGTAGTTATATACAATCCTTCAAAAAAATTTATAAAATAAAACAAAAAACATTTTCAAACACAAACAGGACCAAATTAATACTACAATAAAAATATCACATTACAAACAATATTATTTTATTTAGTCCACAATGTAAATAACTACACACATCACATCTTCTATGCGAGGATAGTACCATCCCGGTCGAGCTAGTCCCAGCCCGTTCATGTTGAAATCAGCGTGGCTCTACTACCTTGAAATTCTACATGGAATGGTAATAAATTATGGCGACTCACACTTACAATGAAACAGAAACATACTTCAGCGCCATCTAATGAAGACACAGAGAACTATAAAATAATTGTTAATCCTGAATCGCGATATGAATTCTCACGTCGATTAGCGTAAATAGCGACACCACCTCGCCTGGTTAGAGGCCTTGTTTAACTCACTTTAGTAATATTAGACACAAATTCATATTTACTTATGTGCATTAATTAGTTTATGGTATTTACCAAGAATAAGCTCTCAAAGTTATAGCGTTTGCATTGCAGTATGCAGGTAAGTTTATGCACATTTAAGTATATGTTAAATGTTCTAGGCTGAAATCAACCTGAACGGCATAGGCAAGTGGAAGGGCCGGCACATAACCTCGACGGTGCGACTGGTCGCTGGGCCCTACGACGCGCTGCTGGACTGGCCCTGTGACCTTACCATCAACATCGTGCTTAAAGACCAACCAGCTAACAGGAGTAAGGTGAGAACGAAGTTAATTTATTTTTTAATTTATTCAATAATTAATAGTTCATCTATATATTTGTCATTATCTTTTACTTCTTGTATACGTCAATTGCCATATTTATGAATACTACGTCACTCTACTATTACATAAATTAACAATAATTTAAACCTAGTATATAAGACCAGACACTCATTAAATTATCAAATTAAAAAGGTAACTGAAATATGGCTTATGAGTTTTGGCTACGATGATGTAGATTTATTTTTAGTCACAACCTAGTTCAAAGTTCTGACAAACTTCCAACACACACACACACACACACACACACACACACACACACACACACATACACATACACATACACACACACACTGTAGGTACATTAACAAATCAATTATTTAACCCTCTATAACTCAATAACATGTTTTTTATTTTTTTAGTTGTTATTGGGTAATTAAACCAAAATAAAAATACACGTGTTTCATAGTTTTTATTTATTGTAATTATTTTCCGAAAAAAATTGAAAAATAGGGAGCGTTGCCTAGGGGCAACACTGAGTTGTAATCTTAAAAACTATACATATAAAAGGAAGTTATGAGAGATGGAAGTTCCTGAAGCAGTTCTTGGTTTTGGTATAGCATAGAGCAACCCCGCATTTTTCGCATGTATTGTGAGTAAATCCAGTACACTTTGGAAACTTGCACCTAATTTTTTTGTCAGACCATTGGGGCCAGTGCCCAATCTGGTCTTGCCGTACTGCCATAGGAGGTGCATGCTGTGCAGGTCCTTTATGTTTTTTGGCTTGTATCTCGTTTTCCAGCGAACGGCGACTAGACATACTAGGCTTTGTACCCAATTTACAAAGAGTAACTGCAACATCTAGACGAAAATCTGCTGATGATAAACGACACGAAAGGCCGTTGTCTTTACAGACTCTTTTATAAAGCAACCATGCGTTTGCCATTGTGAGATCCAAGTAATGATAAAATAGACGAATTTGCCATCGTTTGCTACGCAACTGTATCTTGTATATCGCCATGATGCTGTCAATGAGGTCAACACCACCCATGTGGCGATTGTACTCTCCTACAACGTTCGGACGTTTTATGCTCACGTACCTAGAGTTCTGTTTGTCCCATCTGCGAACATCAGTTTCAGGCTCTATTCCAGCAAAAGTAGAAACCAGAGTGAAAATTTTGTTATCTTTCCATGCCACATTAGAAATGTCGGTGCCATTGACGTCAGCTACATATTCTTCTGAATGTCCTCTGGGTTTTTTCAATAGTATCTTTTCTGGTTGCAACTTACAGTCTGGGATTCTATTTCTTCTAATCGTACCAAGACTGTGAATGCCTTCTTTGGCCAAATATTCCAACAGACGAAGAGAGGTAAAGTAATTGTCAAAATACAATTGGTAATTTTGATGCCTTGGAATTAAACGCGCTAACCTCATGACGACGTTGGATGCTGCGCCCAAATCTAGCTCTTCTGGAAGAGTAATGTTTTCCTTACCAGTTTCAATTTCTGTTTTATAGGCATAACCAGAAACGCCACTCAACACATAAATTTTATAACCCCATTTATGTGGCTTTTGAGGGTTGTATCGCTTCAACACATTCCGTGCCTTAGTGGAACACATTTGCTCGTCAACACAGAGGTGTTCTTCCAAAGGAACCTTTTTGTAAGCTGCATTTAGAGATTCAACCACTGGTCTTATTTTGAAAATTCTATCATAACCAGGATCGTTTCTAGGTAGATTTTTACTATTGTCATTGAAGTGTAAAGTTTGGCGCACTTTCTCAAATTTATTCAATGGCATAGTATCCTGTATTATTGGGGTACCAAGTATTGGGTTCCAGTGGTTCGTAACTCTGGGTAATCGGATAAGAGACATTAGATAAACCACGCCCATAAATTGCCTGATATCCATTTCTGTCACACGAAAAGTGCTATTAGGATCATTCTGAACTTGGTAAAGATTGGTCTCTTCTGATATCATCTTGATAAGCTCTTGTGGAAAGAGGTAAAAGAAAAACTGGATAGGGGTTTCTAGTTCTAAAAGTTCAGTGCCTAAGTTCATGTTACCCTTGAATCTAAGCTGCTCAGAATTTACCTGTAGGCTCTTCTTCTTCCAGCGTAAATTCAATTTAGTAGGTTTCGTTGCAGTTTTATTTGATTGATTGCTTTGAGCTGATGAAGGAAGAGGACCGTGTGATGCAGTTTCAGCGCTTGGAGGTGATGGAACTGAGCTTTCGTGGTTACTTTCTAAGGTTTCTATTATAGAATCAACGTCGATATCTAAGGTGGAAGTATTGTCTTCAAAAGTTTCTAATTCGGGGGAAAAATCTGGGTCGGCGAGGCTGTCATCGTCGAAATCCAAACCGTCCTCACTGTCATCATCATCCTGCAGCATCGAGGTAATATCCTCTTCTAAAAGGACTCGATGAGGACGCTTACGAGCTGCCCTGAAACATGATATCGAGTGATCATGATATAATCTATACACACACAAAATAATACCCCTATCCGTCAATGTAGCTTACGGGCAACAAACACAAATTCAAAAAAAAGATCAATATAATGAAAATAAATGTTATTGATAACGTCAAATATTAAATATTCAAACACTTACCTGTTCATGTTATTGAAAATAAAGCCTTAAAACTCGAAATAACTATATTTAAATAATTTTCAATTCGGAGCACGCGCGCACTTGTTCAAACCACTAACGACTTTGTAAAAAAACTTCAATTGGTGACAAGTAACGCCATCTAGTGATTAGTTTTTAAACTTGTTCGTTACTTCTGTTTGGAGACTACAGTATACAGTGCGATGTATTGTCAGAAAACGAATTGTATGGATGTAGTGATAGATCGGACGGTATGTTGCTTACAGTCTACATCATGATATAGAGGGTTAAGTACGTTTCATGTATGTTCCACTTGTAAACGTTTATTGTATCATATTTTTTGGGAAGGCACTGATTCCCGTCATCGCTAGTTTGGAAATCATGGCTTGCACTTGAATTGTATCCATACTTTGTTGCAATAAACAATAATTATTATTATAAAAACACACACACCAACAAACAATACACTAAAAGACAGTCCACAGAAGACAGAACAAAACAGAAGAACTATTATTCAGCATCGCTAGATGTGTATATTATTTGGCTACCTCCACTTTTCTCTATATAACTTCCAAAGAACCGAAACCCAATAAATCCTACTACTATTATAAAGGCGAAAGTTTGTAAGTATGGATGTATGTATGTATGGATGTTTGTTACTCTTTCATGTAAAAACTACTGAATGGATTTGAATGAAACTTTACCACAATATAGCTTATACATCAGAATAACACATAGGCTACTATTTATAAAGATATAGCTTCGCCTCGCGGCGTTGCCCGCAGTTATCATCGTACCGCGGGTAGCACCGCGGGGTTCAGCTAGTCCTAAATAAAAATTATTTGAAACCACAGGCAATGGACATAGTGAAATCATTAGAAGTTCGGCGTAAGTCTTCGTCCAAACGCCACGAGAACGACGAGGGAGAAGACGAGAGGACCAAGTCTACCGAAGCTCTGGACAAGTCTGTTGTTCAGGTGAAGAAGCAGTATATCTTCATACCCCACACCAGTCTAGACAAGTTTGAATATATCAAGAATGATGTGATGTTCGTTGAGTTTATCGTGAATCATTAATTGTTTTAATGATTAGATGTTGACAGGGTTGCCATTAGTGTACCATAGAAATGAGATATTAGGGTTGTCAATATTTTATTATATGTTTAAAGATGGCGTCGAAATCAAGTACATATAAAAAATCTTTATATTAATCAAGTAGGTAAAGCTTCAGATATTTTAAAGGATTTTTGTTAATTATATACTCGTCTAAAATACATATTTAAGCTGTAGATATGGTGCTATCATATAAAAGGGAGGAAATGTTGGCAACACTTAATATCCTCATGCTGCGTTATGGTAGAACATAAAATATATGAATACAATTACTAAACCCACCCAATTTAGTGTTAAATCTGAAATCCATTTAAAGAAGATATTGTTATAGGAATTTGAATCATGGTTTTTGAACAGAAGTCGTAAATACACTGCTCTACCGAGACATTAATCAACAACCCATAATGTCGCTGGGCTCAGGTCTCCTCTCAGGAGAGGGTAAAGGCTATACGTCCCCACGCTGGGCGAGTGCGGGTTGGGGACTGACAACATATCGTTGTGGCTACGTAATCTTGTCGTTGGATGTTTTTAAGCCGCCCAAAGGCCTCCAACTAAGCTTCACGACTGTTATCCCATGATAACAACTGAGACTGACTGCTTAACGTGACCTCCGAATCACGAGCCACGAGCTCCAAACCACTAGAGGTCACCCATCCAAGTACTGACCTTGCCGTCGTTACTTACCCTCGGTGATTGTTACTAATCACCGAGTGCCACCGGGCTGTGAGCATCGCTTGCATCTAGACATTAGGTAGTTAGAATAAGTATAGAAATATTACAATTAATTACATTTGAAGAATTTGTTAAACCAAAGTTAAAACACTCTCTAAAATAAAATAAAAAATCTATTTATTTAAATATGTTTATCATCTTTACATGCCGAAGTAATATATCACAATATATTATGATGAAACTGCTAGAATCCCACTGCTTGGTCCCAGGGATTAGCCGAAACAAACAGACAGACAGCCCAATATAAAGAAAATTAAATTGGTTTTTTGATGTAAATACTATATACTTTCATAATTATGTATTTTTGAAAAAGTGATAATTTGAAATTACAAACAGACACTTCAATTTTATTTATTGTATATCATAACATACATATATATGCTTAACGTGGCAAAACATGGCATACAGCTAAGTATGTACGAGTATGTAGTAAATAAAAAGACAATATTACATGACAGAAAACTTTATTTACCTCAAACTTCAAACTAAGTATTTTATACTTAATACATAGACATGAATTACATTAGTATATTATAAGAGTACATTATATATAATACTAATAGTTATTTATGCAACTGTTGTATAATAAGGGGTATTAAACCCCACACGAGTAATTTAATACCTAATTATGTACAGTTGCATACAAGACTTTATCTACATCCATGATATGAATCCTCTATATAAAGTTCTGAAACCATAACGTGATGTGCAATATTAATATCGAACAAAAATGGCGGTATACAACGTGAATTCGAATGACAGTTATTTTTTTAAATACGGCGCTGTTGTGGCGACTTTCACAGACAACACAACAGTAACCCATGGTGCCATCTAACGAAGATACACTGAACTACGAAGTAACGCACTACACGGAGTAACTGTGTTAGTGAAGGCGCCTGCTTGACAATGTTCTTTTTTTGAAAAAGGAGTTGCATTATGAAATGTATTATCTCCGCGCGTTGATATTGGGATTGACAGCTAAGAGCGGTGACGTCAGTGAACCGTCAGTACAGTTAAATTTACAAGAATTATCAACTGAAATCAATCAATCAAACTATCAATCAATTAAAAATAAACTTTTAGATTGTGTTACTAGCGTTACTATTTTGCGATGGATGACGTCACGCGGCTCTTATTATGACAAGGTTCAATCCCAATGTCAACGCGCGGGGGTTATAGTACAACATTATAACACTCGTTTGGATGATATTATGGTTACTATGACACAGGATGTTTTAATGTTGGCAATAAGCTAGCTGTTTCAGAAACATTTTTAAAGGATTTATAGGATGGGTGTAGATAAATAATATAAATATATTAATAATAGGATTATATTAACTCATTGTTTTATTTGAATATCATTATAGCTTATTAAGGTTAATCCCAGTATCTTCCTAGCCTTTATTATTCTCAAGATTATTTTGAGTCGGCTAATAATTCAGCCGGTTTTTATTGAATATCAGTTTTTCCACGGAGCGACTATCATCGGACCTCCGCAACCCTGAGGGTGAACGGAATTCGACAGTTGAACTAGTTGTCAGTATATTTGAAGGCACTGACTTATCAATAACGATTGCCATAAATGTTCATGACAACCAGGACCGACGGGTTTAATGAACGTGAAACACCGCCAATTTTCCATTTTAGAGTTTCTTGTAAGAAAAATCAAAAAACACTTAGCCCGACCTAGGAGTCGACCCAAGACTTAAGAGGCAGTTGCATACCCTAATCGGTAGACACATGAGATGCACACACAACATTCACGTTTTTCGGTCTTACCATTCGGGTTTTTCATTTATGGCCAAAATGACTCTACCCTGATGGTAAGCACGAGTAGAATCCAAATGGAGTGGTCACCATACTCATTGTGAATGCAGAAAGTGCAACAATGCAGGATGGTGACCCACACTACGGCTATTGAGATGCTTCTGCATCATTGTGGCCTCCGGTCTCGTACTCACCAACTCCACACGCCAGCACTGCTGCTGGCACTGTAGGTTGGTCGTCTGTAAGTACGGCCCCGGTCTAGTTGACTGGGTCATGTTAAAATCAGCGTGGCTTTACTACTTTGAATGACTGTTTGTAGGATAAAAATTTAAATCTAATCTTATGTAAAACTAGCTGAACCCCTCGGGTAAAGCCGCGGGGCGAAGCTAGTCCAAAAAAAAGTAGCCGAAGTTGCTCCTTGTATCATCAGCTACCTACTAGTGAATGTTCTGACAAAATTGGTCCAACCGTTCCAGAGATATAGTCAGACAGACAACCAAAAAAAATATTTTGGTAAATATACCGTGTATACATACATATGCATTTAGTAAAAAGCGGTTATTTTAATATTACAAACAGACACTTCAATTATATTTATTTCTATAGACTATAGTTGATAGTATTTATTTTTATGTATAGTAGAATAGTGGACATGGTGGAAATGCGAGTATTTAGTAGCAATTTGTATAAATGCAGAAAATAAAATAAATGCTAATAACGGCTCAGGTGACATGGGCTAAATAAATTTTATCAAAGTTTTTACAAAGTATTGTTATACAGTATTTTTTAAACTCTTTTGGAAATAATTTAGATTTGTATTAGATACAAAATAAGTATAAAAATGTAACATTCTGCCTTGCAGTCGGATAAAAATCATCACAAATTTATAAACATTCTTCTGTAGTATGTCTGTCTGTTTAAGTCTTCGACTTCTCTCAGAATTGTTTTTTTAACGTTTCCAATAAAATGGACATCTTATAACCCTGATCTCGTAGTACATAAAAATGTATCAAAGTGACTATAAATTTAATTTTTTATGAATTCTAACATTATTTTATATATATTATAAAGACCGGCACCGAACTTGTAACGCCTCTGGTGTTGCGGGTGTCCATGGGCGGTGGTAATCGCTTACCATCAGGCGATACGTCTGCTCGTTTAACCCAGTATTCCATAAAAAAACGCACTTTGAAAACTAGAAGTTATAGATCGTCACAAGCGTGCAGTAGATTTTGGTGTTTTCACCATATTTACTTAGACAATCTGCTGTGGCGTCTGTTTGTGTCGATCTATGATTTTTAATTGTAGCTTCAATTTAACGTCCATAAATGTCACTTAGTGTCTTAACTGAATAAATTATTTTGAATTTGAATGTTGAATTGAAACACCAATGTAGAATTTTGAGTTTGATTATCTACGTGAATGTATAGATTTCGAGGGCGGATCTTGGTCCATTAATTGTAGCTACCATTATTACACATACATATATACGAATACAAATTCATGTTCTTACATATATCGATTGTACAAATCGATTAATAGTCGATTTACAACCGACTAATCAGCTAAAGTCACGGTCGGCTAATTTCTTAATATTTTATATTATGGCACTTGGGAATCGAACGCGTATAATACGATGGACAGTAGGATCAAAATACTGGGGTGCTATGGATGTATTATCATGTAATTTTTTGGCAGTCATTAAATATACTAATTCGAAAGTAGCTCTGTCTGTCTGTCTATTACGCTTTCACGGATAAACCGCTGTAAAGATTTTAATGATATTTGACGTAGATATATTTTGATTATTTTTTGCTTATGCTTAGCTTGTGACTAGATGGCGTTGTGTGTTAAATGTCCGAAATATTTATTATTATTATTATTTATTGGCGACATAGGCAACTTTTTACTGAAATAATCGACATACTTAGGGTAGGAAAAACTTGATTGGAATATAAACTCAAATTGCATAATATCAAATACTGTATATAAGTTCGATTCCCGATTTTGTTACTTTTGATGTAGTACCTATGGGGTCTAAGAGGGTGTAAATATTATTACATAACCCTGTAACATATAATACAGGATTTTCTAGATTATATATTGACAAACATTAATATCATTGAAAATATATGTAATATTCACATATAAAAATAATTGCACTGATCGAGGTATCAAACCTGCGACTTCTCAGTACCAAGATGCTCCTGTGTATTCTTCTGTGGTTGTTTACAGCAGAGACTTGTATTGCTGCAGATATTGTTCTTCTTCGATGAGAGACGTATCCAAATAATCATCTTCTTCTGCTCTGATAGTTGAGTTCAGACGGCGGAGGGCCTGTTCCCTTTCTTTCCTTTAAAAAAGAAATTAATATTTCATACATCTATTATAAACCGCCATCTAGTCCTAAACTAAGTAGAGCTTGTATTATGGGTACTAGACAACTGATAGTACATTTATAATACATGTGCTGCCATCTGTCGATACTATGTGCAAACTCTGTATGAGCTGTTAATTGTTATCTGTGTCATTAACAGGAGTTGTATTCAAAAACTAGCTGACCCGACAAACTTCGTACCGCCATATTTTTCTTTCGAAAATATTTAAAAAAATATATTTTTAGTAGTTATGCTTTCCTTAGTTTCACACGGTGTAGTTGTGGAAAAAGAATCCCGTTGTCTTTAGATTTCTTCTAAACATAGATTGCCCCAACAGTAACGAACATATAGAAAAAACAATCCGATTTGGTACAGTCGATCGGAAGTTACTACTCGTCGTTTATATCGGAATGCGCTTCCCCTCCCACTTCCCCGCGCCCCACCCCGCCCTCGCCTCCCTATAACTAATCCCGACTTACCGTTGCCAACGCAAGCGCCGACACACGTGTGTTATTCTTGCTTTCGTAATCTCATTCTTGTTTATTGTTTCTCTTTACAGTCAAATATTAACTGTCTACTGTGCAAGACGTCATTAAGCCAGGTACGCAGATATTTCCGACGTGTTTTATACAGATGACTTAAAGTACTCTAGGATTCTGCTCATGCTGTCCATCAGGCTGAATAGAATCATTTAGACGTTTTATACCGTGAGAGTCACGCTTCGGCATGCGTGGGCCTCACAGAAAACCGGTGTGAAACAGTGCCTGCGCTATGTTTCACCGAGTGAGTGAGGATACCGAAGACCCATACCCCAACCTCCTCATACATCTCTTGTGATAGAAATAAATAAATAAATATTTCGGACATCTAACACACAACGCCATCTAGTCACGAGCTAAGCAGAGCTTGTGTTATGGGTACTAAACAACTGATATGATTACATATATACCTTATTTTTGTAAATACATACATATTATACATAGAAAACACTCAAACTCCGAAACAAATATTTGTAGATTTACACAAACATTTGGTCCAACCCAGGATTTGAACCCGAGACCTCAAGCACAGCAGTCGCATTCACTACCACTGCGCCACCGAGGCAGTCTAGATTATTTAATAATCCGCGCTAGATTATTATATACTTGACTGGGTGAATGACGTAGTCGTATATGCGGTAGCTTACTTCATTCTGCATTGAGTGTTGTGGATTCGATCTTCGTATGAGACACAACTTTTTGTGGTCGGTTAAAGGTAGTTGAATTCCCCCAGGTAGTATGCCTTCCCAGGCAGCTCTACCAGGTATATATTATTATTAATAGAAATCCAAATAGAAACTGTACCTTTTGTTCTTCTTCTTATGAGACTTCGGTTTCTTTTTGGCTGATCCAGCGCTCGTAGACGGGTGACCAGAGTCTTCGTCTGCAAAATAAAATGCTAAATAAGTTTATCAGCTCATACCACGAAAAAATTGGTTGTCTGTAAAATCGGTTTACGAACGATAAAAGATTATCGACTATCGCTTGTACAGCTCTCGCTCGCTCGGTTCGGGCGGGACGTGACAACAAGTCATGCTTTTTTTTCATGGAATAGGGGGCAAACGAGCAGACGTATCACCTGATGGTAAGCTATTACCGCTGCCCATGGACACCCACAACACCAGAGGCGTCACTAGTGCGTTGCCGACATTTGGGGATTGGGGGGACGGGGGGGAAGGTTTGGATATGGGCCTCCGGTATCCTCACTCACTCGGTGAAACACAGCGTAAGCGCTATTTCACACCGGTTTTCTGTGAGGCCGTGGTATCACTCCGGTCGAGCCAGCCCATTCATACCGAAGCGTTCTGTTCTAGATATCTCGTGTTTTGAAGGATTAGGAATACGTGTCATCACTCCTATTAATATGGTGGGAATCGTAAGAGGCGTCTAAAAGAGCAAACTACATAGGAAAAAAGCCCAATAAAGGCAGCGACACTTTTCTGATTCTAAGTTGGAGGTGTTCATAGGCAGTGGTAGTACTTACCATCAAGTAACCACCTGATCGTTTGTCCTCTAAGCTCTTAAAACAAACTACCAAAACATTCCTGATTCAAAACTTTAATAACGCGATTCAGGCAACTTATTAACGCCCTCTATCCAGCATATACCGGCAACTCTCACATATTTTTTTCTCTATCTAAGAGATATATGCTTCTAATTCTTGTAAAACTACTCACTGTTGATAATACGTCCTTGGCCAGCCACGAGTCTGTCGACGGCACCGCTGATGTGGTTCCTGGACAATCGCAGAGCTGCCTTCGCCTCTTCAGCATCATAACCCATCAGTTCTAACTGAAATATAAAGGAATTATTATGACTCTCTTTGTCATTACCTTTTTCTAACTTCAAGTTGAGATTTAGATAACAAAAAAAAACACGAATCGAAATGGGATCACAAGGGAAGCACCAGCTTTGAAACAAACAAATTGATAGCATCCTCTTTGTTAAATCCAAGTTCCATGCGAAAGCTATCTATGAACGGTGGTGGTCACTTACCATGAGGTGTCCCGCATGTTTGTGTGTATGATAATAACGAGGATGGACTTACCTCAGCCACCAGCTTGTCGTCAGGCTCAACCAGAGACTCCTCAGAGCTACGTGACTCAGTTTCAACAGACGAATCATCTGTATCTTGCAACTGTAACAATAATATAAATTACTAGCTGTGCCCCGGTATGACATCAACCGCAGGTAACGCCGTAAGTGGAAGCTTGTCTAAAAAAGTAGCGTAATTTACTCCTTATATCATCAGCTATCTGTCAGTGTACGGCCCGTCGAAGTCGGTCGAGCCGATCCAGAGATTAGCCAGAACAAACAGACAAAAATTGTAAAAAAAAAATATTTCGGAATATGTACTGGGTATACATATATTAGGTTATATTTAGGTTATTAGAATATTACAAACAGACACTCCAATTTTATTTATTTGTATATATGTATATTTAAAGAATTCCATTATAAACGCGAAAGTTTGTGAAGATATGGATTTTTTTTTTACTTGAGAAAGGCTGAACACATCTAGATATTTCTTTTTTATATATACTTACTTTAAGTAAGTATATGCGCCTGTCTAGGCTCTATCTAGGCTTTTAATAATGAAAAAACTGATCGGTTAAGCCACTTCTGAGATTGGCTTGCACAAACACACAAACAAACATTCTAGAAACATTTATTTTGGGTTCTGTTACTTTAATAAAGGCCCCTTCATTAGTTTTTCTTCTATATACGAGTATTTAATGTACAGGACAATATTTATCAACTTTATTGCATATATAGGTGGAACGATGAGTAGAGAGGAATTGCTGGTTCTGGACCACCGGAAGTCCAGCCTAAGTAGAGCTCTGTTAGTATGGTAGTGTAGTGTATGTTTGGTTCATGTTATGTTCGTTGAATATCTAGTAAAAAGTTTTTGTTTTCATTGAAGTACTGAATAAACAAGTGTCATATCCCTCCAGCACACAAAAGGATTCACCGACCAGGCGAGGTGATCATACCTTTCCGTGGGAGAGCCACACTTCGGCATGAATGGGCCGGCTCGACCGGAGTGATACCACGGCCTCACAGAATACCGGTGTGAAATAGCACTTGCACTGTTTCACCGAGTGAGTGAGGATACCGGAGGCCCATCCTCCAACCCCTCCTCCCATTACCTCTCCCCATCCCCCAAAGGTCGGCAACGCACTTGTGACGCTTTTGGTGTTGCGGGTGTCCATGGGCAGCGATAATCGCTTACCATCAGGTGATGCGTATGCTCGTTTGCCCTATTCAATAAAAAAAAACTAGCGGGCCACTGCACAACAGTTGATGTTGGGATGTTGTACATATTCCAATCAGCGCGTAAACTTCCATATCGCGATTCAGGATTAGTTGTTGTTCCTCCGTAGTTCAACGTATCTTAGGTAGATGGCGCTGTAGTATGTTTATATTGCGCTGTATGTGGAAGACGACACATACAATTATTCCATAGAAATAGTAGATAAATATTAAATATCTCACCAGTTCTGGTTGTTCTTGAATGAGCCTAACGGCCTCAGCAATATGATTATTGGAGTTCCTTAGCGCGGTCGCAGCCAGACGTCTGGTGTAGCCCATCGCGACCAGACCTTCCACCAGCTCCTGCTTCACCGCCGACCCATCCATGCACACGCCTAGAAGACGACGCTGCCTGCATATGTAAATATGTGCCGGATTTTAATACTCTTAAATCATAACATCACTTAGAATCCTTAATCCTAATAGTTATCTTCAAGTGCTACGACTTGCCTTATTCTATTTATTTTTAAATCAACAAATTATTTGTGAATTATCAACCAGAATTCTGTATTATAGGAGTCATTTTTATAAAAGGAGTGCCACAGGTCTTGGGACCAATGTTTTATGATTGTGATATTTCTTGTTGCGAATGCAGTACCTTTCCTGTCGATGACCTTCTCGCGCCTTATCCCTGGTGGCCTTCCTGTGGGCCAGGTAATGGTGGGCACGTTCAGGACAGCCCGTGGCTCGGAGACCAGCTCTGGCCGCACCGCGAGACCAACCCAACTCCATCAGCCCCAGCACTGCGTTCTCGTCCACCTGCATCATACACACTCCTCTTAACGATAGCGATACTCACATTTAGCAGAATTATAGCTTAGAACGGCTTGAAAGGGTCATTTTTACGATCTCATATATTTCGATAGTTGAAGGCTGCTTACAATCACGTCGGGGTCACCACTGTAGGTGAACGGGAGTCATGTTCCACCCAACACAAAGGGGGATCCTCCGACCAGGCGAGGTGATCATGCCTGGCGGGCCACTGCCCAACAGTTGAAGTTGGGATGTTGTATATATGATAATCGGCGCGAGAACTATTTACTGCGCGATTCAGGATTTGTAGTTACTCCGTGAAGTGCGTTACTTCGTAGTTCAGTGTATCTTCGGTAGATGGCGCTGTAGTAGGTTATTATCGTGTTATATGTGAAAGTCGCCACATTTACTATTCATAAAATTATATAATGCGAAATATGAAAGACTTTTGTTAAGGAGTAAGCTCCAGAAATGATGATTGTGACTATTACAATAATAATATATGGAGCATCTAACATACAACGCCATCTAGTCCCAAACTAAGCAGAGCTTGTAATATTTCACTAGGCAGCTGATATAAATATGTTTATTATCTTTTTGTAAATACATACATATTACATAGAAAACACCCAAACTCCGAAACAAATATTTGTAGTACACACAAAAAATTGGTCCGACCCGGGACTCGAACCCGTGACCTCAAGCACAGCAGTCGCATACGCTACCACTGCGGATACCGGGGCAGTCAATATTATAGTACACTAGATAAACCCCGCGGTGCTACCCGCGGTTCGACAATAACCGCGGGTAACGCCGCGAGGCGAAGGCGAAGCTATTATATATTTATAAATTGTAGCCTATGTGTTATTCTGATGTATAAGCTATATTACTGTAAAGTTTCAACAAGATCCATTCAGTAGTTTTTGCGTCAAAGAGCAACAAACATACTCACTGAGTATGTAACTCACAAATTTTTGCGTTTATAATATTAGTAGGACTGCGTGCAATTCAACTTTAATTTTATTTTTTTTAGAATAGATGGCAAACGAGCAGACGAATCGATATGGTAAGCGATTGCCGCCGCCAATGGACACCCGCAACACCGGGAGCGTCACAGGTGCGTTTCCGGCCCTTGGGGAGGGGATAGGAATGGAGGAGGGGGAGAAGAATGGGGGAGGGGCGAGGAATGAGGGAGGGGGAGAGGGAGGGGAATGGGGGAGGGGGAAAGGAATGGGGGAGGGGGAGAGAAATGGGGAGGGGAGAGGAATGGGGGAGGGGGAGAGGGAGAGGGAGGGGAATGGGGGAGGGGGAGAGGAATGGGGGAGGGGTTGGAATATGGGCCTCCCGTATCCTCACTCACTCAGACAGGCAAGCGCTATTTCACACCGGTTTTCTGTGAGGCCGTGGTATCACTCCGGTCGAACCGGCCCATGCATACCGAAGCGTGGCTCTCCCACGGTAAAAGTTAACTTACCCTTAGTTCATTTAGTTCATTCTCGGCTTTTTCCAGAAGCATCTTAGCTTCAGCTCTTTTGTTCTGGTGGTAGGCCACGATGCCTTGCAGTAAATGTAACCGCATTATAAGCACTCTTTCATTGGCTAAAATAAAAATATATTTAGTTTAGAAAATATTATTAATCAATATAGATTTGGCTAGCTGAGCCAAGCGGTTACCCGCAGTTATTAACGCCACGGGTCGATATTAGTCTAAAAAATATATCTTTAATGACTCCATATATCATCAGCTATCTACCAGTGATAGTCTCATCAAAATCGGTCTAGCCGTTCTAGAGCATAGCGGGAACAAACAGACAGAGAGACAATATTTTAAATATTGATATTTTGATATATACTTTAACTAGCTGACCCACGCAACCTCGTTGCGTCTTAGATAGCCACAACAATTAATTCACAATGAATAAAATTTCAATCTCAAATTGAGAAATAAACTATCCTATCTCGTAACGTAACGTAATCTAGTTCAAACAAAGCACACATTTAAAAAAAAAAAACCGTTCAGTAGTTTCGGAGTTCATCCCGGACAAACATCGTGACACTGTGAAATAGCGTTTGCGCTGTGTTTCACCGAGTGAGTGAGGATACCGGAGGCTCACACCCTAACCCCTACCCCTCCCCTAGCCCTAAAGGCCGGCAACGCACTTGTGACGCCTCAGGTATTGCGGGTGTCTATGGGCGGCGGTAATCGCTTACCATCACGCGATACGTCTGTTCGTTTGTCCCCTATTCAATAAAAAAAAACACTGGAATTATATATAATATCAGTTAATTTCAAATTACAGACAGTTTTATTTATTTGTGTAGATTGCTAGTGATTGAAGTACTATAATATAGGTGGAACTATTCGTATCACCTCCTTACCTGCACTGCCTTTTAAAGCGATGAGTCTCTCATGGTCAACCCCATAGGTTTCCTTGAAAGCTGCATCTGCAGTGGCCAGCCTGGTTCCAGCATCTGCAGCATGAGGTAGACTTTGGAGACAAAGATAACACCAGGACACATCCAGTTGGAGTACTGCTAAATTGTCCACTGACTTTAGAATTGAGGATCTGCATTCACTGCAAACAGATGATTATTTGTTAGTCAGCACTGTCAACCCTTGATTAAAAACTCTTCGGGGAACTGGCAAAATAAGAACTAATCTGTGGAACGGCTGAAACAATTTTGACGGGACTTTCACTGGTAAGTAGCTGATGATACAAGGAGTAACTTAGGGTAATATTTTTACACGAGCTTCGCAGCTTTACCGCGGTACGACAATAACCGCGGGTAACAATGCATGGTGCCGCTAGTTCAATATACATTCCACGAGCTGCGCTCCGCGGTGTTACTCACACTTATAATTATATCAATTCTTCCTTCTATAGTCAGTTCTACTCTGGATTGCACTTCCAGCTGCAATCAAGATGTCCACAAACCGCCTCAAACTGAAAGTACAGAAAACCGGTGTGAATCAGCGCCTGCGCTGTGTTTCACCGAGTGAGTGACGATACCGGAGGCCCATACCTCAATTCCACCCCCTCTTATCCACCAAAGGTCGGCAACGCACTTGTGACGCCTCTGGTATTGCGGGTGTCCATGGGCGGCGGTAATCGCTTTCAGTGATACGTCTGCTCGTTTGCCCGTTATAACATAAAAAAAAACTCCTTCAAGGAGAATTGACAGTACAAATACAACGCTAATACTTGTCTGTGTATTTTTATATCATACTAGCTGTTGCCCGCGGCTCCGTCCGCGTTTATGTCGGTTTTTTTTGTGTTTTTACGGTCGCGGATATGTGAGTGATGCAAAAATTAGATAAAAACAATCCTTGATGCGGATTATATATCACTCTAAAACTTCAGCTCGATCGGTGCAGAACTTTAAGAGTTTTTGAAGCGTACACAAACCAACATAACATTTTTATATATATAGATAGATTAAATATATGTGTGTACAATTATACCTATATGTATAAATAAATATACTTGTAGATTTGTATATATTAATTGTATTTGATGTAAGTTATTTTTTATTTACGTAACTATTGTAATTTTTGTCGAATTTAGTTCATTGTCGTTGATCATCTGAAGGTTGACTGGGAGAGAATGCCTCATGGCATTAAGTCCACCTTTGTACGTCATGTGCAATTAGTTTGAAATCTATACAAATAAATAAAATTCAAGTGTCTGTTTGTAATATTAAAATAACCGCTTTCTACTACATACATATGAATGTATATACGGTACACATACCAAAATATATATTTCTAATTTTTTTATATGTCTGTCTGTTTGTTCCGCCTAATCTCTGGAACGGTTGGACCGATTTGGACGGGACTTTTACTGATAGGTAGCTGATGATATAAGGAATAACTTAGGCTACTTTTTCTAGACTAGCTTCGCACCGCGGCGTTGCCCGCATTACGTCAATAACCGCGGGGCTCAGCTAGTAAATAAATAAAATATATTAATATGACTACCTGAATTGTCTGTCGGCTTCCAGTAGTAGCACCAAAGCAAGCGCATAGTCATGCTGTTTGGCTGCAGCTCTGCCTCTCTCGTGAAGCGCCAGCCCCACAAGCAGTAACCGTCTCTCTGCGGGAGGAAGTTCCACGACCTTCCCCGATTGATCCTCTAACTAAAATTTTAAGAAAAAAAAAAACTATTTCAAGAACTGGGAACTGGGAAATGGGACCTTAAAAAGAATCATCAAAATCGGTTCACCCAATCGAAAGTTCTGAGGTAACAGACATAATAAAGAAAATACAGTAGAACTGAGAACCTCCTCCTTTTTTGAAGTCGGTTTAGAACATCGAGAGATTTTAGACTTCGGGACAGATTACGTTGTAGGCTGGAAAAGATTGGAGTAATATTGAAAACCTTTAGCAGACTACAGACTGAGTGCTATTGAAGATAGATAGCCTAGTAGAAGAGAAAGAGAGAACAACTGGTTAAGATGTATTTTTATAAATAAATAAAATTGGAGTGTCTGTTTGTAATATTAAAATAACCGCTTTCTACTACATGCATATGAATGTATGTACGGTACACATACCAAAATACATATTTTTAAAATTTTGTCTGTCTGTCTGTTTTGTCCCGGCTAATCTCAGGAACCACTGGTCCGATTTAAAAAATTCTTTCGGTGTTGGATAGTCCATTTATCGAGGAAGGCTATAGGCTATATATCATCACGCTACTAGTAATAGGAGCGGAGCACCAATGAAGAATGTTTCAAAAACGGAGGAAAAATTTCACGCCACGGGCAATGTAAGACGCAAACGAGGTTGCGTGGGTCAGCTAGTAATATATATATAACTAAACTATAGAATACTAGCTTCTAGCCGCGTCATCGCCCGTGTATGAGTAGCCTATGTCGTTCCTCAAGAATCAAAGTATCTCCTTAAAGCCTTTCATTGAAATCGATGCAGCAGTTTAGCCGTGAAAGCACAACAGACAGATTTACTTACGAATCACACTAATATTATTTAGGTGAAAGTAAGTTTGTTTGTTACGCTTTCATGCGAAAACTACCTGAAACTTGAAACCTGAAACACATATTCTTGGAGGTAGAAGTAACATAGGATACTTTTTATTGAATGTGAGCGAAGCCGCGGGCAAAAGCTAGTATATAATATTAGTACGGATAATGCACGATTGGCCATTGCCATTGGCAATGCATCGCGCGTTGCCAATCGGCAATGGTTTAAGTCTACTGCGCCAAGTGTTGTGGGTTCAAATTACACATGCGACAGTCCTTTGTGCCATAATTTGTTGTTCTGAGTCTGGGTGTTCTTTGTGTCCATGTCATGTATGTTTGTAAAATCCCTCGCGACACGGGATGTTTTTTCCAAATGTGGGAGCTGTCGAAACAAAAGAAAAAAAGTGATGATAAAGCACTGACCCTCATGTATTCATCATCGTCATCAGCCAGCTCCTCGACGTGTTCCGAGAGCAGCATCGCATCATCACGAACCGTTTTCATCTCCATATACATGGTGTCTTCTTTTTTCACCTCTTCAGGGGTTTCTGTGGATTAAAACATTTTATATTTTATATTATAAATAGACTGCATTGTAATCCTACGTCCTTCCTCATTCTCCATTGCGAATTTCATCTAAATTTATTTGTTTTATTTTTGTAACAAGGAGCAAAAGAGACGACGTATCGCCTGATCCCTAAGTGGAATCCCCGTATCTGATAATAACAGGTATTAGCATCAGGTTAATATAAGTATTTTTGTACAGACCTGCCATCACTAGGGCCATAATCATTGCACCATTTTTAACTCCTTGCTCCTCCAAAGTTGCGTTCGCTTTTATCACTTTACCATTTACTATCAACTTCACTCTGAAAGTAATATAAAATTTATTTAAACCATTTTTTTAAATACTAATATATACATACAAAATAATAACTTATAAAAATAAAAGGATATAATAACTGGGAGAGCCACGCTTCGGCATGAATGGGCTGGCTCGACCTGAGTAATACCACGGCCTCACCGAAAACCGGTGTGAAATAGCGCTTGCGCTGTGTTTCACCGAGTGAGTGAGGATACGTCATACGTCTGCTCGCTTGCCAGCTATATAATAAAAAAAAATACCGGAGGCCTATACCCCAACCCGTCCCCCCATCCCTCTCCTCTTCCTCCAAAGGCCGGCAACGCACTTGTGACGCGTGCTATCCATGGGCGGCGGTAATCGCTTACCATCAGGCGATAAGTCTGCTCATTTGCACCCTATTCAAAAAAAAAAACTTATGAATAAAAATCAATTGTTTTTTTTATTATGTCAAGTAGGCCTTTACACTTTTGCACACTGGCACCTTCGAAATATTATATTGATGTTTTTAGTTGTTAGTAGTCCCAAAATGTCTTAGTTGTCTTGATATTTTAAGTCAAAAAATATATTAAAAGTCATAATTATTTATGTCACCTGCTAACCGCTACTTCAATCTCACCAGCAACGGCTGCCATGAGCTCGCTACCTAAGACTTGCAACTGCTTCTGTATCTTCAGCATCCTTGGTTTCAGCCCTGGGATTGTTGCTTTCACTCTGAACGTAGCACATCCCGTCTCTTTGAACTCTTCATTGGCCTTTGATCTTTCAATTGAGTGTATTTGTAATTCACGTAACGCTTGGAGTACCACTTCATTGTCTAGCGAAAGAGCTTTTGAGTATTTATTTGACAGATCCTGTAAGTATAATATTTTTTATCGACTGGCATATATAATAAGTGGAATTCAATTGTCTCTGCCAACCCCTCTGGGGGTAGGCTTGATTTATCATTATATCATTTAAAAAGATAACTCCTGCATTAAGAATCCTATTTCGTAGGGGACTTTATATACTTTATGAACTGCATCTTTGGACTTAATTTTTTTTTTTATTATATAGGGTTAAAATAAGCAGATGTATTGCCTGTACACCCGCAACACCAGAGGCGTTACAAGTGCATTGCCGGCCTTTTAGGAAGGGGTACACTCTTTTCTTGAAAGTTTAAATTCTTTTTTAATCAAATTATGTAGTATGTTAAAGATAGATGTTTAATCATACTGTTTTATAAATGGATAGTACCAGGATGACTGATCTGTTTTTTTTCTGGTAAATATTCAAAAAATAAATCAATTATATGTAATCAGTTTATTGCCAATATAAAAATACAATTAAATTTACCATGATGGGTGTTATGGTGCTTTTCCAAAGTATCAATTGGCTAGATCCAAATATTCTCATTAAATCCATCAGATTTAATGAGAATATTTTTTCACAAAAAGTCAATGAATCATAAACAAAAATTCACTGACAAAAATGTTCTATAACAATGAGAAAAACTATTCCAATTAGATTCATCGTGGATCTGGCCGATTGTTTTTCAAATAATCTAAAGTAAATCTTGAAATACATATAACCCTACCATCTTACAGAGAATATCATAAAATCAAGCAAAATATGCTATGTCATCATCATTATTTATATCACGTGAGTTATTTTCTTAATATCATAATTATCTTTGTGTTTATATATAATAAGGAAAACCAGTAAAAACAATTATTATTAATGAAAAAACATAAACAATCTTATTGAGTTTAAGATTATATTAATAAATATATATACATACTCGTATATATATAAATATTTATATGAACCAATATTTGTCTCTTCCTAACAAAACTAACAATCCAATTAATATTATTAACGCGGAAGTTTGTGAGGATGTTTGTTGCTCTTTCACATAAAAACTACTGAATGTTTTTAATGAAACTTTACAACAATATAGCTTATACATCAGTATAACACATACAATTTATAAAGATACTAGGTTCGCCTCGCGGTGTTGCCCACGGTATTTGTCGTGCCCTGGGTAGCACCACAGGGTTCAGCTAGTTTAAAGATAAATATGAAATTACATGCAGGTGAATTTTTTATCTCAACCATAATAGGATATGGTCAAACTTGTATTACAGTTCACTGCTGGACATAAGTCTCTTTTAGTTTAACTTTGTCCAGTTAATATTTCTTTGTTTAGCAAAGTTATTGCTTCTCCAGTCAAAGATCAAACGCAACAGACGCAAGCGCTATGTCAAATATTTAATCAAGTATTTAAATTTATACCTATTATCTACAGAAAATAATATAAAGTAATAAAGTTCTTTTTGTTATTGTAATATTTATATGTTTTCATCAAATGTAATAAGTATATTTAAAAATGTAATGAATATGTGCATGAAAGTGATTCAGCGTTTTTTTTAAATTAGAGGATGTACTTTTTCGATTACAAAATTCGATAAGAAACCCATCAATAAATAACATAAAGGTAATAAATATATATTTATTGTGCTACCTTGAGACTTTGCGAAATGTCATTTTCTATGTTGTATGGCGATTCCCATAGCTTTATCTTTTCGTCGTTCAGCTTGGCCCGTAACTTTATTAACAGATCTTCGTGTTGAAGATTGGTATCCATTGTTACTTACTCAATGATAGTAAAATGCAATGACTTGTAAAATAAACAAAATATTTTTTCAACCACAAATCCCTCTTTTGACAGATTGACAAGACAGATGAAATTCGTATAGGTTCATTTTACGCACATTTTTGATACCACTTTGTATCGGCTGACTTTAGCTTATAACTGAGATTCTGATAGGAAATCACTCTATTGTATATGGGTTTGAAAGTAAATCTACTGTACTTTAACTTTATTTTCTCTACAATAATGTCTTGTAATAAGAAAAAAAATTGTTAAAGTTTACACATTTTTAATGTGTAAAACTGCGTTTAAAGCAGTATTACGAATAGATGTGAAGAAAACAGTAACATTCCGAGAAATATAAGTATGTGACATAAGTTATAAAATAGTAATAGTATCAGTCCATTGACTGTGCTCGATTTGATTAAACTTTAACATTTTTTGTCTGTCTGTCTTTTAGTCGGTTTATCTGTATATCTGTTCCGTCTAATCTCTGGAACAGTTAGACCAATTTCGACGGGACTGTCACTGGCAGATAGCTGGTGAATTAAGGAGTGACTTAGGTTTCTTTATGTAAAGCTGTCTGTAAAGGAATATCAAAAGTCGTGAGTTACCCCACATGAAATGCATCAATCTACAAACAGTTAGCCATATAGAAAAAAATATAGTTTAGTTATAAATAAAACTTATGTATTATAACCGACTGCCTCCAGGGCATAGTGGTAGCGTATGCGACTGCTAAGCTTGAGGTATCGGGTTCGACTCCCGGGTCGCCATCTGCAAATGTTTGTTTTGGAGTTTGGATGTTTTCTATGTATAATATGGAAGTATTTACAAAAAAAAGTATTTAACTTTATATCAGTTGTCTAGTACCCATAACAAAAGCTCTGCTTAGCTGGGGACTAGATGGCGTTGTGTGTTAGATGTCCGGAATATTTATGTATTTATTATTTATTTATTTTTTAACACTTTTTTTTTTAATTTATCAGTGTGGCTGCTATCTATACACATTCTATAAAAATAAATAAATATGGAGTGTCTGTCTGTCTGTTTGTTCTGGCTAATCTCTGGAACGGCTGGACTGATTTCGACGGGACTTTCAGTGGCAGATAGCTGATGATATAAGGAGTAACTTAGACTACCTCTTTTTCGACTAACTTTGCCCCGCGGCGGTTGTTGTGGTACTGCGAGTAGCACTGCGGGGCTCATCTAGTTATAAATAAAGTAAATACAGTTAAAATAAAATTATGTGTATGATATATAAGCGTCTTAGTTAATAATGTCTGGTCTGATTAAAGTAGGTAATTATTTTTATATAGATACAACCTTTCTATAAATATTGAACATTTTTTTGGTGTAATTACTTTCTGCCAATTTTATTGACAGTTTGACAGAATATTTATCTTTCGGACCTCGGCATTTAATATTTTTGGCACATCAATTTTCATTAAGTATCTACTTAGTGTCAAAAAGCTCGTTTTTTAAGGTTCCGGGCGCAAAGGGTAAAATGGGACCCTATTATTTAGACTCCGTTGTCCGTTCGTCTGTCGGTCTGTACGTCTGTCACCAGGCTGTATCTCATGAACCGAAATTTCCATCGATGATATATTTCTGTTGCCGCTATGACAACAAATACAGAGTAAAAAACTAAAAAAACAGAGTACAAAATAAATAGTTACGAGAGCTCTCAAGCAAAAAAACGTTAGGTACTTTCTTTGTCGTTTTTTTAGACAATGGTACGGAATCCTTCGTGCGCGAGTCCGACTCGTCCTTGGCCGGTTTTTTGTTTTTTCGAATAGGCTTAGTATGCTCGGGCTATAATCTCTACGAAATGGACGACGTAAATGATTTTTTTAAATGTTAGAATCTATTTGTTTTAAGGTTAAACTTACCTTTAAAATATTGCTAGTGTGGCGACAGCGCTCCCGCGCCGTCACGTCGCGCCAGCCGCCCCGCCAGTCACAAAGCATGCGCCGTAAATGAACGGATTCTCGGCGCGCGCTCATATTTACGCTAAAGTTCCTTCGCTCCAATTGGCTGAGGTTTTTGTGTAGTTTTGTAAGCTCGCTTTCACTGTCCTATGTTGTCGGCCAAAATGTAATTATAAGAAAATGCATTTGTGTAAATAAATCAGATAAGTCGTAACCTCCTCGAGTTTCACTACTATTCTAACTACGGTACGAAGGCTAACAGCTGGGCCGGTTTGAATAGTTACCACCACCTTTCCCTGGTATTAAGGCTACGGATCGAAGGCTAATCAGCTGGGCCGGCCAATATACCTATCCCAGTATCTGCTGTATTTAAGCCAGCTGGCATAGTGTAGGGCCGGGTCAGTAGACAACCCCACGGGTCAGCAAGCCTCACAGCTGTCCCGAAACTGGTGACCCCGAACGAACGCTCCTAAGTATTCACGGCGTCGACTCAACATACCCACGACAGTCCGCGTGAATACCTACAGCCATGACGAACGAAGCAAACACAGAATTTAGCGATGCCCAGGGAATGGAAGTTAAAAGCGACGTAGCCACAATCTCGCTGCCTGCGCGTCTACCACCATTTTGGCGCCAAAACCCACGACTGTGGTTCGCACAATTTGAAGCCGCCGTCGCTGCAAGCAAGATCGGAGAAGAACATAAATACAACTTAGTTATCCCACTACTCGGCTGCGATGACCTTGAACAAATCTCCGACATTATATTAAATCCGCCTGCTACAGGGAAATACATAACATTGAAGAACAGACTTATATCCACTTATCAAGAGTCAGATCATTGTCGGTTACAGAAACTACTTAGTGGTCTAGAACTCGGAGATTCAAAACCTAGCCAATTACTTCGTAAAATGCGTGACCTCAGCGGAAAGTTACTAACAGACGAGGCGTTACAAGTATTATGGCTCAATCAATTACCTACACAGATCCGCGGCATCCTAGCCATCAACAAAGAGACACTAGAAAGCCTAGCTGCAATGGCCGACAAAATGTTAGAACACTTCGAGCCCCCAACGGCTGCCGCCATTACAACCACTATGTCGTCGTGCCAAAAGAACAAGAATAATACGGAAATAGGAAACCTCCAAATTAACCTACTAACTAAAGAAATAGAAAAATTGTCACTAGAAGTAGCCGAACTACGATCAAACCAGCAACGCTCGACATACTTCCCGCCTCACCATCGCTCGCGCTTTGAAGGTCACTCAAGAGCGCCGAGCGAACATCGCCCGCGGTCGCATTCACGCCGGCGAGGGCCCGACGACGCTGATTGGCTATGCTATTATCACTACCGATTCGGTGACGACGCTCGTAAATGCGAATCACCGTGCTCAAAAAGTAAGCGTAATAATATCAATGTCACGAGTAAGAACCAGGAAAACTAACAAAAGCACCGACCGTGGCGGGCGTCGGTGTGATCCATGAAACCAGCCTATACATATAGCGACGAGCAACACACATCACAATCATATTCCAATACAACAATGCAGACAACACCGCCAACTTCGAGTACCAACACTACGAGTGCAGCCGCCGCGACATCGAGCAACAGAGATGAGCCAGCCACGAAATGCAACACCTACGTCACTCGAACCGGCAGGATAGTTAAACCTAACGTACGCTTCGCTTGAGGGGGAGTACTGTGGCGACAGCGCTCCCGCGCCGTCACGTCGCGCCAGCCGCCCCGCCAGTCACAAAGCATGCGCCGTAAATGAACGGATTCTCGGCGCGCGCTCATATTTACGCTAAAGTTCCTTCGCTCCAATTGGCTGAGGTTTTTGTGTAGTTTTGTAAGCTCGCTTTCACTGTCCTATGTTGTCGGCCAAAATGTAATTATAAGAAAATGCATTTGTGTAAATAAATCAGATAAGTCGTAACCTCCTCGAGTTTCACTACTATTCTAACTACGGTACGAAGGCTAACAGCTGGGCCGGTTTGAATAGTTACCACCACCTTTCCCTGGTATTAAGGCTACGGATCGAAGGCTAATCAGCTGGGCCGGCCAATATACCTATCCCAGTATCTGCTGTATTTAAGCCAGCTGGCATAGTGTAGGGCCGGGTCAGTAGACAACCCCACGGGTCAGCAAGCTTCACAGCTGTCCCGAAACTAGCTTTCACCGGCGGATTCGCTCACATTCAATAAAAAGTATCCTATGTTATTTCTAATACCTCTAAGAATATGTGAACAAAGTTTCATGATGATCGGTTAAGTAGTTTGCGCGTGAAAGCGTAACGAACAAACTTACTTTCACCATTAGTTATCACACTAGCTGACCCACGCAACCTCGTTTGCGTCTTATATAGCCCGTAGCATGAAAATTTTCACAAAATAAGTAACTTTTCTGGTTGATTTTTACACCTTGTGTCCGAAAAATCCAAATATCTTACGGAACCCTATTTTTTTCCAAAATAAAATATAACCTATGTTACTCGTGGATAATGTAGCTTTCGAATGGTGAAAGAATTTTTAAAATCGGTCCAATAGTGTTTGAGCCTATTCATTAAAAACAAACATACAAACAAGGTTTTCCTCTTTATAATATTATTAGTGTAGATTAAAAACACTAATGTATGTGTTAGAATAGGATAGTATGGATTGAGAACACATATATGTATCTGTAATTCGGAGAGCAAAATAATAAAATTCTGTCCCCGTGTGAAGAGAAGACAAGCATCAGAGAAACAGTAATAATGAAATTGGACATTAGTTATCTATTTAATTGTTGTTATTTCATTGTTTTGTTATTTCTAGTAGCTACTTTCGACACGCAAACAACTCATCTACCATCGTTGTATTTGTTTGTGTGTATTGAAGCCCGATTTAATTTTAGATACAATTGATATTCGTAGTGTTTATGACTGGGTTCCTAATGGAACGAATAAAAAAACATAGTTTTAACCTTGATAGACTATTCACTTGTTTCCTTTTTTTTTGTATTTGAACCTTAGGGTCGTTAGATCGAACATCTTGTCCGTGGGAGAGCCACGCTTCGGCATGAATGGGCCGGCTCGACCGGAGAGATACCACGGCCTCACAGAAAACCGGTGTGAAATAGCGCCTGCGCTGTGTTTCACCGAGTGAGTGAGGGCACCGGAGGCCCACTTCCCAACCCTTCCCCCATCCCTCTTTCCATTTCCCCAAAGGCCGGCAACGCACTTGTGACGCCTCTGGTGTTGCAGGTGTCCATGGGCGGCGGTAATCGCTTACCATCAGGCGATACGCCTGCTCGTTTGCCTCCTATTACATAAAAAAAAAAACAGGCTGAAAGATCAAAATATGCTTATGCCGAGGTTTTATAAAGACAATAACCGAGGGATTAAAATCAAGAAATTCAAATCCAACGTCATTTTCTTTCTGCTATTTGGGTACGAAACATCACAAAAGTCACCTCATAACGGCTTTAAGTCTTTTTAACCGCTGCTTTCGTTAAATCCTTAAGGTATTCTGGGTCTAGAAGATCTCTAACGAATAACTGTTGGATTGTTGTTACGTATCTCCTATCGACCACCACCAGATAAGCGTTGCAAGTGCATATGGATTGGTCTGGGGGCCGATCATATCGCCAAAAGGCGTTGGATTTAACCTGCAAGGAAATTTGGGGGAAGCACTATCGAGACAAATACCCTCAAGAAGAGAGTTCAAGACCGAAACTGCTGCCTTTAGCCCCATCACGAGAATATAGATAACTAGCTGACCCTCGCAACCTCGTTTACGTCTACTATTGCCCGTAGTGTAATAATTTTCCCTCGTTTTTTAAACATTATTTATTGGGGCTCCGCTCTCATTGGTCTTAGCGTGATAATATATAGCCTATAGCCTTCCTCGATAAATGGACTATCCAACACTGAAATATTTTTTCAAATAGGACCAGCGGTTCCTGAGATTAGCGCGTTCAAAGAAACAAACAAACAAACTCTTCAGCTTTACTATATTAGTATAGATTGAGTCAGTCAAGTAACTTTAGTCACTTACTGCAAAGCGGTTTTAAAATATTATTATTATTGTGCTTAAATTACCCCTCCCCTCATCCCCTTTCCCATCCCCTAAAGGTCGGCAACGCACTTGTGACGCCTTTAGTGTTGCGGGTGTCCATGGACGGCGGTAATCGCTTACCGTCAGGTGACACGTCTGCTCGTTTGTCCATTATTCTATAAAAAAAAAATAAAAATAAAAAAAATAATTCAATACTTAAGTTTATATTTATCTGAATACAACATTCACATTAGGTTTAACCATAAATAAGTGTAGGTATTAAGTTTGCCAACATTTCACAGCCGATAAAATTCGATAACTCGCGTTACACCGGAAAACACAATACTTTCATATATTTATGTGAATATTTTTTTAATGTAACATATTTTCACGATGTGCACGTTACTATTTCTTGCGAGTGAGTTTTATTTTTGTTGTATCTCATTATCATCACTTCACACCAAGATACTCTCGTAGCCCACTGCTGGACATAATTCTCTCTTTAGTAATGAGGTTTTCGTCTACTGTACAATGCTGGCCAGGGGAGTAGGTGTGAGGTTTGTAGCAAGTTTTACTTCTTTTGTGATGTGATGTTGTCCTGCGTCAGAATTTTATGACGCCAATGGGATGATATTAATATTATTAAAACATTATTATCATTATATTATTATATATAGATATATATATATCACAAAAGTTAGAAATATATAAATAGTGAAATAAAAATAATATATGTATGAGAAATGTTGTGGGAGACATGTAAATAAACAATATGTGAATGTATAGAACACAATGGATGGGCAAATGTGTATATGCAGAAATTGTGTATACACTGCATACACACATCTGAACATACTGAATATATATTATATACAAATATATATTATAGAAACTGGAATATATATAAATGGTGAATTGTAAATAGCAATGTGTGGGAAATATATCAGATGACATATAGAAAAGATAAAAAACGATGTAAATAAATAAATAGTATACAAACAAATATGTAGAACATGGTGGATGAGCAAGTGTGTGCCTATAGAAATTGTGTATACGCTGCAGACACATACTTGAACATACTAAATATATATTATAAACAAATATATATTATAAAAATTGAAATATACAAATAGTAAACTACAAATAATAATGTATGAGAAATGAATAAGAAGACATATAAACGAAATAAAATATGTTGTAAATAAATAAATAGTATATATAAACAATATGTAGAACATAGCGGATGAGCAAGTACGTGTCAGTAGAAATTGTGTGTACGCTGCGGCACATACTCGAACATCTAAAAATATTATATATACACATCATCATCGTCATCTTCATCAGTGTCATCATTTCACCATTTCATCACTCATCAATTTATCATTATCATCATTACTACCTATCATTATTATTATTATATGCACATACATCATAAAAACAGAAAATATGTAAAATACCGAAAATGCACAATAGATGTAAGAAAATATAGAAAGTAAATAGACACAAAATAATATATTGTAACAAATAAGACGGAACACAAATAGATAGATGTTAAAGATGAGCGAATGTATGTGTTCGACAACCGTAATGTGCTGAACACATATATCCGAACATCTCAAATATATTATTTATACATATATATCAATTTAATATCGACGCCACAACACATAGCACTATATACTACACAGATATAAAAGGTCCTGTCGTTATCTATGGACGGGGAAAAGCAGAAAAAAAAAAAAAAAAAAAAGGGGTGTACCCTTCCATCTTCTCAATCCTTCAACATACGATAGACGGTTGTATCTCACAACACAATATTACATAACTAGGTTTAATTTTATATATAACTAGCTGACCGACGCAACGTCGTTTACGTCTCCTATTGCCAGTGTAATAATTTTTCCTCGTTTTGTAACATTCTTCATTGGTGTTCCGCTCCTATTGTTCTTAGCGTGACGATATATAGCCTATAGCATTCCTCAATAAATTGGCTATCTAACAATGAAATAATTTTTAAAATCGGACCTGTGGTTCTTGAGATTAGCGCGTTCAAACAAACAAACAAACTCTTAAGCTTTATAATATTAGTATAGATGTGTGACCCATACTTTACGATCTTTCTTTAATTGAAAGAAATTGTTTTATTACCTTAGGACAAACCTTTAAGTGTTTTTGTAGCAGTTTTCATATACCTACTGTGGTTTTTGCGAACGAAAATAATAAATATTTAGGACATCTATCACACATCTTGTCCCAAGCTAATCAGAGCTTGTGCATTATGCTTGATGCATAAGACAACACTTTGTGGTATCATCAAATTGTTGTTCAAAGATTGGGTGTTTTTTGTGTCCTTTTCATGTATGTTTGTAAACTTCCCCGCGGCTATTCCAAATGCGGGAGAAATATTTAAAAAAATATATAAAAAAAACACAGTGAGCTGTTTTTTGATGCTTAAGAGTCTGTAGTTCCTTTGACATCATCTATGTATGTAGAGGCGCATTAATCGTCTATGTTCTATATTCGACTACAGACTGGCTTTGGTTTAAGCAGTCACCTAATTTAATCCGTCTATTGCACCAAGTGATGTGTATTTGATCCCTATATGGGACATCGTTTGATGTGGTTCATGAATCGTTGTTAAGAATTAGGGTGTTCTTTGTGTCCGTTTTATGTATGATCGTAAAATCCCCTGCGACACAGAATATGTAACACCATACAATTGCAATTTACTGCTGTTCATAGGATTCTCCCGTTGCACGATATCGGTATCAGGCTTCACGCATCCAGCTTACGTAAATTGTCACTCCACCTTTCATGTGGGTACCCTTACAGTACGTTTATCCAGACGTTTTCGTTCGTTCGTTCAGCAATAGATGGCAACAGGTTGAACTAAAAGTGTCTATACACTTTCTTGTAATCGAGTTTTAAGTCTTGTTTTAAATTTAATAATCAATATTTTTTTCAAGAACTATTATCTTATTACGTATATAATAAATAATAAGATTGTAACATAACCCAAGTAGGGTTATTTTACAATCTTATTTGGAGAACAGTCTGTAAATACTCATAAGAATAAACACATATTAAATATTACACAATATATTTTACAAATACTTCAAATTTAGAAAAATATGGTTAAAATTATGTCGAATCGTATAATGTAAATCCATTATGTGACAAAAAATATTTTACTAGTGAAACAATAGCTTTGTGTTCTCAAAAATTTTTTTATTTATTAAATGATTCTGTAACCTGTGATTCTGTGTCTAAATTAAAGTGAGTTATTTTCGTGCCTTATTATAGTATACAACATTCACGGGGAGTGATGATTTGTGCAAGATGGCTAATTGGCGCTGAATGCGAGAAGCCAAGAATCGCACCAAGTGGCGTGCAATTGGAGAGGCATATGTCCAGCTGTGGGCTTCGGTAGGCTTATGATGATGATGATGATTTTAGTGTTTCTCAAATACCCTTAAAACAATATCATCTTTTACCAGATCAGAATGTGATTACTTTGCATTATAAAAATAATATACTTAGTTTTAAAAACGTATTGGGATAGCACGACCTCACAGTAAACCGTTGTTAAGTTTTATTTATTGCTTTCTAATATCCAATGTTTTTCGTTTGATCCCATCGGATTCAGAGTGAGGGATCTGAAAGTGCACCTGTGGTTGCGCATACACTTGTGCACTATAATATCTCCTGCGTGGTTAACTGGTCTCCGTTGAGACTTTCAGCAATCGCTGATATCGGCTTTATATGTTAGATATACCACAAGAATACCTTTTTCGAGATTTTTGAGATCAAGAATATTGATCCGAACCGAATTTCGAATGAAATTTTTAAAAGATTTTTACAAGGTTTAACATTATTTTTTACCCGACTATGGTCAAACTAAAAGGAAAGGTAACAGCTTTAGCAGTCTATGTATATTTGTAGCGTCTAAACTAGCCTATATATTTATTTCATTAAAACTTTTTATATACCTAGTCATATTATAGTTTTTTATAATTATTTTTTTGATATATAGCGGTGTTATCATCAATATATGCAGTCAACTCCTACATCCTTCTAACAGCGAACTTGGACGATTTCCATGCCATTGGAAAACAAATCGCAGCCTCTCCCGTCGGGTCCCAGATCCAACAGATCATCCGCAGAGCTTCGGCGATTTTCAACGAGCATGTCAACAGTAAAGTAAAAAAGAGGTCTGAAGCTGATCCTCTTAAAGGTTTGCAATCCTTGAATGTACTTTCAAATATATATATATATATATATATATATATGAGCCTATCAAAGTGATTCTACTAGCGATGGAAAGCATGAGCAGAATCCAAGAGTAGTGGTCGCCATACTCATTGTGAATGCAGCATTGTGACCCACACTATGTCGGCTTATTGATATGCTTTAGCATCATCGGGCCTGCGGTCTTCTATGAGAGAATAGTACCTTCCCGGTCGAGCCGGCCTGTTATGCTGAAATCAGCTTGGCTCTAGTGCCTAGTTTTTTCCCCGATTTTCCTGGTGATACCACGGCCTCACTGGAAACTGGTGTTAAGCAATTTTTCTGTTGCTTTTCAAAGAGGGAGTCAGGTTATTGGAGCATACACCAACGTCATACCACTTCTGGGGTCTTAAAGAGTAACAATGCACTTGTGAAGTTTCAAATATGGACACCGGTGGTTACTTTTAGGTGACCCGACTGCTTATTTGGTCACATCTTTATTTATTATAAATTCCAAAGTAACTCTGTGTATTTGGTAACTTAAACCGCTAAACCGATTGGAATATAATTCGGTATAGAGATAGATTGGACCTTGGAGGATGACATAGGCTACTTTAATTTTTGTTGACATTAACGACATACACGTGGACGGACTAGCAGGCAAAAGCTAGTAAAGTCATAAAAAGAAAATACGCTCTGTGGCTTATAGAGAAAATGTGTGGGGTTGACGTATAAGGGAAAGAAATATTGTGTGTCTGAGCATAGAGAACTTTGGAACGGTAGATAAATGTACTAAACTCCATTGTAACAAACAAAACAAACTTAGTTGGATCACAAAAAAGAAACCCAGCCAAGTGTCATTATGATAAACGTTTTCGATATAAAGTAACAAAGTGAACGTCAAAAACTTAAAAAAGGAAACAAAATGGCTGCCTTATAAACTCTGACTTGTAACTTAGCAAGTATATAAAGTTCTAAACGACTTTCTCTTTTTTTTAAACAATAGTGTCACAAATCTGCACTACCTAAAATTAGATTGGGATAGAAAGCCGCCGGGATTAAATTCTTTGCTGTGTAGTTTTCATTTGTGCAATAGAACTTTAGTAAGCGATTAAGAGAATTCTGCAATTTGGTACCAATCACGCAATAGCGGGAAATGCTTCAGATACCACCACACTGGTGGTTATATAGGACTCGAAGTGACTCAAGACGAAAACTCAAGGTTCTAGAAGCCAGGGAACCAGGTGCACCCTAGAAACGAAAACCTCAGAATCCGAATGTAACTCGGGTCACCTCCTTGTTTAGAAGACCCCTTCCTGAGTAGGGATTCTTGTTGAACACAGGACCTGCCTCAGCTAAGGGCAAGCCTGGGGCTTGCCTTTATGGAGCATAGAGATCGTTTTACGACCGACGATTTACGCGATGCGATGCGCCGCCCAATCCTACGGTAGAATGCTCTACCAGCATATGGAGTACCGTGTCTGGCCATCTTAGTGGTGGCACTCATGCATTACCTAGTTTTGGATCAGACACAGGTGAACTCCGAAGCATCTTTTCCAGTGATCATCTGCGTCATCTGGTATGAGAGGGTCCCGTGGTGTCTCTCGAGCCAATCCTCCACAACGAGTCTTACTACCATAAGAATGGCGTGTTTAAAAACTTTAACTACCTCTGGTCACTGCTTCTGTCGTCCAACATGTAGATCACATCACCCATCAACGGCTTTTAATATTCAACTGCTCAACATAGACCTCTCCTTACAAAGGAGGTTTACTAGCGAACCTTCTGTCCTTTGCTGGCCAGACGGAATGGTATAGGGTTTGTATCAAGTTTTCCTTCTATTTGCTTGTTTGTACTGTTGTTCTGCGTAGTTTGCATCAGAAGGTCAATTTCCGTAATAAAAGTTCAGTTCTGATCTACTTTCAATCTTATAAATGTCATAAAACGTATATTCGTGGTAATGTTTGAAACATCCAACGTTGACCGTAATGTGATTACCGTATTCTGACCGAAAGTTGAATCAGTATTCTGCTAGCCTTAGTAATAAACTACGGGAATGTTTTTTAATATATTTCTGAGCTCGATCGATTGAATTTTGAATGAACTTTTATTACGGGTATTGACCTTCTGGTTGTTTTTCAGATGATTCTCTAGAAGTCTGGATCCCTGCCAAATCGGGTAATTATACAATAATAGCTTTTGCCCACGTGTATGTCAATTATGGCGACAAAAAGTAGCCCATGTCTAATCTATCTCTATACCGAAATTCATCCTCCTCATCATCGTCCAATAATCATAAAGTATGGATGGACAGAGCAAAAGTACCATGTGTAGTAAATGATTTTAGGAGTGTTCGTGAGCAACCAACCAGTTGAACCAATCTGCAAAATTTCATTTGTTGTATGAAAACAAGCTGTTAAAATCAAACACTTTTCCTAAAATCGGTTATGTTAAAACCAAAAAGACTAAATAAGAAATGTCAAAGCGAATTCCAAATTACTAAAAATAGTGTTAAATCTAAATATGACACTTACTTTAAATCTATCATAGAATCTCTAAAAATATTTTTTTTTAATTTCAGATAGAGAAAGTGTTACCGACGACGAAAGTTTGACAGAAAAAGATGAGGCGTACTTGAAAGCTAAGAAGGAAAGCATGGCAGAGCGAAGAGCAGGAGAAGATGACGTAGTAGCACTCGGGAAGAACGCCAGCTATTACCTCCAGTCTCTGAAGAAGATCTTTGAAAGTGTTTGAAGCTAAATAAACATTTATAAAATGCAATTCATTATGTTCCCGAGTCTTACAAGCGGGACGTGAAAAAGCATTTCACTAGATCGTCAGAGTGTGGTTCACCATGCTGCATTGCTCGTATTGAGAATGGTGACCACTACTTTTAGATTCTACTCATGATTTCCATCAAGCAGAGCATTTTTGCAGCTAAAATATACAAAAATATATTGTTTTGTTCACTTAGTGGTCAACTGAGGTTAAACAGCCTGCAGGCTCAGTTGATCACGAAGTGTTTTTTTTATGAGTATTAACTTTGAGTAGAATGAAAATGTTTAATCTAATATGATATGATGATGAGTCATACGTCACCAGTCTTTTAAAGTATACTGTTGAAAATTGGTCTCTCTTTAGAAAGTAGGTTTTGGCCTGATATACCACGCTGGCCAAACGGAGTGATATAGTATAGGGTTTGTTTTTTTCTATGTAATAGCGGGCAAACGAGCATACGTATCGCCTGATGGTAAGCGATTACCGCCGCCCATGGACACCCGCAACACCAGAGGCGTTACAAGTGCGTTGCCGGCCTTTTGAGAATGGGGAGGGGGATGGGGAAACATGTTGGGGTATGGGCCTCCGGTACCTTCACTCACTCGTTGCAACACAGCACAATCGTTATTTCATACCGGTTTTCGGTGAGGCCGTTGTATCACTCCGGTCGAGCCGGCCCATTCATGCCCTAGCGTGGCTCTCCCACGGTAAAGTGTTGTTTGGTTCGGTGTTTCAAGAGGTCCTTCTCTGGGTGAGCCATAAATTGACATAAATAAGAGAACTCGTCCGGTGTGATTCCCCAGTTTCTCTTAAAACCTCTGTTAAGCTATTCCTTCCTTGTTATTTGTCGAATGAGTAAGGTTACCGGAGTCTAAATCATCATGTGCCCAATTCTGGGAAGAGATGCGGGGAGGAAACTGTGCTATAGATCAACAACAAATCATTTGGCTCGAAAGACCAATGAACATAAAATAATAATAATAAATAAAATATGTTTATTTCCACCACAAAGAACACATTGTACAATATCGATGAAATTAGTGCATAGACAAAATTTTTATTTCAGGAAGGTCAAAACCTGTATTTCAGGACTCCAGGATTCACACCAGCTCAGTTTAGTCGGTCGATAAATTGTGGTGCATTACTGTTCATGTTTTCGCGTGTGTATCTTGCTTGTATGATTGTGTGCGTGTGTGTGGTACGTGTGTGAGTTTTTTTTATTAAGTTTATGTCACTTTACATATGTGTTATTTCTACTAATTTAATAACGATGAATATTTTTTTTACCCAACTACGTAGAAGCCAAAAGGAAAGGTTATATTTTTAGCAGTCTATATATATTTTAATGTTCCATCATAGTGTCTAAAGTATTAAATCGATGTTGGTACAGGAGGTGTCAAAATGTTTTTGATAGTGTGCCGGCTGAAAATAAAAATTATATAGCCTACTAGCTGACTTATGCAACTTCGTCTGCTTCTCTTCAAAAGAAATATTTTTTTCCCAATTAGTAAATTGTGATATAAACTATCCTATCTCTCAAGTTGGATCGAACTGCACATGGTGTGCGAATTTTATTATAATCGGTTAAGTGGTTTAGGAGTCCATTGAGGACAAACATTGTGACACTAGATTTATATATATTAAGATTAAGTGGTTTAGGAGTCCATTGAGGACAAACATTGTAACACGAGATTTATATATATTAAGATATGTAATTTTTATGTAAAGTACGTAGCTTTTTTTTGTTTGCGTTTATCTTTGGAACTATTAGTCAGATTATTTTTAATGAAAGTTGTGTATTAACTTCATGATTTTCGTAACATTGACGAATATGAATTCATTTAAATGATAAAACATCACGTTGTGTCTATTAAAAGCGGAGCAGTCACCATAAACGCAGACAAAAGTCTAGTGTAATTTTCAAACCCTCAGATTATTAACTAATGAACTCACAACTTCGTTTGTGCAAAAAGAATATTAAATGAGTTTGTGGAGGCTAAAAAAAGATAAGCTCATGTTTTAAGAATTTGATGAGTTAAATTTAGACGCTTTATTAATCAAGCAGCTCTAAAACATGTTTCAACTTTATTTGAATGAGATAGATGAAGATACAAACACACAGGAGGTATTTAACTTAATAAATCTCTTAGCTCTTACAAACTTGCCTTTTAAGACTAAAGTATGTTTATATTAGGGCTTACTCATGTTTTGTCATCTGTAACACGATTCTGCCTCACTCACACTGAATGCCGCTAGTCACAGTGAGTCGGGGCTGAAGTCCGCCGATCCCAGCTGATCGCAGGTCTCCAGTGAGCCAGGGTGGTTGCTGCGTAGTGGCTGGCTGCTGCATAGACGGGAGAGATATGCTCTGCTTACATGGACGTGCTGTGCCTAGACGCTGATGAGGCTGTAGGGGTAACCAGGCTGGAGCGGTCACTTCCTGCGTGTGGTGTATCCCTGTTGGGGCCGAAGTTGCTGGCTGGCTGAGACTTGCTGTGGGAATGAATACGATGGTGCTGCTGATCTGCTTCCAATCACGTCGGGGTCACTACTATGGTGGAACGGGTGATATGTTCCACCAACACAAAGGGAGGATCCTCTAACCAGGCGAGGTGATCATGCCTGGCGGGCTACTGCCCAATAGTTGATCTTGGGATGTTGTATATATGATAATCGGCGCGAGAACTTTTATTGTGCGATGCAGGATTTGTAGTTTCTTCTCATTTTACGTTACTCTGTAGTTCAGTGTAGCTCCGGTAGATGGCGCTGTTGTATGTAATGTTGTTTTTACGCTGTATGTGGAAATCGCCACACAACCTACAGTAGTGTAACATCTAGCTACATTATTATGGAATATATTGCTACATCACTACGAGAATACACACAAACAGTCGTTAGCTGCGCGCACTCACCGATCGCTGAGATGCTGTTACTACGCGCCACCTCGCCGCGCCAGTCAGCCGCACGCTCTCATAGCGACGTTGCTTTGTGTTCACGCTTAATATCTAAGTGCTTATTGTAACTTTCGTGATCGTATTTTCTATTCTTTTGCTTGGAACTGTACTTACCTTCTTACCTCTTGTTTCGCGCCTTGTGTATTCCCTTCTATGAATTAAATAAGTGTTGGTTAAATCTGTGTATGTTATTATAAACTATAAACTTACCTTTACGCAGATAGACGTAGTGTATATAGTGTTAGTAGGACTGAATACAAATACTTACCTACCAAGCTACAGTAGTTTATACAAAAAACAATATCAATCTTATATCAAAGGCATAAGGCCAAATTAAAATAAATCTTATTCTATGAGGTAAACGGTTTATTTTCCGTTTTTAATTTGATTTTTCGCACAAGTGCGCCAGTTTTTCAGTATCGCAAGGCATGTCTTCTAGCTCAACCAGGTGTGCGATGGTCGCACAACGGTTCTTCAATGTAGCAGCCGATGACCAGGTGTGCTATAAATCATTTATACTGTTACCTGGAATAGTAAATATTAATCTGTACTAATATTATAAAGCTGAAGAGTTTGTTTGTTTGAACGCGCAAGTCTTAGGAACCGCTGGTCCGATTAGAAAAAAAATTTCAGTGTTGGATAGTCCATTTGTCAAGGAAGGCTATAGGCTATATATCATCACGCTAATACTAATAGGAGCGGAGCACCAATGAAGAATGTTTTAAAAAATAATTAAAGAGTAACAATCAAAAACTATAAAGAATATAGTTCTTTGTTCCTTACAAGTGTTGTTGTTTTCAACCCTTACAAGTGTTTTATTTATCTTAATACGTAATTTTTTTTTTCAGGTGCTATAGATTTGCAAATAAAAAAAAATCACAAAGCAATCATGAAGACTGACGACAGAAGTGAAACTATAAACAAACAGTTGTTTAAACTTACTTAAAATGAACCTATTTGCTTTTTAAATAACATGCGCGATAAAAAGAAATAAAAATAAAGCTATGTAACGGAGAGCGTTCGATAACGATGAGACTTGTTCCATGAGTTTTGTTCACCCAAAAAATGCTCAACGCCCTTAAAGAAGTATTATTTTTTTAAAAAGTCGGAATTCTGAGGTAGAAAGAAGAAACGATGTTCACCTAGCCGATTACGGCCACGGCGGCCAGTCTCAACGGGGACCAGCCAACTACGCAGTAGATATTATAGTGCACAAGTGTGTGCGCAAACACAGGTGCACTCTCTGTTCCCTCTCTCTCATAATCCGATGGGACGGTTAACCGACACGACCGGGGAGATATAGGTGCAGGACCGACAACTTTACGTGCTCTCCCAGGCACGGGGGTTCAGACTCCAACTTCCAAGCTCCGAGCTGTTATTAAGTATTTCTATAATCAGAAAATCTCAAACACGCTTTTGCCCCGAGCCGGGATTCGAACCCGAAACCTCTTGATTGGCAGTCGCATACGTCAACCGCTAGACCAATGAGACAGTTAGTTAGTAGTTAGTTAGAAGAAAGATGAAATACAACGGAATCGACCAGCTTCTAATTTTTATAAGTTAGTTCAAAACTAGAGACAAGAAAAAGAAAACTTTAAACATCATTCTAAAGAGATACTTTACTCCAGCAGTGGACTATTTAAGGTGGTTAATGATGGTGATGTTGAACTCAGTAAGTGCTCATTGATTCTTGTGTTATTTAAATAATTTAATTGCATTTTAAGTTCTAAGAACTTTTATATAAGATTACATTTCAATTGAAACCATTTCAAATAATTGCAAAGACGGGCTTTAAAATGTATTTATAAACGAATCCATCTAAGAAACGTTTCTGAATATTTATTCTGTTAATAGCTATTTTAAAATGAAATGAACTTGTCATTAGAAATATGTTTATTTAACACATTGATGATCGGAATGGTCTTTGACACTTAAAAAACTATTGAATTTAATTATTAAATAACATTAATAAGTAGGTAGTTGTTTTTTAATTATTTTTAAATGGAATAGGGGCAAACGAATAAACGTATCGCCTAATGGTAAGCGATTACCGCTGCCCATGGACACCTGCAACACCAGAAGCGTCACAAGTGCGTTGCCGGCCTTTGGGGGATGGGGAAAGGGATGGGAGGAGGGGTCGGGGTAAGGGCCTCCGGTACCCTCACTCACTCGGTGAAACAAAGCGCAGGCGCTATTTCACACTGGTTTTCTCTGAGGCCGTGGTACCACTACGGTCGAGCTAGCCCATGCATGCCGAAGCGTGGCTCTCCCACGGTAAAACCCACGGTGATAATAGTAATTATATAATGATCAGGATTATTTGTTCTGTTTCTGGATATAATAATGTATTTTAACAGCAGTCTGGTTAATATAGACTCAGTCTAATGTCAGATTAGACGGCGAGGTTCATACTATTACTTCTAGTGTAGTGATGGATTTAAAATTCGAAAAGTCACCACTCCTTTGCATCCCTTGAGTGTCGTAAGAGCCGACTTTAGGAACAAACCATGCAGAACAGTATTACATAGAGAAGGAAATCTTGATAAATACTTTGTACCACCCGGTCTAGCTATCGTGGTATAGTAGGCTTAAAAATTCTAGGTCCTAGTCTTCTTTAAAGCCAGCCAAAGTGGTTCTTTTCTGCCAGAGGGAAGGCTTGAGTAGCATTCAATTAGGAATATACATCCTATGTCGCGAAGGACTTTACAAACATACATGAAACGGACACAAAGAACAACAACTTGTGGATCACACAAAGTGCTGTCCTATGGAGAGCGGCGTGGCGACCGCTTAAAGCATTAGGCCAACCGTGCTGTCAAAGGCTGTTGATGATATGATGACTTACCACGAACACTGCTCCAGTTATTGTTGCCATCCTTATCACTAAGCCCGATCCAGGTGTAAGCCCATCCGGACTGGTCAGAAACGATTTCCTTGAGTATTAACGCTTCGTGATGAGACTTGACCACGGCTAAATACGCTCCATCTTCTTCACACTTAGCATTATTCCAAGGCACGTATATATCGTACAGCTTATAACAGTTGCTTCCTCCATAGCTTTTATAACCTGTTAAAAATTAAACTGGTACCTTTATCAGATACTAGCTTTTGGCCTCGGTTAAGCCCGCTTGTATTGCGGTAAGGAGTAGCCTATGTCTTTTCTCAAGAATCAAACTATATTCAAGGCCAATTTCATTAAAATCGGTGTTGCGGTTAAGCCGTGAAACCGTAAACAATAGGTTTACTTTCGAATTAATAACATAGAATGGATTATAATGCGTCCATCAGTTCACTTAAAAGTAATTTATAAAATACCAACTTTTGTGTCGGTTGATATTCATTCATCTCGGGAATTAATTTCCAAGGCTTTATTACGTTTATTTTCGTGTAACAAACTTAACTATTCAAACTTCAACTAAAAAAACAACTCTTTTTGTAACATCAACCCGTACGGACTGCTGGCGTCCCTGAAAATAAGTTGAGAACCATTCCAGTGCTTCAGGTGAGATCATGAGGTAGGAGAGGATTGACAGGAGAATATCGTGTTTGACGGTGTTAAATGCATTTGAAAAGTCCACCAGAACTAAGACTGTTACTTTTGTATCTTCCAAAGCCGCCCTGATGTCACCAGTCACTTTGAGGAGAGCAGTAGTAGTGCTATAGCCAGGCCTAAAACCAGATTGATAAGGGCTTAATAAGTCATTTTTATAAATAAAACCAGAGAGCTGCTTATGGACACAGGCTTCAAGAATTTTGGAAAGGAATGGAAGGATGAATATAGGTCGAAAGTGCATAGGAAGAGTGGAATAGTAGTTAGACGTCTTAACAACGTGAACTTATTGATAAAATAGGCATTTAGTTGTAATTTATGAGATAATGACCTAAATCTATACCTACATATATTTTAAATTTGAAGAGTTGATTTGTTTCTTTTAATGCGTTAATTTCAGAAACTTCTGATTCGTGTTGGGCAATTATTTTAGTTTTTAATAATCATAATGTTGAATAATTGTCCTTGTTGAATAAGTAGCTCATTTATCGACGAAGGCTAGCCATATACTATCACGTTACGATCAATATAAACTGAACATTTATGAATTATGTTGTTAAAACGAGGGCAATATAATCATTTACTTTAATGTTAACTTTTGTTTGTGGAAATTTATGTTTAAATTGTTAAATACATAATGTGAGTATATCACTATCTATACTAATATTATAAAGAAGTAAAGTTTGTGTGTTTGTATATTTGTTAAATTGTAAGTGGTAATCTCGGGATCTACTAAACCGATTTTAAAAATTCTTTCACCAATAGAAAGCCACATTATTGCTGAGTGTCATAGGTTATATAAAAAACCGAAAAATAAAAAGGCTTTTACGTGGTAGTCGGTTTTGCAAAGTGAATCGGAGAATTTTCAACGGAAGGCCAAAGCGGACGGCGCGCGATTGCTTCGGGTTTAATTCGGTTCGCGTTCGTGCTTGCTTCGGGAGTAGGAGGCGTGGCCTTTTACGTATGAGAGGTAGGTACCCGCGCGGCTCAGTCGCGTGGTCGGCTCCTTACGCAGCGGACGTCTCCGAAATTGTATTTATCGAAACGTAATTAGTACACTTTCGACATTGTTTAAATAAAAGGTTCTTACCAGAACCACTTTCTATCTTTTTCTTAGCAGTTAGAAATTAAAACATAACACTCTGTACTAAAAAGGATTATTAACATTATGCCCAACGAAGTAGGCACGGGTCAGCTAGTGTTATATATAACTCCAGTTGATCCCTTAAAGATTCGACATCACATACCAGTTAACTTTTAACCAGGCCAGTGCTTTTCTGCAGCACAAAGTTATATCTAATATTAACGGCAATATTGAACAATAATATGCCATCAAAAAACGTTGGAAGAAGCTTTAAAAAACTGGAAGTTCAGTTGTGAGTTATTGGATTTTTTGGAGCATAGGTTGCAGAATCATCAACTGGCTAAATCCGTCCAAAAGCTTACCGATATGAGGACCCCATTGTTATTTAGAGCATAAATTTATGCACAAAGATTCTCTTTCCTTATCTCCATGTTTAAGGTACACTGGGTTTGACATTATGCGAGTTCAATGTAAATAAATAAATAAATATTCCCAAGTTAAGCAGAGCTTGTGTTATGGATAGGGTAAAACCGGGATAGATGCCACAACGGGATAGATGCCTCACATCCAAGAAATCTAACTTCCCAAAATCGCAACTAAGAATTAATAGTATAAGAAGGAGCCGCTGTCACCCTGTACCTAATTTATCCATGAGCTGTCGTGCTTTGAGGATTTGTTTTGCTCATGTGTATATTTATATTCGAAATGAGCTTCACTAACACTTAGAAATTTTCAAAGTTACTATTTTAACGTTGTATAACTTTATAAGTAGTAATATATTATGTTATATTTTTTATTACGTCAATACACTGGTTCATTAAGGATGCGTCTAAATGTAAATGGTTGCTATTTTGTTTTTAATTTATTTAAAAAAATAGCTGGGCATCTATCCCTATCAAAAAGGATAGTTGCCCTGATTTTTTGAAGGTATAGATGGCCCTAAGGGCGGATAGATGCCCTTAGGAGCATCTATACCTCCATACTCTCATACTCCCTCCATACACCATGTGTACCCATATATGTTTTTGTACTATTACAGTCAGATTTCGATGAAATTTCGATGAAATTAATAAAAAATCCTTGGGGATAAACGAAATATTCTGATGATTTCGTATTCCATTTAGAATCATGCGCAGGCGTTTTGTTGCTAAAAATATAACGTCATTACGAAATAAAGGATATTACGAGATTTGATTTAGCTTATTAGATATTTTTATTTCGGAAAACTTCACATTTTGGGACTGCCTCGTTGATCTAGCGGTTTGCGTAAGCGACTGCCGATCAAGTGGTCACGGATGCGAATTTCGGGTCGGACTGCTATTGGGGTTTTTCTTATAAAAGTTTTACGGAAGATGGCGGTGTTTCCCACCCGTGCCTCGGAACACTTTAAGCCGTCGGTACCGGTTGTCATGAACACCTTAGGACAATAATGGCTACTAGTTCGACCTTCAAATTCAGTTCACCCGCAGGATTGCGGAGGTCTGATGCCAGCCGCTCCATATAATAGCTGATATTCAGTTATTCCATAAAGAACTAGTAGCCGACCCCAATTATTCTTGGTGATAAATAATATTTAATTTAAAAAAAGTATAATTATGTTTGTTGAAACTTAACAATTACTATTAAAAACTAAGATTTAATACTTTTGTTGAACAAATTGTTTTAAAATTTATTTATGGTTGTTTCACAGAAACATACATTTTACAAAATCTGTAATTGATAGGTCAGCAAAAACAAATAACAATCCAACTTAAATAACTAAGCTAGCTACATGCACAGAAATTATCCATTTAAAATTAATATTTTTAAACTTATGAAGGTTTTTCAAAAAGTGGGGCATCTATCCCGGTTTTACCTAGACAACTGATATGAATACATATATATATATAAACTTTTTTTTGTAAATACATACTTATTATACATAGTAAATACCCAAACTTCGAAACAAATACTTGCTGATCATACAAACATTTGGTCTACATACTAAATTCACTTGTTGGTATATTCATAGTTATTGGGTTGAGTTTAGCTAAAACAACATTAAAGTAATATTCCTAACTCTTTGCAAAACTGTGGAATGAGCTGTCGCCTGCGGTGTTCCCGGACCAATACGACCTTCAAGAAAAGAGCGTACTCCTTCCTAAAAGGCCGGCAACGCACTTGTGACGCCTCTGGTGTTGCGGGTGTCCATGGGCGGCGGTAATCGCTTACCATCAGGTAATACGCCTGCTCGTTTGCCCCCTGTATAATAAATAAAAAAAAGTTTAAAACCAAGCATGAAGAATTGTAAATAATTTTATGTACGATACAGGCGGTACAGGCTCTTCAGATGCCATAAGACCAATGATAACATTAATTAATTCAAATTGTTGAAACCAGTATAATTATAGTGTGTGTCAAGGGCGAGTTGCTGATTGAAGATTTCAATTATAAACAGGAAATCACAGATGTATAGCCACCATAATAATTAATAAATTGTTAATTATTGTGGTAACTTTGATGGGGAACCTCCGTGGTATGTCTATATCTTTGCCTATTTGTCTGTGTGCCTATTATACTGATGGATTGACTCTGATTTAATTTTTGATTTGGTATACAAGATAATCACAAATTTTAACAACAAAAAAAAACCGACTTTTAGAACTGGACCAAATGAAAATGAAATGAAATGGGACCACACGGGAAGCGCCAGCTTTCAAATAAAAAAATAATTATCAAAATCGGTTCACCCAGTCGAAAGTTATGAGGTAGGTACAAACATAAATAAACATAAACTCGAAATGCCAAAACATTCCACCCGGTTTACAGACAAATCTTTTACTGTGCAAGCAGTAAGACTCTGGAACGATTTGCCTGAAACAATCCGTCGCGCTAAAACCTTGGCTGTATTTAAAAAGCTAGTGAAGGATTATTATCTGTCATTATAATGATGTACTTGTTATATATTATATATATATATATATATATATATATATGTATTATATTTTAGTCTGTGTATTTGTGTGTATGTATGTATGAGTATATTTATATGTGTAATATGAGTAGATGTGTAAGTACTTATATATATAAGTAAAATATTTTGAATTTAGTGTTTTTTTTTTATATTCACATGGTAAATTTAAAACTTGTGCACCCTTGAACTTGAACTCCCTAAATAATATCACTTACCTTAATATCCGTACAAAGGTTGTCTGTAAGAGATCGCCATGAGCGATAAGACCGCCAATTGTCACATTTGTATATTACAACTCCTTTTTGTCTATCTGTTATGTGTGTACAATAAAGATAAATAAATAAAAAAAAAAAAAAAAAATGCAGACGAATTGAGAACCTCCTCCTTTTTTGAAGTCGGTTAAAAATTGAACCTAAATGACCAGTATTTTCTAAAAATAATCCTAGCTAGATTCCGAAACTTGTATACTGCTTGAGGTCTCGGGTTCAAATCTTGAGACCAACTATTTGTTTCGAAGTTTGGGTGTTTTCTATATACGAGTATAATATGAATGTATTTACAAAAAGAAAGTATATTCATGTATTTATATCAGTTGTCTAGTACCCATAACACAAGCTCTACTTAGCTTGGGACTATAGATGGCGTTGTGGGTTAGATGTCCGTAATATTTATTTATAACTTCCATCGAAATCGGTGCAGCGTGAAAGCAGGACAGACAGACAGAGTTTACCTGGTGACCTGTAACACAGGTTATATCTTTATAACCTACATCAGGCACGAGTCTTTCACAAAGGTGGAATCCGGAAGCCAAGCCACTATTGTACCTATTATTATTAAGTTACTTGCGCATTTATAATATAAGTATGGATAAAAAGAATTGCTCGTTTAAAGATGTTAGATACTAAGTCGTGTCAAGGCTAACAACTATTTTACAGCGTGTTTGTTGAAGTCTTTTTCGAGTCTGGGTATGATATATTTTCTTACAAGTATTGCCTATGTCCAGCAGTGGTCAGTTAAAGGCTAAGGCAGTCAAAAACCAGAACCAAAACTAGAAACTAATAATCTAAAAGCTAAAATATTTCATTATTTTCATTTCTACATTTCTAGATTCGATTAATCATATTTTATTTTGAGATGAAAAAGCAAAATCGATTCGAACCCCATGGGACTCCGCCAATTCGTATTGCTGACTTTTTTGTCAGTGATACCTGGTCCCTAACCGAATCGGGAATCGTACACGTAGGCAGTTATTAATAAAAAACCTTTTCACGTATTTTTACTGTCCCTTGACAATCCAAAGGAATAATCTAACCATAACTTGTAATAATACTACTGTGTTTTGAGGTTTCGGTGTAGATAGATATAATTATAAGAAAATATAAAAGGTTTTTGTAAGATATTTCATTAGCAGGTCGTGGACTGGTTGTGTGACGGTTAAATATCCGACTGCAACATCAGGATAATAGGTTCGATAAGCCCCCATTGTTTAGTGAAAATATTTGGATATACGATGTAGATTGACTGTATATACTTTGACTGGACAGTTGAATGACTGCACGGTTGGCGTAGTGGCTTAAGCGGTAGCCACGCCGCTTCCTACTGCGTTAAGAGTTGTGGGTTCAAATACCACATGGTACAACAATTCGTGTGATCTACAAATCATGTCCGTTTCATGTATGTTTGTAAAATCCCTAGAGGCACAGGAGGTATATTCCTAATACGGGAGTTGTCTGTTTGAAATAGAAAGACAAGATATGTAATTTTTTGACGCGTCGGTCTGGGTTTGATTACAAACTATCCTACTAATATTATAAACGCGAAAGTTTGTGAGTATGTCAGTGAGTATGTTTGTTGTTCTTTCACGCAAAAACTACTGAATGGATTTTGATGAAACTTTACAATAATATAGATTATACATCAGAATAACACATAGGCTACAATTTCTAAAGATACTAGCTTCGCCTCGCGGCGTTGTCCGCGGTACGACAATATTGAGGTTTAGCTAGTGTTAAATAATTGTGCAATGACTACAATCATTGAATTTTGTTCTGTGATTAAATTTAAACTGAATTTCTAAATAAAGTATGGGCTCTAAATAATTTAAGATCAGACGTCCACTTTTTTATGTAATACGACAAACGAGCAATCGTATCGCCTGATGGTAAGCGATTACCGCTGCCCATGGATACCCAACACCAGAGCCGTCACAAGTGCGTTGCCGGCCTTTTAAGAAGGAGTACGCTCTTTTCTTGAAGGTTTGAAGGTCGTATTGCAAGGACATGGCAAGGACGATTATCAGAACCCCAAGGCCTATAGACCTATCGGTCTGCTGCCAGTCTTGGGGAAGATCCTGGAGAAGATGATAGTAGCAAGGATCAGGTGGCACCTAGTACCGCGGATTAGTACTCGTCAGTACGGCTTTATGCCCCAGAGGAGCACCGAGGACGCCCTCTATAACCTAGTGAACCATATCAGGGCCAACATAGAGCTGAAAAAGCTCGTAACCCTAGTCTCGCTGGATATAGAGGGGGCCTTCGATAGCGCATGGTGGCCGGCTATTAAGGTCAGACTGGCTGAGGAAAAGTGTCCGGTCAATATAAGGAGGCTATTGAATAGCTATCTCGACAGCAGAAGAGTCAGCATAAGGTACGCTGGGGAGGTACACACGAAAGACACCCAGAAAGGTTGCGTCCAGGGATCCATAAGCGGGCCGATGCTCTGGAACCTTCTCCTCGACCCACTGTTACATGAACTTCAACGACGTCAGGTATATTGTCAGGCCTACGCGGACGACGTTGTCCTCATCTTTGTGGGGGATACGGCACAGGAGGTCTCAAAACATGCAAATGCGGCCCTCTCCTACGTTCGAGAGTGGGGAGATCAAAATAAGTTACGATTCGCTCCGCATAAAACGTGCGCTATGCTTTTGACACGGAAGCTTAAATATGACACACCGCACTTGAGCATGGGAGGGGTCTGCATAGGCATGTCTGACGAAATCAAAATTTTAGGTCTAACAATCGACAAAAAGCTGACCTTCAATTCGCACGTAGCTAATGTTTGCAAAAAAACCGCTAATATCTATAAACAAATATCACGCGCGGCGAAGGTCAGCTGGGGTCTTCATCCCGAGATCATTAGGACCATATACACAGCAGCCGTTGAACCCGTCGTCACGTATGTCGCAAGTGTGTGGGCTCCTGCCGCTAAAAAGTTGGGGGTGTTAATAAATACTCACTTGGTCGTATTATATTGTTTATTTGTATTGTACTTAATCACACAACAAGTTATTTCTCAGACACGCGGATTACAAGAGATACCTATATTTTGTTGGGCCGAACGTCAGTGTTGCCACAGACACAACACTCGTCCCCTTATAAAGCTTCATTTAATAACTGAATTACAAATTCAAACGTTCGGGAGGTTTCCTTATTCTAGTAGATCTCCTTAAAGCAGGGAAATAGACTTCTGAAGATGAACCATGAGTAATCTGACCTTCCTCTCTATAAGTCTCCTGACTTTCTAATCTATCACCTTCCCTTAAATCACTTCTACTCTCATTTATTTCACTATTATTTTGAGACATTGGAATGTCTGATGTCTCAACACTGTTGCTTGTGTCAGGCAAAACAGTTGGTTCATCATCAAAATTAGTATTTTGGTGCCCTGGCAACATAACATTTGGATTAATATGAACTTCCTCCTCATTTAATATACAAGGCCTCAGCGATGAAACATGAACATGTTTTAGAACCTCACCTATCTTTACCATATATCTGACCTTACTTAATCTATTAACAATAATTCCTTTAACCCATCCTTTTCCTTTACTTAATTCTTTACACCATACCTTATCGCCCTCATTAAAAACAATTACAATTTCTTTATTTTCAGTACAACTTCTTTTAGATATAACATTATGAGGCTTTAATAAGTCAAATTTAGTTCTAGGTTTCTGTTTAAATAACATTTCATTTGGCGAAATTCCCGTAGAGTTGGGAGAGTTTCTATAAGTAAATAAAAAGTTTTGCAAGATAATTTCCTTAGATATTTTTTTCTCATTCATAACTTGTAATCTAGCTAAACCATTTTTTACTGTTTGCACAGATCTTTCAGCTATTCCATTTGATTGAGGATGATAAGGTGGAGTTTTAAGAGCTGCACAACCATTAGCCTTTAAAAAATTTACAAACTCCACTGAATTAAAAGGTGGACCGTTATCACTGACTATTTGAGCTGGTACCCCAATAATTGCAAAAGTTTTACATAATATTTCAATGACTTGAGCGACTGTGGTACTCTGCATAATATGAACATCTATCCATTTTGATCTTGAATCAACAATTAAAAAATAAGTAATAGAGTTCACATGAAAAAAATCAATATGAACTCTTTCAAAATTATTTTCAGATTTACTCCATGGAGTTAATGGGCATGAATTTGTAAAATTTCGAGTTGACTGACAAATTTCACAACCTAAAATAGTTTTCTCTATATCTTGCCCTAAATTTGGCCACCAACAGTATTCCCTCATTAACATCTTGGATTGAACAATTCCTTGATGATATTCATGAAATACACTTAAAATTTTAGATCTTAATTTAAGCGGTATAATTACCCTATTTCCCCATAACAAACATTTTTGCTCCACACTTAATTCAGCACGCTTCAAAAAATAAGGTTTTACATTTATGTCACTCACACTATTTGGCCATCCTTTAGTTACATACTCATAAACTTTACTTAAAACAATATCAGTGTGTGTATGTTTTGCAATTTCAATAAAATGAAGTGGAGATTGCTCTGAAAAACTCAAATAATTTACTGTGTCAATAACATCTGCTATTTCTGGTAGTGGTAAACGCGACAAAGCGTCAGCGTTACCTAACAATATACCCTTTCTATACATAATATTATATGAATAACCCGATAACAGAAGTGCCCACCGCTGAATTCTAGCATTTGCTGTTACTGGTATGCTCTTTAAAGGATCAAAAATATATTTAAGTGGTTGATGATCAGTGACCAATGTAAATTTTCGACCATACAGAAATTTGTGAAATTTTTTAACAGCGAAGACAATTGCCAAGGCTTCCTTTTCTACTTGTGAATATTTTTTTTGTGCACTATTTAATGTACCTGAGGCAAAACTAATAGGCTCACCATCCAATTTATGACTAAGCACTGCTCCTACTCCATATTCACTAGCATCAGTAGTTAAATACAATTCTTTCTTGCAATCATAATGTGCTAATAATTGATTATCAATTAATAATTGCTTACTATTTTGAAATGCTCTTTCACAATTGTCATTCCAATCAAAAGATACTTTACTCTTAAGTAATTCATGCAAAGGTTTCAAACATTCAGACAATCTAGGCAAAAATTTACAATAGTAGTTTAGAAGACCTAGGTAGGCCTGTAGCTGTGTCACTGTTTTAGGAGCTGGAGCCCTAACAATAGCTTCCACTTTTTCTGGCATGGGTTTTATTCCTTCTTTACAAATTATATGCCCTAAAAACTTTATCTCTTCACAAAAAAACTGACACTTATCTAAATTTACTTTAACATTATATGCTTGCAATCGTTTCAAAACATTTACTAAATTGTTATAACAATTTGAAACACTGTCTCCCTTTATAACCACGTCATCGATAAAACAATTAACATTTTTTAAACCTTGCAGAATTTGATCCATAGCACATTGAAATACAGAAGGTCCACTTGATACTCCGAATTGCAACCTAGTCGGTTTAAACAATCCCAAGTGTGTATTTATTGTCATATATTCACGTGAAGATTCCTCTAAAAGTAGCTGTTGATAAGCTCCTGTTAAATCGAGAACACAAAAGACACTGCCCCCACTAAGTTGGGTAAAAATATCTTCCGGTACAGGAAGAGGACAATGCTCCGTGTCAAGAACTCTATTTAATGTGACCTTATAGTCAACACAAATCCTTAACTTTCTATCACTTTTCTGAGCTAACACTATTGGGCTAGCCCACTTACTATGCCTAACTCTTTCTATAATACCAGCTTTTTCCAAACTCAACAATTCTTTTTCCACCTCATCTTTCTTAGAATATGGTATTGTATAAGCTCTGTGGAAGATAGGTTGTACTCCTTGTTTCAATTTAAGACTAGCTTTTAAATTCTGAATATGAGACGACCTATCTTTCTCAAAAACTTGTTTGAAGTTAGTCTTAATATTTTGTATAAACTTTTCTTTTTCCCCACTGTTGAAACTAATTTGTTTAAGTTCAAACTGCTTCTGCCACCTAGGAAATATTACTTTTAACCAATTTCTTCCTACTAATGGCTCAAAATATTTATTGCAATCAACTACAATTAAATACAATTCTTTTTGTAAATTACTTACTAAAATCTTTATGGATCCAATCACTCTTAATAGCTCCCCTGATACAGACTTCAATGTACAGCTGCACTTTCTTAACATCTTTGCTGAAAAATATTTGATAAAATCTTTTTTATGGATTACTGTTTTGCACGCTCCTGTGTCAACTTGCATTTTAATTAAATGTCCATTGCCTAGTCACAACGGCATCCAAGCTGCTTGCTCATCTGCAGTGATATTTTGGATACTGCCCAGCACAACCTCTGTTTCTTGTATATCTTGACCCTCTTCCAACTGTCTAACATTCCGGTTTTCCATGGTGCGAAGGTAACACTTTGCTGCAACATGTCCTTGACGTTTGCAATTATAGCATGTCCAATTTTTTTTGAAACATTTATCTGCCTGGTGATTGCCACCACAGCGAGAACAATTCAACCTGTTACGGTCATAGCTTGTGGATGTAAATGATTTTTTAGATATAGGTAGGCGAACTTGTTTCTGTACCACATGCACATCTGAATTTAGTTGCATATTTCTGCTCTCTTTATCCGCACTTTCGTAAGCAATGGCAATGTTAACTGCCTCTTCAAACGTAAGTTTATCTCCTACCGTTAACAATTTCTTTGTAAGGTGTTCATTACCCAACCCACATACAAGACGGTCTCGAAGGGCTTCGTTTAAAAAGTTACCAAAATTGCAAATGGACGCTTTTTTCTTTATTTCTACTATATAATCGTTTACCTTTTGTCCCTCTTTCTGCTTGCAACCGTAAAATTCATATCGACCCGCCACTGCCGACTTTTTAATAGTATAATGACTTGTCAAAACTTCAATGACTCTTTTGTAGGTTATATCACATGGTTTATCCGGCGATACTAAATTTTTTAGTACATTATATGTATTTGGGCCAACTAATGTAATAAACATAGCTACCTTCTTCTTTTCTTCTATCACATTTACAATAAATAATTGTTCCATCCGCTCTGCATAATCTCCGAAATCTTGATTTTCTGTATCGAAATGTTCAATACTTCCAATTAACGCCATTTTCCTCGTCGCTAATAATAAATACTCACTTGGTCGTATTATATTGTTTATTTGTATTGTACTTAATCACACAACAAGTTATTTCTCAGACACGCGGATTACAAGAGATACCTATATTTTGTTGGGCCGAACGTCAGTGTTGCCACAGACACAACACAGAGGACTCTTAATGCGCTTCAGAGAGGCTTTGCCCTGAAGATGTGCGGAGCATATCGCACGGTATCTTTCAACTCGGCGCTAGTACTGGATACTACCTCTCGACCTCAGAATACAGGAAGCAGCCGCTCTGTACGAGGCTAGAAGAGGGTCGTCCGGGCTAGTATTCGGAGACCGAGAAGTGGAACGCCTTGCACAGTTCGCGGAGGTCCCTCATCCGTCCGAGCATATGGTGATGAGTTTCGCCTGCTTGACGACTCAAGCCGACGTAGAAAGGTGCACCGAGCAGACGGTGCGTATATACACCGACGGCAGCAAGATTGGCGGTAAGGTTGGGGCGTCCCTCTCCATCTGGAGCGGAAGCGCCGAGATCAAAGCCGTCAAGCTTAGCTTGTCCGCGTACTGCACGGTGTACCAGGCGGAACTCCTAGCCATATGCAGGGCGACGGATGAGATACTGAAGCGTAAAGAGAACTCATTCGGAGTCTTCAGTGACTCCAGATCCGCTCTAGAAACTATCACGAACCACGGGGCACTGCATCCCCTTGCGATGAGAACGCGCGCCAACCTTAAGGTAGCTTTTAATGTAAATAAAACTGTGCATTTATTCTACATAAAAGCACATGCCGGTCACGAAGGCAACGAGCGCGCGGACTTTCTCGCGAAGGAGGCAGCACTTTCGTGTCGAAGGTTGCCTGACTATGATCGGTGCCCGATCTCGTTCGTCAAGAGGGATATCCGTAAGGACACCCTGGACGAATGGAACCGGAGGTTCCAGTTAGGCGAAACAGCCTCCGTCACGAAAGTGTTTCTTCCCGACGCAGTGAAAGCTTACCGTACAATAAGGCGGATCAATGTCACACCAAAATTGACGCAGATGCTCACCGGGCACAGGGGTTTTTCTCAATACCTGCATCGATTCCGGTGCAAAGATAGCCCAGTGTGCGCATGTGATCCGTGTAACGTTTTCCACGTTGTCCACCTAATAGTAGAATGCCCGATTCATGCCATGATAAGGCATGAACTAGAACAACAACTAGATCTTAAAATATGCAGAGAAAATCTGAAAAACATATTTAACGATAAGAAAACCTGTAGTTACTTTATAGAATTTTGTATTAAAATAGTGAAAATTGTAAACAATAGAAATAAGTAGTTTTAAGCATTTGGTAAATTGTATATTTTATAATATATAGTAACTACCAAAGTAAAGGCACCATAGTAATTAAGATAGAATGTAACTAGAATAAGTAAACAATGTAATTAACGTCGTATAATAATTAATTAGCATAAGACGTAAGTTAAGTGTAAAACTAAGGTAAATGTAAAGTTTAGACTAGGTACAATCTGGTCCGGATTTGCAAGGACAGACTGTATACATATAGGATAGTAGACTTAGACCCCATTAGGGTCGACACCATAATTGTACTAACCGTATCTAAATATATATATATATATATAAGTAATAAACGAGCTGTGACACTAAGTCGAGTGACAGGAGGCAGAAAAAAAAAAAAAAAAAAAAGGTCGTATTGATACGACCTTTTTTTTTTTTTTTTGCTTCACCGCAGGTGAAGTTGTGTGAGTTAATCTATACTAATATTTAAAATTCGAAAGTATATCTGTTTGTCTGTCTATCTGTTACGCTTTTATTGCTAAAGTGCACTGTACTGATTTCAATGAAATTTGTTGTAGAGATACTTTTATACTTTTTACTGATATAACCGAAGTATACTCCGACGGAGTCGCTTGCAAAAGTTAGTTATTAACTATAATTCTTGTTACAACTGTGTTGATATATGATAATTAAAAGGCTCTTTAAAAAAACTAAAATTACTAGGGACGTGTGTGCCCCGGCGGCCATCATTCCGTCCCGTAAGCCCGGTCACCTACTAGACTAAGGTCTACTGCGATAAAATAATTAACTAGTTGGGCTTAACATAAAACTTACATTAGCACGAAGGTGACTGTTTTAGACTACGCGTTTATCTAAATAAGAGTTTTGTTAAGTAAAATTTTGCATAAATAAGTATGTTTTTGTATTCTAGGTGCTAAACAACCGAGTATATGTACGTGAGACACTCGTTGCCTTGAAGATCTATGGCAATCGTTGCTCGGAAGTCAGTACCCTCAAATATAATGACGACTTTTTTTTTTTTTTTATGTTTGGAAACCCCCTCGGTCCGTTACCCCACCGGGGCTTACGGCGGGGTGGTGTGTCGGAATCGAACCGACTAAAACCACACGGTGTGCCAACTCTGCGCCTGAGAAGGGAGGGGTCCGGGAACTGCATTTATTAACACGACCGGACTCCAACGACTAGTTCAACCTACGAATTCAGTTCACCTTCAGAATTTGGGAGGTACATGGAAATAAATAATAACTATTTAAATATAGTTGGACATTTAACAGACAACGTTATCTAGTTCCAAACTAAGCAGAGCTGTGTCATGGATACGAGACAACTGATATAAATAAATAAAAACTTTTTTTGTAAATACTGCACTGTTGCACTACTGCACGGTTGGCCGAGTGGTGTCAGCGGTCGCCATGCCGCTTGCTACTGGGTCAAGTGTCGTGGGTTCAAATCCCACGCGGTACCTACAACACTTTGTGTGATCCACGAATTGTTGTCCCGAGTCTGGATGTTCTTTGTGTCCGTTCCATGTATGTTTGTAAAGTCCCCCACGACACATGATGTTTATTCCTAATGTGAGAGTTGTGTTTAAAAAAAAAAAAAAAAAAAAAAAAAAAAAAAAAACATACATATTATACATAGAAAACTCTCAAACTCCGAAACAAACATTTGCAGATCATACGAAAAATGCGTAGCAGTCGTTAACGTTATCACTGCGCCAACGGGGCAGTTAAACAAAGGGATATTCAGGAAAAACTGATATGCAGGTGATCGAATTTATATCATAACTAGCTGAACCCCGCGGTGCTACCCGCGGTACGATGATAACTGCGGGCAACGCCGCGAGGCGAAGCTATATCTTTATAAATAGTAGCCTATGTGTTATTCTGATGTATAAGCTATATTGTGGTAAAGTTTCATTCAAATCCATTCAGTAGTTTTTACGTGAAAGAGTAACAAACATCCATACATACATACATCCATACTTACAAACTTTCGCCTTTATAATAGTAGTAGGATAAAAGATGAGAACCAATTGGGTTTATTGAAAGTACTTATAAAAAAACATGAGCTAAAAAGAAATAAATTGCGTCATTTGCTTTTTAATGGAAGTTTTCATTCCGGTAGCGTTCGCCTACTATTCGATATATTAGATCGTATTGGTCATGAATAACTGAATGTATAAAAGATTTGAAGCTTTGATCAACGGTTTTCTAACCACAGTGGGATAAAAGGAACCTATGGCAAACCGACTGCACATAAAACTGTCCTAGGGTAAAACGACTTCCTTTATAAATCACTTACATAGAAAATGGGTATGAAGTATATTTTTTTTTTTTTTTGAATAGTGGGCAAACGAGCAGACGTATCACCTGATGGTAAGCGATTACCGCCGCCCATGGACACCCGCAACACCAAAGGCGTCACAAGTGCGTTGCCGACCTTTGGGGGATGGGAAAGGGGATGGGGGGAGGGGTTGGGGTATGGGCCTCCGGTATCCTCACTCACTCGGTGAAACACAGCGCAAACGCTATTTCACACTGGTTTTCTGTGAGGCCGTAGTATCACTCCGGTCGAGCCGACCCATTCATGCCGAAGCATAGCTCTCCCACGGTGATATGTGTATGGATAGCAATCTTGTTGATGGGTCATAAATTCGATCCCAACATAAGACAACACTATGTGCGATCCACAAATTGTTGTTCTACGTTGGATATCCTTTCTTTAATTTCTATTATGTTTTTAAAATCTCTGAGAAATCAAGAAAAGAGCGTACTCCTTCTTAAAAGGCCGGCAACGCACTTGTGTTGCGGGTGTTCATGAACGGCGGTAATCACTTACCATCAGGCGACACGTCTGCTCGTTCGTCCCCTATTCAAAAAAAAAACATTTAAGAAATAAAAACTTGTTTTTCTGTAATTAAACTGATTTAAAAACTCTATTATTCCTTTGATTCACCAACGCCGGTTTTAACCGGCCCGGTTTAGCACTGAAGTCTTTGTAGTTCTCGGATTTGCTCTAATATAATATACCTGAATTATACACATGTACAAATCTTCCTCTTGGATGACTCCGTCTATTGCTGTAAACTCCATTAAACTCCGTCGTGTAATTCAAAGGATTCAAGCGAACATTCAGCGGAAGCGGCTTCACATTTCACTATAAAATGCTGGGGCCACACTAAGGTTTAACGTCAATGCCCATTATCTTGATAATTATTGCGATAATTTTTACCGCATAAAAATGGGTGACTACACTTCAACGGTCAACATGAATGCTCATTATTGGCGATAAAAACGGCATTGAATTTACTTTAATTCAAGCAAGATGGACGTCGACAGAGCTCTATATCTCATGAGTGTAAATTTATATTATTTGACTTTATTGAGTCATTACCGAATAAAAAGAAAACGGAAACAAAGAAAAAGAAGATGGTGGATGATTACTCCATTCCGACGCCATAGTACGTATTTCGAGTCAAAATCGTGCGATTTTAAGGCAAATCCGTCGTAAAAAAACAAATACGTCCGCTCCCGTTGCGCTCTCGATGCACACTGACAATACGTAATGTGGCCGCTTCATCGCATCAATTCTCGCGTTAACCTCTTTGATGTACCGCCACTTGAGCTATCGCCTAACTCCAAATGGCATTGTTAATGCCATTGTCAAATTATCCCGTTAAGTTGTGGCTACACCTATGGTGAACGTCCATTATCGCGATAATTAATGGCATTTCTCATTAGTGTGGCCCCAGCATAATTAGGTAAAAAGATAATTCAAATAAGTGTTAATAGACTAAGATCTCTGCTCAATTCTGCAGGTATCTGTTTTTTGATGAAATCAATTTTAAATTAAAGTTGTGGAAGTATTCAATGGATTAGCGATGGGTTGCCTAAAAGAAGAAACATGTTTTTGTAATAAATTTTACGTAATTTTAAAGAAATTGATGTAAACAATAGAAAAAAAAAGGTTGTCTGTTCTCAGTCAGCCGCAACGCTAGGGTTGCCATGTGTTTTTTGGAAATTTGTAATACAAAATTAAAATCTAATATTGCCTGTGTACAATAATCCATGGTTGCCAGTTATGCTGGGGCCACACTAATGAGAAATGCCATTAATTATCGCGATAATGGACGTTCACCATAGGTGTAGCCACAACTTAACGGGATAATTTGACAATGGCATTAACAATGCCATTTGGAGTTAGGCGATAGCTCAAGTGGCGGTACATCAAAGAGATTAACGCGAGAATTGATGCGATGAAGCGGCCACATTACGTATTGTCAGTGTGCATCAAGAGCGCAACGGGAGCGGACGTATTTGTTTTTTTACGACGGATTTGCCTCAAAATCGCACGATTTTGACTGGAAATACGTACTATGGCGTCCTAGTGGAGTAATCATCCACCTTCTCGTTTTTCTTTGTTTCCGTTTTCTTTTTATTCGGTAATGATTCAATAAAGTCAAATAATATAAATTTACACTCATGAGATATAGAGCTCTGTCGACGTCCATCTTGCTTGAATTAAAGTAAATTCAATGCCGTTTTTATCGCCAATAATGAGCATTCATGTTGACCGTTGAAGTGTAGCCACCCATTTTAATGCGGTAAAAATTATCGCAATAATTATCGAGATAATGGGCATTGACGTTAAACCTTAGTGTGGCCCCAGCATTAAGAAATGGCCGCAAGCAGAGGTTGCAACCATGCTTTCAATCAACGGTTCTCCCTCCAGTTAAATGTGAGCGCAAAACAAAAGATACACGGATTGTACTTTACTCTGTAGTGTAGTTCTAGTACCTTTTTTATTTGTATTCATAAAGCAAAAAAAAATGAGAATAATAAAAAAAAAATCGCGTGAGGTAAGAACTAATGTTTATTGAAAAAGTCGTTAACACTTTTTTTTATTTGTATTAAGAACTAGTGACTTTTTCATATTAATCTAATCAATAATATCATATTATATTCGTAGTCGTTAGTCAATCAAAGCAATGGAATATAAAATCATGACGTCCTACAATAATTTTTATTGACAAAGAAAAAACATTTTTTTGTTTTTTCCACAATGGTTTTAAATGTCCATCGATAACAGTGGTCTGTCTCCCGTCAACCTATCTCTAATCCATTGAATACTTCCTCAACTGTCATTTAAAATTAATTTCATCAAAAAAAACAGAGCGATGATAAAGAAACGCGTAGTCATGCGCTTTTGTCTGTGGATCCATTATTTGAATTCTAAATTCAAAAATTAATTCGCATAAACGACAATGACCGATGACGATCTTCAAAAAAAGAGGACACCTTAAAACTTGGCAAAACGCTTATTTCTCCTGAGTTTTTTCCTATCATGGGCGGCGGTAATCACTTTCTATCAGTTGGATCAACTGCTCGTTTACCCACTGTCATTAAAAAGAAGTAACCCACGGGAAGTAATTTAATTTGCCATAGAACTATATTAAGGAATTAAGAATTCATAATTCGATTAAAAATACCAATGAAAATTATCTCTTTGACGGCGGTTTCACATTTCGAAAAAGTTTGAAACATTACGGCGTATATACAATAACAAACTTTTGGGATTTTGAGTTAAAAATTAAATTGGTTTTTGAGTTCACCCGAAACTTTTTGTACTGTCCGTGGCACAAGGTAACAGATGCAGAGAACTATGAAACAAATGGGTTGAATTGGTGCCCAATATAAAAAGGATAAATTACCAGTAATATACGCAACTGTTTGAAAATCAAAGCAGATTTGTTTTATCGATCTTTATCGTTATACTAGCTAATCCAACGAACTTCGTACCGCCGTACCGCCACATTTTTATCGTAAATATTTTCTTAATTTCCTTGAAAAACTTGTTTTATTATATATGCACGCTCCAGCAGATGAAATTATAATTTTTACTTCGATTTTTTTATTTTCTTCGACACAAACCCTGACAATGACAAACATATTTCTTTTTATCCAATTTGGTGTAGTCGATTGTGATTTATGCGCGTACATTGTATATATTTCGGTGATTCATCTTTATTCGTATATAATCGACATAGGGTCAATGTTTAGTCGTGTTTGAATAAATATATGGAGGGATAAAATGTTAAGGGAGAGTAAGAGTCACATATCAAACAGAATGGAGTTGCTTCTTCTTTCGGGAATCATTTTTATTTCACAATTTTGTCATGTTAATTTTTTTTTTTTTGTTAATTGTATATTTGTTAGTAAATAATATAATAATAAATATTTCGGACATCTAACACACAACGCCATCTAGGCCCAAACTAAGCTGAGCTTGTGTTATGGGTACTAGACAACTGATATGAATACATATATACTTTTTTGTAAATACCTAAATACTCGTATTATACATAGAAAACACCCAATCTCCGAAACAAATATTTGTAGATTACACAAACACTAGATCCGACCCAGGATTTGAACCCGAGACCTCAAGCACAGCAGTCGCATTCACTACCACTGCGCCACCGAAGCAGGTATGTATATATAATAGGTAGCTAACCAGAGCTTATCTGTATGAATTTAACCATAATATTGGAACATGTACTTTTAAATATATATATTTTAAAACATACGAGTATGTACATTAGAGATTTATAACATATATAGCTCGGCTATAACCGGCTCGACTGGAGTGATACCACGGCTTCAAAGACAACCGGTGTGTAATAGCGCTTGCGCTATGTTTCACCGAGTGAGTGAGGATACCCGAGACCCATAACACCAACCCCTTCCCCCGAGGCGTCACAAGGGCCGGCAATGCACTTGTGACGCCTCTGGTGTTGCGGGTGTCCATGGGCGGCAGAGATTGCTTACCATCAGGTGATACGCCTCCTCGTTTGCCCCCATTACATAAAGAAAAAAATAATAACACAATGAAATAACAAATTTTTCGCTTCTACGCTTCATACACCACAACTTTTCTTAGATAGAATTGAATCCACGTTCTATTAGACAGTTAGAATCACTAACCATTAAATTTACAGCCAGTCACGCCCCTAGATACAGCACTTTTCTCTAGGAATTTGAATAACATAAGCTAATAAAGCTCTTTATAAACTTAAACGAGTTTAAAACCTTCATACTCCAAATGTTCCTGCTTTCTAACACGTTGTATGTCACAGTTAATTTTACGTATAGAAACAGTGTTGAACAACGGAATCGTCTAACAAGCTACGTAGACAACTTGTGAACACAACTTTCCGGGTTTATTATTCTGCACTAAATTAGTTTATGGCTTTAGTTATACTCTCATGTAAATAAAGACGAAATTCCGAGTATGTGTCTGTCTATGTATATTTGCTAAATGTTTTAAAGTTTTTGGTAGTTCTCAGTTATAAACGAGGAACGAATACACATCACGCCGTTTCATATTTATATATATATTTTTATTGTTGCTAATACACGTGCATTTACAGACACAGTGATGAAAACTGTACCACGAAGACCTCGCAGGGTCTATCTGGGAGGCAGTGAGTCGCTAAAAGCTACACTTTATCCATACAACACAATGTTATTTACCTTCGGCATATACTGGTTTTTTAATTTATATTGGAAGGCATGTTTTGCCTTCTTTATATACAAGGATGGTATCCCCTCTGGCATTTTTTTTAGAAGAGTAGGGATCAAGTACTCTAATATAAAGCTTATATAAATGTACCGAAAGAATTATAACAATTTAGCAACCCTCTAACACAGTGTTCGTAGACTTAGCCGCCCGGTCGTGTTGGTTAACCATCCCATCGGATTACGAGAGGAAGGGAACAGAGAGTGCTGTGCTCTGTTTACACACACTTTTCCACTATAATATCTCCTCCGTAGTTGGCTGATCTCCGTTGAGACTGGCCGCCGTGCCCGTGATCGGCTAGGAATCAGTCATCACTTGTTCGCTTGGAGTTCTGGAGAAGATGACGTTTGATGTATTGAAATTTAACGTTTGAAACGTGATGAACAAAGATGTACTCTTATCGTGTATTGGGAATACTCTTGGGAATAATAAAGGCTAGGAAGATGAATGTAAGCGTGCCTAAGATAGGCTAGCTAGACCAATAGGAGCTGAGCATGATTGAATAGAGAAACAGACGAAATTGCGTGAGACAGTTAGTATTTTTTAAATTGAGATACTTCTTAGCGTTGTAAAAGCTATATTAATTTAAATTAATTTTATCATATTTTAATCTACATACTTTATAAAGTTCTTTAGATAATTAAGTTCCAGACAGACTTGACATCACAAGTGAGGACCAAGTTTTTGACAAAGCTAATACACATATTCGCTCATCTTTGTTTTAGTTTTTAATTAACTATGTCTATATATTTTAATAAAAACTGCGTAATATTATCTTAATAATTATTGGTTAAAAGTTTAATTATAATATATATTTCGATTACGATTAGTTTAAAACTCAATGTAGACCCTATTTCAAGGATAGAAACGCCCAATCACAGTGATTTTTTACATAATTTTAAAAAGACAATTGCCGTATATACAGGCTCTATTCCCAAATACAGCCTATATCGCAGGGGAGTTTAAAAGGTACGTGCTAAGTGTACAAATAATATACTGACTTAAAATAACAATTTGTAGATTACACACAGAACTGAGAATAAAGGGATCTAACAAAGTTTTGTTCCACATGGGGATCTAGTCCACGAGAAGACCCGAGATAATCACTTAAATAATTACACTATTCACACATTCAAAACTACTTTTCAAATAAATAAAATAAATAAATAAATATTTCGGACACTTAACACACAACGCTATCTAGTTCCAAGCTAAGCAGAGCTTGTGTTATGGGTACTAGACAGCTGATATAAATACTTATATACTTTTTTTTTGTAAATACATACATATTATACATAGAAAACACCCAAACTCCGAAACAAATATTTGCAGATCATACAAACATTTGGTCCGACCCGGGAATCGAACCTGAGACCTCAAGCTTAGCAGTCGCATACGCTACCACTACGCTACCGAGGCAGTCAAATGCTTCATTTTGAAGGCTCACGACCCGTCTTGCTTTAAAGGTAAACTTTATTATGATATGATTATTTAAAAACATTTAAAAGAAACCAATTTATGTAAACATTTCTGTTCTTTTTAACTCCTGTCATTATCCACAGACGTGAATCAGAAGGTACTGCCTGTAATAGAACCAATTCAGGTGTTAATGAGAATCAAATCGGTTATCTTGCCGTCATCTATCGTTCAAAACCCATTGGGTACTGAATTTATTCTTGTATTGAAACTTTTATGTCAAATGAAATTCAATTCCAATTATCTATACTGATAAGGGATGCAATTTGACTGCTGTGCTAGCGGTCTCTGGTTCGATTCCCGTGTCGGACCAAATATTTGTATGATCTGTAAATATTTATTTCGTAGTTTGAGTGTTTTCTATATGTAATATATAAATAAATAAATAATAAGTAAATAAACATTCCGGACATCTAACACAACGCCATCTAGTCCCAAGCTAAGCCGAGCTTGTGTTTTATTTTATTTTTTATTTTATTTTACAATTATAGGAAATTTATGTGTGTTAAAATTATAGGTGTTATGGGTACTAGACAACTGATATAAATATTTATATACTTTTTTTTTGTAAATAGATACATATTATACATAGAAAACACCCAAACTCGGAAACAAATATTTGCAAATGGTCAAAGAGCACTAGTTATTTTCTTAATTTATTACGTGCTTATAAATATTTTATGATATTTTTCCTATTGTGTATTACTTCATATTTTTTTATTTTTTTGTAATAATGTGTATTAAAATCTCTTTTTTTATTTATTTACTTTCATCTGAATGAAGTTAATTTTTTATTTTTTTTTTTTTTTTTTTAAAAGACAACTCCCACATTAGGAATAAACATCCTGTGTCGTGGGGGACTTTACAAACATACATGAAACGGACACAAAGAACATCCAGACTCGGGACAACAAAACACACAAAGTGTTGTAGGTACCGCGTGGGATTTGAACCCACGACACTTGGCGCAGTAGCAAGCGGCATGGCGACCGCTGACACCACTCGGCCAACCGTGCAGTCAGAAATCATACAAACATTTGGTCCGACCCGGGAATCGAACCCGAGATCTCAAGCTTAGCAGTCGCATACGCTACCACTACGCCACCGAGGCAGTCAATACGTGTTTACAGTTGACGTTTAGTGCTTGGGTGTCTTTAAGCCATAGTGAGAATATTCGATTACGATTAGAATTGAACGATCAATATAATATATGAAGCATCGTAATAGTTTCTTATCTTTTTTTAAGAATTTTGTTACAGGTACGATTTTAGGTATTTTTTTTAATTTCTTGGATTAAATTTTCGAAGTTTTTATACCCCTTTTTATATTTTCCTCGTGCGGCAATTCCCTCGGATACCACCTCCAATGTGGCATGTCGGACTCGAACCGACTAAAACCGCACGCCGGCGCCGTCTCGGGTACTAGATGCCGGGGAACCAGGTGCACCCTTGAAATTAAAACGCTGGAACCCCGACGTTTATACATACCCCTAACTTTTTTGCAAATATTACATAGTCTTTGTTATGCGGGAGTTATTTAGCTTTCTAATTGTGAAGGAAATTTCTTAAATACGTTTAGTAGTTTTCAAGTTTATTCGTTACATACAAAAATACAAATCTTTCCTCTTTATATACCTATTAGTGTAGAAAGCACTTTGAAATGAAAAGTTAATATTTATTTTATTGATAGTAAACATGGATCGATGTTTTTTGAATTATAAACTTTAAATTTTTAGCTAAATAATTGTTCAATATACACACATCTATAACTAAACACAAAATTATAGTCAAATAAATAAATAAATATTTCGGACATCTAACACACAACGACATCTAGTCAAAAGCTAAGCAGAGCTTGTGTTATGGGTACTAGACAACTGCTATAAATACTTATATACTTTTTTTGTAAATACATACAAAACACCCAAACTCCAAAACAAATATTTGAAAATCACACAAACATTTGGTCCCAGAGGCAGTCAAAGAGTTACATAGATTACAAAAAACTCGATTTTACGATGTTCAGGAGCGGTGAAATGAACAAAATGGTATATGAAATTGTAAAAAATGATGGGTGTTGCAGATGTCACGAATCAGCTGTTCTTTTATTGCCAAATTGGTGCTCGATATCTCATGCTTCTAATTTTGAAGGACGGAACTCAAAGGAGGATTGCTCTTACGACACTAAAATAACTGATAGCCATGGGCGCTTTCAGTCTTTTAAAAAAAAAAAAAAAAGTGGATAAATAATAATAATAATCATGTTTTTGATCTATTATTATAGACAGGACTATTATTGCTAATAAACTTGATATTGTGGTGATAGATCGATTAGAGCGCCGCGCAATGATTATTCATATTGCCGTTCCTCATGACGAGAATCTCGTGAAAGTCGAAAAACAAATAAAATATTAAGATTTATCTCACAAGATTGTGGAATGTGGATTTGATAATCATTGTTCCGATAGTCGTATCTGCTCACTTATTAATAGCCAAGAGCCTCGACCAACACCTTAAGAGGCTCACGTTAGAAGGCTAGATCAAGGGTCTGATACAGAAGGCAGTCCTTCTTGACACTGCACGTATAGTAAGGAGGTTCCTGTCTTTGGAGCCCTACCCACCGGTTTCTTGTGTCTACTATTTTTCTATTTTTAAATGTATTTGTTTTTATGTGTACATTTAAAAATGTAATTAATATGTTTATACAAATGTAATAAAGAGAATTTATTTATCTTCCACAAATGTTCCTTAACATTGATACTTATAAAAATATGTGTTTGTTAATTACTTTGTGGGAGACTGGTATCCGTACTAGTTGTCCTTGTCACACAGTTTACCACGCCCCTTAGGATAGAAGTTGCTTACTTAGTCAGAATGTTTTTTTGATTAATTTATGATTTTAGGAAGGAACAACAAATATTTTAGAGATTATTGTGTGTTGTGTGTGTGATGTGTTTGTGGGTATGTGTTTGGATATTCTGTTTCTATTTACTTCGCTATTTTACGACACCAGCAACATCTCTGTGCTCTCAAAGTTGAGTATTTAGTTTAAGTATACGCACCAGATTTTTTTGTTTAGTAGTTGCATTTTAATTTTTATTTTAATAATCGTCATCACCATCATATCAGCCGAAAGGCGTCTTATAATAATATATTAACTGTGTTACGTTAACGTCAAAGAACTTAGTCCGACGTGAATATTTTACCTCATAAGAAGCCCCAAATTTCCAGCGTGCTTCTCTGAAAGTTATGTTTAAATACAAAGCTCACAAACATAATCGTGTGACCATTTTATTTATTCTGGGACATTGTTACGCAACGCTGTCTGTCCCTAAACTTACCATAAATATATATAATATTCTTCATGTTGCTCAGGACTCTGCCTGCGTGTATATCGGTTATTGACTTGGTGGCGCAGTGGTAGTGAATGCGACTGCTGTGCTTGAGGTCTCGGGTTTAAATCTTGGGTCGGACCCAGTGTTTGTGTGATCTACAAATATTTGTTTCGGAGTTTTGTTGTTTTCTATGTATAATATGTATGTATTTACAAAATAAAGCATATATGTATTCATATAAGTTGTCTAATATCCATAACACAAGCTCTGCTAGTTGGTGTTGTGTTAAATATCCGAAATATTTATTTATTATTTCACAGAGTTACCTTTGAATTTATAATATTAGTGTGGATATATTCTATCAAACCTTGGACCCCTAAAGTTGTGTGATAATAGTTACTTAACTCTCACTTTATGCACAGATGTTGCAAAGACGAACTCAATGCTATAACAATTTTTAGCCCGTGGAACCAAGGGCGATGCAGAGAGCCAAATACGGAAAATGCACAGAAATTTTAAACAATATTTATTCATTAAATATAATTATATAGATAGTGACAGTTTATATAGATAGTGGTTGTGATATAATATTTTCATTCAAATCGTAAACACATTTCATAGGCAATGAAGTGAACTTGCAAAGCAAACATTACACGTAAACTACTTGATAGGTAAAAACGTGTTGTTGGTTTTTCTCCACTTCAAAAACTCAAAATGTTCTCTGCCTTGTATCCCTTTGAGCTCACACTTTGACACGAAATACTCGTACAACTCGTTATAAAGCGTGTTTTAGCTGTTTTTGGCTATGGCTTTTGTTCAAAATGGAAATAACTGGTATGGTATTATAATTCAAAGCGTTTTTTAACTAGCCAGTTTTGAATTTTTGTCGTAAGAATTTGTGTTTGTTTTTCATATTTTTAACTAGTTTATTATCGTATTGGTGCCCTTTTGATAGTTGTAAAATGTACTCAAACGTAAATAAGTAAACATAGAGGCGGGCTGAATGAAACACCTTCTTGTATCTGTTTTTTCTTAATTTTTCACCATATTTTTTCGTTCGAAAACGTCTTAAACACCGTAACAAGCTCAACAACCTGAGATGGCTTGTCCTTATTAAAAAAAAATACTCCAACATACATAGCCTGTGAAATCTACTATCGTTCCTTATTTCCTTCCTTTTGAATGATTTCATATTTTTTGGAACTGATCTATTATAGACACTTTCCATTTTTGTTGTTTGTTCTTTTTTTGTTTTGTGTAATATGATTGAGATTGACTTTTGTTTTCTTTTTTGTAATTTTAAATGTAATTTCATATTTAGTGTTTGCATGCTATGAGGTGGAATGAGGCTATTCTATCATAACATTGTGGCACCTCGCTGTACAACCCACAGTCGCAAATAAAGATTCATTGAATGATTGGCTTTACCGTTGCCGGATAAAAAAAAATGTAGGTACTTTAAGAAAAAACATGTATCTCAATTTTCTAAAATCTGTCACATTAGTTTCATGATGGGAAAATTAATACTCTTTCGTCCGTCCGTTAGTGTCGTGGTAGTAAAATACATCTATTAGATAGCCGGAGATGGATAGACATACAGGCAGAAAAATAGATATATCTTATCTAATCACTTAAAAAATCTTATTTTAAGGACATTAACATATAACAGCGTTTTTCATTCTTTATACTTAGCTATTAAGACAACTCTTAGGAATTCCACGAACTCAAAAAATAAGTAATTTTTGATTGACAAACACGTTTAAAAATATTTCTTAATAGGTATTTATTTTAGGATTAAAATCCGGAGCCTGGAATTTCGTCCTTGCTTTAATTATTCTCAGTATTATTTAGGGCTACTAGTTCAACAGCTTCATAGGAATCGAAACGGTTTAAAACAGAAGGAGTCGGCGAAGGAATTTATCTCCAAAGGCGATTAAGACACAAGGTTTCTGTCCACTGGACAAGTTTTCTGGTGTTCAAGAACTAATCTAAGTTCCAAAAGAGTTAATCTTAATTACTTAAATTGTTGGCTCGATTTCTTCTCGTGAGATTCAACTATATAATACGGATGATTGTTGCCGTTTTCTTCTACGCTGAGTATCGTTGTTTAAATCCCCTACAATCCTCACGTTGACAACATTTTCCATTACACCCTAATTATGTTTCTGAGTGTGTTCTCTGTGTCCGATTATATATACATATACACGTATATATATGCCTGTTAAAGTGATTCTACTACCGTCATTTTGAATGCAGATAATCATGTTTTATGTATGTTTGTAAAGGTCTCCACGTCACAGGGTGTATTTCTAGTGCTTGAGCTGTCTTATTAAACAGAATAAACAATACATGTACTACAAGTCTTGACCGCGTCTTCATCCGTGTATGTTGGCAAAGTGAAACCTATGTCCTTCCTCAAGAATGAAAGTGTCTCCGTGCCGAATTTAATTGAAATCAGTGCAGCGGTTTAGCCGTATAAGGGCAACACTCAGACAGAGCTACATTCGAATTTATAATATTTGTGGATTAAAAAAGAGTGGCCGTGACTCCCTTTGTAATTTCTTCTTATTAAACTTAGTCCAGATTGTTGATCTGAAATTTAAAGTCTACATAGGACACGATTTCAAATTATAATTTTAATGTTATAATGAAATAAAGTAATGTTAAAGACTGACTCGGTGTGTAATGTAAGTGTAGCGTATGCGACTGCAGTGCTTGAGGTCTCGGATTCGATTCCAGGGTCGGACCAAATGTTTGTATGAACTACAAATATTTATTTCGGAGTTTGGGTCTTTTCTATGTATGTATTTACAAAAAAAAGTAAATATGTATTTAAATCAGTTGTCTAGTACCCATTTTTTTTTTTTTTTTTTTTTTTACGTGTGGAAACCCCCTCGGGCCGTCACCCCGCCGGGGTTTGCGGCGGGGCGGTGTGTCGGAATCGAACCGACTAAAACCACACGGTGTGCCAACTCTGCGCCTGAGAAGGGAGGGGTCCGGGAATCGCTGATATTAAAACGACCGGACCCCTCCCAGCGCCTGCCCGCACTGAAGCGGGCACCCTCTGCTGGTAATAATAATCTCAATTTAGGCGACGCACGGCACACGCGTACGTCGCCCCCTCGCGGTTGGCCTGTATTGCGGATGGAGGGGAAAACCCATCCCGTCCATCCGCGGCCACACTCAGGGCGGCATGAGGCGCTGATAGGCGCGCCTCCGCCGCCCCGTGCGCCGGCGGCGGATCGGGTCCGAGTGGATATCGTCCTCCCGGGCCTTCTCCGCCGCCTCCTTCTGCGAAATTACTTCTTCGCAGAAGGTCGCGACCGCGGTAAAACTGCTGTCGCTACCGGCCATGGACAGTACGACGGCCGGTAGCGACAGATCTCCTCCGATGACTGCAGTGAGGGCCCGGCGCTGATCCGCCCAAGCGGGGCAGATCTCCAGCGTATGCTGGGCCGAGTCCTCACTGCAGTCGCAGTGGTGGCAGGCGGGACTCAATTCCCTCCTAGCGACCGAGTGCAGGTACTTTCCGAAGCAACCATGCCCGGAAAGCACCTGCGTCAGCCGGAAGGAAAGGGTCCCGTGCTGCCGCCCTGCCCACTCGAGGATGACCGGCTGGAGCGCCTCCACGGTGGCAAAGCCAGCGCGTGGAGCCTCCAGCCGGGAAGACCAACGAGCCATCGTGGCTCGGCGAGCGGCTTCACGCCATTCGCGTACCTCTTCGGGCGGAGCACGATACCCGTACTCCGCCCGATATTCAGCCGCTCGCCGATAAACTTCGGCGAGCACTTCCGCCTCCAAATCCCACGGGGGTGTTCCGGCCAAGGCGCACGCCGCCTCGGTGGACACCGTGCGGTATCCGCGTATGGCTCTGACCGCCAATACCCTCTGAGGCCGCCAAAGGCGTGCCTTATTCTGGGCGGTCAGAGCCTCCACCCACACCGGTGCACCATATAGTGCCATCGACCGGACCACCCCCGTGAAGAGGTTCCTTGTAGCGACGCTGGCTCCACCCAAGTTGGGCAAAAGACGCCCAAGGGCGGAGGCAGCGTCGACCAGCCTTGGACAAAGCTGTCGGAAGTGCTCGTCGAAGAGCCACCTACCGTCGAGGATCAGGCCCAGATACCTCATCTGGGCCCGAACCGGTACGAGGACCGAGTTGACTTCGATGGAGGCGCCGGGGGGTGGACCACGACGGGGCCCATGAAATAATAGGGCCTCCGTCTTATCCAGGGCCACCTGCAAGCCCAGCGCCTCGATGCGCCCAACCACCAGAGAAACACCCCTGGTGGCCAGGCGCGCCGCCTCTTGGAAATTGGCCCCCCGGGCTGTGACAAGTGTGTCATCGGCGTAACAAATTACGCCCAGCCCGGGGGGCAGACGACTACGAAGGACCCAGTCGTACCCCACGTTCCACAGGAGTGGTCCAAGGACAGACCCCTGTGGAACGCCGCACGACATGGGTCGCCGTCTCAAGACGCCATCTCGATCCTCGTACACGAGTTGTCTAGTACCCATAACACAAGCTTTGCTTAGCTTGGGGCTAGATGACGTTGTGTGTTAGATGGCCGAAATATATATTTAATATTTATGTAAAATAAAGAAAAAAACTTTGACTTAATTTAACGAACAAGCACCTAGTTTAATTAAAGTTAAATTAGGGCCTATATGAAAATGTCTAAATATTTAAGAAAATATTGTCGGCACAAAGAGCTAGGTTAAGTATTAAGTGTCCCTTGAGATTTGACAGGTATAAACTTGTTTTAAACCTCTTTAACAAACCGAAAGTTTGACATTTAAATGGATTCTTAACTGAAAGTCTAATAGATATTGAAATACCTTTGAGATTATGTAGTTTTTATAAGAAACTTAATCAATTTAGACCTTGATTCAATTTGTTTTAAAGTGCTCGTATCGTCTAGAGATAAAGACTGGTGGAATATCACTTATACACTTTCAATAATAGGCGCTCATAGCCCAGTTGCACTCGGTGATTAGAAACAGTTACCGAGGTTAGGCAACGACGGCGCGGTCAGTACCTGGATGGGTGACCTCTTAAAACTTAAAAAATATCCAACGGCAAAGATTACGTAGCCACAATGTTGTCTTGGCAGTAACCCACGCTAACCCGCACTTGGCCAGCGTGGGGACGTATGGCCTTAACCCTCTCCTGAGAGGAGCCCAGCAGTGGGACGTTTTGGGTTGTTGATGATATGATTTATGACTTTTAATAACCTCACTCACAGCTTGGTACTAGATGGCTATGTGTGTTAGATGTCCGAAATATCGAGTGTTGGCAATAAAATTACCGCTATTATTATACGTATTAAATTAATAACAATCCCAAAATTGAATTGATGTTTTGAAATCGCCCAAGTGCGAGTCGGACTCGTGCACGAAGGGTTCCGTACCATTATTTATACATCACTAGACACTATATTGTAATCCTTTTTTAGTTTCACCTGTCCCTCTTCAGAAACAAATGCACAACGGCTTCTATCGAGTTTAGTTATAAACTTTTTTAAGTACGTATATTAAGCATCCTTTTTATAAAGGTTCCGAGTTGAGAACTACAGAACCCTAAAAAGGGGTCGTCCCAAATAATAGGCTCGTTAATCATCTTGGTCCTAAAATAACATCCGTGTTCTCACTTGTATAAAGGTGTTATATAAATATTAGAACGGCTACTTCAGCGCTATATTTTACTACTTCTTTGCAAGAGAACATATCAGAAAACATACGGATATAATTATTTACGCTTATATGAATAGATGGCAAGCACGATGAACCTAGTGGTTTAAGCGATCGCCATGCCACTTTTCATTTCAAATCCTACATGGGACAACTCTTAGTGTAATCCACAAATTGTTATTATAAGTCTGGATGTTCATTGTGTCCATTTCATGTATGTTCCATAAGTGAGAGAGTAGAGCAGCCAGCGGCATGTTCAAATATATAGACTTATATGGAAGTGTTCACAAACACAGCGGAGCGGGAAGCGAGCGACGAGCGAGAGACGAGCGGTGCGCATCAGTGTAGCGGTGTCAGAAAGAGACGGAATAAAATAGCAATCACGTGCGATTTTTAACTCAAAAAAAAGAATAAAATGTTTTTAATATAGACAACCTCACGACTATTAATAATCTTGTTCTTAATACACAAAAATACCCAGACTTAGAACAACAATTATTTTGGAGTTAACACAAAACTTTGGGATCGAATCCACAACAATCAGCACAGTAGGAAAAGGTGGCCGTTTAAACGACTATGCTACCCGTTCATTTTTATTGGTCCCTGTCTGAAAATACGGACGATTATTTCAGCTACAGTGATAGTCCTCTTGATTTCAAACGAGGCAAGTCTAATGTCGTCTGGGGAGTCTTACAAGGGAAATTAAGGAGTATTTTGAAAGGTAGTAGACAGGTAGACAACAATAAGAGAAGGTATTGATACACTTACAAACGTTAGTGTATCCCAGAAGAGGTAGACAGAGGCGTGTTGAAGTCCATACTTTGACAGATATCATTTTAGTCCACATTATTTAGAGGCTAATCCATACTACAATACATGCTCAGATTACTAAAGAAAGCCAGACGGATGTTCGTGGGAGAGTCACGCTTCGGCATGAATGGGCCGGCTCGACTGAAGTGATACCACGGCCTCACAGAAAACCGGTGATAAATAGCACTTGAGCTGTGTTTCACCGAGTGAGTGTGGACACCGGAGGCCCATACCCCAACCCCTCCCTCCATCCCCCTTCCCATCCCTCAAAGGTCGGCAACGCACTTGTGACGTCTCTGGTGTTGCGGGTGTTCATGGGCGGCGGTAATCACTTACGGTCAGGTGATACGTCTGCTCGTTTGACCACTAAACAATAAAAAAAAAATGGAATGTAAATGTCAAATAACATGAAGCCGTTTTATAAGTTTACGTGACAACCGGCAGCTACACTATAGGAATACGTACTCTGTACACCTACGTAGGAATCTGTGTCCGTGTAATAATACCATAAGAAGGAAAAAAGTCCCTATTTTTTTATAAATATTAAGATTTAAAAAAGGGTATTTTAAAATTAACCTTTTTGTTTATATTCTGTAGTTATACGGTAGGTACCTGGGAATCAAGTTTCATAACATATATCATTTTTAACCAATTAAATATGATATGAAACATAAGTCAGAGAAAAGCAATTTGTAGAATCATTCACAAATTATTCATCTATACTAATATTATAAAGAAGTAAAGTTTGTGTGTTTGTTAAATTGTAGGGGGTAATCTCGGGATCTACTAAACCGATTTTAAAAATTCTTTCACCCATAGAAAGGCACATTATTGCTGAGTGTCATAGGCTATATTTTATTTTGGAAAAAAATAGGGTTCCGTAAGATATTTGGGTTTTTCGGACACAAGGTGTAAAAATCAACCAGAAAAGTTACTTATTTTGCGAAAATTTTTATGCTACGGGCTATATAATCCTACTTACTATTATAAAGGCGAAAGTTTGTAAGTATGGATGTATGTATGTATGGATGTTTGTTACTCTTTCACGTAAAAACTACTGAATGGATTTGAATGAAACTTTACCACAATATAGCTTATACATCAAAATAACACATAGGCTACTATTTATAAAGATATAGCTTCGCCTCGCGGCGTTGCCCGCAGTTATCATCGTACCGCGGGTAGCACCGCGGGGTTCAGCTAGTATCTAATAATTATCGATATAATTGTTTGTATCACCAATGAATTCCTTCAGACGATGTTTGAAATCTAGTCTTTAAATATAGAAATGAGGTTTACTAATGTCTGGACTTACAAGTGGTTTCCCTAATTAAAAGGATAAAAATAGATACAAATTGGTATCACAGTCAAACTAAGGTTGAGGTTTTGTGTTCCGACACAACAGTATAATTCGTGTAATTAAATAATTATGGCAACCAAATAATCTGTATTCATCTGTGAAAATATATTTCATTTTCTTTTTTTTCTTTTTGAGAACTACTCTTACAATGTTTAATGACGCAAGACGGCATTTTGAACATAAAATCAAAAATCACTCGTGACGTGAACACAATATGGCGGTTTGTCAAACACTGCCGCGAGATTGTATTTACTTTATAATTCATATTTACTTCGTTAGATTCATTATCGTGTTCTTTACAGTTCATCTGTCTTTTTTTGTAATCTGAGAATACATGCATATTATGGTGGAGGAAATTCGAGAATTTCTAAGACTTCTGTGCGAAGTCGGGCCTAGACGCTAGTTTTTACATAAACATGTTTTTTTACTAGACGTAAATATAAAGTAGAAAAATACACCCAGACACAGACTAAATAATAGTGCTCATTTATAATACTATATTTGCCCTTTTTTTGTGCGGAAATTCTCTCGTTTACCACCGACTGTTAATAAAACCGGTGGTTTTGTCGGACTTGAACCGACTAAAAACCACACACCGTCTCGGGTACCGGGAAACCACGTGCACCCTCAAAAGGAAATCCCTGGAACCCGACGTACCTCGGGCCACCCACTGTTTGTAGGTGGCCCTCTCCTGTGTTTCCTACATTCTATTCTATATCTAACATTCCTATTCTATTCAGAAAAGGGTACGAGAACTTTACAGAGCTCGCGCCGCCAACCCGGCCTGCTTCTGCTGACTGGTGCCCTCACCTGTCACCCTTAGGCTTGCACTTATAGATCTCCGGCACCTGAGTCGTCTGCCAACTATATTTGTCTTGAGTTTCTATTGAACTGACAACCTCTGATATGATGATTAGAATAATCAATTAAAAAACCTACATGCAAATTTATAATAGGGAAAGGATACAACTTTAATGGATAGAATGTTGATAGACCTCCAGTAAGTAGACCATTGTTGATCATTGTTGGAAAGTCAGCCACCACTGAAAGAAAACTTCACTGATATTAAAGTTGTTCGACAATCGGAATGCTCTCACGTATTAATGTAATGTGTAACTATTTAATCATTCACATGAGTCTGTTCAGTTTAAATTAATATTAATCTTCCAGTCGATTAAACCTCAAACTGTTTTAAACTAATATCAGATTTGCTACAGATTTACAATTGTGAGTTTATGGGAATTTGAGGATGTGGAAACAAGTGATTTTACGGTTAAATGGATAATATGTATTTTAGGTTTTGCGTAGTTTGCTGTTTTTTACTCTGAAGCCTCAGTTTTGTCTAGTTTCATAACTTTAATATCAAATGAGTATTGGGACGGGTTAACTCATTGTGATTATCGCTTCCCTTACAATATTAGTGTGGATTTGAAATATTTTACGTTAATATATGTATTAAAAGTACCTACACGAAACTAAAATATTGGAACAAAAAGATAATGCTTCTCTTTTTGAAGACAACTCCCGGAATAGAAACAATATTATTTTGCGAAGATCTTAAGTAATACTCAGACTCAACAATTTGTGGATCAATCAAATCGATGTCTCATGTGGGGTTTGGATTAACAACATTCAGCGCATAGTACTCATCGGTGCTGTAGGTACTACGCAATCGGTGTGAAATAACGCTTGCGCTGTGTTTCATCGAGTTAAGGATACCGGAGGCCCATCCCATTCCCCCTCCCCATTCTCATTCCCCAAAGGCCGGCAACGCACTTGTGACGCCTCTGGTGTTGCGGGTGTCCATGGGCGGCGGTAATCGCTTACCATCAGGCGATACGTCTGCTCGTTTGCCCGTTTATTAAACAAAAAAAAGATCAAAGTAGTTATCTTGGTGCCAAACTCAGGTTTTGTCGTGATAGTGTAACAAACACATACTGTTACTTTGGAATGTATAACATTACCTAGATTTTCGCATATTGGTTAAGGCGGTAAAATGTAGTCCGTCTTATTGATCAACAATCGAAGTATCTCCATAACAAATTTCATTATAATCGATTCAATAACTCATTGTCATAATGTAACAGACACAGTTACTTTCAAAATTACAGCATTAATATGATATTTAACTGCACGTTTGGCTTAATGGTTAAGCGGTCGTCATGCCGTTCCCTACTTCGCCAAGTGTTGTGGGTTCAAATCCCACATGTAAAAACACTTTGTGTGATCCACAAATTGTTGTTCTAAGTCAGGGTGTTCTTGGTGTCCGTTTCATATTGTATGTTTGTAAAGACCCCCGCGAAACAGGAATTATTCCTAGTGCGGGAATTGTCTTTAAAAAAAGTAAAGAAATTGACTTTCATCATACCAAATTTTATTTTTCTGTAAAATTCCATAAATATACCTGCGTCAAGGAACTTTTGAAAAGGATAAAATACTTGTCTGTTGACGAGAGCATGTTTCTGAACGCGACGAACTAAAAAAGAGAAAATTGCATTTTCTATGAAATCCTTTTGACTCGCACGAAATGTTTCTTTGTATCGTAGCAAGTTGTCGATTGGATTTCACGTCTTTTCTTATATTTCGTAATATCTAAAGTAGGTAAGTGTTTTAGTGTTCGATGTTTGAAGTTTTGACGTGCTTATTGGTTTGGTGGTTGATAAGTTTTTAAGTGCTAAGCCAGGGGAAAAGGGTTTAGCTTTCATCACAAGATTTTTTTTATTTATTGCCTATTGCGATTACCGCCGCCCATGGACACCCGCAACACCAAAAGCGTCACAAGTGCGTTGCCGACCTTTGGGGGATGGGGAGAGGAAATGGAGGGAGGGGTTGGGGTATGGGCCTCCGGTATCCTCACTCACTCGGTGAAACACAGAGTAAGCGCTATTTCACACCGGTATTCTGTGAGGCCGTGGTATCACTCCGGTCGAGCCGGCCCATTCATGCCGAAGTGTGGCTCTCCCACGGAAAATAAAGAAAAAAAGATAATAAATTCTAGATTAAGTTTATTTTGTTTAGCGTCTAGGTGTAATTTATGTATTTATAATATGTATATCATCCCCGTTATTTTAACTGACAGACATCCACGGCTGGTCCTAGGCTCTTCTGACAACTGGTCCCGTGCTACTCATATGCAACGGTTTCCCGTGACCTTAATCAGATATGTATGTATGTATGTAAATATGAATCGTCATCAGCTTATCGCAGGCCACTGCTGGACATAGGCCTGCCAAGAGGTCACTTGATTCGATCCTCGGCTCCTGGCAGCCGTCTTGCGCAGATCATCACTCCACCTAGCTTGTGGACGTCCTACTACGTTTGCCGAGGCGCGGTCTCCTCAACGGTCAAAGACACGACATGAATATGTATGTATTAAGAAATATATAAACACTAGTGTTTATGTACGTCCATTATCGTGGTTAATAGTAGTGTTTGTTACTTGCTGATAATCTAGTTTTAAGTTTGAGGCTTGAAGGTGTAACAAACAAACAAACTCGAATTTATAAAATTAACTAAGATAAACATACGATATTAATCTTATTGCTGGTTATAAAATGTAATTAAATAATTACAAGAAGTAAGGAAGTAATTTAATTAAGGAAGCATTCATGCGTCACAAGAGGCCGATACCAAATAATTGATGAGTTGGGGTGGAAGCTCAGTGTTAGCGAGTCTGCAATTCATTTATTTAATTGATTTTGTAGTAATTAAGCATGTCGGTTATCGCTGGAAAGAGTGGCTTTTGTCTTTCAAGAATTTAAGTATTTGTATTCCAAATTTTATTGAAGTTAATGCAGCATTTTAGCCGTGAAAGCGTAACAGACAGACTTACTTTCGATTTTATAATACATGACCCACGCAACCTCGTTTGCGTCTTATATTGCCCGTAGCGTGAAAAATTTTTTGAAACGTTCTTCATTGGTGCTCCACTCCTATTAGTTTGAGCGTGATGATATATAACCTTTAGCCTTCCTCGATAAATGGACTACCCAACACTGATAGAATTTTTTAAATCGGACCAGCGGTTCCTGAGATTAGCGCGTTCAAACAAACAATCAAACTCTTCAGCTTTATATATTAGAATAGACTATAGACCTTAGAAAACGTAACTAAACTTACACTTATCCAATTTTAGTAAAATATTTTCACTGAACATGAACTGAAAATAGTACCACTGACATTGCTATTGTATAATTTAGTCTAAAATACATAATTAAATAGAAAAATAAATATAAAAATGTACACTATACTAATACATTTGGGGTCATTTATCAAAAACATATCGAACGACTTTCTTGTAACTAACACTGTATTTCGCAAGAAAAATTGTTACTTTTATTAATACAATCAAACCTGTAAGATGGTAGGTCGCTCCCTGATTTCCCTAAACGTACGTCCTTCCCCTATCTTTTACAGAAAACCACCCTTAAAAGTTACCGCTAATTAATCATCTTTAGGTAATTAATTAAAAATGTATTCAAAGTAACTTGAAATAAACAAGAACATTTGTGTACAGAATTATAACTGAGCAAGACCAAATCCTCAAATATTTTTTACAATAACATGTAACTTACTTTTTTATAGCGTAATAAATCCTTCGTACTTTGTAGGGCACAGGTCATTTAAGATATGGCGAGATAAACGACAGGAAGGCATATCTTCTATGGGTCTCCTGATTTATAAACACATTTTTGTCTTCCGACAGCCGCTTAAGCCATTCAAAGAGCGGAAAATTGCTGACTCACGACGTGATTGATAGAAATTATAGAACTTAGGGAAGCATTTCAGTTTGAAAGTTAAGGGCAGTTGAATATTGACGATAAACCCAGATTGTTACATATATGTGGGATGTAGCTCAAAGCAAAATAAGTTTCGCAAATCCACACTTTATTTCTGTTATTGACAGAGTAAGCATCGTAACGTATTGTTCTCACACTCCTTGACTTTGACAGCTACACTTTGACATTTACTATTAAATACAACATTAACACGGCAATTGAAGGTATAAAATAAGAAAAGTGAACCTTACAATTTTATAGCAAAATAAAACCAAACCACATTTATACTAACTTTTGCCCGCGACTCCGCCCACATGTATGTCGGCTATCGATGTAGATGTAGCCTATATCCTTCCTTAAGAATTATCTAAATCTAAAGTATCTCCATGACAAATTTGATTTAAATCGGTGTATCGGTTTAGCCATGAAAGGTTAATAGACAGAAATAGTTACTTTCGAATCGATATGGATCATTTCTTTTTAAATAAAAAAATCGGACATCTCTCACTCTCACGCGGACGGACACACGGACACTCAACGCCATCTAGTCCCAAGCTAAGCAGAACTTGTGTTATGGGTACTAGACAACTGATATAAATACAAATATACTTTTTTTTTGTAAACGCACATATTATACATAGAAAACACCCAAACTTCGAAACCAATATTTGCAGATCATTCAAACATTTGGTCCGACTCGGGGATCGAACCCGAGACCTCAAACACAGCAGTCGCATACGCTACCACTGCGCCACCGAGGCAGCTTTAAAAATCTAATAATATTATGGCTTTTTTTTGAAGTGAAAACTTTTTTAGCCGCCTTGAACACTTTATGTTATGAGTTCGCGTCATAGACATGCTAATATAACATATTCAAAGTAAAACCTTAGCTGGCCTCGTTGAGCACTTTTCGGTAAGGGGAAAATCTTATGAGTTTGCGTCACCGACATTGATAATTTAATTTAGACATTATGAAATTTCTAATTTCACACATTACTTTTAACAAATAACATTCTAAGTTATACGTTTTCACATATATTGGCAGTCATTGGTTTGTAATGGTTTTATTAATGTGTGTATACTAGTATGTTTTTCTTTCGGTAGTTTTTCTACTCAAGTTTGAAGAAAAATATTCACTTCTAATCTAGTAAAATCCAGGAGCTGAAAGTACAGTTTACAATCCTTCATGTAGTAGCGAAACAAACATTTTTTCCGATCCCGAGACTTGAATCGGACACCTCAACCCGACATCACTAGCACAGCAGTCGGTTTGTGTGATCAGCAAAATATCTATACTAATATTATAAAGCTGAAGAGTTTGATTGTTTGTTTGTTTGAACACGCTAATCTCAGGAAATTATGTTCCGATTTGGAAAATTATTACAGTGCTTGATAGTCCATTTATCGAGGAAGGCTATAGGATATATATAATCACGCTAATACTAAAAGACCGGGCTCTGTGGTATTCCTTGGGAGAGGCTTATGTCCAGCAGTGGACTGCAGTTGGCTGATGATGAATACTAAAAGGAGCGGAGCACCAATGAAGAATGTTTTAAAAATGGGGTAAATTTCCACGCTTTGGGCAATAGAAGACGCAACAGAGATTGCGTGGGTCAGCTAGCATGTTATACTCGTATGTTCGTAAATAACATTGATATAATATATGTATGTTATTTACAAAAAGGTATATTTATGTATTTATATCAGTCGTCTAGTTTTCATAGTACAAGTTATGCTTAGTTTAAGACAAGATAACGTTGTTTGTTATGTGGCGACTTCCACATATAACACAGCATTAACCTACTACAGCGCCATCTACCGAAGATACACTGAACTACGAAGTAACGCACTACACGGAGTAATTACAGATCCTGAATCGCGAAATAAATAGTTCTCGCGACGATTATCATTATGTACAACATCCCAACATCAACTGTTGGGCAGTAGCCCGCCAGGCATGATCACCTCGCCTGGTCGGAGGATCCTCCCTTTGTATTGGGTGGAGCATGATACCCGTTCCCCCACAGTTAGATATCCGAAATATTATTATTATTTAGCAAAGGTATGTGTATATTATGTTTGATTTAATATCCATTAAAAAGCCTGTACATTGTAAAGGCAACATCCATTTCAAAAACCAATATATATGTATATTTGGTTGACCAAATCCGCACGAACTCTTTACTTATATTTTTTATGAAATGTTAAATTTCTAGTAAAAATCCACTTGCATACACTTAGGTCTCTGTTTTCCAAACAATTAACGGAGGGTTTCTAAACGTTTACATTTTGGCAACAGTAATATAGTATAAGTTCTAGTTACGTAATGGTTAGTGCGATGACGGATAAATAAATAATTCGGACCGTCACCAACCCTAAAAGTTTTTTTTCACGCAAACATCTGCCATTTCAGTTCGTATTTGGAGCAAATTGTATAATTTTGCAATATTTTCTTCAAAAAAGTGAGTATTTATTTACTCGTATTATCCCCTTATAGAAGTCGATATATATTTAATTCCATTCAACCGTCCCTCCAAGGTCGATCCCTGCATTGACCTTTCTCAAAATATGACGTTTTTGCCTTCTGAATACGCATAAGAGCCTTCATTAGGCGCGCTATATATCAGCTGTTACACTTTGTAAATAGATAGCGTAGGTACTCCTTTTTAAAAGGTTGGACAACACTACAATCATTAGGAAACCTTAGGTATACCTACACGTGTGGCTCGCGATGTGTACTAGGCCCGAAAATCCGTTCTAATGAGAGGCCTATGTCCTATATTTGGCCCGTGGCTCCGCCTGCTTGTAAAGACTATCCTATGTTTTTTCTCAAGAGTCAATGTATCTCCATACCAAATTTCATTAAAATTGGTGCAGCGGTTTAGTTGTGAAAGGGCAACAGATAGAGAGAGTTACTTTCGAATTTACAATATTTTTGTTATCAGAATTTCTAGTATGGAGTCGAGTTAAGATTAAGGTGATGCGGACAGTTGTCAACTAATATATGTTAACGATCTATAGGGTAGACGTTTTTGTACACCATGTCGAGTTAATGACCTCAAAGGGTCGTAAATTCACACGCCTACTGTGTTAGGGTTTGGCTGCAATTTCTTAAGCCTTAATGACTTCGGTATAAAACGTTCGCGTGATTCTTTGAAAATAGACGTTTCTTAGTTAACTGATTTTCTAAGTCTATAAAAGATAATAATAATAAATAAATAAATATTTCGGACATCTTACACACAACGCCATCTAGTCCCAAACTAAGCAGAGCTTGTATTATGGGTTACTAGACAACTGATATAAATACATATATACTTTTTTTTTGTTAATACAGACATATTATACATAGAAAATACCCAAACTCCGAAACAAATATTTGCAGATTTTTGAAAACATTTGGCCCGACCCGGGAATCGAACCCGAGACCTCATGCACAGCAGTCGCATACGCTACCACTGCGCCACCAAGGCAGATTTTTGTCTTTTATGTGTAAGAAATAAATACATTAATAGTAGTTTGTGTTGTGTAGTAAGAATATCACCAGCCTTTTATTGTTTTTTTTACGCGAGGAATGCTTTTCGCACCATACCCTTGTGTGGGACTCCCGGAGGTCCGGTCAACCCACTAAACCCCGAGGCGGCCTACCTCGGCAGGAGGAGCTCCAGGAACGCATCGGCGGTTTCTGAAGTCCCCCTGCCGTACCTCAGGACTGAGATACATCCCAGGGTAACCAGAGTCACTCCCTCGGCCGCACTAGGGTGTCACCAGCGCTATTGATTACCACACAGTTTTCTAATGCGCCAAGTGTTGTGGGTTCAAATCTTGATGTTCTGAATGTGTCTTCTTTGTGTCCGTTATATGTATGTTTATAAAATCCGCCACGACACAGAATGTGTATTTCTAATGCGGGAGTTGTGTTTTGAAAGAAAATGACTATTATTTTACTATTTAGTGATGATTCCGTGTCTCCTTAGACATATAGCTTGGGCCTAGTGTACCACCTTGGTCAGACGGTTAAGTATGAAATTAGTGTCATGTATTCCTCCTTTTTGCAGTATTCTTCTTGTATTTCTCTCCTTACAGCCGTTTCAGTAACCTGTCTCTAGTTAAATGTATTTTTTCCATCCCACGGTTGCCTGGAAGACATTGCACTTTGAGCGATAAGGCCGCCAATCGTACCGACCTAGCATTAAGTCATGTACTTAGTTATCTGGTGTATAATAAAGCGATTTATTAATATTATTATTAAACCTGGAGATACATATCTATTTACTATAGATCTCTGTATTTTTTCAATTTATTTCAATATGAATATGATAATACTTTCATTGATATGCAGGTTCAATTCTTTTAAGAACAGATACTTTTAAATGTAAATTCAGACCGTTTTCAATAATCTATCTCCAGTAAATAATTATAATTGGAGCTAGATTATTAAAAATTCACGATTCTAATGGGCTTTGACAACAATGGCCATTAGAATCAATATAATAAAAATCACATCAACATAACACCTGTTACGTAACAAGCTTACTTGCAAGCCTTAGCAAACGTTTCTATTGTACAGTTTCTAGATTTAGTGCAAATCCAGCATTGAATAGAATATAACAGACAATATGCGAAGGCAAGCAGGTACCAGGCAGTGTGGTGAATGGGCGGACGACCGAGCGACTACGTATTGTCTCGTGGTACAATGGCCAAGCTTCAGTCCAAGTAATGAGGAGAATTTCAATTAGTAAACGTTCAGGAATATTAATCGGAGCAACAACTATGATTAATTGGTACAGATAATGATTTTCTAGGTTTAGCTGACAATATTGAGTTATGAATCGAAGTAACCGTGAGGGTGCCACGCTTCGGCTTGCATGGGTCGGCTCGACCGGAGTGATACCACTGCTTCACAGAAAACCGGTGTGAAACAGCGCCTGCTCCTGTGTTTCACTGAGTGAGTGTGGATAGCGAGTGGTCCATACATACCCCAACCCCTCCTCCCATCCCTCTCCCCATCCCCCAAAGGCCGGCAACGCACTTGATCCCTCTGGTGTGGCGGGTCTACATGGGCGGCGGTAATCACTTATTATCGGGCGATACGTATGATCGTTTGCCCGCTACAAATTAAAAATAAAATTTCTCTATGCAATGTTGACCTGCGTAGTTAGTATTTTTAGCATTACGACTTCCCTATGATCGAATCGACTGCACTTTAAGTGGCCACCACGTCACTTTCTACTTAGCCAAGTGTTGTGTGTCGAATGCCCAGATGGGACAACACTTCGTGTGATCAACTAATTGTTGCTATGATCCTGGGTTTTCATGTACGTTTGTAAAGGCCCCCGAGACACAGGATAGGATATAACCCAAGTGGAGGGTTTGTCTTTAAAAAATATAGGTGGTAACACTTCGTATTTGGTGATTTAAATAATAAATTATAATATTGAATCAATGGCTGGTGTTGGTTCATTAAGGACTGCGTTTGTGCATGAGTGCCTGTGGGGACAAGATGTGATTAGGAGTGTGGAGTTATGGCATTGTCTTTTAACTGAATACGAAAAAAGCTATGTTTTATAAGGCAGTTTTTATGTTTTTTGAGTTTCTAATGTATATTTTTGATTGTCGGCATTTGATGGAACTTGTTGAAACACATTTTAGAATCAACTCATTTGTTTCATTTTTTTTGTTTTTTTATGGCTTAGGTGCACCAAAATGACTCTGCTCTGCCTGATGGAAAGCATATGTAGATTCCTAGAGTGTTGAATAAGGGCTGTTTAGCATGGTGACCCACCCTATGGCTATTTCCACTATTATTTATTGACTTTGATAATGCCATAGGGCGAAACAGGGTCAGGATTAATGTCAATAAAAATAGTTTAAGTACTTTTGGGTTTGTTTTCCTTAAAATGTTTTTTTTCGTGCTATACAAAACTAAACCTTTCTAAAGACAATTTTGGGACATAAAACCCTTTGATAAAAAAAAAGAAAAACAAATAAGATATCCAAGGCTTCTTTTCTTTTTTTATTTAATAGGCAACAAATGAGCAGACGTAACGCCTGATGGTAAGCGATTACCGCCGCCCATGGACACCCGCAATACCAGAGGTGTCACAAGTGCGTTGCCGGCCTTTGGGGAAGGGGAGGGGGATAGGGGACCGGGTTGGGGTATAGGCCTCCGTATCCTCACTCACTCGGTGAAACACAGCGCAGGCGCTGTTTCACACCGGTTTTCTGTGAGGCCGTGGTATCACTCCGGTCGAGCCGGCCCATTCATGCCGAAGCGTAGCTCTCCCACGATTATAACAGTCTACCCTTATTTATTTTTTCCCCTTGGAATGCCCTCGTATACTACCTCCTGGTGGCATGTCGGACTCGAACCAACTAAAACCGCACGCTGTCTCAGGTACTAGAAGCCACGGAACCAGGTGGACCCTCGAAAGGGAAACCACAGTCTACTCTCATATTCAAGTCAAGTCTATTCAAATCTAGATGAGGAATTATGATTAGGTACATTTGATTGTCACTCACGGTACAACAACAAAGGCGGATAACGACGCGGGGCAAAGTTAGTATAAAAGAAGTAGCCCAAGTTACTCCTTATTTCATCGGGTATTTGACAATGAAAGTCCCGTCAAAATCGGTCTAGCCGGTCCAGAGACTAGATGGAACAAGTAGACATTGCTTTTTTGATGAAAAACTGTTTTTTTTTTTATGGAATAGGGGGCAAACGAGCAGACGTATCGCCTGATGGTAAGCGATTACCGCCGCCCATGGACACCCGCAACACCAGAGGCGTCACAAGTGCGTTGCCGGCCTTTGGGGGATGAGGAAGGGGATGGAGGAAGGGGTTCGGGTAGGGCCTCCGGTTTCCTCACTCACTCGTTGAAACACAGCGCAGGCGCTGTTTCACACCGGTTTTCTGTGAGGCCGTGGTATCACTCCGGTCGAGCCGGCCCATTCATGTCGAAGCATAGCTCTCCCACGGTAAATTATAAATTATAAACAGACACTTCAGTATTATTTATTAGTATAGATGATTAAATATTCAAGACTGTTACACGACTATTGTATGGATATAATAATAAAAGTTAAAGTAGGTTCTCATGCGAGTGACTTGAGTGCCTTTATGACAATTAATTCTTAAAACCTAATCTAATAAACCACAAGGAAACAATATTAAATAGACTATATCCAAAAAATGATGAAATTAAGATTTTAATCGTATTAGTTATATTTTAATACTAGCTGAGCACCGTGGTGTTACCCGCCGAGTAGCAAAGCTAGTCTAAAAAGTAGACTAAGTTACTCCTTATGTCACGTCCCGTCAAAATCGGTCCAGTCGTTCTAGAGATTAGCCAGAACAAACAGAAGGCCAAAGAGATAAAATTTAAAAATAATAATTTGGTACATGTACCATGTATACAAACATAATGCATTTAGTAAAAAGCGGTTATATTAATATTACAAACGGACATTCCAATTTTATTTATTTGTATAGATGTATACATAAAAATCTCGTTTGGCTAATACAACAAATTTTCAATTGAAGTTAAAACTTATCTAAAACACGATCCAAGATATTTCTTAACACACACGAAGGGCAATGATTCATAGCATGAGTGGCGCTCCAATAGCCCAGTGTACCCTAGAGTAACACAATTGCCACTTTGTTTCTTCGGGTCGAAAGTATTGAATATATCCTCAAAAGGTGTACCTAAAAAAAACCTTGAGTAAATCGAACGTCGATCATAAGTACGTATCTTGAAAGAGGTCATGCACACGCAAATTCACACGCACGCGCGCATACACAAACGCAGACACACTCTTTTTATGGAGTAGGGGGCAAACAGGCTGACCTATCATCTAATGATAAGAGATTACAGCCGGACGGAACGGGTTTTCCCCACCATCCGCATTACAGGGCAACCGCGAGGAGGCGATGTATGCGTGTGCCGTGCGTCGCCTAAATCGAGAGTTTTAACAGCAGACGGTGCCCACTTCAGTGCGGTCCATTCGTGTTAATAACTGCAGTTCCCGGACCCCTTCCTTCTCAGGCGCAGAGTAGCACACCATGTGGTTTTAGTCTGTTCGATTCCGACACACCGTCCCGCCGCAAACCCCGGCGGGGCGGCGGCCCGATAGGGTTTCCAAACGTAAAAAAAAAGGCGCAGTATGGCACACCATGTGGTTTTAATCGGTCTGATTCCGACACATCGCCCCGCCGCGATCCCCGGTGGGGCGAAGGGGCGTGGGGGTTTCCAAAAGTAAAAAAAAAATGGGCCTCATTATATTAATTTGTATTGCTTTCAGTTCCAAATGTATTATTTTTAATTGTTATATAATATAAGCTTACCGTCAACAGTAACCCACTCATTTTTTCCGGTCAAATCCCGAAGTCCTATATAAACTGTTTCATAATTATTTGCATAATTAAATGCAACATATTGGACTACTCTAGCCTCCGCCCAAGTGCTCATGATAGCCAAATGTCCACCGTCTGCGACACAAGTGGAATTAGCCTCCTCCCAATTTGCTGCACGATCGTAGAACTTATAGTACGAGAAACTCTCTCCCACTTCAGGCAATCGTGTGTAACCTGTAAATAAGTTAATTCATATTAATAAAAATTAAGAATCTTTATACGTCTTATTCGAAACTAAGGCAATTTTTTTACATTTAATTTATATATTTATGCACAAGTACATGCATCGGCGGACTTCATACCTAAGGCAATTTCTGTCAGTCCAATTTTGTATTCAATTTGCTAATATACTCGTACATACTTATTGATGATGGTCTCCTAGCTGATTTGTGATTAGCTGACGGCTACAGCGACCAATCTCAACGGCCACCAGCTATCTACACAGGAGGTATTATAATGCACAAGTGTGTATGCGTAACACAGGTGCTCTTTTGGTTCCTTTCAGTCTCATAATCTGATAGGACGGTTATCCGACACTGCCGGAGAGAGATCAGGATCGACGACTTTACGTGCTTTCTGAGACGCGAGGGGCTAGAACCTCAAAACTTCCAAACGCTGAGATGTTATTAAGCATTTCTATAATCAGAAAAAACTCAAAAGCACTTTTAGACCCGACCCGGATTCGAACCCAACCACCAACCGTTGGACTAACGACGCTGTAATATACTTATATGTTGCATACAAATTCCATCATATTACCATTAATGTTATAAATGCAAAAGTTTATGAAGAAAGTTAAGTTAAGTTACTCTTTTTACCAAAAGCGGCTGATCAGATCTGGATGAAATTTAACACAGATATAGATAATAGTCTAGTCTAGTCTCAGGAACAGTAAAAGCTAGTTACTTGTAAATTACAAATACACAGTCTATATAAAAATAGCGTAGTAACATTCTAACTTCTATCTTGCTTAGAGCGCTTCGAGCACACAACAGATAAATTCTTTGCTGTAGATTCAAAGCACCTTTTCCACTCTACTTAAAGTGATAAACGCGAAGGAGGATTTAAGTGGAGCATGGATACTGATAGTACCTACTTATAGAAATTGATCTAAATTCGTTCAATTCATGAAATTTTAATATTTTCTGCGAAGTTATGTTGCTTATTTATTAAGGTACAATGCAAAATGAATGCGACAAAAATAATATCTTATCTGTCGTTTTTTTTTTTTTTTTTTTTTTATTATATAAGGGGCAAACGAGCAGACGTATCGCCTGGTGGTAAGCAATTACCGCCGCCCATGGACACCCGCAACACCGGAGGCGTTACAAGTGCGTTGACTGCCTTTTAGGAAGGAGTACGCTCTTTTCTTGAAGGTTTGAAAGTCGTATTGGTCCGGGAACACCGCAGGCGACAGCTCATTCCACAGTTTAATGTCGTTGAAAATCTATACAAATAAATTAATAACTGTTCACTAAGGCCCGGTTCCTATATTTAAAATCGAATCGTCATCGTGTAAAAATTTTGTACAACCGACTACGAGTCGTAAATACCGTTCCTCAATTTATTTTTTATAGGAACCATTTTAGCTTACGCCCCGTATAATATACTACTATTCGTACCTAGAACGGATCGTTTTTCAAATTTAGGAACTGGGCATAAATGCACATAAAAGTATCGGTAGGTACTAACATCAAAAAAAAAAGTGCGTGCGTACAAAGTACACATGTCAGAAGTGAAACTTCTTTGGCAAACTAATTATTGATAAAAATAATTTCTGGATTTCTTTTTTTTCATTTCTTTTAAAAAGACAACTCCCACATTAGGAATAAACATCCTGTGTCGTGGGGGACTTTAACATACATGAAACGGACACAAAGAACATCCAGACTCGGGACAACAATTCGTGGATCACACAAAGTGTTGTAGGTACCGCGTGGGATTTGAACCACACACATTCAACAGCTCGAAGAAAGGGTTGATGACTTGGAGCGTTTGATGTATATCAATAAGCTTGAAATCAAGAATATTCCTTTGTCGTCAGAGGAAAATGAAGAAGATCTTTGCGCGATGGTACTGAACACCTCTAAAGCTGTTGGTGCTTCCTTGAAACGGTCGGATATTAGAGAGGTCCACTGTTTAAACAGAAAGGACAAACCCACCAAAATTGTTGTCGACCTAGCCAGTACAACTGTAAAGGAAAACATACTCAAGAAGACGAGAAAATTCAATTCAAATAATAAAGAAAAGAAACTAAACTCTTTTCACTTACATATCAACGGTCCCGAGACACCTATCTACGTATCCGACTATCTGCCGCGACAAACGCAACACCTTTTCTACCTGGCAAGGAAATTCTCGAAGGAGCACAAGTTTGCGTACTGTTGGACCACACTTGGGCGAGTTTTCCTACGGAAGAGTGAACTCGACAAAATAGTAATTATAAGGTGTGAAAAGGATTTTGAGAACCTGCTTACAAAAATTTGACTAATTAAGTTTACCTTTATATTTATTTTGAGATGTTTTCTTGTTTGCATGTTTGCTTCTATTTATACCGAATTCATGTTCATTCATTTTTTCTTAGTAACAATTACACTACACATTACCTACACACACATATACTCTGTTCTTCTTCTACAACATATCACTTTAAAAAATTTTGCTCTACTTGCCTGCTCTTTTATCATAGAAATTATACGCAACCCAAAACATCAAACTAACATAATACTAAATTCTCTGACTTAAATAATTTAAAAAATTTGGAAAAATGCTACATAACGAATTTGCATATTTGTGAACCTGAGTCTTGTGAAACTACTTTTTCGAAGCCAAAGTCATTCTTAAAAATTTTACATCAGAATATAAGAAGTCTTAACAAAAATTTCTCTGGGTTAAATGTATTGCACAGGAGATTCAATTTTACTTGTGATGTTATAATACTGTCAGAATGTTGGCTCTCTTTTGTGAATAGCGTCCCGCAAATGTCTGGATACTCGAGTTTCCAAACGACACGTAACTACAACCAAAACGACGGTGTGGTTGTTTACATAAGGAAAGATCTTGGATTTGCGATAGAGGAGCCGGATATCTTGGAGGCGAATTGTTTGCTTCTCAAGATTAGTACTGAAACAGTCATAATCGCGCTATACAGACCGCCCAGTTTCCCCACTTTAGATAACTTTTTGCGGACATTGCAAAATCTTTTAACTAAATTAACAGGGTTTAAAAATATAATACTCATGGGTGACATTAATATTAATTTAGTGGAATTAAATACAGTAGCATCTGAATACCTCGACCTTCTCTCCTACTATGGTTTAATACCTGCCCATTATGAGAAGACTAGAGGAAATAGCTGTCTAGATCACGTTTTTATAAAAACTAAAAAATTCTCGCATACTTTTGTTCTTCAAACTACTGTGACTGATCACGAGCCAACCCTTTTTTGTCTACGGTCAAAAGATCAAATGTATTACAATAAATTAAAATCTTTTACTAAAACTAACTTTCAAAATCTTCAAAATGATTGCAATAATATAAATCTTGACTATATATACAAAAATAATGTAGATATAAATACAAGCATGTTATTCCTTATGGAAAACTTACAAAAAAAGATAACAACTAATACAACAAAAATTAAAATCTCAAGAAATAAAACCACCCTAAAGCCATGGATTACCGTTGGCCTTTTAAAGTGTATAAGAACAAGAGACAGAATGCATTATAAACTAAAGCGTTATCCTAACAATCTTATTTTAGAAACAGCCTATAAAAGATATAGAAACTTTTGCAATGATATACTAAAGAAAAGTAAAAGGAAATACGAAAGTAATATACTTAAGGATGCTGGCAATGATAACAAAAAGATCTGGACTGCTATAAGAGCTATCAATAATTTGAATAAACCAAACGACCCTTCTACGGAATTATTAAATTTAAAAACCTCTCCACACGACTCAGTAAACGTAGTTAACGCATATTTCGCTGGTGTTGGCTTGGAACTTGCTGATAAAATACCAACAGACCTTCCTCCTCTTCCAATAGAAGACATAAAATTTTCATCAGGCCATAACTCATTCTTTCTTTTGGAAACGACAGAACAAGAGGTTGGGTCGCTGATCGCAAACCTTCGATCTGATTGTGGGGCGGGGTGGGATAGCATTACTCCAAAGGTACTTAAAAGTGTGAAAGATTTTGTTGTTCCTCCACTTACTCACATTTTTAACAGGTGCTTAATAGAAGGCATTTTTCCGGACTCCCTTAAGAAATCAATCGTAATCCCTATTTTTAAAAACGGTAGCAAAAACAACCTTGGAAACTACCGACCGATTTCGTTGCTCCCTACAATCTCTAAAGTCCTGGAGAGGATAATAAATAATAGAATGACTAAGTTTCTGGAGGATAAAAGAATTCTTTCAGATAACCAATATGGCTTCAGAAAGAGTAGGTCAACTACAGATTGTTTACATAGTTTCACTGAACTTCTTGTAGACAAGATGGACAATGGAAAAAAGTGTTTGACGGTCTTTTTAGACCTTCAGAAAGCTTTCGATACTGTCTGTCCAAGGCGACTAATGCTGAAATTGGAACACATGGGCGTAAGAAACACACAGCTTAAACTATTTCAGGATTATCTGCAAAATAGATTTCAGTCTGTTCGAATTGGCAACGTTAAAAGTGGTGATAGCCCTGTTAATATTGGGGTGCCACAGGGCAGCATTCTGGGTCCGACATTGTTTCTTTGTTATATCAACGATCTTTGCCAGCTCAATTTAAAAAACTGTAATATTCTTTCTTATGCGGATGATACAACTTTGACTTTTTATGGAGATACGTGGGAAGAGACTTTTTGTGCAGCCCAAAAAGGTTTCAACACGGTAAATCATTGGCTTGCATTAAATAAACTGACTCTAAACGCTTCTAAAACAAAATATATTACGTTTTCAATCCACAATAAGAAAACAGATAACACAAATCTAAACATCTATGCTCACACTTGTAACCAGGTTCTCACTGGAGACTGTATCTCCTGCCCAACTATTCAAAAAACTGATTCAATTAAATATCTGGGCATAGAAATCGACAAAAATTTATCATTTAATGCACACATCTTAAACTTAGTAAAGAAAGTTCGAAAACTAGTTCCCATATTTAAAAATCTCAGGTACATTACAGATTGGAAATTGATAAAGACTGTTTATGAGTCTCTCTGCCAGTCTGTTCTATCATACGGTATCTCCACCTGGGGAGGCTCAGATAAGACAAAAATTCTGAACGTTGAAAGAGTGCAACGACTAATTTTAAAAGTTGCTCTTTTCAAGCCGCGTCTTTATCCCACAAACAGTATTTATAAAGAAGCAAACGTCCTAACGATTAGAAAACTCTACATTTCAGCAATTATTCTCAGAAAACATGTCTCCATTAACTACCCAGTAATAAAGGAAAAGACTATCTCCCGAAGACATTTGGCAGTCTGTAAATCTGTTGCAGTGAAAACTTCTTTTGCACAAAAGTTTTTCAGTTTTAGAGCGAGTCGGTTGTATAACAGGGCAAATCAACTATTCTCAGTCGTTGATATGGCGAGGATGAGATGTAAAAGACAAGTCACGGAGTGGCTTCTTACGCTTGACTATGACGAAACAGAGGCCCTCCTTAAAATTGTTTGTTAAACATCTGTGTCCTTTAATGACATTTAAAACATACATAGTCATTCCATATACAATCAACACATATACATACTGCATATATTCTCTCACACACACACACACACAACAAACACACACACACACACACACACACACACACACACACACACACACACACACACACACACACACACACACACACACACACACACACTCACACACTCACGCACGCACACACACACACACACACAACACACACACACACGCACGCACACACAAAATACTTTTTCTTAATCCGTCAATAACATCATTTACTTATTTTAAATTTAGTTTTGTTCTCTTTCATAAATAAATATTAAAAGTTAATTAAAAGGAAATGTATATGTTGCCGTGAGGGGGAGCCAGGAATCCATAGCACAGGGTTTATCCTAGTTTGGCTTCCTGACTCCCACAAAAATGTACATTATAAGCTTTAAGTATAAAATTGTTACATATATTTTGTGGGAGAAAATAAAGACATTATTATTATTATTATTATTACTTGGCGCAGTAGCAAGCGGCATGGCGACCGCTGACACCACTGGGCCAACCGTGCAGTCATTTAGTTCCCATTCCATTCAACCATTCAGTCGTCAGTCAATTAAAGAGAAATATATAGTAAAATCTCAGATGATGAATATTAAATTAAAATTCGCCCTTTCTCACTCTCTATCTATCAGTCTCAATCGCTCTCTCCCTCTTCTTCGACAAAAATGCTGCACATCTTCGTGACGCGTATCTTCCGTAATAATTTTACCCTCTTGCGCCTAAAGAAGTTTCACTTCAAATATGACTTTAAAAAAAAATGTATTATTATAAGAGCACACAAGGGCCAGACCTTCGTTATTTTATAAAAGCTGAAAGTTTATCTGCGGATGTCCCCTATACAGGTAAGTACGACCAGGGACTATACAAGTTTGGGTAGTGGTTAATTGGGCAGGTACCCGGTAGTAAAGGTGTATAAAATAGTACCTTAAATTCGTTAAAGTATAAAGCTCAAATTTTTTATATTTTCTTAAAGATAACTTTAGAAATCTCGACATCCATTGCCAGACACTTATGACAGTTGCTATCCCCTGCCAGACACCCCTAAACTTTTATAAATTATAATTCTACTTTCGTTATAGTATAAATGACTGCCTCGGTGGCGTAGTGGTAGCGTATGCGACTGCTAAGCTTGAGGTAGCCAATTTTCCCTACCTTCACGTACTTAGGTTTCAGGCCTTCTAGTTACATATTTTATATATGGATATAGAAATATATATACCTGCTTGATGGAAAGCATGAATACAATGCAACAATGCAACATTATTAGGTTGAAAGTTTAAGTAGGTTACCAGTATTGCAAGCCCTAAAAGCTTTCGATGATGTTGGCGGTTCTGTGCTGGTTACATCTTCTTCTTTAAGGTTATGTTTATAGCATATGTAAGGCAATCGACTCCAGCATTGAACTATTCGTATGCTGTCCCCGTCCATGCCCAAGCAATCGCCGTTCCTGGAGTCCAGTTTCTCAACCAGGTCTAGCGCCTCAGGTATATCTTCTAGTAGAACACCTAATTGGTAACAGAGGTACTTATGTCTATAGTTTGAAATAAAAAAAAATCGTTTGTGTCCTGCTTTACGAGTGCTTCCTTTTTGGTGAAATTTGAATAAAGAATACACTTTTTTTTTTTTAAAGGCAACTCCCGCCTTAGGAACATACATCCTGTGTCGCGGGGGACTTTACAAACATACATGTAACAGACATAAAGAACACCCAGACTCAGGACAACATTTTGTGGATCACTCAAAGTGATGTCCCATGTGGGATTTGAACCCACGGCACTTGGCGCAGTAGCAAGCGGCGTAGTGACCGTTTAAACCACTAGGCCAACCGTGCAATCTGATGTCTCATATATGTATTCCCACCCTTTTTATTAATTTAAATAAAGTGTTAATGGCCGATGATTTATTACTTATATGGTGTTATTACTCTCATTATTTTCACTCCCAGAAAACGTTTATCGTGGGAGAGCTATGCTTCGGCGTGAATGGGTCGACCGGAGTGATACCACGGCCTCACAGAAAACCGGTGCAAAATAGCGCTTGCGCTGTGTTTCACCGAGTGAGTGAGGGTACCGGAGGCCCAACCCCTCTCCCCATTCTCTTTCCCATCCCCCCGAAGGTCGGCAACGCACTTGTGACGCCTTTGGTGTTGCGGGTGTCCATGGGCGGCGGTAATCGCTTACCATCAGGTGATACGTCTGGTCATTTGCCCCAATTCCTTTACTGTTCTTTGTAAATACATATTAATCATAGAAAACACCAAAACTCCAAAACAAATATGTATTTGCAGACTATTCAATAAAAAAAAACCGATAATAAAATTTCAAGTCTATTCCTTTGAATCTTACCTTCTTGGGATAGGTATGAGGTTTCTTCACCAAGTTTTAATTTGGTTCCTATAAAGTATGGAGTGGTGTGATTGTTCGTTGTGATGACTGTTTTCATGTACTTGAGTAACTGTGGGTTTACAGGGGACGCCAGAATTGCTCCTGCAACGACAAGAGTGTTATGTATTGAAGAAATGACATGTTTTTAAATGTCTAGACCCGTCATGTGACGTTAGTCTATCTGATGAAAAAATGGTTGTCACCAAACTTATTGCAAACACAGAAAATGTAACAATGAATGAAGTATTTGAAACTAAATTTATAATATATTTTGGACATCTAATACACAATGCCATATAGCCCCAAGCTAAGCAGCGCAGAGCTTATATTATGGATACTAAACCACTGATATAAATACATAATAACATGTATATTTTTTTTGTTAATACATACAAATTATACATACAAAACACCCAAACTCTGAAACAAACATTTGCAGATCATACAAACGTTAGGTCCGACCCGAGAGTCGAACCCAAGACCTCACAGCAGTTTCATACGCTACCACTACGCCTCCGAGGCAATCAAACTGTCATTTATTTCTAATTACAGATAGAGCCTGTACTGATTGTATTGGACTGCTGAGAAACTTACTAATATGTTTATAAATCCTCTCTAGGCCTCTCAATAGAATTAAAGTTTTAGCCCACTGTACCCTGCTGCTGGCCAGACAGGTAGCCAGACAGGCTGGTATAGGATTGGTTTCAAGTTTGCCTTCTTTTACAGTGCTGTTGTCCAACGTTATATGCTCCCTTAGTCGACTCTTATGACACATACCGTGGGAGAGCTATGCTTCGGCATGAATGGGTCGGCTCGACCGGAGTGATACCACTGCCTCCCAGAAAACCGGTGTGAAATAGCGTTTCCGCTGTGTTTCACCGAGTGAGTGAGGATACCGAAGGCCCATACCCCAACCCCTCCCCCCATCCCCTTTCCCATCCCCCAAAGGTCGGCAACGCACTTGTGACGCCTTTGGTGTTGCGGGTGTCCATGGGCGGCGGTAATCGCTTACCATCAGGTGATACGTCTGCTCGTTTGCCCAGTATTCAATAAAAAAAAAAAAACACATGGTATGAATAGTGATTCCCTGCATTCTTAATCCGTTCTAAATACATTCTCACAAATTATGGTAACGTTTTTATAAATATAATTAAGGATAGTTATCAAACTGAGAGGGTTTGATATTATACCCTTGTTTATTCACTACAGGTAAATAAACAAGGGTGAGATTTGGTGAGAAAACCTCACAGAAAACCGGTGTGAAATAGCGTTTGCGCTGTGTTTCACCGAGTGAGTGAGGATACCGAAGGCCCATACCCCAACCCCTCCCCCCATCCTCTTTCCCATCCCCCCAAAAAAAAAAAAAAAAATATGGTAACGTGATTATAAATATTATTAAGGATAGTTATCGAAATGAGGGGGTTTGATATTATACCCTTGATTGGTGAGATTTGGTGAGAAAGTATACCTTTGTATATACGGGCATAGAATTACTTTGACTTGGGCATCTAACATATCATTGTCCAATTGGTTTCACAGCGTCAGTGAGATTACTAAAATCTTTTCTCCTTGATTTTGGTCGAAGACTCTGTCCATAGACAGGGGCAGTTACTTCTCATCAGGCGAACATTAAATGAACAGGCCAATGGACTTCTTGACATAAGAACAAATATCAGTATATGTATTTACCTTCATTTTCGCAGTGTTTTTTGGCCTCGTCCCACGTTGCTACTTCTTTGTGTAGTTTCACGTAACCTTCAATCTCGGGATGTAATACATATGTACTGTGGACGACGGCTGTAAAAATTACACTATGGGTCATAAGTTGAACAATTGACGTGTCAGTAAAAAGAAAATTTGAATAAAATGATTACGTAAAAGAAACGAAAAAAGTAAAATGGGGTGGGGTTAACCGATAGGGCAAGATACTCCTAGCTTGTATAAGGAATACTGAAATACGAATAACAACGATCTTAGGACGCCTAAAATCATAGTTCTTAAAATATTGCTTGATCTCTGCTGTAGTTATAATGAGGGTCATTTCAAAAACTCACAAGGTAAATTTCAGGTGTGAATTATTAACTTCATAGATAGATAGAAAACTCATTATTTGTACACCCTTTTACATATTTTCATAATATAAGATGACAAATATATAATAACGTAATGTAAAAAGGGCAGCTTTATTGCTGAAAGTAATCTCTTCCAGGCAACCTTTGGATGAATTCAAATGTATCGGAGAGACAGTAGCTGTTGACGGTGCAATTAATTTTAAGAATTATTTAATTTGTTATGAATATAATAGGGTACATTTATATAGATCTACTTATACACACATACAATATATACATACACAAACACATAATATACTCTAATTATTCATAATCATATCGTTCATCTTCATAACGTTATCCTCGATTAAATTGGCACGTAAAGAATGAAAATATATGCGATACAAAATAAAATCGCTTGTTTAAAATTTCTTCGTCAGTTTTGTAGACATCGATCTCAGAGATAAAGCGATATTTAAAGGACTATAGTGGACTCGTTTACATATTTTCCTTCTTACCAGTTAGAGACAGGAAGACGACACAAATGTTTACAGAAGTTAGGTCAAGAGATGACATGGTGTTGACGGTGTTGACACGGTCTGTTCTGATATAGAACTGCGATCATATATATAGTAACGTACATATGTTGACACAACCAAGTAACTGTTGATAAGAGGACAGGAGTTACTATAGTGTGTTGATTCTTTTGGTTTAGGATACGTTCACAGAAGCTCCATTTTATTTATACACGAAAAAATTACATTAGGCCAATAAGTAATTTACACTATGAATATGTTCTGTCGCAGGGAACTTTACAAACATTACCGTGGGAGAGCCATGAATGGGCCGGCTCGACCGGAGTGATACCACGGGCTACAGAAAACCGGAGTGTTTTCTATGTATACTATGTATGTTTTTACAAAAATATGTATATGTATTCTATCAGTCGATCTGACTGTTATAAAACAAGCTCAATCGGTTCCCCTAGTCGAAAGTTCTGATGTGACAAACAAAAAAGAATACAGTCAAATTAAGAACCTCATCCTGTTTTGAAGTCGGTTAAAAGCTGTACCGAAACACCTTATACTATGAGATAGACCCTTATGTTACCCAAACAACGTATCGTATACAGTTCCCGTGTCCCTTATCATCCAAAACCAAATATTTGACTTCAAAACATACTAAGAAACACATTTATTCCTTCCAATAAATCTATTTGTAAAGTTTAAAATCCAACTTCCGCAAAATGTTTATACTCAATATAATAAGCTGTCTCTTAGTTCATCGTTTTCAGTTTGATAGAAATTAGGATATATATATACGAACAATTTCTTATCAACATCGACATACTTTAATTGTCCACTTCCTAACATCAAAAGAGGTTTCGATTTATTACGTAAGCATTTCATGGCAATGTAAATTCATAATGAGAATCAGCACGCTGAAGTGGGAATAGGCCGGTCATGTCTTCAAACCAACCGATGGTCGGTAAAGCCGAATTCTGCTTGCAAACTTGGTATAGGACGATTTACGTGCCGCAAACGATGGACTGACGATTTGAAGAAAGTGTTTGCCCAAGACCGGGATAGTTGATACTCGTTGGAAAAGACCTTCGTTCAGCTCTGGACGGCGATTAGAACAGTGTTAGGAGCGCCGGCCGAGGCACTTTAAATGAATCTGGGCGCTTACTGAAAAGCGCTACGTTAGCTAAAGAGTTATACGCTTTCTAAAGGGAGCTAAAATAATTATTGCACCCGGGCGCTTTACGGGCCAAAGACATATATTAACAATGTATATAAAGCATTGTATAATAGCTCAAAACCTGATTTCTATGGAGGGGTTTATTTTAAGGTGTAATCTATTAAAAGCAGTTGATGATGAATTCAACTTGTTACAAATTACTGTGATGGTTTTTTAAAAGTGATAAATAGATACTAGGTAATATGGCTAAAGATAAAAGACAACTACAAAAAATGCCAAAGATCTCAGTAAACATACATTTAGAAAGTAAAAGTGCTATTGAAGCGTTTAGGGATCATAATTATGTAAATACTGTTTAAGTGCTTATGCGACCAGACGCGACACCCAGTTGACTAGTTAAATAGTATAAAAGATAGACTGTTATGAAATCTACGTCCAAAATGGGATTTTAGACGTAGAAAACCTTTTGCGAAAGTTTTATTTAAACATAAATTATCGAAGTAGATTGGGTTGTGGCGACTTCCACATGTAATACAACAGTAACCTACTACAGCGCCATCTACCGAAGATACACTGAACTACGAAGTAACGCACTACACGGAGTAACTACCAATCCTGAATCGTGCAATAGAAGTTCTCGCGCCGATTATCATATGTACAACCTCCCAACATCGACTGTTGGGCAGTAGCCCGCCAGGCATGATCACCTCGCCTGGTCAGAATATCCTCCCTTTGTGTTGGTGGAACACGATACCCGTTCCCCCACAGGGTCGTCACCAATCAAATGTTTGTGGTTTAGTGGTGTATCGTAATAGAACTGACTTAAGATACACGGTCAGATTCTGGATCAACAACTATTTTTGCTTATGTATAAACCTGCTAAAGTCTATTCTGCTTAGTGCGAAGCATAAACAGAATTCAAGAGTAGTGGTCACCGTAATAATAGCGAATGCAGACAATGCATCAATGCAGCATGGTGACTCACAGTATAGCGGACTATTGAGATACTTCTGCATTATTTGGCTTTTGGCCTTGGACTCACCAAGAAACACGATATAACGAATAGTGTCGTATATAGGTCTTCAGTGAGAATATTTGAAAGTCACGATTTCTGTAAAGTATGCTTTAGTTTTATTTCTTAAACACAACTAATAAAGCACTTTTATATCTTTCTATAAAATTTTATCGAAAACGTTCACTTAAAAGTGTAATAAAATTGTATTTATGTGAGCTTTCAAGACATTTTACGTTCGCCGTCCCTCGGGAGACTTCTGACCTTGACACAACACTGTTTACAGAATTTGCCAACTCTAAATATTGCCTCAATGGCTTCAAATATTGTGATCTCTGAAAGCTGATACAAATATTGGTTAATTCACAGTAAGGAGATAGAAATTAGGAGATTAGGGATAGCCATTTGACTGCCTCGGTGGCGCAGTGGTAGCGTGTGCGATTGCTGGACTCCCAACTGGATTCCCAAGATGTCGAGTTCCATTCCTAAGTCTGACTAAATTGCTTCGGGGTTTAAGTATTTACTGTGTATAATATGAACGTATTTACAACATAATAACAAAAGTTATCTGACATAGTAAAAACTCAGTTTAGTTTGAAGCTAGATGGCATTGTTGTGTCCGATGGCCTAAATGTTTATTGGTGTTAATTTGACCAACCGACATTTAGTGAAGCTAATTAAACCACCCAGCTGGTTTAATTAGCTTCACTAGAAAGGTCTAGAATTATTATCAAGTAACAGTTACAAGTTTTACTAAATGGCTCGAAAAGTGTAAACTTCGCCTGAATGTGAATATAGGATAAAAGTTTTGATTCCCTTGCGAGTGTCGTAAAATTTGCAACATAAACGGCTGTATCTTTTCTTCACCGCTCCAAGGGACAGTAGACCTGAGTATTGATATGAATCTCATCTTGATACTTCCACGCATTCCTGAGAAAAAGGGTCTTGACAGACAGACAGACGGACATCAAAGTAAATAGGGGTTATCATATAAGGGTTTCTTTTATGTCCTTTTGAGGTACGGAACCCTAAAAACTAGTGAATGTAGTTGTACATCTTTATGTTTGCATTGTACATCGCTGGGATTATACACACTCTTCGAGACAGGGTTCGAGGAGACTATGAAGACTTACAAACACAACAAAAAGTGTCTTGTATAATCGTTAGGTCGGAAACAAATATTTTCAACAATATATATATAAATTATTAATAACCCTCAATAAAAAACTTGAGAGGTGTCAAGGGACACCCGGATGGAACGAAGTTCGAAATAGAAAGACGAAACGAAAATATCTGGCTTGCTTTCTATAAGAGAGATAGAGAGACAGACAGAGAAACATGCGCACGCCGCACGGCTCACAATAGCTTACTGTTACAAAAAATGTCGTTACCAGCCTATCGCAGTTCACTGCTAAACTTATTTATTGATATATTTTGTATTTATATTTGATATACATAATTTTTAAAATCATTAATTTACAGCGACATCTATATTATAAATATTAAACTACTGGCAACGACAACTATAACACGTAAATGTAAGTTCAGTTTCTATTCAAAAGATGGCGCTATATATAAAATTGAGAAAGGTTTTTCACCAATTCTTTAAAAAATAATAACAAAACAATATTTTCTTAATAAAAAAATATTAAGACTTCGTTCCCATAACAAAAATAGTGAATCAAGCAATGAAAAATAAACTAATAACAAATATAATTTAAAATAGCAAAAAGTGTCGTGACCACAAAAAGTGGCGTGACAACTTTTTCGTATGAATTTTTTCCGTCTAGCCCCCTTTCACAACGCGCGATATATTATAAAATACTGTATAATCTTGTTTTACAAACTACTGAGAAATACCTACTACCATTTTGATCGTTAATTATATAGAAATAAGTTCTAGAACTGTCTATCTCGATAAGCTAAATTAAACACTCTTAGTACATTGTTATCTAAACCAATCCCGAAGTACTTATTAGAATTCAACCGAAATGATCTGAGCTCTTCGAGAAATTTAACTCTACACTTAGACATTCGATTCCATTAACACGATCACGACGTTCAATTCAAATTTGGTAAGTATCTAGGCGTCCAAAATTCATATTTTATTAAAAAAAAATATTTCATTCGTTCTTTTTCATGAGTCATTCGTCAGAAAACCAAGGTAACCGACACAGCTCTAAAATTAGTAGATTGAAGTGGCAATGGGCTGGTCATATATGTCTCAGAAGCGATAACCGCAGTAAGCGTGTTCTGGAATGGAGACCGCATCTTGATAAGACAGTCTGCGGCGCCCTCGCGCCAGATGATGGAACGAATTGAGTAAGAGGGCTAGCAGTGACTGGATGCGAAAAGCAACAGACCCGGCTCCGTGGTGGGCTTTGGGAGAGGTATATGTTCAGTTGTGGACTGCAGTGGGTTAATGATAATGATGAAAATGATTTCATACCTGTTTTTCCGTACAAAACTACATATGAATTAGCCTCACTATTGGCGATTGAAGAAGAAAACCGCTAGCACATTACAAAAAACTTAATGAAACTTTTGTATCTCAATCTTACAGTTTTTAAATCCATCTTTAATGACAATTTAATTAATAAAACAGTTTAAATTTAAGTTTAATAAATTTTAATACTGTCTAAATAAATAAAACTAAACACTTAACAATTTTCTTTATAACTAATCTTGAAAGCTTTTCGGTATTTTGTACTTATTAAAACTTTCCAAAAATTATTGCGCAACAAACTTGACTTTGATAACTTAATTGATATTATTCATTACTTTATTGTTTAGCTTTTGCAAGTGACTCCACTTGCGTATATGCTGGATATCGCAGTAAAGACTAACTGATGTCCTTCCTGAAGAATGAAAGCATATCCTTGTTGTTTTTACGTATGGCTCTGCCAAAATGACTCTTCTCTGCTTGATGGAAAGCATAAGCATAGTCCAAGGTCACCATGCTCATTGTAAATGCAGGCAACACAACAATGCAGAGTGGTGAACCGCACAACTCATTGGGCCTCGACAGCACGAACGCTGTCATTTTACTTTGATTTCCTGTGCGATTGTAGTACCGCCCCAGTCGAGGCGACCTGTTCGTGCTGAAATCAGCGTGTCTCTATTACCTACCTTGTATGTTCATTGCAAATTTCATTGAAATTGGTGCAGTGGTAATATTAACATCAATGATATTCTTTTTATTAACAAAAGTGAATAACGTTCCATCTGAAATATATCAACTCAAGATGTAAACGTGTCCTAGTGATGATATTCCAACAGCTGTTTCTCAAATAAATATCAACATCGCTAGTCACAGGTGTAAGGAATAGCTATGATCGCAATATATATTTCACGAAAGATCGAACGTACGTGATGTTTTTGTATTTAGACTTTTTCTTATTTATAACTAGGTTTTGGCCGTGGCTCTATCCACACGTGTGTCAGTTATTCCAGTAAAAAATAAAGAGTAGCCTATGTCTTTCCAGCCGTTTAGTCTTTAAAGCGTACCAGACACAGAGAGATAAATAGAATTAAGAGATAGAAGATTAGATTCTTTAAAGTTATATCTTATATTCATACATTTCCTGTAATATTTAGAGTTTGTGAGAAGACTGCTGACCTGGTAATTAAGTGGTGTCTGTCGCTGTCCAGGGACAAAAACCGCAATATATATGGCGATATAATTATTATACATATATATGATTGTTGGTGTAATGGTTTGTGATCCTACTAACTTTCTCGAAGGCGCAGTGACAGCGTATGCGACTGCTATTCTCGAGGTCAAGGGTTCGATTTCCGAGTTAGACAAAATGTTTGTATGAACTAAAAATATTTGTTTCGGAATTTGGGGGTTTTTCTATGTATAATATGTATAAATAATTATATTTATTTATTTCATTTATTTACCTACAACTTTATGCACATGTACATCGGCAGACTTAATGCCAAAGGCATTCTCTACCAGCCATCCTTTGGGCGGGTGTAGAGATCTGGTAAGGTAGGTGCATCGAGATTAAAGTTAAGTCATCATCTTCCTAGCCTTTATTATTCCCAATATTATTTGGGGTCGGCTACCAGTTCAACCGATTTTACTTGAATATCAGTTTTGACACAGAGCGACTGGCATCTGACCTCCGCAACCCTGAGGAACTGAATTCGAAGGTTGAACTAGTTGTCAGTATATTTGAGGGCACTGACTGAGGGAATAACGATTGCCATAGCTGTTCATGACAACCGGGACCGACGGCTTAACGTGCCCTCCGAAGCACGGACGGGAAACACCGCCATCTTCCATACTCCGGGCTGCTATTAAGAATTTCTTGTAGGAAAAACCCAACAGCAGTCCGACCCGGGAATTGAACCCGAGACCTCTTGATCTGCAGTCGCTTACGCTAACCACTTACACTTTATTGTCTCCACTCGCAGTGAGTCCACCACTCTTGGATTCTGCTTATGCTTCTCATCACGTATAGTAGAGCCATTTTATCAGAGTCATACGTACGTAAAGCGGTCGGTCCTGCGCCTGATCTCTTCCTGGTCATGTCGGTTAACTGTCCCATCGGATTGTGAGAGACAGGCAACAGAGAGTGCACCTGTGTTGCGCACACACTTGTGCACTATAATATCACCTGCGTAGTTGGCTGGTCTCCGTTGAGACTGGCCGCCGTGGCCGTAACTAGGAGACCATCATTACATAAAAAACAAAATACTAGCGGCCACATTTTGATAGACATCAGCATCCTGGTAGATGATTTGACTGCACAGCTGTCCTAGTGGTTTAAGCGGTCACTACGCCGATTTCTACTGCGCCAAATGGTGCGTGATCTCGCAATCCCTAATGGGACAACACTTTGTGTGATCCACAAATTGTTGTTCTGAGTCTGGGTGCTCTTTATATAATTGTCATGTATGTTTCTAAAGTCCCCTGCAACACAGGATCTATATTCCTGATAAGACAATAATCTTTTATAAAAAGAAAGAAATATACATATTCTTCTATTCATAAATTTATGTAGAAACTAACTAGGTTTTAGTGTGCTAATTCTACAACCAGATCTCGTACTATTATGTTTCCCGGGTTACAAGTATTCTTGAGTGGATTCAGTCGTTTACCAAGAGATGACCCATTTCCTCGTTTGCCCCTTACACAGGAAATATTATATACCCTCTAACCTGCGGAAGTTCGTTCGCGTCTCTCGATAGGAATAACTTTCCTAGTTTATTCAACATGTTTTGCTGCTGCTTATCTATAATGGTAATCAGTAGGACGATCGATATAGATATTTCAATACTTCATCACTACTTCAATCGCATAGTAAATTTAAGCTTTGTGCTCCCTACTACTGATACCCACTTAACATAATATTTGTACAAAGTTTGTTTTGAGTTGATTTTCTTTCTACCATCGCTAAAGCCATAATTCCTTTGTATTATTGGCAATTTTTTTTTGACCACGTGACTTAGCGTTGAGGTTACGTAATTCTCATACAATTGCCTCGGTGACACAGTAGTGGCGTATGCGACTGCTGTGCTTGAGGTCTCGGGTTAGATTCCTGGGTCGGATCATATGTTTGTATGATTTGCAAATGTTTGTTTCGGAGTTTGGGTGTTTTCTATGTATAATATACATACACTTACAAAAACAAAAGTATTTATGTATGTATATCACTTGTCTAGTACCGATAATACAAGCTATGCTTAGTTTGGAACTAGATGGCGTTGTGTGTAAGATGTCCGAAATGTCCGAAATATTTATTTGTTAGTTTTATAATAACGTTTATCTTTTTAGAACATTAAGTTGGATCGGGGACCAGTAGTTCCCGAGATTAGCTCTTTCAACTAAAGAAACTCTTCCATTTTATAGTACCTACTGAAATAGTCACAAAAATAAATAGTAGATCTACCAATAAATCATTGACTCCCAAACAACACACTGCTATCTACAATAAAAATTCTTAATAAGAAATAAGTTACCAAATTGCCTCAAATGTCTTGAACTTGAACCAGTTCAAACGTAAATTATTCGACTTACTTTTAGGCAAATGTTACTATACTACTAACGAATTTCTAAGCGATAAAGATATATCATTAAATGCTACTGTCTAGACCTGAAATTAATATATAATGCTATTGCTAAGATTAATTCATAAGATTTAAAATTTGTATACTAGAAATGATAGAATATAAGGAACGTATTATGTGATAACATCTTTTGTACTATATTCTAACAAGTTAATATTTCTTTCTTTCTTTCTACGTATATAAAAATGTTAACTGTCTTGTGCGAGTATTAAAGTTCATGTCACCATATTTTTAGTTTTATCAATACTTACTATAAATTTTTGAATAATCACTAAGGCTTTCAGACACAGCTACAACGGGTGTACTTCATACCAGACTCTCTACAGTTTATAAGTGCCAAGATGTTTCAACCGAATTTATAGCAAAATTTTTTTATACCTTACTAAAATTTGCTTGCGGCTCCGCCCATGTGGATTTCGGTTGTCGCAGTAGAGATGCTATGTCCTAATTCAAAGATCAAAGTATTTCCATGCCAAATTACAATGAAATCGGCTGTTTAGCCGTGAAAGCGTAACAGATAGAGTTACTTTCAAATTAATAATATTAGGTCTTTACCTATGAAATTGCCGTTTTGTATGCAATAAGTGAAAGTACTTATTTTTTCAAACTTTTTTATTTCTGTTATTCGAAGTAATCACCCATGCAATCGACGCATCTTTGCCAACGCATTGGCAGTTTATTGATGCCCTTCTTGTAAAAATCAGCTGGACGGGAGGCAACAAACTCTTCAAAGGCATTTTGTACTGCCTCTCGGGAATTGAATTTTTTACCCACTAAAAAGTTGTCTAAATTTTGGAAAAAGTAATAGTCGGTAGGTGCAAGGTCTGGTGAGTATGACGGATGAGGGAGAGCTTCCAACCCCAGCTCTTGCAGCTTGGAGACTGTCTGTTGCGCAGTATGGGGTCGCGCGTTGTCGTGAAGGAGCAGTGGGGACGACCGATTGACCAAAGCTGGTTGCAGATGTGCAAGCTTCTCCATCATTCTCTCCAGTTCTTCACAGTACACATCTGCATTAATGCGCATGCCGTTTTGTAAAAAGCTGTGGTGAATCACACCTGCACTAGACCACCAAACAGTGACCATCACCTTTTTATGGGTCATTTTTGGTTTAGGGCATTGCTTTGGTGCTGAACCAGGGTCTAACCAACTGGCTGAGCGCTTTCGATTGTCGAACAGAATCCATTTTTCGTCGCACGTAACTATTCGTTTCAAAATTCCTTCATTTCTTTGCCTGTTGAGCAGCGAAAGGCAGGTCTCGACGCGTACGTTGCGCTGGCGATCGTTAAGGTCGTGGGGCACCCATCTATCAAGCTTTTTTACCTTGCCAATTTGTCGCAAATGGATCAATATTATTTTGATGCTTACATTAAAAGCTGCTGCTAGCTCAGCTGTAGATTGAGTTTCGTCAGCTTCCACAATCGCCTTTAATTCATTATTGTTAACCAAAGTCTCCGGACGACCACGAGCTTCATTTTTCAAGTCAAAATTTCCAGAACGGAACCGGGAAAATCAATAAAGGGTTGTGCGTTCGTTTGCACAGTTCTCTCCGTAAACGTTTTTGATGTTACGTGCCGTTCGTGTCGCGTTGGTGCCACGACGGAACTCATATTCCATAATTACACGAATTTTTAAAGTATCCATTATGACGAAAAATGTTCAAATGTAATGAAAATACAACGCTAATCAAAAAACAAAAGACTGAGATTGTAAATAGAATGTCATGGTTTTAAAACAAAATAATTTGAATTTAGAATACAGAGCCATTACAAACTTTTTTTTATTTGAAATGACCAGTACTGAAGAAACGCAATTTCATAGGTAAAGACCTATTATTAAGTTAGATATGGAAATATTACTCTTTTATTCTTGTACTGAGATTCGAACCACTAAATATCATGACCTAATAAAATGCGCCTATATTTATTAACTTTTTGTTTTATTGTATATAGGGTCAAACGAGCAGACGTATCGCCTGATTTCCGCCGCCCATGGACACTCGCAACACCAGAGGCGTTACAAGTGCGTTAGCGGCCTTTTAAGAAGGAGTACGCTCTATTCTTGAAGGTTTGAAGGTCGTATTGGTCCGAGAACACCGCAGGCGACAGCTCATTCCACAGTTTTGTTGTGATTTCTAATGCGTTTTCTAATGAAGATGATTTTCAACACCATCAATTTGCATAATCCGACTAGCTATTAAAAAAATATTAAAAAAAAATAAGACTAAGTTTTGTTCTGACCCAGAAACCTAATCTGAGACCTCTTGATCGGTAGATGCAAATGCTAGACCAACGACGCAGTTAGTTCTTTTTTATATATGAGCCTGTTAAAGTGATAGAAAGTATAAACAGAATCCAAGAGTAGTCACCATATGCATTGCTCGTGCAGACATATAGACAGTTTATAAGAAAAAAGTTACAAAAATAATAAAAAAAACAATTGATGAGTGTAATTCAATATTTTTCATTATGTGCTTCACTGGTCGGTATGATTGTCAAAATTCACCGACCGAATATACTATATTCAAATAAAATTCATGGAGGTAATATATTACTGAGAAACTGATGAGATACATACGTACGTGGGGGAGACAAATAAGTTGGTTCAACCGGAGAGGCCACGGCCTGACAGAACAGAGGTGTCTTTGTTTTTTTTCAGTGCTTTTCTCTATGCAAGTGAGGCTATCTAACCCCTCTTTTCTCTGATTAAAAAGGGACGGTAAAGCTGATGTACCCCAAGGCTCCATCCTGTTAATATTTTTTTATATCTGAGCCTGCTAAATTGGTGGAAATTATGAACAGAATCAAAGAGCGGTCACCATACTTATTGTGAATGCAGACAATGTATCAATATAGCATTGTGACTTACATTATGGTGACCGATTAAGATGCTTCTGCATGCAAGATGCATGAATGATATTTTGGACATCCTACAGCCAAATTGCAGACGTCGGAAAACCAGTGGCGCTTTTTTAATGAGACTAATCCCGCCCACACTCATACCATTATAACTCCTGTACACCAGTATCAACAGCAGTGACCCACGAACACACCGAGTTATGACGCTCGGAAACAGGAAAAAATTAATTGTCTTGGAACCCGCAACGAAATTAATCAGAATAAATCTGGAGGAGTTGGAAATATAATACGTCCACTTCCCTCATTAGCAAAGCGAGAGACGAAATGAATTCAAAATAGGCAGACACCTTTTTCAAACTGGGAAGAACCACGTATAAAATATTATAGTATGTGTGGCAGACTCGCCTAAACGCAGCGAAATCTACCGCAGATGACACAAGAACCCCATAATATACGATAGAAGCTTGTCGTTCAGCTCGTCCTGGTTCTAAGTCAATTACCTATACATAAATACCTACTGTCAAAGACACAGTCCAAATCATCGTGTTCATCCCAAAATTATTTATCCTGAGTAGGAATCGAATCCACGGTTTAACAGTCAAGGTCAGCTACAACCACCAGACCGCTTAGCTAAGATGCAATTGTTTCGCGTTGTTTCTTTTTCTATACTATAATCTATACTATAATCGCTAACTCCTTTATTTCTCTTTTATATTATTGGCTAATATTATAAGAATGTTGCCGTTTGTAGAATGTCCTCTTGTTTACTAACCGTAGGTGGCCAGAGGTTTTCCTTTCTGGGGTGCACCTGATTCCTCGGCTTATGGTACCCGAGACGGCGTGCTGTTTTAGTCTCTTCGAGTTCGACATGCCACGAAATCAATTATTTACTCTACTTTTTACGTAAAAGGATGATTAGCTTCGCTTACTTATTTTAAACATTCATCTGTCTTTTATAAATAGGTACATAGTCTATTTACTGTAAATTGTACCGAATTTGCAAGGACAAGGACAATCTAAGTATTAGAAGATATAAGGGCCTATTTTGGTCATGTGGACTGAAATCCGGCACGTGTATAAAGTTTATAACTATAGTCGTTCCAATAGTTTATTTAACTTTTGACAGCTCTAATACTTAATCAAATAGTGATACCCTGACCCGTTACCTATTCGATTTCTTTCATCGATCGATTTTATGCATTAAGAAGTTTTAATCGATTTAACAAACTCATTATTTTATAGATAATTTCGTACTTCATACTTCTATGTGTTTCAATGTGCGACCTCCTTTGTCAAAATAAAGAAGAAATGGATTAAAAGAATGTTGTTCAAATATGACGGTTCTATGTCATGAAAAAATATATAAAAGGAACTGAATTTTCAAAATGTATTATTGTATTGTGTTGTAATTCAGTGGTTAATATTGTATTTGTTAAACTATTGATGATCTTTATTAAATCTCTCTATGTCTATTTTAAAATAATCTACAGTATTTCAATGAGTAACCTTCAATATAGTTGAGTATTTATATTCCTCCGTATTGATTTATTTGTGAATTCTCACGTTTGGTTGAGTTGAGCGTATCGTTCCTGCCTTCGTTACTGTCAAAATGCCAAAAAAAAAGTACTCAAAGGACAAACAAGAGAGTTTGTCTTGCGACTTCGTGAATACTTTAAAAAGGAAAGCCGTAATGGTGGGCCTCTTATATCAGTGACTCAAGTTAGAGACCGTGTTGCAGCAGCATTAGGTATTAGTGCTCCAACAGTGGCAAAAATAACAAAAGAAGGCTACGGCAGCAGTGGCATGGAACAGAATAAGCTATCTACACCTAAGAAAAAACGTCCGCCTAGTAAAGTTACAGCCGTTGACAATTTTGACGCTGATGCTATTCGTCGTCATATATACGACTATTACCAAAGAAAAGAGATTCCAACATTAAAAAAACTAACACAATCTCTTCGAAATAGTGGTTTGTTCCGTGGTCAAAAATCTTCTCTGACAAAGGTATTGAAAGACATTGGAATGTTATTCCAAAAATGTGACAAACGAAAAATTTTAATGGAACGCAATGATATTGCTTTGTATAGATGCGATTTTTTAAGACAAACAAAAAAAATAGAAGATTGGTCGAATGTTGTTTTCACAGATGAAACTTGGCTCAATGCGAATCATACGCTGTCAAAAACTTGAACTTACAACACCGTTGGCTCCACTTCTACAGTACCAATGGGAAAAGGCGAACGACTGATTATTTGTCATGCAGGAACAGTAAAAGGATTTGTGCCAGGCGCTCTATTAGCTTTTAAATCCCAGAAAACAGGAGATTATCATGAGGAGATGAATTCGAACGTGTATGAAAAGTGGTTCAGAGAAATGCTTACATCACTCGAAGAGCCATCAATAATATTTATTGATAATGCACCTTATCACTCTCGTCAAATTAATAAAATACCAACACAGGCCAACAAAAAACATGAAATTATAAACTGGCTCCGTGACAATGGCGAAGAGGTGAATGAGTCCCTACTAAAAGTAGAGTTAGTAAAGATATTAAAAACAAAAACGATACGTCATAGATGAAATGGCAGCAGAGCATGGGCATACCGTCCTCAGAATTCCCCCATATCACTGCCAATATAATGCAATTGAAATGATCTGGGCACAAGTTAAAGGATATGCTGCGAGGAACAATACAACTCCTCCTTTCACCACAAGAAAAATGCTGAATTTACTGAAAAATGCGTGTGAAAAAGTAACTCCAGAAAACTGGGCGAATGTTGTAGAAAAAACAAAGAAGGTGATAATGTCGGATTGGGATCGGGATGTTGCATTCGACAATTTATCTATCCAAGAAATGATAATCAATATTACTGAGAACTCAAGTGATGATGATTCCTGGTCATACGAAGAAGACGATTCTTTATAATTAAAATTAGTATTACAGTACCTCTTTTGGTTGTTTTATTTTTAATCCGTAAATTACTACGAATTTCAACATTTTGTACCTGTTCATTACAAGTAGGTACCGCAGGTAGTTTTTATTTGAACCAACTATAGTAAGTCTAAACAATTATTTTAGATTCATTAATTTGCGGCGAATACATTCGATCCCATTACTAGGTACGAGTACGATGGAACTGTTTGTGTGTCATTGTGCAAATTATTTATGCATTGAAACAGAGACATTTAGAGCATTTTAATGCAAAATAATAAAGCTTTTTACGTGATTTGATATAAAATATAATCACAATAATTTTATTGTATGTTTTATTAATATAATCGATAATCGATTTATTTCAAAACCGTTTTTATAGTCTGTGGTCATTAATTACGAATGACACATCCCTAAGTAGGCGGAGCCCGCCCATAAAGTACAATATTATCTGTAGTACATTGTATCAAAAATTATTACAAAACTTTATGTGCGTGATCTGTCAAAAGTTAAATAAAGTATTGGAACGACTATAAGCGTGGCATAGAAATTATTGGAGGCAATGATTGGACATCTACAACGATCGAATTAGTGTCTAAGGCCTATGCTTCACTGGGGCACTATGACGTGTCAGAGATTTAATCGATTACAAATATATTATTTATTTACTATACAAATAAATAAAATTAAAATGTCTGTTTGTTATTTAAAAATTAACAACTTTCATAAAATGTTTATGAACATATAAACGATACTTACATTAAGAAAGCAATTTTTATTTTTCTATTTGTCTTACTGTTTGTTTCGGTTGTCTGATCTTTGGAACGGCAGGACTGATTTTAATGGGACCTTGACTGCACGGTTGGCCGAGTGGTGTCAGCGGTCGCCATGCCGCTTGCTACTGCGCCAAGTGTCGTGGGTTCAAATCCCACGCGGTACCTACAACACTTTGTGTGATCCACGAATTGTTGACCCGAGTCTGGATGTTCTTTGTGTCCGTTTCATGTATGTTTGTAAAGTCCCCCACGACACAGGATGTTTATTCCTAATGTGGGAGTTGTCTTTTTTAAACAAAAAAAAAAAAAAAAAACCTTTTGTCGCCACCCCTATTCATCCCGTGGGTGGCATAAGAGCCGACTAAGGGATAAATTACGCAGGAAAACAGCTCTGCGAAGGGAAGAAAAACTTTTCACAAATCTTATATCTACCAACCCGTCTGACCAGCGTGTATTAAGACAAAACCTTGCTTCTAAGGAGGGATTATTATCATAGTCTATTTAGGATACTTAATATTACAAGAAAGTAATCCTGTCTGTTTATCTGTTGTCTGTTACACTTTCTCGAATAAATCACTGCACCGATTTCATTGAAATATTAGTTGGAAATGATTTGTTTCTCGAGAAAAGGCTACTCTGTACCACAATAACTTATGTTAGCCTCATTGTTACAGCTATGGTATATGTATACAATACAACAAAAAAACAAACTTTTATTGTCATGGGATTCTGGTTTGAACAGCCCATTTTACACGGCCATTTTTTCTTGTTATCCCGTATTTTAGTTTTAATCAACTAAGGGCTATAAACTACATCACATCTATTTCAGGAAAACAGTCATAAGGGCAAATTGGCTTAAGCAAAGCCGGATTACATGTTGGTTTTTTTTTTTTTAGAGTGTATTGTTGTTGGGTTCTTGTGGGATTATGATAAGGAATTTCGAGACATTAGGACATCAATATTTGTTGTTTTTATGTTATACAATTTATTCTCTTTGTTCTCTTGTGTTCATTAGTATTCTTTAAACTTAGCGTTAAAATAGGTTACGAAAGTTTTAATTGCACTCGGTGATTAGAAACAATTACTAAGGGTAAGCAACGACGGTGCGGTCACCAGCTGGATGGGTGACCGCTGGTGGCATGTTACCATGAGTACCGTGATTCGGAGGATAACAGTCGAGGAGCTTAGTTGGAGGCCTCAGAACGCCAAAGATTACGTAGTCACAACGTTGTCTTGTCAGTCTCCAATCCGCACTCGGCCAGCGTGGGGACGTATGGCCTTAACCCTCTCCTGAAAGGAGACCCGATCCCAGCAGTGAGACGTAATGGGTTGTTGATGACCACAGTTTTGGTACATTTCTCTATGTCCACCTCTGAGTACTTTATTACATTAATAGGGTTCAAATTAGTTGTATCAGCCCACTGATAACGACCCCGACTGTTAAGCAGAGGTTTGATTCTAACTCAAGATAAAAATTGTGTCGTGAGCTTGTTTCTTGTTCTGAGTTGAGTAGTATTTTTTCTATAATATGTATGCATGTGAAAACATATATGTATATCTATCAACAAGTTACTATACAGGCTCTGCCTAGTTTGTGATCAGACAATGTGTGAGTTATCCAAGGTTATTAATATTATTATCTATTTGATAAAACCTTTGTCTTACTTCTACCAGATGTACTGAAGACAGCAAGTCTTTGTCTGTACTGGTATTGGCCAAACAGTTGCGTAATGACATAATATTTTTTTTGAGTAATTCTTAATAAATAATGATGGTTAAGCGAAAGGGGTGTATTTTACCTGTATTTCTTTTTGCTTCAAAAGCGAATATTTTAAGTTCTCTCTTTTCAAATTGACAGTGAAATATTTTGAAATTGAATTTGTTTGTTTGTTTGAACGCGCTAATCTCAGGAACCACTGGTTCGATTTGAAAAAATATTTCATTGTTAGATTGCCCATTTATCGAGGAAGGCTATAGGCTATGTATCATCACCCTAAGACTAATAGAAGCGGAGCACCAAGAATACGCTACGGGCAATAGGAGACGCAAACAAGGTTGTGTGGGTCAACTAGGTTTTAAATATAGCTTCTACCTAGCATATAACAAACTAATGGTGTAATAACTGGCTGATGGCTTTAATGAATAATAAAAGGTATAAAATGAATAATTGTTCTTCGTCTGCCTAATTGGCATGGTTGTTGATCACCTGCAAGAGACAGCACTTCACAGTAGACTAATTACTTGAAGGGGCGAAGGTCCTACCCTTGTTTTAATGACAGCTTCGTAATTACATCCCTTGCAAAGTGTGTACATGAGTGTTATGATTAGAAATTGACAAGGGTCTTTTCTTCAGTATTCTTAATAATTCTAATATCACTAAGAATAGGGTATCAGTTTAGTTTTATCTATTTAGTTGAGGTAGACACAATCTTGATCTTGCATGTTCTTTCATCATAATTTTACCATCCTGCAAAACCCATGAATATGTCGATTTTAATGGTATCCTTATGCTTAACTAAATGTCCCACGCAAACTCGTTTGCGTCTTATATTGCCCTTAGCGTGAAATTGTTCCCCCGTTTTTGAAACATTCTTCATTGGTGCTCCGCTCCTAATTAGTAGTAGCGTGATGATATATAGCCTATAGCCTTCCTCGATAAATGGACTACCCAACACTCAAAGAAACTTTCAAATCAAACCAACGGTTCCTGAGATTAGCGCTTTCAAACAAACAAACTCTTCAGCTTTATTGTTAGTATAGATTTATATCATATATCATCATATACACAGTCTTTAACAGTCCACTGCTGGACATAGCTCCATCCTTACCAAGTAGGTGTCGCCCTACCACAACAGTTTATTTCCAGCAATGGTCTATCGAAGGTTGTTAATTTTACCGTGTAATCAAACTTATGAAAGAAATGCCACTCTTTATACATTAAAAGAGTACCAACACAGTTATATATTAAATTTAACTGATGGTTAATTGGTAACTACATTACGTTACGTTTGCTTCTTGCACCTAGGCAAAATAGATTACATACATTTATAATCAACAATTTTGAACCTTAATTTCTCGCGGGCTGGGTTTCCGCAACTTAACGACTTTAACGCGCCTATTTTGCGTGATGGGTCGGGCATTATTCATGTCAACCCAGTTCCTCCAGAAAGCCTAGCAGACCCTTTACGTCGCCGACTACTTCTAGAAGTGGCCTGGCGATACGAATTTTGGACCTTATTAACATAATCATTTTTAACATGCTCATTGTATCTGTCACTATTCAATCATTTTATGAAGGATAACTTTTAATGCAAAATCAATCAAATCGTTTACGATATAGAATGAAAAAGACACAAATAAACACTCAAAACTTGAATGCACGACTGTCGTAATGTTGTGGGTTCAACACGTAGGTTCCGAGATGTAAACTATGGAATCCTAAAATCCCGTCAATTGCGAGTCGAACCAGCGCCGTATGTTCCCTAAAAAGTTTTAGCTAAGTGGGTACAAATTTAATATTGCTGTTGAAAAACTGTTATCCACATATATCGACATAGTTCATGTTTGTATACCAACTGCAAACAAATATTAATTGTGATGTAACTACATATTTAGGGATTTAGGACTTTCCTTTATTTGTGAAACATGACATTGCTTTATGCCAAATTTTATCACTACTGCTTAGGGCCACAGACCTAAGTTTTTAATAATAATTACAGTTTTATATCTCTACGAGTTCCTTAGACAAAAGGTCTTATATAAGGGTTCGTTTAGTATGGAGTACGGAATCCTAAAAATTAGGAAAACCTATAATTTTCTTGACTTCTATCGTAGTTGTAGATATATAAAATTAAATCATGAAGTATTTTTAAGACTCCTAGCACGTCAATATTTATTGCCACAACTGATGAAAACTGTTATCAAGATTGTTTATTTTTAACATTATTATAACAATGATTTCATTCAGTTCACAAGTTATCGGTACTCCTACAGCATGTTTGTTCTTCACAAACATGCGTAAACATGTCAAATTAATTTGTGGTGTCGACTGAAATCGTAACATATTTGAAACACCTTTAGACGAAGGTCGAAAGCTTAGTTCTATTTGGAGATTCAAAGGGCGGTATCGCACGAGTGACCCCTGAGTTACAGATGTAGGCTGTGAGTTTCACTTGCTGTCAATAATAAACTAAAATCAATAACAGACATCCGAGCCTAATAATTTCTAAAGAACCTTAGACAGTAACCCACATAAACATACATACCACATATGGCCGGCTATAAAAGAAACTAAAATCCTTGGCAATATTAGTTTTAATGACTCGGTGGCGCAGTAGTAGCGTATACGTCTGCTGTACTCGAGGTCTCGGGTTCGATTCCCTATACCCATAATACACGCTATGCTTAGTTTGGGATAAGACGGCATTGTGTTAGATGTCCGTCAAAAACAATATCGATATCAAGAGGCTCTAATAGCCCAATTTTTTTTTTTGAAACATTTTTTGTTTTGTATTATGTTTGTTTGTTGTTTAGTATTTTTAAATGTCTTACTTTTTCTCGCTCCTTTGTGAGTGTGACTAATAAATCTATTTTTTTCTTAACCCGTACGTGCGGACAGTAGTACGTACCTATTACATTTCATATTTATACATGGTAGGTATATCTACATATATAAATATATGTTTTTTACCATATTTTTATCGTTAACTAAACTACTTTTAGAATAATTAATTCCACTGCCGTATCTATAAACATACGCCACATTATAAGACCAGTTATAAAATAAAATTCTTACCGACAAAGTTGAATTATAAAAATGTTTGTTATAATTTTATTTACTACTGCACTGCTTATTATAGACGGTAAGTTTTTTTTTTTAATTACGTATTTTTTTATTGCATAGGGGGCAAACAAGTAGACTCATCGCCTGATGGTAAGCGATTACCGCCGCCCATGGACACTCGCAACACCAGAGGCGTTACAAGTACGTTGCCGGTCTTTTAAGAAGGTGCAAGCATTTTTCTTAAAGATTTGACGGCCCATTTTTATCCAAGAATACCGTAGGCGACAGTTCATTCATTTATCAGTGTGCGGTGAGGAATTAGGAATACGAAATATCACCATTTGTACTTATTCTATGGATGTTGTAAGAGCTGATTTGGGCGCGAACTTCGCAGGACAACAGCACTGCAAAGAGAAGGAAAACTGAAAACAAATGCTATGCCAATCTGTTGTATAGTACACCATAACCTTCTTTGTAAGGAAGCTATATGCTAAATTATGTACTTGAAAATAATTTACTTGCCACAGTTAGTTTCAAATTAGACCAACGTGTGTGCAACAAAACTGTAAATTATAAAGGTTTAGTATAAATACGCCAAGAAAATTCATTATGCTTAGGTATCCCTCTCCAGAATCTAGTAGGGGGTCGGGAGGTAGCAATCAGTTTCTGGTACCCATAAACATCTGCGTTGACCGTCTTACATAACTTATTTGATATCATGAATATTCATTACAGATCAAAATAAATCTGGTTTTACGACTTACATCATACCAATGTAGTAGGTACCTTGTGTTACCAGAAAACGATAATTATTTATAAAACGTGTTAGGCCCTTGATAACATACATAAATAATATTTATGTATGTATGTATGTACTTAATGTGGCCATAAATACTGTTACAACTAAAAGAATCACTTCGTGTTGCGGGTGTCCATGGGCGGCGGTAATCGCTTAGCATCAGGCGATACGTCTGCTCGCTTGCCCACTATAAAATAAAAATAAAAAAATTAACAAAATATCACTTTTGAATTTGGAATCTGTAATTTTTATACGATTGTTCATTGATTTTTCTTATTTTCGCGCCAATATACTGTAAAATATTTTGTGATATGAAAATGGAGTGTGGCGATAAAGAGAACCGAATCGTTGCATTACATAAAGTAGGTATGGATCCAAATACAATTTTTAAAATGCTCCATACGCTTGATATAAGGCAATTGTATGTGTAAAGATCTCTTGATTGAAACCTGCTCTGTTTGTGGCAGAAAAAGATCAAAGCAGAAAGGGAAAACCATCAAAGAAATCCTGTATGAAAGAAATAGATTTTACCACGAGAGATGATAGCACCTAGAACCATGTTGCGTATTTTAAAGGATGACTCAGGACTTGCAGCCTATAAGAGATAGACTGGTCATTTGTTAGAGAGTACTACGTGGGCACTATCCGACGGTTGTTAGCTATGAAAGAGTGATTGATCCAATTTTTGTTACCGAACAAAACATAAGTGTATTTAGATGAAGAAGTAAGATGAACAACACCATGTTCAATAACCAAGAATGGTCCCTTTCAGCAAGACTCGGTGCGAGGTCATAAAGCTCGATCCACCCAATCTTGGTTAGAAGCGAACGTTCCAGACTTTATCAGAGCTGAATACTGGCCGGCATCTAGTCCTGATCTTATCCACTGGGATAAGATTTATGGCCAGTTTTAGCGAGTAAGGTTTGCCCTAAACACAATGACAATTTGGAGTCCCTAAAACCATCCATACAATTGACAATGAATAATTTTCCCATAGAAAGAGTGCGTGCTGCTATTGACAACTGGCCTCAACGTTTAAGGGCCCCCGCAGACTGCAGACTTTTTATCGGCCGATAGTTTAGTCGGGTTGGGCTGAAAGTGCGCACACCGAGCCAACTAAACAGTTTGGTTGGTGAACAGGGCGCAGACTATCCAACAGCCGGCCGACTATTCTCGAACTAGTTTGTAACTGACTGTTGAAGCAGTCGCACAATGAGAATATTGTCCAGAAAAGTTATTGCTCTCATCATACTCCGGAGGAGGAAAATCAAGAAGAGAATCCGAGAGTATTGGGTGCATCCCATTCTCAGTGATAGATTAGTTAATGGAAAATTTTACACTATGCATTCCAAATTACTTGATTACTCGAAAAAATTTTTCGCCTATTATCGAATGAGCATTACCAGCTTCAATGAACTTTTTACAAAGCGCAGGTCTTTTCTCGATTTCCTCAATCAACTTTTCGACGGAACTTTCTACAATCAACAATTGTGATTTGGGCGACGCCATATTCAAAATACACGCTCATGACGCCAAATCACAGAGCGAACTGAACTATCGGCCGACTAAACAATCGTCAGGTATGCGCAGGCGTGTATGCGCCAATACTGATTAAACAGTCGGCCGATAGTTGGCCGGCAGATTAGTTTGAATGTAATCGGGTAGCCCATCAAACTTTTTTATCGGCCGATACTGAATCGCTGTAGTGTGCGCATATGCATTCCTCTCCATACTGATTAAGAAGCCGACCAAACTATCGGCCGATAAAAAGTCTGCAGTCTGCGGGGGCCCTAAGGGCTGTATTGTAGCCAATACAAATAACAAATAACTTAGAATAAACTTTATATATTTTTGTAGTTTTATATATTAAACTTACACTATGTAATAGCAATAAATGTTTCGTACAATAAAATAATGTTGTTTTCGTTTGTTTTAATATTTATGGCAAGATTAAGTATATAGTGTTGGGGCCCCAGAGTGCGACCTTCAACAGCAACGATAAAAGCTAGCGGTGTTACTGTGTCCAAGTTTATATACTCGTATATATTAATTTTAACTGTCATCAGTCCTAACTGGACTATTATCAGTTTAGTTGAGTGAGCAAGTGGCATTTGTGGTGCAGAGATCAGTACCATTGCTACCCTATAAGACAACATGCCCTCATTTTTTTGTTATATAATACGGTGAAACGAGCAGACGTATCGCCTGATGGTAAGCGATTACCGCCGCCAATGGACACCCGCAACACCAGAGGAATCACAATTGCGTTGCCGGACTTTGGGGGATGGGGAGAAGGATGGGGTAAGGGGTTGGGTTATGGGCCTCCGGTATCCTCACTCACTCAAAGAAACACAGCGCGAGCGCTATTTCACACCAGTTTTCTGTGAGTCCGTGGTATTACTCGGTCGAGCCGGTTCATTAATGCTGAAGCGTGGCTCTCCAACGGTAGATCATACAAACATTTGGTCCGACCCGGGAATCGAACCCGAGATCTCAAACCCAGCAGTTGTATACGCTATCACTGCGCCACCGAGGCCGTTGAATTGCAGTAATGATTATAGAATATGTTGATATGACTCTGAACTTAGGTACATTTGATAGTGGAGAGCAAAGGGCTAAATCTTATCAGTTTCCCCAAAAGATTACTCCTATTATAAAATATTATAACTATCAATTACACACTCAATTTTTACACCAGTCGCGTAATCACATTCCAAATACCATGTTGTGTATTGATATGTTAACTATAGTTACGTATGCTGTGTTGCTCGCCAGTGTATTTGGTAAGTTTCATTCAGTGTTATTGAAATGTATAATAAGCCTGGTTACCGGAGCCCAAAGACCTATTTCCACTGATTTTAGAGGGAGGGACTCCCTAGACATCGAAGCATTTGTGACCATCAAGTAAGATCTTTGTCCCTCATTGTCCTCGTTGATAAACATTAAGGGCTTACTTACTTAGTGGTCAGAGATGCGAGCCTGACTATCAAACTTGAGGTCGTTATAAACATAATTCGTTAATTCTGTGTCCGGTTGTAACTAAACTTTCTGCCGCGCACAGCAAAACTGTGGAATGAGCTGTCACTTGCGGTGTTCCCGGACCAATACGACCTTCAAACCTTCAAGAAAAGAGTGTACTCCTTCCTAAAAGGCCGGAAACGCACTTGTAACACCTCTGGTGTCGCGGGTGTCTATGGGCGGCGGTAGTCGCTTACCATCAGGCGATGCGTCTGCTCGTTTGCCCCTTATATAATAATTAAAAAAAATAAACTTATCTTTAACAGGCTTTTTCCCGCGGCTTCACCCGCGTCATCGTGGTAAAGAGTAGCCTATGTCCTTCTTCGAGAATCAGAATATCTCCATAAGAAATTTCATAGGTATCGGTTCAGTGGTTACGCCGTAAAAGCATAATAAACAGACAGAGTTGCTTTAGAATTTATAATAATAGTTTATGTGTGTTTGTATTTAGGAATATAATGACTATGTTTTTAGTGATTTTTTGGGATTAGACGACCGTGGTTTGTGAATATGTGTGATTATTACAGTATTTTATTGTTAACAACTTCATTTAGGGTTCCGTACTTCAAAAGGAAAAAAAGGAACCCTTATAAGATAACTTTATTGTACGTCTGTCTGTCAAGACACTTTTTGTCAGGAACGCGTGGAGTTATCAAGCTGAAATTCATATCAAATACTCAGGTGTACTGTCCCTTAGAGCTATGAAAAAATCAAAGTTCTAAGTCAACGCAAGATAATTAATCAAAGATACAGTCGTTTATGAAAATTTTCGGCACTCGCAAGGGAATCAAAACCTACGGATACTTCCCGTGAACTCAGAATCTTGAAATTAGGGAGAGGCTTTCATCCTCTCCCCATTATCCAAAGGCTGGGAACGCACCTGTGACGCCCCCGGTTTTGGAGAGGATCAGGAGATACGTCTGCTCGTTTGCCACCTAATCCATAAAAAATCCTTTTCGTCACTGCCAGTCGCTCTATGGAGTCGCCGTTTCCTCTAATAACATGGCTAATGTACCGCATTATAGCAAGCGTGAATGTACTGTAGGTGGCAGAAGTGACGTGATGTTAGCGAAATATAGTATTATATTAATAATATTTATATTTTAGGAGGCACTGAATGCAGGGCTACAAGCGATGAGGCAAGACAGAATTGTGAAGAAAATGGTAATATCTTAATTTCCTAATATCTTATGTAGATTACCGTGGAACACCGTGTTATGCTACCAGGATGCTACAGAAAATCGCTGTTGTAATTGTTTCTATAGCTATACTTAGAGGGACAGCCAGTTGGGACTTTCTCTCAAAGTACAGCAACGCTCTTTTATCATTCTATGTGAAGTGGTAAAAATTCTCCAGTACATTACAAGCTTTTAAAAATCGGTTTAAAAACGATAAGCTTTATTATTTAGTCATTTATAAAAAAAGTTTCAGAAAGTTGTTTTTTTATTGAATTAAAGAAACGAATTAAATGCAGTAATTCTTTATAACAAATTAGTTAGCAATAGTGTATTAATTCCTTACTTCACAGGCTACAAACAATATCAGACGGGTTGTTACAAGCTTCACGACACAGCAGTAACATGGGATGCTGCGAAGGACTCGTGTGCTGCAGAAGGAGCCCACTTGGTAATAATCAATGACAATACCGAGGCAGAAATCGTATCGGATATCACCAAAGATTCATCTTATAGCTATGACTGGGTTGGACTTCGAGTTGTAAGTGGAAATGGTGGCTGGCAAAGTATTCATGGTAAGCAAATAAACACCGTTCTTTTAAAAGAAATATCTTGGAAATTCGTGGAAAACAGATAAAGAATATGGATTATAATATCCCTTTGGTGTTGCAAGAGACGACTAAAGAAGTGAACTATGCAGGATATCTGAGTTTCTCACCAGAGCTTCTCACCAGCTCTTCTCATGAATGCAATACCCATCGGAGCCGGTACTTGGATTGATTTCAATTTAAACCTTTGAGTTGAATCGAAATCAATCTAAGCTCCGGTAATTCAAATCATTTCAGTGCATTTAGTGTTAGTACCTTTTATCACTGAATTGATTACTTGAGTTTTGTTTTATATTTTGATGTTTGTATTTTTGACGTGTTCAAGTGCCTTTTGGGGCCTATGGAAATAAATGATTTGAGTTTGAGTTTGAGTTTGCACTGCAAAGAGAAGGAAAACTTAAAACGAACCCTCCCCCAAAGATCTAAAGAGGGGCCTATTTCGTTCGATGATGACAATTTTGTAAGTAGACTCTGAGGGATCTGTCAAAGAGTATTTGAATTTCGTTTTGGTAGTGGGGTTGTGTTTTGTTCCCAAACCAAACAAAACAATTTACATCTTAAAGGATTTATATTCAAATTCAAAATCATTGATTCAATTAAGACACTAAGTGTTATTTATGAACATTAAATTGAAGCTACAGTTAAAAATCATAGATCGACATAAACAGACGCCACAGTATGTACTGGATTGTCAAGGTAAATATGGTGTAAGCACCAAAATCTACTACCCGCTTGTGTTGATCCATAACTTCCAGTTTCCAAAGTGCATAGAGAAGAATACTGACAAAGAAACTCATAGCCACTCTTTTTAAAATTTAAAAAATACAATTATAGTATTGCCTCATCACACAATTCATTAACCTTGGACGAAATCAAACCTAAGAGCTTCAAGTCATACAGTTAAAGTCAATAAACACTAGAGACAAACACATTCAACAATAACGTATAAAATATTCATAAATTCAAGTGTTTTTTTACTCTTACAAGGTTTCAACATAACTGACTTCTACATTCTTTTTTTCAGGTGATCATGTAAATACCTTATACAATATTTGGGACGATTCCGTTCCCCAAAAGTATAAATGTGGTGCTCTTAAATATTCCGGCAAGTTGGATGACGTTCCCTGCACCAATGAGTATTCTTTCGTTTGTGAAAAATTAGAAAAACTTTAGATTCATATTACGTAAGAAATGTTGTATATAAAAGGCTTATATATTCCTAAAGTGTTTTTTTTAATGAATCCATTAGTGGTAGATTGATAACTACTTCTTAACACACCAGACCCTATCCGATGCAATTTCCCGAACATATTTTCTCTCCATACTAGGATTGCTGAAGCAGATTCGCTTTGAACGATATTTTGTACTTATCTCATAAAGTATCATGTCATTTAGTACTTACTTAGTTTTCCATACAGTGATGTAACAATATAGTCTGTCAATATTACCTGAAGAGTTAATATTATTTGGTTTGATCAAAAAGTCATAGGTTTGGATAGTTTTTTATCAAGCAAGGCTATTGTCTACGTAATATTACGCTACGACCTAGAGGAGCAAGTATCAATAAAAATGATTGATTTCTTTTGAGACACAGAAGAAGTTGCGTGTATTACCTAGTATCTCTAAGTAAAATATATCGAATTCCCATAAACATTCTCATGAACTGTATTTATATTTGCTTAGATTTCGCCATATTTTGATAGTAGCTGTTAAATGTGTTATGTGGACAATATTTGCTAAGAGATAACGATTTTCGAACCAGCAATTTATGTATTACTAGCTTTCGCCAACGGCTCTGCCTGTGTTTATGTTGGTTATAGCTACAAGAAGTATTCGTTTCATTCGTTCATCTATTTAGCCGTGATTATTACAATTACAGGATTTATTCCAATGCGGGAGTTATATTCAAAGAATGAATTTTGAATCACTAACAGCCCCCTACCTCCAATTGCGTTTTCAGACCAACCAATAACCTCTTGATTTGAACACTTGAACAAATCACAAAATTTAATTCTAATTAGTCCAGCAGTTTAGGTAAGTTAGGATTAAGATATACATAAGATCGTCGAGACTCAAAACTCTTATTTATCTCGTGGGGGTTGTAAGAACTGACTGAAAAGCCAACTCCTTATGGATTACAGTACTGCGAAAGAAAGGAAAACTGGATATAAATCCCATTGCAATCCACTTGTCCATCGCGGAAGCTTGCTATAATAGACCAAAATCTTCTCATTATGTGTGTGAGTGCCTCGTAGGTCTAGCGGTTGACGTATGCGACTACCGATCAAGTGGTCTCGGGTTCAAATCTTGGGTCGGGTCAAAATAGTTATTGAGTTTTTCTGATTTTAGATTTACTTAATAACAGCTCGAAGTTTAAAAGTTGAGTTCTCAACCCCCGTACCTCGGAAACCACGTAAAGCTATCGGTTCTGCGTCTGATCTCACCCCGATCGTGTCGGTTAACCGTCCCATCGGATTATGAGAGAGAGGGACCAGAGAGTGCACCTGTGTTTGCGCACACACTTGTGCACTATAATATCTCCTGTGTAGTTGACTGGTTTCCGTTGAGACTGGCCGTAATTGGCCTGGAGATTATTATTACATCCAGCATTTCTGAATCCGAAATTGTGCTTTGAACATTTAAGTTTGTATGTTTTCAAGTGATAACAAAATTTATCATCTGTTATCATAGCAATGGGCAAATATGTAAATGCATCGATTTCATACGTGAAGGAGCTTTGCTTCAAGAATGTTGTCTTTGAAACAGTTTTCGTTAACTTGCATCATCCTCATATCAATAAAACCATGTAAGTTCTACTTTTACAAAATATTTTTTTACTATATTAAATAACTAGCTGACCAACGCAACCTCGTTTGCGTATTATATATATATTTTTTTCTCTTTGAAAAGACAACTCCCACATTAGGAATAAACATCCTGTGTCGTGGGGGACTTTACAAACATACATGAAACGGACACAAAGAACATCCATATTGCCCGTAGCGTGAAAATTTTCCCCCGTTTTTGAAACATTCTTTATTAGTACTCCGCTGCTATTGGTAGTAGTGTGATTTGTCAATAAATAGACTATTCAACACTGAAAGAATTTTTCAAATCGGACCAGCAGTGCCTGAGATTAGCGCGTTCAAACAAACAAACAAACTCTTCAGCTGTAAGATAAACAATATCTGAAACTATTGTTTATCGTGTCAAAAGAGTTTAATAAGTGCAAAACTTTTATGTTTAAAAAGTGTACGTATACTAACTGAATATTTTTACATAGATAACATAAATACATGTCTGAGTTTGATCCTTTGTAACTTTGGTAAAAATGGTTTTCGTAAATCATGATGTGCAACGTTTATTTCAGATTTAGTACCAGGCAAGTATGTGTTCCGGCCCGCTATCCAGCGTAGCATTGCCCAGTAAAAAATCATCTCGACTTGGCAGAATGCTAAACGCCATTGTGACAGTCAAGGTAACGTTAAAAATGGCTGATTTATAGAGCAATAGAGTAGGGAGTAGCCACACATGCACACACAGAATGAGTGTCTCAGTGTGTATTTGAATAATTAGCTTTTTTTATGGAATAAGGGGCAAACGAGCAGGCGTATCACCTGATGGAAACGATTACCGTCGCCCATGGACACCCGCAATACCAGAGGCGTCACAAGTGAGTTGCTGGCCTTTAGGTGATTGGAGGGGAGGGGTATGGGGAAAAGGGTTGGACCTCCGGTATCCTTACTCTATGCGCTATTTCTCACCAGTTTTCTGTAAGGCCGAGGTATCACTCCGGACGAGCCTGATCATTCATACGTGTTGAACACGTGTGAAGATTTTCCCCGCAAAAATTGTCAGTATCTGATAAAGACGTTACGGCTGATTTCCTCTGTGATTTCCAATTATTTTATTAAAGCAATTATTTCCTAAACCTATCGCAGTCCATTGCTGGAGCCTAAGACTTTCTAATTGCACACCACTTGGTTCGGTCATCGACTGCTCACACATAGCTTTTGCTTAGTGTATTGCGTATGTTCTAAGTTGTGAAAATGCAGTATCGTCAGCCATGACTACTTTGTCAAGAGTAAACTGCTAAGAAGAGAGTTGAAGCAATCGCTTGAAAAAACTATGTCAAGGCAGATCATGATAGTTTATCTCTCTCTGAGTGTGCTCTAAACTCTTGGCCATTCCACAGGTGCAATGCTGGCATCCCCAATAGACTCAGGTCTCCTCAAGCATATGAAGGCGATAATTGGCGTGAACAATCACACTACACCATACTTCATAGGTATCAAGGCGAGGGATGATAGAGAATTTGTCTCTGAAGAAGGTAATTATTTTAATTGAAACATTTCCAGACTTTCTTCTGGAATAATATCATGCCTAATGGGTAACCTCTATCAAGTAATTCTATTGTTGCTTTCTCCTGAATAAATTATGGTCACACAAAGGGAGAAATGGGTAGTTCCAGAGATGATTCTTTGTTCCTAATGCAATGCGTATTTTTCTTGTTTTTTTTTTTTTATAGTGGGCAAACGAGCAGACGTGGTAAGCGATTACCGCCGCCCATGGACACCCGCAACACCAAACGTGTCACAAGTGCGTTGCTGACCTTTGGGGGATGGGGGGAGGGGTTCGGGCATGGGCCTCCGATATCCTCACTCACTCGGTGAAACACAGCGCAAACGCTATTTCACACCGGTTTTTTGTGAGGCCGTTGTTTCACTCCGGTCGAGCCGACCCATTCATGCCGAAGCATAGCTCTCCCACGGAGTCCATGATATTAAAAATAAATAAATAAAATAAGCCTTTATTCCTGTTAGCTTTTAACTTATTCGTCTAAACATTATTACTTTTTGAAGAAAAGGATAACAATAGTGATAGAAAACTATAAATTAACTTAAACTTAAGCAAATACTCGGCATTCAGTTCACCTCTCTTCTTAACAGCTTATCTTTTGACAAAGGCTCGCTCGCGCACAAGACATATTTTGGTCCTCAATAAATTAGCATATATTATATTCTCACCGCATTGTTATTTCGCAACTTACGAACTTCTACATCTGCTTACTTAGGATTTTTATTTGTTTCTTTCCTTTGCTGTCTGTAACCAAACTGGCCCAGCTACTTGCTTCAAGTCGTCTTCCCATCGCTTTGATGGTCTTCCTCTATTTCTTCTGCTTTCTCTAGGGTACCATTCCGTTATTATTCTGGTCCAGTTCTCTTTCTTTTTGAATTTGCCTTAAAGTGATTCTTAATAAAACTTGTTTAAAAGAAATAACTATTAATTTTAAGGTTAATGTTAAGTAAGGTCGACTGCCTCGGTGGCGTAGTGGCAGCATATGCGGCTGCAAAACTTGAGGTCTCGGGTTCGATTCCTGGTCGGACCAAATGTTTGTTTGATCTGCAAATATTTGTTTTCGGAGTTTGGGTGTTTTTTATGTATAATATGTATGTTTTTACAAAAAAAAAGTATATAAGTATTTATATCAGTTGTCTAGTACCCATAACACAAGCTCTGCTTAGCGTGGGACTAGATGGCGTTGTGTGTTAGATGTCCGGAATATTTATTATTTATTATTATTATTATTAATTCAGAAGAACCTGAAATATTTTGGTACTCTTAGTGATACTATTAGAAATTTTACTTGTCTAGAGTCTAATAAAATTGGTAGTATTACAAATAAGAAAAAAATCGGAAAAATTGCTCTGTAGGATCAGGGGCATGTAATTGTAAAGATTTGCATTGTTTTTCTTATTTCAGGTATTTTACTTGAAGACATTTCTGAGTCATCAATGTACATGATTGACCAAATAGACCCTCGAGTTGGTGGCTGTTTGTGTATGGACCAGCATACTATTAGGACGGTGTCGTGTTGGTCTCGACTGCCTTATATGTGCTACAAAAACTCAACGGCTGTATCGATAAATGAATCCTGGACTGGTGATTCAACTGCAGATGGTACCCAGACCCCGACAGACGTAGCCAACACTTTGATAGATGTGCCAATCCATTTAAGTAATACCACTCGCGATTGTGAAGTAGGTATGATATCATTTTAAACTTGTGCCCCCCTGTCAAAACGTTGGATTTACTAGAAATCACATATACATATCAAAGACCGATGACGATAGAATATTTTAAATAGTCAGACCCGATACCTTACTACTATTTTTGATTATTTAATTGTTCCCAATTGAAGAACGTGAGAAATTATTTAAATTCATATATTCAGTTAAATAACGTTTGATGCTAAAATATTCCTATCAATAAATAAATAAGTCACCTTTATTTTCATATCAAAAGGTATTCTGTGATTACTCTGATTACTGAGCCAAAACACAAATCAATATTTTTTATGAGTATAATAAATAAATAATAAATAAATAATCCGGACATCTAACACACAACGCCATCTAGTCCCAAGCTAAGCAGAGCTTGTGTTATGGGTACTAGACAACTGATATGAATACTTATATACTTTTTTTTTGTAAATACATACATATTATACATAGAAAACACCCAAACTCCGAAACAAATATTTGTAGATCATACAAACATTTGGTTCGACCCGGGAATCGAACCCGAGACCTCATGAGTATAATCACTTAGTTTGCTTCTGAGTACGACTTATCTATTAAATGTACCTGTGTATGTAAATGTAATGTAGGGTGTAAGGGGACGAACCACAATCTTTCGCTTCCAGCCAACCTCACCTGCACGCGGTGCACCCTGCTGACTGACAAACGAGGCTCTGGCGACCGATCGATGGCGGTATATCCACGCCTCTTGGCGTAACTAAATACAATAGGCTGGAGACGGGCAGCAGCGTCTTCGGTATAACAAGTTACGCCCTGCGATCACCAACCCGCCTGCCCAGCGTGGTGATTATGGGAAAATTCCTCCATGCATAAGCAACACAAGCCACGGCCCCTAGTTCCCGGCAGTCTCGCTATTCCTGGTCATGGTGGCGGCTACGGTAACGGCGTGACAGGGGGTGCTAAGAATCACCGGGTTACGGAAGGCCACCGTAAACGACTGACCCTGGCTACGTTTAACGGCCGCACGTTACGGCTGGACTCGCATCTGGCGCAGCTCGAGGTGGAACTTGGGAAGATTAGGTGGCATATCTTAGGGTTATGTGAAGTCCGAAGAGAGGGGGAGGACACCGTAACTCTCGACTCAGGCCACCTGATGTACTTCCGCGAGGGAGACCAACAATCCCAAGGTGGCGTGGGGTTTCTGGTAAACAAGTCCCTCTCTGACAACGTGGTAGAAATGTCCAGTGTGTCGAACAGGGTAGCGTACCTCATTATCAAACTTACCGAGAGGTATAGCCTCAAGGTAGTACAAGTGTACGCACCGACTTCGGCTCACTCGGATGATGAGGTGGAGGATATGTTCGATGACATATCGAGGGCCCTCCACTTTACTACTAAAACACACTATACCGTTGTTATGGGTGACTTTAACGCCAAAGTGGGAGTACAAACTTGCAGCGAATCGGTAATAGGAACCCATGGATTTGGAAGCAGGAATCATAGGGGGCAAATGCTCGTCAATTTTCTCGAGCGGGAGGGGCTGTTCTTGATGAACTCTTTCTTCAAAAAACGGCCCCAAAGGAAGTGGACGTGGCGAAGCCCCGACGCTATGACTAAAAATGAGATTGATTTCATCTTGACGGACAGAAAGCACATATTCAGAGACGTCTCAGTGATCAATAGGTTTAACACCGGTAGTATCACCGTCTTGTCCGAGGCTCTCTGAATATCGACTTTAAGGCTGAACGTGTCCGTTTGATGAAATCCAGGCTCCGACCAACTCTGCTCCAAACCGCGATGGGATCTGAAAAATTCCAGTCAAATCTGGAAAACCGATTTGCTGCCATGGAAACCACAAGAGACGTAAACCAGAACCTTGAAAATGTGGTTCGGATTCTCAGGGACGAAGGTACGAGATTTTGTAAAATGCAGCGTAAAAGCGGGGAGTCGAAGCTTTCAGAGAGGACATTAGGGCTAATGAGGGAACGACGTGAGAACCCACCTGCCACTTCGTCGGCAAAGCGGGCTCTAAACCGAGAGATCACCAAACTTGTGCGACACGACCTCCGATGCTCCAATACTCTTTCGATTGAAAGAGCGATCGAGCAGAATCGGGGGTCAAAAGTGTTCGTGCAATCTCTTGGAAGAAGCCACCTGACAAAGTTGACCACATCAGGAGGAGAAGTCGTTGCTTCCAAGCCGGCCGTCCTTTCGGAAGTCGAAAGCTTCTACGGCAGCTTATACGCTTCGCATACATCTCGACCTGATCCCGAAAATGAGGACCCTAGAGCTACATTAACACGCCACAACACCCAAGATCTGCCAGAAGTCAGCATTGATGAAATCGAAATGGCTCTTGGACAGCTGAAAAATGGAAAAGCCCCTGGAGAGGATGGCATTACAACAGAGCTGTTAAAGGCTGGAGGTACGCCCGTATTGAGGGAGCTCAAAAAGCTTTTTAACGCTGTCCTGTTCGAAGTGTGGTCATCTTGTTCTTCAAGAAGGGTGACAAGACCATGTTGAAGAACTATCGGCCCATTTCCCTTCTAAGCCACGTCTACAAGCTGTTTTCGAGAGTCATTTCGAACCGTCTTGCGCGAAGACTCGATGAATTCCAACCACCGGAGCAAGCTGGGTTTCGGAGCGGATATGGCACCATAGACCACATTCATACAGTACGGCAGATTATACAGAAGACCGAAGAGTATAATCAGCCCCTGTGTCTAGCATTTGTGGACTATGAGAAGGCCTTTGACTCGATAGAAATCTGGTCTGTTCTGGAGTCCCTGCAGCGTTGCTAAGTAGATTGGCGATACATACAAGTGTTGAGATGTCTCTACAAAGCCGCCACAATGTCCGTCCAAGTACAGAATCAGCATACAAGACCCGTACCATTGCATCGAGGAGTGAGACAAGGGGACGTTATATCCCCGAAATTGTTCAAAAATACGTGTACCTCGGGCAGACTTTGCAGTTAGGGAGAAACAACTTTGAGGACGAGGTGAACAGGAGAATCCGTCTGGGTTGGGCAGCGTTTGGGAAGCTTCGTCGAGTCTTCTCATCATCGATCCCACAGTGCCTAAAGACAAAAGTCTTTAATGAGTGCGTCCTACCCGTAATGACATACGGAGCCGAAACGTGGACACTTACGGTACGGCTGGTCCACAAGTTCAAAGTCGCTCAGCGTGCTATGGAAAGGGCTATGCTCGGCGTTTCTCTAAGGGACCGTATTAGAAACGAGATGATCCGACAGAGAACCAAGGTCATCGACATAGCCCACAGGATTAGCAAGCTGAAGTGGCAGTGGGCTGGTCACATTTGCCGCAGAACCGATAACCGTTGGGGTAAACGGGTTCTTGAGTGGAGACCGCGTCTCGGCAAACGTAGTGTAGGACGTCCACAGGCCAGGTGGAGTGATGATTTGCGCAAGACGGCTGGCAGGAGCTGGATGCGAGAAGCCGAGGATCGAACTAAGTGGCGTGCTATTGGAGAGGCCTATGTCCAGCAGTGGACTGCGATAGGCTGATGATGTACCTGTGTACCATGGTACAGGTTTTGCCTATTTCGTGATTCTAAAATCACGTGTGAGAAACATATAAATTTTATCTTTTACCAGATAATCGTTTAGGATATAAAGTTTACTCAAACGGCCGCTGTTACAAGTTCCACCAATATCATATGAAAACATGGCACGAAGCTAACCGGACCTGCACCGACGAAGGAGGGTACCTAGCCGTCACTAATGACATTGCTGAGGCAAGACTTATAAAGGCAATCGGCTTTTCTTTCAACCCGGAGTATGTATTTATTTGGATTGGTCTTTATGATGTAACTGGAAACAGAAAATGGCGTAGTGTTCAAGGTAAGTTAATGGGCACTGGAATTCGTTGTTGATGTGTTGTATGGATGGATTCGACGGGCGATGGACACTTTTTGGCTCACCAAAAATCATGGACCTCGTGTCATCGTCATCGAACGCTTTCCATGATCTATAAATATTTACTTCTTTTTATCGCGCATTTTTAGTAAGAGTTTATTTCAGGTAAGCTTAACAATTGTTTGATTATAGTTTTGAGTTTTTACTTCTGTCAGCAGTCGTCATGACTGCTTTTCTACCAGTGTTAGTATAGAGAACAAATAAACAGAGGTATGAACTGATGGCGAGCGCTGGGTGATTTTAACTTAAACATAAAAAGACAAGTGCCGTGCTGGGAACATGCCCATGTTGTGGGGAACTTTACAAACAGTTTAGAAATGGACACAAATACCATCCAGACTCAGAACAAAAATTTTTGAATCACGCGATGTTTTGTCTCATGCGAAATTGTACTCACAACACTCAGCGCATTAGAATGATGTGAAGTGCCCACTTTAACCACTAGGCTATTCGTGCAGTTAAAAGTAAAAGTATTTGTTATCAATACTGCGGTCTGCAAGTATCTTCAAATTAGTAAAATATTGCTTTGCTTTCAGGTGATAATTTGCATACAATATATAGCGTTGGTGATTGGAACAACAGTCGATTTGACTGCGGTGCCATGAAATATACCGGTAAGATGTATGATATACAATGCGATGAAACAAAAAGTTTCATCTGCGAGAAGCCATTCAAAGGAATCATATTTTAATTTCTACTTCAATCGTTGTATTTATACAATACGGTGTCAAAGCCACTAAAATATATAATTACTAGCTGAACCCCGCGGTGCTACCCGCGGTACGATGATAACTGCGGGCAACGCCGCGAGGCGAAGCTATATCTTTATAAATAGTAGCCTATGTGTTATTCTGATGTATAAGCTATATTGTGGTAAAGTTTCATTCAAATCCATTCAGTAGTTTTTACGTGAAAGAGTAACAAACATCCATACATACATACATCCATACTTACAAACTTTCGCCTTTATAATAGTAGTAGGATTTTTAAAACATTTTTATTTTGCAACAAAACACTTATATTTAGACGCTATTCGTAATGAAATATAAACCGAAATGAAAATAAAATTAGCTGTCAAAACACATATCTATTAAATTGTGGCGCTAACCGATTAACTGACAGTTCTTTGAATATCTTTTTTTTTTTTATTCAGTAGGGGGTAAACAAGCAGACGCTTCACCTGATGGTAAGCGATTACCGCTGCCTATGGACACCCGCAACACCAAAAGAGTCACAAGTGCGTTGCCGACCTTTGGGGGATGGGGAGAGGGAATAGGGGGAGGGGTTGGGGTAATCTTACTATACTCACGGAAAGAACAACATCACTATATTCCTTATTCAAATGGTAAGCCACAGAACACAGAAACGAAACATATATAGACTCTAAATAAAAAATATTAACCAAATAAATACTTTCTGGATATCGCTTAGGCGAACGCTACACGGAAGATCCATATTGTGATTCGTCAATATAAAATATCGGATTATGATATTTATTGAAGTGTAGGATAGTGTAGATAGTGTATTGACGGATCACAATATTTATCGCTGGATTTCTAGAAATCCTTGTGATCTGATCCCAGATCTTGGATCGTGATATTTATCTTGCCTGTAGTGTGTCGCATCAATATTGATCGCGTCAGTACGCAGCGAGATGGCAGCGATGAAGGACGTCGGTGACACCGCGTCAAGTATCCATGACGCTCTGACTAACTGACTCCGGCGACATTATTCCCGAAAATCTCATGTCCATAAAGTTTCTTCCTGTGGCGAAATAGCGCAATGCCAATGCCAATTTTTCTCTAGGCGAAATGGATTTCCTCATCACTGTATCTTGTTTACCCAAAAATGGCGTCACCAATTCCAAAAGGTTACCAAAACAGACATCAGGCATCGGAAAGAAATTTTCGTAGTCGTCCATTTCATCGTGAAGGCGAATTTCGTCCAATAAATTCAGATGTGTCTACTTTTCTCTCCTTTGTAGCCAATTCTTCATCCATCGCTTTCTTTTTACTCGTTTGTTTAAATAAAGGGCTAAAATTATTGCCACACAAGCTCTAATTTTCCTCCGTCTAGGGTCCATCACGTCTGCCTCGTACAAAGAACGCTTCAGTACTGACGCGATCCGTATTGTAGGTGTAGGGTGTGTTGTGATCCGGCCCGAGATACGAAAGTAAATATCATGATAATTATCACAATATTTATTGTCGTGTAGCGTTCGCCTTAAAGTTACATTAAAACTAGTTTAAAGTCCAGTAAATAATTAAAATAATACTGAGCTTGTAATCAGAAAATTTCATTGCTTCTAAAATTATGATAAACGATGAGAAACGTGACAGCGTTGACATCAGAATTAAAGTCATTGTGCCCTAAATGTGAGATAAGTAAGTTCATTCATTTATTATGTATATAAACAGGAGTTAATGGCATCACGTAAAAGAAGGTAGGCCAAGGTTACTGGTTAACTCTGACCTATCAAAGTGCAATACAAGATGTCCCACACAGAGTATCACAGCCGGCACATAATTATGCACACCTTCTCTCTCAAAGCTTCTGGTTTCTCTTAAACTTTAGTAAGTTAATTTTGTTTATATCACGTGTTCCCTAATTGAATTGTTTACATAAATTATATCCTCACGTCTTCATTAGGTGGGTCAAAGTACCGGTGCGGGATGTGGTATCTAACTAATATTATAAAGCTGAAGAGTTTGTTTGTTTGTTTGAACGTGTTAATCTCAGGAACCGCTGGTACGATTTGAAAAATTATTTCAGCGTTGGATAGTCCTTTTATCGAGGAAGGATAGGCTGTATATCATCACGCTTATACTAATAGGAGCAGAGCACCAATGAAGAATGTTTCAAAAACGGGGAAAATTTTGCACGCTACGGGCAATAGAAGACGCGAACGAGGTTGCGTGGGTCAGCTAGTAAGTAATAAAGGTCGTAATGAAGGTTGTGCGCTAGCAAATACCTATAGCAGACAGTCTCTCAGAATATTCCCCTTCCTCATCCCATCCCCATCCCATTTGAGATTTTAACAAATTAAAAAAGTTGTATTATAAATTTGGCACCATTGTGGTAAAAATAAATAGGTTTAATGATTCGCAAACATAGTGCACACGAAGTTCTAAATTCAATTTACTTTATCCTCTAGCGAATAAAAACGGCTCTTGTACTCAGATATCGAAGGCAAAAATTCTCTTTCCGAGATGGGGAGATGAAAGATCTTTTATCATTTTGTAATAATTTTTATAACATTAAGTCTTTAAACTATTCGACATTCATTTATTTCTTCATATTTTATTTGTATTAAGTTACATCAATTAGAAGTCAACTTATCATAGTAAGCTTATCCCATAGCTAAACGCTAATTGGTGTTTATCGTCAACGACGCGGTTACAAGAAATACCCTCAATTTAAAGCAAAATTCTATAAGACGTGATTACGCTAACAAACTTAGATAGCAAACAGGTCCGAGGTTCGTCTTGCAAACTGAGTTAGGGGTCGTTAGTGAGAAGCAACTTATCAACAGGGAGGTCACGTTTTTTGCCGACTGCGGAACCGAACGGAAACTATGGGTTTGGACTAGCAAAACCCTATTAGCAATATACTGTAACCGACATTGCCCACTTAAGTTATAATATACGCCAAAGAATATGGCTGGCTATATGAAACGTTTATAATGTGAATTTTTATAATTTAGTGTTTTTTTGTGATATTCGCACTTATACACTCGAAATCAGGATGGACATCCTGATTTCGAGAGTATAAAGCAAACCATTGTACTTTCAAAAATAAGGTACACAATCTCCTTCTTAACGAAATGGCAGAACAATCAAATCGGTGATTGGTACATTGGATCAAGTCGTCATAGTGTACGAATATTATACCTATAAATATGTGTGTGTGCATATGTATATATAATATATCTTTACGTAAATATATCTGTATTTATGTCGTATTAATTGTATATGTGTATATATATTTATGTATGTTGAAGTCTATATCATATATATTCCTGACTTATTATGTAACCCTGTGCACCTCCCTACAAGATTTCTACACCACCCTAAGGTTGACTGGAAGAGAATGCCATGGGCATTAAGTCCGCCGATGTACAAAGTGCATAAAGTGTAAATAAACAAAATAAATATACGCATGGTTTCAAGATAGTAGAGCCACGCTGATTTCAGCATGAACTGGCCGGCTCGACCAGGGCGTTACTACCCTCGCACAGAAAATCAATGTAAAATATCAGCATTTGGGCTGTCGTGCATCATTGGTGAGTGCGAGACCAGAGAGCATAACTAGGCTGTCATGGTGTGTGTCACCCTGCTGCATTGTTCCATTGTCTGCTTACATAATGAGTATGATGACCACCACTCTTGGATTCCATCAGGCAGAGTAGAGTTATTTTAGCAGGGTCGTACATAAAAAATGGTTTAATAAGTATAAACTAATGTTTGTTATCACGAATCCACCTATCGACCTATCCAAAGAAACACTCGAACACGAATAGTCAAACATCGCTTAGATTTCTTTTTATGCAGTAATTGGCAAACGAGCAGACGTATCGCCTGATTGTAAGCGATTACCGCCGCCCATGGACACCCGCAACACCGAAGGCGTCACAGGTGCGTTGTCAGCCTTTGGGAGATGGGGTAGGGGTTGGGATATGGGCCTCCGATAGAATATATTAATGACTGTCAGTTTTGTACACTCGTTGTTGACTCGTACAGATCAGAATTTATCAATCCACTTCTAGACATGAGTCTTTCTGAATTCCTGAGAAGGGAGGTTTCGGCCTATTATACCATAATAGACAGAAAAAGGCTTTGTTTTCAGTTGCCCTTCTCTTTGCATTGATGTTTTCCAGCAAAGTTTGCTCCCTTAGTCGTTTCTTATGACACCCGTGAGGCCAAGGGCTTGTGACACTTTTAATCCGACACCACGCAGAAGAAAACAGGCAGTATACAATCCAGAACGGTTCCTCGATTATGATAGGAACTTGGTCAATGTAGATCATCACATAGTGTCAACGCAGAAGCAGAATTTACATTGCGAAATGTAGTTCGTTTGATCCCAACTAGATGGCGCTGAATTAAGTTTCAATGTATATAGATGTCAGTCGGCCCCTTTTCAATGCTGAAAAGAATCCTAAATCCAGGATTAAGACAGTTTTAACAGAGCTCTTATAATATATATCAGACTCATCAGTGAGTTAAAAATAACCTCACTTTTGTTAATTATAACACAGCGCAATTTTCTCCAATTACCATTTTTTTGTGAAAAAGAGAAAGATTAAATGAAACCCTTCTCGGCGTGGGATAATCTCCTCTGATTAAAGCGGTCCATTCTAATGGTAATTAACGAATTTTCTTACAATAAAAAACTCAGTTTTTATGATAGTCTACAATTACAGACAAATGTATCTAATCCTTTACGACACTAACTAATTATTTACAACTAGTTGACAAGCTTCGCCTGCGTCTCTCAAACGTAATTAATTCCCCGTTGCCGCAAATTTCTTACCTTCAAACATAGTTCCTTTTGGTCGTAGCGTGTTGTTAAATAGCCTACACCCATCCTCAATTAATAGGTTATCATTGAATTATTTCTGACATTATCAAAAGAGTCAGCCACTTATGGAGTTCTCTGCAGGTTCTTGGCCATAGAAATGATATTTTGTGAACCGAACAATAAGAGTTATTTATGTGTCTGGAAAGGCCAACTTGAAATAAAAGTTTTTAAATTTTTATCATCTTTTTCTACTGAACAAAGTAACGAAGAACTCTAACTAGTAAACGGCTATATGGAAGTTCGTGATTTACTTAGTAAAGCCGGCTAAAGCTACATTTGAAGAGTTTTTTATAAGTATGTCTTCTTAATAAAATCTATCTTGAGTATATAGAAACCTCTCTATAATAGATAGGAATCTACATACTGACTGCCTCGGTGGCGTAGTGGTAGCGTATGCGACTGCTAAGCTTGAGGTCTCGGGTTCGATTCCCGGGTCGGACCAAATGTTTGTATGATCTGCAAATATTTGTTTCGGAGATTGGGTGTATTCTATGTATAATATGTATGTATTTACAAAAAAAGTATATATGTATTTATATCAGTTGTCTAATACCCATAACACAAGCTCTGGTTAGCTTGGGGGCCATCCATAAAGTACGTCACACGTAAAGAGGGGGGGGAGGGGGTCGACAAAGTGTGACATGGTGTGACAAGGGGTGGGAGGGGTCCTAAGTTTCGTGACATCACATTTCAAAATCTAATATACTCGTATCTAGAGGTACTAATTGCGTAATTTGAAATATTAATTTAACTAAAAAAGATTTCCAACTCTATCTTTAGGACAATACGGTTTCAATTGTTTTGTTGATAATCAGTATTAAATCTTTTTCATACAAGGTCTGATGTAGTTCTGATTTTTTGCGTATTCAGTATTCGATCCGAATTTATAAGTGTTAATTTCATAAAAAAAAGTACTTAACACACAGTGCTCTGCTGACGAGTTTTTCTATCACGACTTGCTTTACCTATCCTATCGCCTCCGACCTCCTAAACCTAAAGCGAAAACCATTCTTCAGCGTAACTTCAAGGGTATGGATATGACTGCCTTGGTAAGAGATGCCAGGAACATCGACTGGGCACCTCTCCTAAGTGTAGATTGCATTGATAATAAAGTTGAACTTTTTATCGACAAACTAACGACTCTTTACAACAAACATGCGCCAATTCAAGAAATAAGGGTCAAACGTCTTCCGTCACCGTGGATAACTGGGGATATTAAAGTCCTAATAAGGAAAAAGGTGATTGCTAAGTCGAAATATAAAAATAATCCTACAGATAATAACCGGGACAAATATATAACCATCAGGAATCATTGCAGTAAGGTGTGTAGGGGTGCTCAACGCCGATATATCCACAGCTCCATCGAAAACGAAGATCAAGCTAAAGTCTGGAAATTTTTAAAGTCACTGGGAGTAGGCAAACCTATTCACGATTCGTTTCCTAAAAATGTAAACCTAAACTCTCTTAATCAACATTTCTCTGCTTCGTCAAATTTTGATAAAATGACAAAAGATGCTACAATAAAACTTCTTACTTCTGCCCCACCTCCCGACTGTTCTCCCTTTTTCTTTAGTCAATTTTCTGATTGTGATGTTAGAAAGAGCATAGTATCTATCACTTCAAATGCAGTGGGTTCTGATTGTCTTAGCCGTAGTATGATCATCCCAATCCTTGATGAAATTCTTCCTGTCATATGTCACATCCTAAACTATTCAATCTCCAATAGCGTGTTTCCAAACGCTTGGAAGAGTGCTGAAATAATCCCTATCCCCAAAATGAAAAATCCCGGCTCCTTCTCCGATTACCGCCCTATTTCTATTCTCCCGTTTCTCTCCAAGGTCCTAGAACGCCTTATCCATTCTCAGCTCTCAAATTTCCTATCCCAGAACCTGCTACTAAACCCTCTCCAATCTGGTTTTAAACCCGGTCACAGCACCACTACCACCCTAGTCCATATTACGGATGACATCAGATCTGCTATGGAGAATGGCCAGCTTACAGTTCTGACTCTCCTAGACTTCAGCAATGCATTCAACACCGTTGATTTTGACATCTTGCTGTGTATACTACACTCTTTCAACATATCTCCAACGGCGATTCACTGGTTTCACAACTACCTGTTTCGTCGCCGGCAGCGCATTAGTATTGAGAACACTGTCTCTTCTTGGTGTAGTACTACAGCTGGCGTACCACAGGGCGGCGTGCTCTCTCCCCTACTCTTCTCCGTTTTTATTAACACAATCATTAATGATCTTTCTTCCTCCTACCACCTTTATGCTGATGATCTCCAGATTTACACCAGGGCATTACCAATTAATCTGGCTGATGCTGTTAACACCACTAATGCTGACCTGGAAAAAATTTGTAAGTGGAGCAACACCTATGGCTTGAAAATTAATCCATCCAAGACTCAGGTCATTGTCGTTGGAAGTTCGCGTTTGGTCTCTAAAGTTGATTGGACAAAATTGCCTCATGTTACTTGCAATAGCACACCTATCCCTTACAGTGACAAAGTGAAGAACTTGGGGATCTATATTGATAATACCTTATCCTGGGGTCCTCAGCTACAGGAGCTGAGTCGCAAAATGTTTGCCGCTGCAGGATCTTTGCGTAGATTACGCAATTTCTTACCAATATCTACGAAGGTTGCTCTTTCGCAATCCCTTCTTTTCCCCATCCTTGATTATGCTGATGCCAGTTATCTTGATCTCACTGAAGACCAATTAAATAAGCTTGAGAGACTCCAAAATCTCTGTATAAGATTCATATTTGGATTACGCAAATATGACCATGTCTCCGATTATCGTAAACAGCTTAAGTGGTTGCCCATCCGCCTTCGCCGGAATGCACACATTCTTTATCTTCTGTATAATATACTCTTCAATGCACTTACTCCACGCTACCTGAAATCTCGGTTTAATTTCCTACTTGATTCACATTCCAAATCTTTGAGATCGTCAGAGAATTTGATATTAAAAATGCCAGGACATACAAGCAAATTCCTCGACCATTCCTTCTCTGTACAAGCAGTTCGCTTATGGAACGCCCTACCAGTCGCAATAAGACGTGCGAAATCATTAACCGTCTTTAAGAGACTGGTAAAGCAATATTACCTGAGAGATATCGATGTCCCATGGCTTGCTATACTGTAGGAAGTGTCTGTATGTTTCACTTATCTATTTGTATGTATTATGTTTGTATGTATTATGTTTGTCTGTATAATCCTTCACACTACGTGTTGCTATTATTTTATGTAATGTGTAAACTCTATTTCTTTCTATATATATATTAATTTCCTTTCCACAAACAATACACCAGCAACTACCATATACTTTTTCATCCCTACTCTTCTTTCCATCCCATGGTTGCCTGTAAGATATTGCCATGGAGCGATAAGGCCGCCACTTGTACATTATCTTTATAATAGTTTTAAGTTTATCATGTTATCACACTACTACTGGTGTACAATAAAGAGATTTATTATTATTATTATTATTAATTTAAATGGAAATAAAATTAATTTCGGAACTGCTGTTTTAATTTAATAATTTTTCGATGTGAAATTGCAAAACATGTGACGTCACACTAGGAAGGGGGGGTCTCAGAAATGTGACCACCTGTGACAAGGACGGGGGGGGGGTCTCAAAAATCATGAAATTCGTGTGACGTACTTTATGGATGGCCCCTTGGGACTAGATGGCGTTGTGTGTTAGATGTCCGGAATATTTATTATTTATTATTATTCTTATACTTAAGGTAGGTTAGAGACTCTATGTATCTATATTGCTGATTTTGAAGTTCTATAGACATAAGCAACAGACACCCATACATTTATAATATTAGTAAGGATTATTTTGATTTGATTAGTAACAAAAAATAGTACAAAAAAAGAAAATAATGTGGTTAAAACCGTTATTCTAGTTAATCATACAGTTTTATTTTCCTAAAATGAAAATAAGAGATAAATTTACTACTGCACGGTTGGCCGAGTGGTGTCAGCGGTCGCCATGCCGCTTGCTACTGCGCCAAGTGTCGTGGGTTCAAATCCCACGCGGTACCTACAACACTTTGTGTGATCCACAAATTGTTGTCCCGAGTCTGGATGTTCTTTGTGTCCGTTTCATGTATGTTTGTAAAGTCCCCCACGACACAGGATGTTTATTCCTAATGTGGGAGTAGTCTTTTTAAAAGAAAAGTCTCTTAAAAGAAATTTAATTTTAAGTTGATTGTGTTAATGCTAAAATGATATATTTTTACAAGCAATTGAGGTAAATGCTAGAAAATTAATTCATTACTCTTTATAAAGCCACATTGTAAAATGGGTGTGGTAAGAAAAATAGACAAGGCGAATCCTTACTGTGATTGAAAGAAATAATTCGAGACAATGGATTGATTACACAATAACTATTGAAAATCAGTTTAATATGATCTTAAAAATATTTTCTTATCTTAAAATTACCACAGGGACTCTTTGAATGTGCAAAATTCTCCCGAACACTAGAACAAGAATAATTTTATATTAAAACTTTGATTGACTCGGTGGTCGCAGTGATAGCTTATGCGACTGCTAGTCTTGATTCGATTCCCGGGTCCGATCAAATATTTGTATGATCTGCAAATATATGTTCCGGAGTTTATCTATACAAATAAATAAAGTTGGAGTTGTAATATTAAAATAACCGCTTTTTACTAAATGCATATGCATGTATACACGGTACGTACATATAATCTGTCTGTTTGTTTCGGTTAATCTCTGGAACCCCTGGACCGTTTTGACCGGACTTTCACTGATAGTTAGTGAATGATATAAGGAGTAACTTAGGTTACTTTTTTAGACTAGCTTCACCCCGCGGCGTAACCCGCGGTACGACAATAACCGTGGGAAACACTGCGGGGTTCAGGTAGTGTATAATTTATAAAAAGGTATATATGTATACATATTAGTTGTTGAGTTCCTATAGTACAAGCTCTGCTTAGTTGGTGATTGTATGGCGTCGTGTGTCAGATATTAAAAATAACTGCAATGAGAAATTAGCTGTACCTTACGATAGGCTTTACTCGCGGATTTTGTTACTTTTAAATCTTATATTGTTCACGTGGTTTTACTTTGTACATTTTTTTTCTTAAATAAACTCTATGTTTTATACTCCTTATAACGTAAGCTGTCAGCCAGCGAAAGGCCCATCGTAATCTGTTCAACCGTTCCTGTTTATATTTGGGCGTTATACGAGGCAAATGACCAGACGGATCACCTAAATACTTACCGTCGCTTTGCAGGATAATCCCATACACTAAAAAAATAGAAATATCAAGATTTAACTCAACATGTAACCTCTTTTATGGTAGACGTAATTTATATTAAAAAAACAGAATTTAATGAGCCCTCATCGTGACGCAAATACAAGTTCCTCTCAGCGCTTCTTTCCGTGGGAGAGTCACGCTTCGGCATGAATGGGCCGGCTCGACCGGAGTTATACCACGTCCTCGCAGAAAACCGGTGTGAAATAGCGCTTGCGCTGTGTTTCAACGAGCCCATCCCCCAATGGTCGGCAACGCACTTGTGACGCTTTTGGTGTTGCGGGTGTCCATGGGCGGCGGTAATCGCCTACCATCAGGTAATGCGCCTGCTCGTTTGCCCCTTATTCAATAAAAAAAGCGCTGGTATTGTTTCTTGAAATTAGTATGAGATCAATCGAAATTCATATTCATACGACAGTAAGTTAGTGTGTTTGTTACGCTTGCACGGCTCAACCACTGCACCAATTTCAATTGAATTCGGCTATTACTAGAGTACTATTTACTAAGATAATCGACAGACATGCGGAGTACCGAGTGAAAACTAGTTGGTATATATTTTTTTAAATATATTTTTGAGATAAATAAATTAATAAAACGTTGTTTGATTTATTTGCCTAGTAAGGTTAATTTTGTCCACTCACCGTTGCATGACAGGCTTCTCCAGAACACTTAGAAAAAAGAAACATATTTATTGATTGGAGATCTCATCAACTTCTTTTAGAACTATCCTCCCAAATCAGATCAGCTTTTACTTCCAACTGATACAATATATTATGTGCAATTTACATACTGGGTATTGTTACCTATGTAATATCGAATTACGAGCAAACCTTTTTTGAATAATGTTCGCCACAGAATAATTATATGTATCTTCTAAGATTGACTCACTATAAAAAAAAATATTGTGAATAAATTTGTTTACACTCTTTTAAAATAATATCACGCTACGGGCATTGGAGACGCAGACGAGGATTCGGGGGTCACCTAGTATAATATGATTGTATATTTATATAAAGTTGTATTTTAATTATGTTTTTCTTTACAAATTGATACTTCAAGTAAAGTTAATGATAAAAAACAATTTCAAATACAATTTAACAAAGGTTTTGATTAAATTTCAAGCGTCTTTGTATTTGTATAGTAAAATAACAAAGCCCGAGAAACGCGCCACATATTTTGAGATTTATTATTTATTTTATGGAATAGCGGGCAAACGAGCAGACTTATTGTCATTGTCTGCGTCAAATATAATTGTCACGTCTTCACGTGTGTAACACGAACACTATAGCTGTGGTAAAAACTTAAGATTTTTAGTTTCGTGAGAGAACCACGCTTCAACACCACGAGTGGGGGCACCACCACGGTTATCGACGAGTAAGTGGTGTTACTGGAGCTCAAACCCCTTCCTTCTAATCCTGGTAGAGGCATTGCATTTTAAGTACGAGCGAACCGGCTCGAGCGGGTCGGTTCTACCCTCTAATAGACTAAAATAAACGACAGCATTCACGCTGTAGTGTTTTGCTGGTGAGTGCGAGACCGGAGGCCCAATGATACAGAAGTATCTCAATAGGCCGCAATACGGGTCACCATACTATGGTTGCATGGTAGCATTGAATATGGTGACCACCACTGATTGTGCTCATGCTTTTCATCAAGCAGACTAGAATCTCCTTGGCAGGCTCACATACATAAAAAGTCAAAGTGCCATTAGTGACTATGTAGGAACACCGCATTATATTTTAGCTGAAGTAAACTTTGTCGGTTGGCCACACGATTGTAAGGCCGGGCAACGCCAGTTGCCTTGCGCCATGCCAACCCTACACATTGTGTGTAGATTTCTTGTATAACCTTCTTAAATATTAAATGTAATTTCAAGTTTAAAATCACTTCGTGTTTTATATCTCAGTCACGGCTAGGAACACTGCAAAAGTGATAATGAACTACATACAGTCTTACTAACTTTACTCACATATATTGCCACATCCAATTCACTGTGACATATAATTAATTGTGATAACTCTATTAAATACAGAAATCCTCATTGAGGTGCTGAGGCTGGCCTGAGGGACTCATTCCCGGAAAAATCTTTTTATACTCACATGAGCTTCACACCTTGTCCCTATACACTATAACAAAAATGATAATATGATACTGAGAAGCTGAAATAGGAAGCAAAAAGGTCAATAAACTAAATACTCACCTTCGCTGTACATTTATCTCCAAAGCACTAGAAATAGAAATATATATTTATCTGAAGCAGTGTAGCAAAGAACACGACGTAAAATACAAAATCTGTCTTGAATGATAATTTTGGTTAAAGAGAATTCAAAATGTATTTAAAATGATAATGGTCAACCAGTAGTCGAATTCAATCATGATTCTTTATTTAAGATTTCTGCACTTTTCTATATAAACGATAATCTGTGCCAAATTCATACTCACAATGCATAAAGCCAGCGGTGGACTACAACAGGCTGATAATGATGATTATGAATGCATTAAGAATCATGCATAATTTTTGATAGGTACAAAGATTTTGCTTTACGTATTTACATAATATAGATTATTCTATTTTAGTTAAAGAAACCAAATATACATATTGCGCAATAGGTAATTGAACTTACCATTGATTATAATCTCTTACCCAACAATATACACAATGTCAGTTTTCTACCATCGCTTTTTCTTCTAACTTAGTTTATTTATTAAATATTTATAAACTTTATTGCATACTACTACAGTAAACATTTGTACAAAGATACATATACGGACATCGACATCGGGTATCACAATAGGCGGTCTTATCGGTCACGGCGATCTCTTCCAGACAATCTTTGAGAGTTTATTTAAATTTACTCACACTTTTCCCTAGTCAAGTGTCTAGTCTGTCTCAAAAGTGGATGAATGGCAATATGTAAGACTAAAATAGTTTAGTTATTTACTTGGACAACCAGTTGCCGTTACATTAAATCTTACCATAGGAAATAGTAAATTCACTAACGATTTCTTGAAATTTACAACATTTTAAGGTGTCACAATATGCGCCAATGGGAACAAGTGTGGATGAGAAAAAAAATATACAAATAAAAACAAACGAAAATGAAATCGAATAGGAGAAAAAGGAAGTAACAAAAATTAAAAGAAATTCAAGTAGAAAAATTGATACTTAGTACTTTTAATACGATTGATAACAAAACCGAATAGTCCACGGGCCCACGTACAAGGGGTTTCAGTGATTAATAACAGGCTGAAAGTTTATACACAGCTTCGTTTTGACGAGACACCCAACTTTTATTATTGGACCAAATTCTGATAGTGGAAGGAAAAAGCGGGATAGGGAGCGAAACACGTCGATTTGATGAGTGTCCCAAATTAAATAATAACAGTTTCTAAACATCAATACTTTGAGAAAATACGATGGAAAACTGAGAAAAACTTGTGGCGTATATATTTGTATAAATTGAATGGCACCTTCCGAGTGACCCCCTTTTATTTTTTTTTTTTTTGTCGAGGTGGAAAAATCCCTTCGGATCTCCGGCTCCTAGGGGACTGGGGAGCCAGGTATGTGGTGAGTCCACTAAAAACCACCCCGGCGGCCGGTCTCAGGCGCCCTGCTCTGGGGAGGACCCGGACCAAGACATTTCAGGTCCCCCCCAGGAACGACACCGCGTCTATAATACTCTTTCCTGGGGGAAGTCTGGGCTTCCCCCTGCCTGTTGGCCCAACCATTTAATTTTGCAGCTTGACCGCGGTTTTGCGACCAAGACGCTCCTCTGTCGCTGATCGCATCAATCAGCTACCAGATGTCCCCACTCTCAGGCAGCTTGCGGTACTGTCGGCGGCTAGTGTTACCGGCGACGTCGCCTACGCTCGGGATCGGCCCTCTCCCGATCCCGTTCAGCGGTCTCTTTCTGGAGCATCACTGTCTCACAAAAAGAGACCACTGCGTCCCAGCCCTCCTCACCCGCCAGCATGGCAACGATGATTGCTGGTGGGGACAGGTCCCGTCCGATTTGGCCGACCAGGACTTCGCGTTCAGACGCCCACGCGGGACAGTCCTCCAGCGTATGCTGGGCGGAGTCCAAGTCGGCCGCGCAATGGTGGCACTGTGCCGTCTCCTCGCGTCCGATCCTATTCAGATACTCACCGAAGCAACCATGCCCGGTGAGTATCTGCGTAAGTCGGTAGGTGACGCGACCTTCCTCCCTTCCTATCCAGGCTTCGAGGTTAGGCAGAACGGCACCAACAGCGCGTTGGCGCGCATTCTGCGGCTGTTCCAGCCGCGCGCGCCACTGTGCCAGTGCCTGTCGGTGAGCGTTCCGCCGCATTTCGAGCTCATCCTGGTCTTCCCCGCTTTCGCCCCGGCGGATGGCACGAATCTGGTCATAGACCTTCGCGTCCATATCCGCCAGGATATCAAATGGCGGGAAACATGCCAGGACTGTCGCCGCCTCAGACGAAATGGTGCGGTACCCTCTTACGATCCGAATGGCCACTACCCGCTGCGCTTGATTGAGCTTAGCTCGGCAGCGGGAGGAGGCCGATAGGCGCTTGACCCATATCGGCGCTCCATAGAGGGCCATGGATCGTATCACCGTCCGAGTGACCCCCAGCTCTAACATGTCAAAATGGTGACTTGAAAAAATTTATTAATAACAAGCTGATTTTTGTTTTGGGGCTCGCAAATTATATATTTTTTATAAAAAATGCATCGGCATACAAATTTGTTGGTAAGTTTTTTAAGACATACACTCGAAAGTTGTCAAGATTATGTTAATCTTTTTTTGATTAATAACCGTATGCCACGAAAAAAATATGTTTATTTACTTAATTCTTAATCTAAATATAATAGTGACCTACAAAAAAAATGGAATTTTTTTTGTTAACCTACAAAAACAAAAAATCGAATCATTTAATATTTGCTCCGTACTTATGTCTTGTAACCACTGGTTTCATTTGTATAATATTAAACTAATGTTAAAAAAATGAAAGCTTGTATTTTCAGTGTATTAACAGAACTTTAATAATAATGCAATGTGCAAACAGTGCATGAAAAGAATTAAACTTATAAATAATTTATGATAAATATAAAAAAATCAATCAATCCTCATCAGATTCGTCACTCGATGAGTCTTCACTATGTGTGATGTTATCGTCATCTTCAGAACTATCGGTATCATACTGTTCAGATTCTGTAAATTTTTATTTTTTTTATAAGTTTTATTTTCGGATGAAAACGTTCGTCCTTACGTGAAGAATCGCACAAGAAACACTCCATGATGACGATCACTTAACAGCTTCGAAAAGAGATCTCGACTAAACCCATTTGGTAAAATAGTCGTTAGAGCTGATGCTTAAAGGAAGTTGGGCGGGGATAGTGGGTCTTACGATTTTATACCTGAGGCAAAATCACACAGTTCAGCATATTATTATTTTTGATATTGATATTGAACTAAATTGAAATGTAATAAATGTTTTTTTATAAGGTACTGCAAAAAGATTATACTGAAAAAAATATCGCTACAAACATAATACATGTTTTTTAGGTAATTTGTATTTTAGGTAAATATTTTTAATTTGTTAATATAATAACTTAAAGATATTACTTTTAATTCGATTATAAATTATAGATTCAAATTATAGAGAAATTAAAAAACTTTAATTTATATTAATTTTAAAGTACCTACACGACTTATAAATATGCATTTTTCGAACTTAAAACTAATTTTTTAATAGACGTTAACTGATTTTACGATTTGTTTTACAATACAATGATTTTTCCTTACTTGACTATCACTTAAAAATTGTTGTTAACTGAATAATAAAATAAATAAGTAGTTCAATAGCTCAATCACTCGTTACAAGAAATTTCAACAAATTTTCATGCAATTCCCTTGTTTTTATTGCTGTAATTGTTTAAATAATTAAGTAATTTAAAAAAATAATATTCATTTTCATTAAATAAGCTGTGATATTGTATACGAATTTTCCATTTTAGCAATTTCAAACAAAAGCTGGCGAAAATTATGTACAGGACTTCGACATGATATGTTTTCAAGATTTAATTTGTTTGAAATTTCGAAAAGTTCACTTGTAATTAATCGCTTCCATTTTTTTTGTATGCCAATAGTTTCATGGTGTTATACGTTTGATTCTTAACAGAAAAAAATAAAAAAGAAATTGTTATTAATGAAAAAAAGATTAACATAATTTTGACAACTTTCGAGTGTATGTCTTAAAAAAATTACCAACAAATTTGTATGCCGATGCATTTTTTATAAAAAATATATAATTTGCGAGCCCCAAAACAAAAATCAGCTTGTTATTAATAAATTTTTTCAAGTCACGATTTTGACATGTTAGAGCTGGGGGTCACTCGGAAGGTGCCATTCAATTTGTATGCCACAAGTTTTTCTCAGTTTTCCATCGTATTTTCGCAAAGTATTGATGTTTAGAAACTGTTATTATTTAATTTGGGACACTCATCAAATCGACGTGTTTCGCTCCCTATCCCGCTTTTTCCTTCCACTATCAGAATTTGGTCCAATAATAAAAGTTGGGTGTCTCGTCAAAACGAAGCTGTGTATAAACTTTCAGCCTGTTATTAATCACTGAAATCCCTTGTACGTGGGCCCGTGGACTAGAATATTTCAACAGTCTCAAAACGAATTTTTTGAAAGTGGGAAGTTTGTCGGCGAACACATTCACTTCTCTGCAAATTTTGTTGCAGGTTTTGAGCATGTTCCTAAAAATTGCTTTTGTGATGATATAGAAATGGTTATCATAATGTTGACATTTGTAATACATTTGCTTATCAAGGGCAAAGGTATATTCAAATTTGTAAGATCTATTCAAATTGTACAAAGTATTTATTAAAAATTACGAATTTCAATTTGGAAAAGCCTTAAGAGATAAAAGGCAAATTGATAAGCTACCTCATGGAATGGAAAGTTAGACAAAATAAAAAATAACTCTTATTCTAGCAGTATTAATGCTTATATATCAAAGATGTGGAAATTGAATAAGATAATACATCCAAATTCAATGCCTACGACATTGTACAGCATAATTAATTGGTACCTTATTGAAAACATTTTTTAATAGTAAAGTGCAGACTCACAGCGACAATTACAAACCATCACTTTCAGTAGATCAGCTATAATAAAATGGATCTCTTGTTAAATTAAATTAATCAGACATACCTGAGCAAGACATAACGTATCCGAACACTATAAAAGATAAATATGTTACTTAAGTTAGGAGACCTAGAGTTACAAGTGGCATATTTTCCACACTGTTTAGCCTAATATTGGAAGAAATACAGATAATTATTTTATATTTAGAGAGTTACAATAATAACTATCCGCATGTCATACACGACAACAAGATGTCAAACTAAGCAGAGCTTGTACTGTGATTACCAGAGTGCTGATTATCATTTTTTTATGATCCTGCCAAAATGACTCTACTCTGCCTGATGGCAGCATAAGCAGAATCCAAGAGTAGTGGTCACCATACTCATTGCAAATGCATACAATACAGCATGGTGACCCGCACCATGACGGCCTAGTATGCTTCTGCATCATTGGGCCTCCGGTCTCGCACTCACAAACGAAAGACAACAGCACGAACGCTGTCGTTTTACGTTGACCTCTTGTGCGAAGGTAATACTGCCTCGATCCAGCCGGCCCAACCGTGCTAAGATCGGGGTGGCTCTACTAGCTCGCAAACATACTTATATAACTCTAAATATATGGATCACAGATAAATTACACATTTCACAATTATTTATCCTGGTTTGTAATTGGACCTACGACCTCTAGCTTAGAATTCAGGGTCATTAATCACGACACTACAGACAGATCATACAAACATTTCGTTCCACCCGGGAATTTAACTGTCACTGTCGTTGAAATTGTCGCTAAGTTAGACTGAATAAAACTAAATATTTAACTTATCCTTAAGTACATTTTACAGCCACTTACTTCACTTAAGCATATTTCGTTTAAGTCCAGCTGAAAATTATTATTCATAATTATTATATGGTCAGAAAGAGGCTGCACAAAAAAGAAGGGAAACTTGAGACAAGCTCTGAACTTGTCTACCCTTCTGTCTAGCGCAGAGCAGGCCAAAACCCCCTTTATAAGAAGAACCCTATATCTAGTAAAATGATAAAAGGCCGTTGATGATTAAAATGAAAATGAATTAATTGATATATCTTCATAATTCATTAGTACTTTATTCGCGTGGAAGTCATACACATATGGTGATACCGCGGCCTCACATAAACAGCTGTTAATCAATTTCTTCGTCGCTGTTTACCGATTAAGTAAAGTTGTCGGAGCACCAACTCCCTTCCTCAATTTTAGAGATGACAACGCATTGGTGTTTCTGAAGTTGTATGCGACCATGGGCCTATGTCCAGCAGTGGACTGCGATAGGTTGATGATGATGATGGGCGGCTGTAGCCACTATGAGTTCGGCTCATTTGGCATCTATTTAAAAAGCTAAAATTATTGCTCTAAGGATACTATCATTCCACTAACGTGTTATGACTTTTTCTAGATTAAATTTAGATTTTTTGAGTTGTGTTTTATTTTTATAGAGGTCAAAGTCAAAGTCAAATCATTTATTTCCATAGGCCCCAAAAGGCACTTGAACACGTCAAAAATACAAACATCAAACATTATTAATACAAATATAAAATAAAACTCAAGTACTGTATATGAATGTACGTATTTCTGAGAACCTGAAGTGAGACATGTAAGGCGTAAAATGTACTGAATAAAGTTTTAAGAGAACAACCAAAGAAAAAATGGATGGACTGTGACGTGTGGAAAGAGAATATTGCGAGGAATGTAGTAAACCGTGAACTGAAGAGTGATAGAGGAGAAAGGAAGATGGATATGCACTATACCGAATAAAGTTTGGAAAAATGGTAAGGCGATAATAATGTACGTACACCAAGTGTGGTCTAAGTGTGAATGTGATATTTTAGTTGGTAACTTTTCTGTTTCATTATCGCTTATTCTATTAATTCAATGATCTATATTGGACAAATTAAAAGTGAGTTGGTAAATCATATTAGTAACTATATAGACTTACTCCTGCCTTGCATCCATCACCTAAACACTGCAAATAAAATTTAATTTAGAATAATTTTACTAATATTATACATTTCTAATATTTACGAGAGTTCATTTTGCTGTTTATTTGTACAGGAAAGTAGGTCAGAGATAGCATGTCGTGTAAACCAAACATGGGTATTGCATCGTATAAAATAAAGTCTAAAACTGTTATTATTTCATTAAATTAGAAGTTAACAGTCAAGAGTGAACAAATATTTTCAAAAATGGAGGTTTTACTCACTTTTGCGTCACAGTCACCTGTTGCAGGCTGAAAGTTTGTCCAGATATATTAGTTCAAAGTATAAACATACAAAACAGACCTCATATGATACATACACATAATTATACCTAATGTTCTATTGTATCCGTGTGGTGAGGGCTTTATAATAATGAGTGTTAACACTTCCCACTCCTATCTCTCCTATTCATATTGTGTAGGTGCATAAGGTAAGCAGAACAACAGCACTTCAGATAGCTTTTATTAAGAGAGGCCTATGTCCAATGGTGGACTATTAGAGAATGTTAATGATGATGTTAAAAAAATGTAAAAAATTTAAATGTCTGTTCGAGATATTATATTAACATCTTGCTACTAAATACATACGAAAGAGTACTTACAATTTTTTTTTTTAATTTTTGTTTTTCTGTTTGTCTGTCGATTTCGATTTAACTTTTACAGGCACTTATGATGTTAGGAGTAGGAGTAGGAGTTTCTTTGTTTGTTAGAACGCGCTAATTTCAGGAACCGCTGGTCCGATTTGAAAAATTATTACAGTGTTAGATAGTCAATTTATTGAGGAAGGCTATATCATCACGCTAATACTAATAGGAGCGGAGCACCAACGAAGAGTGTTTAAAAAACGGGGGAAAATTTTCACGCTACGGGCAATTGAAGACGTAAATTACGTGGGTCAGTTAGTAATTTATAAAATAGTGTACAAAATACGTACTGTGATGGTTAATGTAAACACTACAAAGTAACAAATAACCAGCAACATTGTGAAGTATATAACGAGATTGCACACGCTGATAGACTCTGCGGACAATGATTCGGTTGAATTTGGTACGGATTGAATATCTATTCGTTATAGGCACGGAGACGTCTGCATGTTATGTCTGTATATATGTTGTGGTTTTGTTCCATTTCTCATCAACCGTAGAGCAACACGGTAGAGTAGCACGGTATGAAAGGTCCAAATCCGCGTTTCACTATGACACAATATGTCATTTAAGTGTACATGAAATTCAATTGTTTTATGTGAGTTAATTTGTAGCGACGTTTGTTGGCGTATGTGAGTCTTAAATGTGGGTGTGTAATGATTTCCCCGCGCAAAATTACAGAATATGATGAATAAAAAAGATGGCCCGTATTACCCTTTGTCATCATTTCAATGATGACAATACTAATATAAAGCGTTAGAACATACAGTATACTTTTTTTGGTAAGATAAGTAACTAAAACTTGGTTCTAATTGTATAATTATTTGACAATTTGCAGTTCTTTCATTTTGTGTTAATTCTGCTCTTAAGTTACGTAACACTCAAATCTCGTGCATATGGATATGCAATGGAATATTATTTTTATTTTTTTAGTTAGCTGTTTATAAAAACACTATAAGTTTTAACATATATTAGTATTAACGTATTTGGAGTGCCATAAGTCTGATGATATTATTAGTATGATTGAAAAAGTGGTGTAATATAACTAGTATACCACCTCCTTTACTATAGATAGAATATATGAGGCATATAGGTATATCGAATTATTTTACCCGACCGGACAGTTGGTTAGCATTTAGACGTGGAAAATCACATTGGTTTTGGTTTGGTCTGTTTTTCTATCCGAATTTATGATTTCACTGGATTTCACTAGATTAACTAAACCGTGCAATCGTTATTAATTTTTTGTATATTATCAATTGAACATAATATTTTCCAGCTGTACATAGGCCTGTGAGACTCCGTCCAGGCGACCGTTGGTGTTGAAAATTTGTAAATATGCTCTTCGGCGCATTTTTGATATCGCGATACAGGATTAGTAACTTTATCACGCGACAGTTGCTCCGTAGTTCGGTGTGCTTTCGGTAGATGCCGCTGTAGTATGTTTTGTTGTAAAGTCGCCACAGGCCTCTCCTTGGGATAGAAGTTTTGCACCGCTATAACACGCGGCTCAAGTGTGTTCGTATAAAGTTAGTGTCAAGTTTTCGGTGTGTTTTTATTCGATAGTACGGTATCGAAAAGAAAGAAATCGAAAGGTAAATGACCGTGTTGTATGAGTGCGTGTGTAATATTCGATCGGGGTGAAACGACCTTATATATTTGCCAAAACATGTCTTTCCAATAGTAAATAATTACTAAGAATTCCTTTGTTTCTACAAAATAATTGTGAGCACGTGGTTAGGCTTAACTGGTGCATCGATCGATATATGATGTTATGTTTATGTCATAATTCGGAACATCGCTGTTAAGAGCCTTCGAGGCAACTATTTATTTTATCACATGAACAAATCTGCAATAGTACGTGTATTGTTGCACTGTTTTAACACACACATGAACATATGTTGTTAACATGTGTGTTATATTGCAAGCCACTTTACTAAGACCTTGTACAACAATATAGAAAAGGATAATAATAAATATTAATAACTTTTTTAATTAAAAGATAAACTGCGAACGTCGTGAGATGTTGAAATCTTTTTAATTTATAAACGTTCGTTTTGACATTATCTTTGCAGAACAGCATCGGACGATTTAAAAGGGACTTAACAAAGCATATTTATATCGCATGACGTTTTCAGATTGTTATCAATAACCCACAACAATGAGAACGAATAAAGGAAAAATGGCAGTCAAATTGCCTTGCCCATTAGAATATCAAACGCTAACCGTTTTAAACGACATCAAAAGAGAAAGCTTTGATATCGACCCTTGTTTGTTTGTAGAAGTGTTCTACTTTAAATATTAATGGTCAATTTTCATTGAAATATTCCACGTTTTCTCAAAAAGAATGTACTAAAAATACATTAGGAATGGGCAGGGATCATTTCACTACTCAAGCAACTTTCCAGATATCTCACACACAGTCTCGTCCCAAATTAGACAAAACTTTTATAATGGTAACTAGACCGCAGATAAAAACACTTATTGTTCGATCGTAACACCTCTGTTAATATGGCAACATAAGAATACTATAATAATTTCCATTTCCAATGTATTTGTTAGTTAGTGTTTGTTGAGTTATTAATGTTTTGTTATTATCTAAATATATCGAAACTGCCTCGGTGGCGCAGTGGTAGTGTTCGCGACTGCTGTGCTCGAGGTCTCGTGTTCGATGCCGGGGTCGGACCAAATGTTTGTATGATAATATATGCAAATTTGTTTCGGAGTTTGGGTGTTTTCTATGTATAATATGTATGTATTTACAAAAAAAGTATATAGATATTTATATCATTTGTCTAGTAAATAGATGACGTTGTGTGTTAGATGTCCAAATATTATATTATAAATATAATTATAAATGTTAGTAAGAGTGAAGGCCTCCTCCAGTCTTTGCCACCCATCTTTGTCCTTGCTAATATTTTTCCAGTCCCTTCCTATTTATTGGGTTTATCGTCAGCCCATCGTCTTTTCGCTCGAAGAATACTATTAGCGGCCATTAATATTTGTACAAACTTTTTTAATTATTTTACTGTTGGCGGTGCATGGGCACATAATATAAACAGCAATTTTACATGTAAAGATCTAATATAATTCTATATTTAATATTGGTTAATTGTATGTCTAGATATAGATGCCCATGAAAAAAAATCTTGACAGCGCCCATGCAGCGGTAATTTACTTTCTGTACAACCTTCAATCTCTTAAGTACCAAATTCTTTACACGTTAATATTCTTTCGAGGCAAAGATTTATGTCCTGACTATTGAAAGTTGTTATTAACGATGATGTATTTCTTTAAATGCAAATATAAGAAACGCTCTTTTTGTTTTGCTTCTATCTATTTGTTCCTACGACTTCTAACTTGGCGACTAGGATCAATAGCTAGTAGACCAACACCACAATCAAATAACTTTAAATTCGATTAGTTTTTTAGTATTTCGCTTTTTTAAAACCAAATAGAACTGTCAGAAAAACCACAATATTTAATCAATGGTCGCCGAGTTGTGTCGGCATAAATGTAAAACGATTGTAATCAATTGTAACAAATTTGAATTTCTATTCTCCACGCGACAATGGTTTTATATTCAAATTTATAATTTAGCTAACCTTTAAATTTATTTTTAAAAGTCTATAAGTTCGAGTCGGACTCACACACCGAAGGTTATGTATAAACCATGGTAACTTAAAATTTATGCTATAAGACGTTGCTTCGTACCGAATTCCAAGATTCTGAGTTCACGAGACCGAGTACCCTGTAAGTTTTGATTCCTTTGCGAGTGTCAAAAATTTGCAGCATAAATGGCTGTATCTTTTGATTATGTTGGCTTAAGTTTGACTTTTTAAAAGCCCCAAAGGACAGTAGACTTGAATATTTGATATAAATTTCAGATTTCAACCTACACGCGTTGTCGAGATAAAGGATTTTGACAGACGGACAACAAAGTGATTCTACTAAGGTACCGATTTTTCCTTTTAAAAACCCTTTAAAAAGTATTTTTTTGTTTTTTCTTCAATCAGTTCTGTAAACGTAATTATTAAGTATTGCTTTTTGTTATTTCAACGTAGCATGTACTGGCCGACTCAATACTATGGCATTTTCTTAAAAAGGTCAACCCAGATCATATACTGTGCTCACATGGATTTTTATGATTTTGTAATTAATCAACGGACTTAAAAAAAGACACCTCTGTGGTTTGTTTCGGCATTTCTTCCCAGAGTAAGTCTTAGGAAATGCCGGCCTCTTCTAGCTGTAAAATCCAACGTGTAAAAATATCTGTAAAGATTTACTTACAAAATAAATATCATTTATCACTTATGCATACACTAAAAGAATATACATATGTATAAAATATCACATCAGAGCGGATTATTGCGGGTTTGTACAAAATAGAATTTATTAACAGGTAAAATGATAACCATGTCTATAAGGAATTGTATCTCGCCTGAGTGACGGCGTCGCCGTCGGTTATGTGATTACAAAGGTAAGGCCATAAGAACAGCCATAACAAGTACGCCAATTAATTTGTAAACGAATTCGCGATGAAAAAAAACAGAGAATAAGAGAGAATAAGAAAAACTTTGTCTCTTACACTACGAACTTAAACTGATAACAGAACTTGAACATTGTAAAGACAAAATGGTCTTGAACTCAGCATACATGCCTGGATGACCGTACCAGAATGCCAGCCGCTGTTATTCTGTCCAAGCCAATTATGATTAACATTAGAATAAGCAAAACGACACCATCCTTACCACGAATATACTCGTAATAATCACTTAATATACCGGTAACAGTGTAGTTGTTACTGCTGAAAACATTGTACATTATTAGTCAAGTAAATTTCTCACGAATCGTTATAGAATCGTTCAAGTAATACCTAATATTAATGACTATTCCAATTGATATACCTACATGTACTATACAAACGACTACAGAACTCGATATTATCACGCTAATAATTTACGGTACGAGGGACCGACGACTTGACAGATGGATAGGGGCTGTCCAAAACTGAGATAGTTAATGTGAATTGAGTTCTCGAAAGAAACACCAACTACTAGAAGAAGCGAGTAAGCATGCTAGTAATATATAAAGGTAGTGTATTATATAGATCCCGAATAAAATTGGTACAGGGTTGAAATGTGATGATGGTTATTGATAATATTCTGTAAAATATAATCAAGGTAGTAGAACCACGCTGATTTCAGCACGAACGTTTTGCTCAACTTAAAATGACAGCGTTCGTGTTGTCGTGTTTCGTTGACGAGTGTGAGTCCTCGGGTCCAATGATGCAGAAGCATCATTAGGCATCCATGATGTTGGTCACCATACTACATTGTTGAATTTTCTGCATTCGCAAGGAGTATGATGGCCACCTCTCTTGGGTTCTGCTTATGCTTTCCATCAAGCAGAGTAGAGTCATTTTGGCAGGGCCGTATAAAAACAAACAAAAGAAGTTGTTCCGTATCTCATGATAGGCGTTTAGCATTTTTCTATCAATCGCTCATCGCTCTTTTCGCGGCTCTGAAGAGGTGAGGAATATGTAGAGCTAAAGTGCTTAATGATATTAATTTTAATTAAATTAGTAACCTGACACTAAATTGGAACATCTTATTTAAGGCACATATAGCGAAAAAAAGCATATGATATTTGTTTAGTGTCAAATGTTTGTACGTAGAGGAAACGTTTAAAACTGGTTTCTGAAACTGCATTTATTTTATAATAAATCTATATTCATACTAATATTGTAAACATGAAAGTGGAAAATAATGGTTGGTAGTAAGGACCTAATACCAATCATTTCAATCTAGTATTACCATCAGTTTAATTAAGTTCATTAATCGTTAGGATTGCCATCAGTGCAATCAGTAAGTGCTCTCCGAGGTAAGGAGGGGTCACAATATCTTAAAAGTGGTCACCCATCTATGGATTCATCTGTTTATGATTGCTTATCTTTACAATTTTACAGTTACAACCTGAAAGTTTTAATGACACGACACGCGAAGGTTTAAAAGTTAAACTTATGTTGATATAGTTTAAAGTGTACAATTAGGTTCAAAGTTTGTCGAGACCCGACAGTAAAATTTTACGTATGGCTATTTGTACTAGCGACTCAGCAGTAGGGACGCAGGTGTTATGAAATTGTAGACAAATATCGTCAAACCGCTTCGGATGTATGTACTCTTAATATAATGCTTGCAGGGGGATTTACAAAGTACTACTGTAAAGTATACCCTATTGAAATATCTTCAAAGAGGTAACGATAAGTTATTATTCAACAGATGGATTATGGACTGGCCAGTTGTTTTACTATTAAGCCTAAGTCCTAAGTTCAATTCCAACTTAGGGCAAATAATTATGTGATGAGTATGATAGTTTTTTTCTGCATCTAGATGGCACTGATCTATATCTATACTTATAGCTGAAGAGTTTGTTTGTTTATTTGAACGCGTTACGCTTATTCGAGCCGGCCTATTCATGCCGAAGCGTGGCTCTCTCGAAAATCCGTAGTTTAGGTATTAATATTTATTAGGTACTACCTTATGATAGGTAAGTTTTACAGAATAATCTTTAAAGAGGTTTTAGCCTAACATATCACACTGGAAAGATGATTTCGTATGAGTTTTGTGTCAAGAAGCTTGCTATAGGCAAGCAACACTGCAAGAAGAAAAAGAACTCCTTCTCGTTTAGTCGGCTCATACAACAGCCATAAGATGAATAGGAATAGTGGTATTGGGGATCTTCATCATACTCGTAGCAACAGAACTCAAAACAACTGTATGTTCAAACGTGAATTTGTGCGGTATAATTTCAGAAGTGCCTTAATTGATTTGGATACGACTTTTTCTTGTATATTGTGGAAAACTTCACTTAATATCTAAATAGTAATGAAACTAAGGTAGCGCCTAGAGTTACATTTAAATTATCCTAAATTTCTTCAGAATACAAATGTATCCGATGCAAAATGGGTCAACGCATGCGACTGTTGGTTTTATTTCGTTGCATCAAGTCAATCAAAATGTCAAAACTGTGGTACATTCTTCAATATCCCGGCCTCTGAGACCTTATACTCGTACTAACATAGCTTTTATTTAATCTGTGTATACGAGCTTAAATAAAAGACACCTCTGTTGTTTGTTTCAGCATTTCTTCCCGAAGTGAATCCTAAGAAAAGCCGGCGCCTTCTAGCTGTAAAGCTTGACGTGTGAAAATAACTGTACAATATATTATTTACTTACAAAAATAAATATCATCTATCAATTAACTTGAAGCTCAAACTACATATCAATTATCGTGGGAGAGCCACGCTTCGACATGCATGGGGCGACTCGACCGGTGTGACCACGGCCTCACAGAAAACCGGTGTGAAATAGCGCTTGCTCTCTCCATCCCCCAAACGCCGGCAACGCACCTGTGACGCCCCCAGTGTTATGGGTGTCCATGGGCGGCGGTAATCGCTTACCATCAGGCGTTAAGTCTGCTCGTTTACCAACTACTCCATAAAAAACAAAGAGTGTGTGTACTTATGTACACGCGATAGAAGTTATACTTCTTTGGCGTATGAAAAAAAAAAACTAAAATGCAGTAGTGATTAACGATAAATATTAAAATTAATCAAAAAGATTTTATTTAAATAAATAATATTTATTTATTCACACTGTTTAATTGTACTGTTACGAAACACGTGTTCTAAATATAAAAATACTAAAATATACAACTGGAACATAGTTATCGATTTTCATGCCACCTAGAACTAACTTCACGATGTAGAATTCAGGTGTCGGTGTGCGCGCGCATCGTAAAAATTCACTCTCATCGTTTTTCTCCATCGTGCCAAAAGAAGTATAACTTCAAAAATCCTGAAACTCAACACAAACCAACTTAGCATTTTTATAAAAGTATTTACAACATAATATAATACAATACTTACATGAAACATTACCATTACTCATGCTGAAGAAAACGTTCGACACAAATACGACTCGTGTCTCCACTCTTCGCAGAATATATATTGTGATCATGGCTATTACCTACACCTGTGACTGACGATATTGTTATTTATTCGAAAAACAGCTGTAACATTATCAATATTGAAATGAAATTTCAAAAGCAAGCACAAAGAAATGTATAACTGCCGTTGGTAAAACTAATATAGAATATGATGAGATCCCGTGGTTTGGAGTCTATTTTGAACCAAAATGCTGATTTCGAAGAGTAATAAATATGGATATCCATCAGGTTTTATTTTAATAAAATTTCGATTACAACATGATTTATGAATATATTATTCGTCTGGGTTACTAAAATTAGGTTTTGCGTTTTTCGAATGCGAACTTGGACATACTTATTTATTAGGTTTTTATCTAGGTACACTAAAATACAAATTTACTGTGTATTGATTAATGTGATAGTGTGGTAACATATTAAGAATACAGAGTATCACGGCCCTAATTCACCCTGTTACAAATACTATATACAAAATACAAACAATAGGCATAGTTCATTCGCTTAGATACGGTTACCTTCATCGCGCCGCCTTCACACGTGCGGCAATCCTCCACAAAATCAAACGGCCCACCTGCGGCGTACACCCACAATCAAGTATGACTTGTCAGTTTACGTCGTTTTATGAATTAACTACCTGATCCACGCAACCTCGTTTGCGTCTTATATTGCCCGTAGCGTGAAAATTTTCCCTCGTTTTTGAAATATTCTTTATTGGTGCTCCGCTCCTATTAGTAGTAGCGTGATGATATATAGCCTATAGCCTTCCTCGATAAATGTACTATCCAACACTGAAAGAACTTATCAAATCAAATTCCTGAGATTAGCGCGTTCAAACAAACAAACAAACAAACAAACAAACTCTTCAGCTTTATTATATAAAATAACCACAATTGCGTGCGGATGCATCGACACTATCTAAACGAATGGACTATATTTATAATACGTCCATCAGTTTGTCCTAAAAATGGGCGTTCTGTTCATGACAAAGTGTCGATCACTTTCTTTCTTGAGGAAATCCTCGAATCTCACCCAAGAGGCGGCCGATAAGATTGTTACGTCGGCCTTGATCCGACTAAAAACCGAACATCGTCTCTGGTACAAGAGTTAGGGAACCAGGTGTACCTAAAATGATATCCCTGATACCAGATGGACCCTAAGACATTTGATACTACGGAAACACCCTTCTTACCAGTATTCTTCTCATAAAGGCCCTACGCACTTTGGAAACTGGAAGTTATAGATCGACACAAGCGGGCAGTAGATTTTAATTTAACGTTCATAAATGTCAGTTAGTAGTAGTAGTAATAATAATAAATAAATATTCTAGACATCTAACACACAACGCCATCTAGTCCCAAACTAAGCAGAGCTTGTGTTATGGGTACTAGACAACTGATATAAATACTTATATTTTTTTTTTTGTAAATTCATAGAAAACACCCAAACTCCGAAACAAATATTTGCAGATCGTGCAAACATTTGGTCCGACCCGGGCATCGAACCCGAGACCTCATGCTTAGCAGTCGCATACGCTACCACTACGATTTTGATATGATTTGACTTAATTCTCACAGAGTATGGCTTCGCTGGCACCTATACGGTGAAGGTCCGTGTCAAGGTACAATTTATTACTTGTTGAAGATTCCATATGACAATTAAAAATAATTTGTTAAAACTCTCGGAACTGAATCTACCGACGATAACACGGTCTCGTTAAGATCCTTTCTTTAGCGATAATTAAGACACCGGTCTCCATTCTAGTTTAAGAAATTTTAGTTCCGACAAAACAAAAGCTTTGAAACGTAAATTCGCAGTGATATTAACAACTAACCTATTTGAAATAAAGGCTTTATGTAGAGATATTTTGAATGGAAGGTAGATGAATGTGGAGTGCCTTATCGTTATACTTTTTAATTTAAGAGTGTTATGGGTACTAGACAACTTATTATATATAGAACACACCCAAACTTCGAAACAAATACTTGTAGATCACACAAATACTTGGTCCAACCCAGGATTTGAACCCGAGACCTCAAGCACAGCAGTCGCATTCACTACCACTGCGCCACCGAGGCAATGTATTGTTCATACTAATATAATTAAACCTGATGCTTTAACAAAGGGACATAAATCTTTATTTAACTTTACACAAATTCTAGTATCAAGTTATTGCTCATAATCATTCTGAAACTATTTAACTCTGGGCAATGTTTGCTGGTGTTCCTAAGATAGGATAGTTAACATAACGCTTAAGCCAATAAGAGCCGAGCATGGTTGAAAAGAGATGCAGAGTAAGTTGCATGGGTCGGCTATTTTTACTAAACATCACACTTATTATGTCTGTGTGATGTAGAAGTTCCACCTTTACAACAACAAGCGCGGGTAACGCCACGTTGTGAAGCTAGTCTAAAAACACCGACCAAGTGAAAGTCGGACTCCAGCACCGAGGATTTCGTACAAACCTGTAAATATATTATATGATGTAACTTAAAAAGTATTCCTTTTGCAATATTTCCTTTGTCTGTGCTATAAGACGTTGCTTCGTACAAAATTTCAAGATTGAACAAAATATCGTGTTGAAAATTTGCAGCATAAACGGTTGAATCTTTTGATTGCGTTGGCTTAGAAGTTTTTTTCACGGCTTTGAGGGACAGTAGAGCTGAGTATTTGATATGAAAGACATGACAGACGTTTGACATGACGGACACCAAAGTTTTGTTTTTTCCTTTTGAGGTACGGAACCCTAAAAAGTAGTCTTTATAATATATATAATTAAAATAGGTTCTATTTTTATTCTTGATTAGCCTATTTGCTCGTTGGTCGGTGATTGACATTGGTGAGGCCCTCCATTTTTTTTTTAAATTTGTCTTTGCTCCGCAGCGTTACCTACGTTTATTGAATAACTAATCGTGGGCAACACCGCGTGGCTCAGCTAGTTAAACATTTATAATTAATATAGTCATCAGCAGTTTCGTAATTCTAAATTCTGATAACTCTATTCAGTACACATATTTTAAAAGAATTCACTGACCGAATCGAACCCACACGTCATTGCTAACAGTCTACTTATCAAACTGTCATAAATAAAAATGAACGAATGGCTGTAGTATATATTTTTACCGACTTTTTGATACAGAGAATTAATATTGCTATTGAACATGAAAAAGCTCTTAGCCTTCTTTCAACGCAATAGGTCAATTGTGTGGAGGAATTTTATGAAAAGGAAAACTAGAAACCCTTATCCAGTCTGTCTTTTGAGTCCCCTTTTCTCCGAAATGCGTAGAAATGTGAGATTTGAAATAAATATTAAATATTTGTGTATCATATATTTTCTATTGTAACAGTAGGTAAACAAAAACCTACTGAATTTCTGGTTTTCGTTCCCTTTCTGACTTTGTGCCAATATGGATGCCCGTAGAAATCTCTAGCGATTTGCACCATTTCTGGAAATTAAAAATTTTCATTCGTGCTTTTCCCCCTTTTATGAGATTGCCCTCCATTTTGTCAAAAATAATCTTCTTTTTATAGTCTTGGTCACAATCAAAGAATTACGGAGACCCAGCTTCAATATAGTCCCATTACCATATTGCCTTTTCATTCAAAAGTTTTAGAACGTCTTGTTCACACCCAATTGAATTCATTTCTTAATAGAAACCAACTCCTAAATCCTTTCCAATCAGGTTTTCTTGCAATCATAGTACAGTTAGTGTGTTGATCAATGTTACGAATGACATCAGGCGAGGCATGGAGGATGAAAATCTCACAGTTCTTTCCTTACTGGCCTTCAGCAATGCTTTTTTATAGTGTAGATTTCCATATCACGCTGGGTATTCTGCGCTCCGTCAACATATCTCCGACAATATTTGATTGGTTTCAAAGTTACCTGTTTAGAAAGCGAAAGCAGCGTGTGTGTACTCACTGCACCAGGTTTTATCATAAGTCGTTTATTTCACGGGCTCCCTGACTGTGAAATAATTTTTCAATGACTACATAAGGCGTGCCGAATTGCCCATATTCTAAAAACATTACCTGTCATCACAATTTATGATTTGCCTAAAACTTACTTAATGTTTATCTATTCGTTTATATCAAAAGTGTACTCGTAGATATATATGTATGTATTTATTTGTTTGTATTAATGTCTAAACCTAATTTTTGTTTTTTTAACTCAATTAAATACATTTTTTTCTTTAAAAAACATAAAAAAATATCTAATTTAGTTCAGTCGATCGGAAGGTAAGCGCATACATACATTTCGACGATTCATTTTTATTTACATAAGATGATAATATATACTAGTAAATATATAATTACACTAGCTTATAATTCATTGTTTGAAGTGCGAGATGTCTGCCTTTCATCATACTCGTAACTAATTCGACTTTGAAAGTTACACAGCGCATGCATTTGCTAGTATTCAGTAAAGTTTTAATTAATATAGAAAGTTCCGAGTTCTGTTTTCAACTTATTTTCTCAGTTTTGCTTTTGTGGACTTGCAGAATTCTGAGCTGAATTTCACTGTAGCTCTGCGAATCACAACTACAGTCCGGCCACTCAGAGAATGCGTTTCTGACACTTGTAAAATCGTCATGAGTAGTGATGTACCATGAATATCATTAATAATATTTGGTAACAGCATTTATAGCTTTGATTATGCATAATTCTTCAATTTAGATATATTTTATATTTCAAACACAATATTAACAAAATTGTTGATGGATGAATTAAATTTAATCGTAATTTCTGAATGAAACCCAGGGAAAGAAAACAAAAATACTGTATTAAGTGAAAAAAATATATATTGAAATACATAGTTTTAAGATTTCAATAATGTCAAATCAAAATTTAATCTGACTCCGATTCGCTTGAGGACTCGCTGTCATCTTCTCCAACATGTATTATCATGTTATTATCAATCATAGTGTCTATACGAATATCGCGATCAAAGTCATCAAATATCATTTTTTTAGTTTTTTTTAACCACCTTCATCCAGTCATCTCTTGTGACTTTTTCGCATGCTTTTTTTAAAAGCGTCTTCATCTTTTTTATGCCATATGGTGGAGAAGTATTATGGCGGGCTGCATAACCTTTAATTTGAGCCCAGATTAGCTCTATGGCAGTGATATGGAGGAATTCGGAGAACGCGATGAACGTACTCCAGAGCCAGCTCATCTATTTCGTATCGAATATTTGATAGCTTATGGTCGTTGACTAATTTCATCAGCTCAGCTTTTAGCAATGACATATTTGCGTCAATGCCACTTCTTTGCAGCCAAGCCACCAATTCCTCTTTTCTACTAGCTTGAGTAGGTCCTTTATTTATTTGCACCGAATGATAAGGAGCGTTATCCATTATTATAACTGAAGGCTCTGGAAGGCCAGGTAGCAACACATCTTGGAACCCCTTCTTGAATACAGCCGCATTCATTTCTTCGTGGTAGTCAGTAGTAGTTTTTGACTCAAATGCTAATAAACCATTTTCCACAAAACCATACTTCGCACAACCAGCGTGGCATATTATGAGACGTGCTCCTTTACCGATTGGCACTTTAGACGTCGATGCTTGAGTGTCATCTGTCCAAGAACGAGAAAGCTCGTGATTGGTGTTCAGCCATGTCTCGTCAATGAAAACGACATTGTCCCAATTATCATTTTTTTTGCTTCTCTTAGAAAAGAAATTCTTTTTACCGGAAATATAAAGGGATAAAAATAGTTTTTCATTTATTTTTAATTCAGCTGACTGATATCACGACAATTATTTTCATAATTTTGGTTTGGTCGTACCTATATCGTATTATAAACTATATTAAATATGTATTAAGTACATTATACACACTCTCGAATAATTTCTCCGATGTCCCCAGGAACTTTAATGTCGTTCGTATTCAAAGCATTTCGGCACATTTCCCTGACATCCTTACATACTTTGTAACTCATCTTGTTCTACTATTTTTTTGTGTATTCAATAAAGATAAATAAATAAAATTATATATCATAAAATTAGAACGTTTTATTTAACAATATATCGACTGATAGAATATATTACGGTTCCAAAAATACTCAGTTACAATTCAGTATTATTTTGTCTCATCACTACAAAAACAAACTATTGACATAACCTTGAAACAGCGCAGTTTGACGTCGTTTAGACTTTTAAAAATTATTGTTCTTAAATTAATTAATTGATTAATTGTTAATAACTTAAGCCCAAAATAAAACGTTTATTGTACATTGGCATGATTATTCAATTTTTAAAGTTATTACTCATTATTAAGGTTAATAAAAGATATTTAAAATTTTGCCATAAATTGTACACCAGTTCAAAGTTACATCGCCCATTGGATCACGACCTGTCAGAAACGCATTCTCTCAGTGGCCAGACTATAGTGTAGGACATTTGTCTTTTAAGGGTGGCGCAACTCGGGTTACGATCGTATCAAAAGATCATACTTATATAGAATATTTGTTCTAAGCTCTGTATATCATATCATATTATATCATATATCTGTAATTAAATTCAATGCAGTATCCTACTAATATCATAAGCGCGAAAGTTTGTGAGTTTGTAAGTGAGTATGTTTCTTGCTCTTTCTATTCATAATGTTATGAACTGCATTGCACTGAATTAATATAGTGAAAGTCTGGGTTTGAGACTCTGCGATAGGCGGTAGAAATTTTTCCCGGTTTTGAAACATTCTTCATTAGTACTCCGCTCCTATTAGTAGTAGCGTGATGATATATAGCCTATAGCCTTCCTCGATAAATGGACTATCCAAAAAGGAAAGAATTTTTCAAATCGTACCAGCGGTTCCTGAGATCAACACGTTCAAACAAACAAACAAACAAACAAACTCTTCAGCTTTATTATTAGTATAGATAAGTCACAGTGTAATTTATTTTTATAATTTTGACCATGAAAATGTTAATTGTAATTAACTCTGAAAGATAACATCTGATGTTCAACTTATGATAATATGCAAATAGTTCAAGAGAAGCTCTTATTGAAATAAAAACAAACACGCAGTGTTGGATAAAGCTACATAAACTTAAAACTGTACATGTAATGAGTTTCCTTTCGAATAATAGTTTCTTTTGTCAATTATTTAATAAGTCCCCCAAAGGTCGGCAACGCACTTGTGACGCCTTTGGTGTTGCGGGTGTCCATGGGCGACGGTAATCGCTTACCATCAGGTGATACGTCTGCTCGTTTGCCCACTATTCAATAAAAAAAAAAGTAGCTAGTTAGTCGTTCCCCAAGACTAAAAGTATCTCCATATCAAATATATATATTCTTCTTCGTTTTTGATGAAATGGCAACCAGCCGGATCACTCGGATCAGCTATTCCTGCTAATGTCAAGTATTTATAGTCTTCAATTATCAAATCTGCAAGTCTTCAAGTCGTCGTCGTGATGAAATTAATGATAAAAAATATATAAAATGTGGATGACATGAAATGGGGACCATCTTTCGAAAAAACAAAAAACGATCTCCCCAAATATTATTAAAATCAGTGCAACGGTTTAGCTTTGAAAGAGTTACAGATGACAAGCCAAATATAACCTAATCATACAAAACTCTACGCTGTCAACAACAAATTTAAACCAATCCTTAGTTAGTACAGTCTTAATTACTTTGAAATAAATAAAACATATAGTCAATCTAAAAATGACATCGTAAATAAATGTCAACTAAAAATCTTCTGACAAACTGCAAGTTTGTAATTTGTAACATGATTGCAGTTCGTAAAATACTCTCCAACCGCGGGAATGAACAAACAGACAAACAATCAAAGTAAAAGTTTTATGGAAGCTTCACAGTGTGATGGAAAAGTAATGAATTGAAAACTGACAACTTACAATTTGTGAAGAAATATGTCAAATAAACCATTTTGTTAGTGCAGTACACTTTCAATTTAGTTACTAAAATAAATAAGTTGTCTTTTTAAAGCTATTCATTTTAATGTAATTTTGAAGTATAATAATAATGGGGACTCCGGTCTCGCACTCACCAACGAAACACGACAGCACGAACGCCTGTCATTTTACGTTTTATTTGTGTGCGAGGGTAGTAGGAGTAGGAATCTATACATCTGTTTATATGGAGGAAATGGATTTTAATACGAAAAGTTATACGAAGTTATACGAATTATAATTATTTGACTCCACGGTTGACCTAGTGGTTTAAGTGGTCGTCACGATGTTCCAAGTGTTAAGGGTTCAAATCGCTAATAGGATAATGCTTTGAGTGATCCACAAACTATTATTCTGAGTCTGGGTGTCCTTTGAGTCCGTCTCCCGCGATACAGAATGTGTATTCCTAATGCAGGAGTTGTCATTATAAAAGAAAATAAGTATATGCCAAACAATGAGGAAGAAACCAAACTCTAAAACAAATGTATGCAGATCATACAAACGTTTAGTCCGTTCCAGGAATCGAACCTGAAACCTCAAGCAAAGCAGTCGATACGCTACCACTGCGCCACAGCAAAAGTAGTGTACCAATGTTAGTATATGTAGATATATCAGTTTCATAGCATTGAAGACCCTTGTTAGCATTTTATAGTTGGCTCTCATTATTTTCTCAAATCACAGACTTTAGGGATCTTCTAAAACATTTGAATAAGTTAAAGGATGATATAACGCTGACTGACAGTAAATGAGTTAAGCCATTTGATATCGTAAGACAGAATGTGTGCCTAACACAAATAAGCTTTAAAGAGCATGTAAATGAAGTCGAAATTCAATTGGAAGAGAATACATTTGCAAATTCAGCTCTAAAAGCCTACTTTTACGGTCTACCCATTCGCGAATACTGGTATGAGCGTATGTGAATATGTACGAGTATATAGATACTTTTAACGATATGGTTAATGATGGGTCGAAAAAAATAGTCTTTAATATCAAATAACCCAGGACGTAGACGTTATATTAACCTCAACCGGAGTAACACCACAATCTGACAGAAAACCAATTTCAAGAATATCCACTTTGGGAGTCAGAGCTATACAGTGTGTTTGGTATTCCGGTGCTCTTCAATAAGTGTGACTTCTTTCGGTTCGATAACGTTTATTTCGTTACAATAATAAATTTTTAAATAATGTTCATAAGCGTTTAAATTCTTCTGACGCGCACAGCAAAACTGTGCTGTCGCCTGCGGTGTTCCCGGACCAATACGACCTTCAAACCTTCAAGAAAAGAGCGTACTCCTTCCTAAAAGACAGGCAACGCACTTGTAACGCCTCCGGTGTTGCGGGTGTCCATGGGCGGCGGTAATCGCTTGCCACCAGGCGATACGTCTGCTCGCTTGCCACTTATATTATTAAAAAAAAAAGCGAAAAGTAGAAAATTCAAACTTGAACGTTGCCGTGCGGTAGGTCGTTAAAGTGTCGCCAAGTAAGTTGAATATGTATTAACATATGTCCTCCTCCCGCGTCCTTCACCCCTCTCTAGTACAGCTAGGCAGAGCGTAGACACAGTGTTTTGTAATCCATTTTATGTTACCGAATGAGTGAGGTATACAAAGGTCAAATCTTCGAAGACGCAAACGAGGTTGCGTGGGTCGGCTAGTTAGTTATAGACAGAACCAAGTGGAATTCTTTCGAGGAGATATTCTGAGGAGGGGTTGTTACGAACTAGCAACATTTAAACATGTTTTTTTAGAGTACCTAAGTTGAATACCATGACAAGTAATTGCAAGAAATAAGTGGATTTTTGTGTCCCTATATAAGAAAAACTAGCTGACCCACGCAACCACGTTTGCGTCTTATATTGCCCGTAGCGTGAAAATTTTCCCCCGTTTTTTAAACATTCTTCATTGGTGCTCCGCTCCTATTAGTAGTAGCGTGATGATATATAGCCTATTGCATTTCTCGATAAATGGACTATCCAACCCCCAAAAAATTTTTAGAATCGGACCAGCGATTCCTGAAAATTAGCGCGTTCAAAAAAACAAACAAACTCTTTAGCTTTATTATTAGTATAGATAAGTTCTAATTCTTAATTTTTTCGCTACAATGACGTGTCTCCCCTTTGGAAAATAATAAAGTACGTTTAAGACCCGTGTAAATACACCGATTGTATATTTTGTTTACGCAATTTTTGAGCTTTGAAGCCTCCCCTCCCTATGAGGAAAATCACCAATTTAATAGAATCTTTTGAACACAATTCAATATTGATGTTCATGACGGTATTACCCTTTCAAATGTTTGAGGGTGCGATTGAATATTGGTGTGACGATTGGTGAAAAATTTGAACATTTTTAAAACAACAAATATTTATTCATTTAAATTAGAACTCTGCAAACACTTTGGATATTTACCTTTTGCGAAGTAATAATTATAGTTCGATAAAACTAAATAATACTCTTTAAAATCTTCCTGATGAAATTGCAAAAAATACTCGTATTTTATGACACTATTCTTGCTATCTATTGAACATTCAACCTGAAAACGGAACATATAAACTTTTAACCAACTCAGAAAACTTCATCCTTTGACCTCCTGACTCCATCATAAGATTATTTACAAGAAGATAGATCGTGGTACCTATTATTATCGGTATTGTCTGAATAGCATGATTATTTATGCGGCAAACGTAACAGGCTTTGCCTTGTTTTACATCAGATACCGGAGAGTGTGATGTCACCGTTAGTAGTAATTATTATTATTTAATAATCTTAGACTTGTTCCTAGTACGTACCTAGTTCCTAGGGGTGTAAGGGGACGAACCACAATCTTTAGCTTCCAGCCAACCTCACCTGCACGCGGTGCACCCTGCTGACTGACAAACGAGGCTCTGGCGACCGATCGATGGCGGTATATCCACGCCTCTTGGCGTAACTAAATACAATAGGCTGGAGACGGGCAGCAGCGTCTTCGGTACAACAAGTTACGCCCTGCGATCACCAACCCACCTGCCCAGCGTGGTGATTATGGGCAAAACTCCTCCATGCATAAGCAACACAAGCCACGGCCCCTAGTTCCCGGCAGTCTCGCTATTCCTGGTCATGGTGGCGGCCACGGTAACGGCGTGACAGGGGGTGCTAAGAATCACCGGGTTACGGAAGGCCAACGTAAACGACTGACCCTGGCTACGTTTAACGGCCGCACGTTACGGCTGGACTCGCATCTGGCGCAGCTCGAGGTGGAACTTGGGAAGATTAGGTGGCATATCTTAGGGTTATGTGAAGTCCGAAGAGAGGGGGAGGACACCGTAACTCTCGACTCAGGCCACCTGATGTACTTCCGCGAGGGAGACCAACAATCCCAAGGTGGCGTGGGGTTTCTGGTAAACAAGTCCCTCTCTGACAACGTGGTAGAAATGTCCAGTGTGTCGAACAGGGTAGCGTACCTCATTATCAAACTTACCGAGAGGTATAGCCTCAAGGTAGTACAAGTGTACGCACCGACATCGGCTCACTCGGATGATGAGGTGGAGGATATGTTCGATGACATATCGAGGGCCCTCCACTTCACTACGAAAACACACTATACCGTTGTTATGGGTGACTTTAAAGCCAAAGTGGGAGTACAAACTTGCAGCGAATCGGTAATTATAGGAACCCATGGATTTGGAAGCAGGAATCATAGGGGGCAAATGCTTGTCAATTTTCTCGAGCGGGAGGGGCTGTTCTTGATGAACTCTTTCTTCAAAAAACGGCCCCAAAGGAAGTGGACGTGGCGAAGCCCCGACGCTATGACTAAAAATGAGATTGATTTCATCTTGACGGACAGAAAGCACATATTCAGAGACGTCTCAGTGATCAATAGGTTTAACACCGGTAGTGATCACCGTCTTGTCCGAGGCTCTCTGAATATCGACTTTAAGGCTGAACGTGTCCGCTTGATGAAATCCAGGCTACGACCAACTCTGCTCCAAACCGCGATGGGATCTGAAAAATTCCAGTCAAATCTGGAAAACCGATTTGCTGACATGGAAACCACAAGAGACGTAAACCAGAACCTTGAAAATGTGGTTCGGATTCTCAGGGACAAAGGTACGAGATTTTGTAAAATGCAGCGTAAAAGCGGGGAGTCGAAGCTTTCAGAGAGGACATTAGGGCTAATGAGGGAACGACGTGAGAACCCACCTGCCACTTCGTCGGCAAAGCGGGCTCTAAACCGAGAGATCAACAAACTTGTGCGACACGACCTCCGATGCTCCAATACTCTTTCGATTGAAAGAGCGATCGAGCAGAATCGGGGGTCAAAAGTGTTCGTGCAATCTCTTGGAAGAAGCCACCTGACAAAGTTGACCACATCAGAAGGAGAAGTCGTTGCTTCCAAGCCGGCCGTCCTTTCGGAAGTCGAAAGCTTCTACGGCAGCTTATACGCTTCGCATACATCTCGACCTGATCCCGAAAATGAGGACCCTATTTACCGTATTGAGGGAGCTCAAAAAGCTTTTTAACGCTGTACTGTTCGAAGTGAGAACTCCAGAGGCGTGGAGTAGAAGTGTGGTCATCTTGTTCTTCAAGAAGGGTGACAAGACCATTTTGAAGAACTATCGGCCCATTTCCCTTCTAAGCCACGTCTACAAGCTGTTTTCGAGAGTCATTTCGAACCGTCTTGCGCGAAGACTCGATGAATTCCAACCACCAGAGCAAGCTGGGTTTCGGAGCGGATATGGCACCATAGACCACATTCACACAGTACGGCAGATTATACAGAAGACCGAAGAGTATAATCAGCCCCTGTGTCTAGCATTTGTGGACTATGAGAAGGCATTTGACTCGATAGAAATCTGGTCTGTTCTGGAGTCCTTGCAGCGTTGCCAAGTAGATTGGCGATACATACAAGTGTTGAGATGTCTCTACAAAGCCGCCACAATGTCCGTCCAAGTACAGAATCAGCATACAAGACCCGTACCATTGCATCGAGGAGTGAGACAAGGGGACGTTATATCCCCGAAATTGTTCACTAATGCAAAAGAGGACTTCTTCAAGACGCTGCACTGGAAAGGATGCGGAATCAACATCAATGGCGAATACATCTCTCACTTGCGATTTGCAGACGACATTGTCATCATGGCAGGGACGCTGCAGGACCTACAACAGATGCTGAACGACCTTGCTGACTCTTCTGTACGCATCGGCCTACGGATGAACTTGGACAAGACCAAGGTCATGTTCAATGAACACGTACTACCGGAACCGGTTGCGGTACACGGTGCCGTTCTCGAAGTTGTTCAAAAATACGTGTACCTCGGGCAGACTTTGCAGTTAGGGAGAAACAACTTTGAGGACGAGGTGAACAGGAGAATCCGGCTGGGTTGGGCAGCGTTTGGGAAGCTTCGTCGAGTCTTCTCATCATCGATCCCACAGTGCCTAAAGACAAAAGTCTTTAATGAGTGCGTCCTACCCGTAATGACATACGGAGCCGAAACGTGGACACTTACGGTACGGCTGGTCCACATGTTCAAAGTAGCTCAGCGTGCTATGAAAAGGGCTATGCTCGGCGTTTCTCTAAGGGACCGTATTAGAAACGAGGTGATCCGACAGACATCGACATAGCCCACAGGATTAGCAAGCTGAAGTGGCAGTGGGCTGGTCACATTTGCCGCAGAACCGATAACCGTTGGGGTAAACGGGTTCTTGAGTGGAGACCGCGTCTCGGCAAACGTAGTGTAGGACGTCCACAGGCCAGGTGGAGTGATGATTTGCGCAAGACGGCTGGCAGGAGCTGGATGCGAGAAGCCGAGGATCGAACTAAGTGGCGTGCTATTGGAGAGGCCTATGTCCAGCAGTGGACTGCGATAGGCTGATGATGATGATGTTCCTAGTAAGGCGATTGTGGTCTACTATTCCACGTTGGCCAAACGGGTTAGTATAACGGGTTTTATTTTCTTTGTGTGGTGGTGGTGGGGGGAGGGGGGGGGGCAGGAGACCAAGGTTAAACTTGTCAAGGTTATAGATGAAATCAACCTCGGGGCCTAAGTAGTTCTCCTAAGCATGGTTCCCCAAACCCTTGCTTTACCCCGACAAGGTACGGCCTCATTTCAAGTTTTACTTCTCTTAGCAGTGCTATTGTTCTGCGTAATTTGCTCTTTTAGTTGATTTTATGAGACCCATGATAAATAAGGGTAGTGACATAAAGTATTTTTATCTATACTGATATTATAAGGCTGAAGAGTTTGTTTGTTTGTTTGAACGCGCTAATCTCAGAAACCGCTTGTCCGATTTGCAAAATTCTTTCAGTGTTCGATAGTCCATTTATTGAGGAACGCTATAGGCTTTATATCATCACGCTAAAACCAATAGAAGCGAAGCCCCAATGAAGAATCTTAAAAAAACGGGGGGAAATTAGTACGCTACGGGCAATAGTAGTGTGGCGACCTCCACATACCACATAACGTACTACAGCGCCATCTACCGAAGTTACACTGAACTACGAAGTAACCTACAATACGAAGAAACTACCAATCCTGAATCGCGCAAATAAAGTTCTCGCGCCGATTATCATATATACAACATCCCAACATCAACTGTTGGGCAGTAGCCCGCAAGGCATGATCACCTCGCCTGGTCGGAGGATCCTCCCTTTGTGTTCGGTGGAACAAGATACCCGTTCCCCCACAGTGGTGACCCTGACGTGATTGGAAGCAGCCTTCAAGCCGCAGCACCGCCATGTTCACTCCCACTGCAAGTCTCAGCCAGCCAGCAACTTCGGCCTCAACAGGGATACACCACACGCAGGATGCGACCGCTCCAGCCTGGTTACCCCTACGGCCTCATCAGCGTCTAGGCAACAGCACACTGCACCTACGGTCCATGTAAGCAGAGCACATCTCTCCCGTCTACGCAGCAGCCAGCCACTACGCAGCAATCGCCCCGACTCATTGGGGACCTCACCGCAGCACCGCGCACCGCATGTGATCCCGACTCACTGGGATCAGCGGACTTCAGCCCCGACTCACTGGGACTAGCGGCATTCAGTTCCGACTCACTGGAACTTGCGGCACTCAGTTCCGACTTACTGGAACTGCTCACTCCTGGCACTGGCAAGCTCCACAACGGAGCACAGACAGCTGACGCAATATATATCGACCTCCAGTCTTGGAGAGGAGTAATGTGGCGACCTCCACATACCACATAGCGTACTACAGCGCCATCTACCGAAGTTACACTGAACTACGAAGTAACCTACAATACGAAGAAACTACCAATCCTGAATCGTGCAATAGAAGTTCTCGCGCCGATTATCATATATACAACATCCCAACATCAACTGTTGGGCAGTAGCCCGCCAGGCATGATCACCTCGCCTGGTCGGAGGATCCTCCCTTTGTGTTCGGTGGAACAAGATACCCGTTCCCCCACAGTAGACGTAAACGAGGTTGCGAGGGTCAGCTAGTTCATAGTGTAATAATAATATATGTATATATATATCGATTCAATTACCGATCTAATGGGGTTTTAAGTAAATATACTATGAGTAAACGATATATGATAAGGTATCATTTTTCTTCCCGAAGTTTTTATTTCCTCCCCACGTGAAAGTTCGTATGTAAACCTCCCAACTCACAAATTCACTTTCAAGTTCCTCTAACTTTTATCTTTCCTTCATAAATTCACTTTACGTGTTCTTTTTACCGCAAAACTTGGAGAAATTGATATTTCTCTCGTTCCAACACATTGAAAGTGTTACAATGATGTTATTTAAGCAAACCATCTTATATGTTACAGTTAGGTTACAGATTTTAAGCCAATTCGAATTGACAATTTTTCAGTAATACAAGAGGTAATTGAGACTTATAATTTGTTGATAAGTAAACATTTTTCAAATTTTTTACCGTGGGAGAGCTATGCTTCGGCATGAATGGGTCAGCTCGACCGGAGTGATACCACGGCCTCACAGAAAACCGGTGTGAAATAGCGTTTGCGCTGTGTTTCAGCGAGTGAGTGAGGATACCGGAGACCCATACCCCAACCCCTCCCCCCTTCCCTTTTCCCATCCCCCAAAGGTCGGCAACGCACTTGTGACGCCTTTGGTGTTGCGGGTGTCCATGGGCGGCGGTAATCGCTTACCATCAGGTGATACGTCTGCTTGTTTGCCCACTACTCAATAAAAAAAAAAAAAAAAAATTACAGAAGAGACGCGGGCAGCACAGGACCGACTTATATGGAGAACTTTTGGGGAGGTTTATGCCCAGCAATGGACGTCCTTTGGCTGAGATGGTTATGCTAATGATGTCTACTACAGTCCATGGATACCTGCATTTCAATAATTAAAAATGTATTGAGGTCTTCGAGGACGGGAGGAGAGACTACGTTTCTTTTTCTTGAAGATTAGAAGACTGTAGCAGTGTAAAATACTCCAAGAGACAATTTATAACACAGGTTACTTGTACAAGCCAAACTACACAATACAAGTGTCTCGTGTCAAAATGTAATAAGTCCATGTAAATTGCCGTAAAATTTGTCATAAACTTCACTCTGAAGAAGCCGTTCTTAACGAATATCGTTTGCACACAGAAGCTCAGTAATATAGACATGTTACGCGCAAAAGTATCGAAACTGAGTGTGTTTTGCAGGGAATTTGAGGCGATAATAAATACTCTACGTTAATGAGCCTGTTGGTACAGTAGCTTAGTGATCCTGAGTGCTAAGCCACAGTTAGTGGGTTCGATTCGCATACAGGACCAATCTTTCTGTGATGAACACGGTCATTAGTTCTGTGTCGGGGTGTAATTTATCTGTAGTATGTATAAACTATAATAGCTTTTTTTTGTCTCCCGCGTGTATGCTAGATAACGCGACCACGAGTAGCTAGTGAGTAGAGTGAATTTCCGAATTCACATATTTTATGTCTGTTATAAGGACTTTATAACGTTTGTAAGTTGCTTTCAATTTTAATAAAAATAGTTTTGTTAAGACAGGTTTTTTCTTTTGTTTTCATTGAATAGGCGGCACACGAGCAGACGTATCGCCTGATGGCAAGCGATTACCGCCGCCCATGGACGGGTGTCCATGGTCGGCGGCAACACCAGAGGCGTCACAAGTGCATTGCCGGCCTTTGGGAGAAGGGGACGGGGGGACGGGTTGGAGTATAAGCCTCCGATATTCTCACTCACTCGGTGAAACACAGCGCAAGCGCTATTACACACCGGTTTTCTGTGAGGCCGTGGTATTACTCCGGTCGAGCCGGTCCATTCATGCCGAAGCGTGGTTCTCCCACGAGACAACTTAAAACTGAAATACAAATAACTAGTATATACCTGCAACTCTGCCGGCGTATATATCGGTTATCGTGACAAATTGTGTGAAAGTCAAAGTGGCGGGTGTACCACAGTGAACTAAATTGTACCAATTACCAAAAAAATGTACTTAAAATGCACTATTTCTTAGTTACTTAGTATATTCGTTTATTAGTAGTAGTTATTAGTATTTCGTTCACTGTAGTACATCCGCCATTTCGACACTGACCAAATAGTAGCCTATATCCTTTTCGGTTCAGCAGTTAAGCCGTGAAATCGTAACAGACAGAATTACTTTCGAATTTATAACATCAGTATGGAAGTATGGATTATATGAAACTGACTGCGTCGTAGGTCTCAGTCTTCGAACGAACGAGAATTATTGTATATATTTAGGCCTTCCTAACAAGTCTTGGATGTACGTAATTACTGCACATGACTAAGGTACACAGAGTTCTCTGGAATAATGAAAATTCTTTGGTAGATATTGCGTGATGTTATTTCCCCGGCGTACTCCGTGTGTGTTATTTGCGCCAAACACGCGTAGCTTGGCGTGCTTCCCCTGGGCTTCGGTTTATTCAGATTCATGACGTACTTCCACATGTTTGTTGTTGAATATTTAAAGAAAATCATGCTTGGAAAGATAGGATTCAATGGATACGGGAAAACTTCTTGTGGAAAGAGCAGAAATAAGGCTCTGATAATGTTGATAATGTTTTTATTTTTAAATAGTGATCTACTCCGGTCCTCACGGGAGTCACTCAGTACAATATACATGTATTTCACATATAACCAAATGGGAGAGCCACGCTTTGGTATGCATGTGCCGGCTCGACCGAAGTGATACCACGGTCGCACAGAAAACCTTTGTGAAGTAGCGCTAGCACTGCATGTGTTTCACCAAGTGAGTGAGGATACCGGAGGCCCATATCCTGTCCGTAATGGGCACAAAGAACATCCAGACTTAGAACAACAATTTGTGGATCACACAAAGTGTTGTTCCATATAGAATTTGACCCTACAACACTGGGCCAAGTAAGAAACGGCGTGGCGACCGCTTAACTTTAACCTAGTGTTAAAGTTAAGTTAAGTTAAAGCCATACGTACACTCAAACACAGTATCACCACATACATTACTGATTTTCCAAAATAACATATCTATAACCCACAAACAAACCGCGCATTGTAAGAAAAACTTCATAACCGTAATTGATGACTTTATTACTCATTATTCATACAATCAATATAAATTTACACTTATACGACTTATAAAATATAATTATGTTTCTATTTACATATAATTAACATTTATAAACAGTTTAATATATTTTTCCTACATTACTTAGTTAATATACGTAATATTGCATGATCATAAAGAATTTAAAAAAAAAATTAAATATGCAATCTTGAGTTTATAGTCAGTTACCGTTTACAGGCTGAGGTAACATAAAATATTAAATAGGCTTTAGTCCTACTTATAGCGAGTAGCGATTATTGAAAAAATCAGAGAACCAAAGTGACCGACATAGCTCTGACAGTTGGTAGGATGAAGTGGCAATGGACTGGTCACATACGTCGCAGAACTGACAACCGATGGAGTAAGCGTGTCTTAGAATGGAGACCGCGTCTTGGCAAACGTAGTGTGGGGCGTCCTCTGGCCAGATGGAGGGACGACTTACGTAGGAGGGCTGGCAGCAACTGGATGCAAAAAGCAACAGACCGGGCTCTGTGGTGTTCCTTGGGAGAGGCTTATGTCCAGCAGTGGACTGCAACGGGCTGATGATATGATGATGATGAATTACTAGATTACTACGAGTTTGATTTCTTTCAAATCTATACTAATGTTACAAAGCTGAAGAGATTTTTGTTTGTTTGTGTCGAGGTTGTATAAGTGATACTAAAATCGGAAAAAAAACTATCGTTTCCACCCACAATATGCCCTTTTCCCATTACCTCATATTCTTATCACTGCAAACAATCAAGTACTTAATAAATACTTGCACAGAAATTTGTAAAATCATTTTACTTTAACAGTTAAATACCCACACATAATTCAAATTACCGGTTACCCTGACTCACCCTCTCCCATTCATCATATGAGCAACATCCCCTTTCTAACCATTGTTCTAATAATTTACCAACATTTCCTCTGATATGGAACTTCCGATTTATCCAAATAACTCATAAAATGTTCTGTTAATGGTAATGTTGCACCCTTTAACACAAATGCGATTAAAACTATTCGATTTACACTATTGGAGAAATCAGCGTGAATGTTATCTGTTGGTTTTCAATCGGCCAAACCGCTAGATAAGCAGAAGCGGATATAAGATCCGCTTCAGCTTTCAGAAAGAACACAGTTTTATAAGTTAGTGTATGTAAGAATGTTTTTAGTGTATTTTGTTTTATTTATCAACTACGTCTCAGGGTCACAACTCACTCGTAAATGTTAGGTACTTTTTTGAAATATAACTGAATATTCATGTAACCCACCCTTTTTGTTGTCCTGAGTAGTATTTTTTATTTACGACTAAAGGGCTCCATTTCCAGGTGATAGTTAGTTTAAGTTAGTTTGTGCCTTGATCAGTTCCAGCTGTTATTTACACTGTATTTTTATAACCTAATCGTTTGAGGTGAGATTATTTCTTTGAAGAGGAACAGACGGCCCAAATACTATTAATAACGGCCCAATAACCAATTTCGAAATGATTTGCCAAATCGGTTTAACAATAACGGAATGCTGAGGTAACAGTCATCGAGTGAAACGAGAACGTCCTTCTTATTTAAATCGGTTAAAAAATGTTACTTTTAACCGAACTTTTCTAATCCTATTTATAAAAGGTTACGATATGATATCTTATATTTTCTCGTATCCACTTATAGCCACGGGTAAGCTGCATGAATAATTCCCACTTTACAAAAATACTATGTGTATGTATAGAGCGTAACTTACACAACTAAAGCGTTTCATCAACCCGAAAAATTTTATGATTCATGAAATGAAAAACACAATTATTATTGTTCCATGAAAAAATAAACACGTTTGGCAACACTCCAATATAAATGTCAAACATACGTCAGTTTAATTTCGCAAATCATGACTTGATTTTTGTTGATTATCTTCTTTGTATTAAATAATATCAAAACCTTGATGAACATAAAAGATAACTGAAGATTATTTATTATTAACTAAGGTACACTAGTTACTGCTTATACTGTTAAAATTTCTGTACACACATATCAAAAAACAACTTTACTTTTTAAATGAATATATTTTCATGTGTTCAAATAAGTTAAACTTAATTCAAAAAAAATCTAAGAAAATTAATTTAAAAAATTAAAATTTAAAGCCAAAGCAAAACTTAATTCGGCTTAATCATATTTTTATCTTACAAAAACTTATTTGTGCCTTTATTTACTTAATGAGTACAAAATGTAATGATATTAATCACACTTACTTTAATTACATATGATAAGACATTTATATCATTAAGTTTTTTAATTAATAAAGGCTCAAAAGCTAACAATAAATTACTCGCGCTTAATCTAGATCATCATGTATATCAACTAGCTCTGTAAAAGTATTATATACAGGTTGTTTCTTTTTAATATTATTATTCTAAGTGACGTCATCATTATCTAGTTTAAAGTTGTTGTAGATCAGTTGGTTCGCTTTGTTATTGTTACACAGGGTCGTCTTACCGTTGATCAACATACTGTTCCTTTTCTTCGGCGTCTCTTGCATCCACTTCTCACTGCAGAGGCTCGTGGTCTCCGTGCCGTAGTAGCTACGTCTTCTGGTTCTGCTGTCGAGCCTAAAACATCACATTTATTTGAATATGCTAAATTAAAGTTTATTGTGAGAGAGCCAGGCCAGCTCGACTGGAGTAAAATCCTGGCCCCTCAGGAAATCGTTTTTTTTATTGAATAGGGGACAAACCAGCAGGCGTATCACCTGATGGTAAGCGATTACCGCCGCTCATGGACACTCGCAGAATGAGTTTGTCCATCCTATAATAGAAAGTGTTCTACCAACCTGTTTCTCCTAGCCTGTATCTCGGAGCGGACCCTAACCAGATGGCCCCCCTCTGATGTGTGGTTCACAGTGGTTTCCCTCACGCTGGAATGATCGCGGTATCTACTCTTGTTTAATTGCACCTTACCGCAGCAGAGAGTTTCTGTAAACGCAATCCTGTACCTGGGAAAAATATCAAAACGTTTGTTTTAAAGTCAAATTTCTTTAAGTAGAAGAAGGAAGAAGTTGAAAAAGGAATCTATGCGCTACCGGAAAATTCTGACGAACTCAGTAAGGGTCCAGACAGCCTCAAAAGGTAATCTCGGTGAGAGGGTAGAGAACAAGGGATTACGCAGAAGGGGAATCAGAAACAATTAATTGTTGATTAAAAAGTGTCCATGAACGAAGATAAAGAAAATAGATAATCTTTATGAATAGTTTCTGCTTTAAAAGATAACTCTTGTGGTAGTAATAGATCGTCACCGGAGTGTCACCGGAGACTTTAAAGTTATACATAAAACGGTCACAAAGAACTCAGAAGCACAATTATTCGTGAATCAAGCAAAGTGTGGTCCCATGTAGGGTTTTATCCATAACACGAGTTTATTAGGAACAGTCGCAAATAGTAAATAGTTGGGACTGTTCTTAATCTTAACTTAATGAACTTTTACATATATAAACTACTAGCTGACCGACGCAACCTCGTTTGCGTCTTTTATTGCCCGTAGCGAAAACTTTTCCCCATGGTTGTTGTGCCTCACTCGACATAGATAGGTATAGTGTGTCGCGGATTTTTTTATAGATGTTTATAAGATCTACGATTAATTAGAACATTTTTTGGTTCTATCTTTTATATTTTAGGCAGCGTACGCAAAATAAGTAACTTTTCTTGTTGATTTATTACACCTTGTGTCCGAAAAACCCCAATATCTTACGGAACCCTAATTTTTTCCAAAATAAAATATAGCATATGTTACTCGTGCATAATGTAGCCTTCGAATGGTGAAAGAATTTTTAAAATCGGTCCAGTACTTTTTGAGTTTATTCGTTACATACAAAAATACAAATCTTTCCTCTTTATAATCTTACCTCTTTATAATATTATTATTAGTGTAGACTAGCTGAACCCCGCGGTGTTACCCACGGTTATTGTCGTAATGCGGGCAACGCTGCGGGGCGAAGCTAGTCTAGAAAAAGTAGCCTAAGTTATTCCTTATATCATCAGCTACCTATCAGTAAAAGTCCCGTCCAATTCGTCCGTTCCGAAATATTTACAGAAATCTAACGATGCTCTAGTTCCTAATACCCTACTTATGTAACAGAGGAAACTAATTGCCTAAATCAGAAACTATAGGAGTACACAACCTTATTCATAAATAAATAAATACTTTTTTTTGTATATACATACATATTATACATAGAAAACACCCAAAATCCGAAACAAATATTTGCAGATCATACAAACATTTGGTCCGACCCAGGAATCGAACCCGAGACCTTAAGCTTAGCAGTCGCATACGCTACCACTACGCCACCGAGGCAGTCACTTAATTACACTTAATTCAGTTTTATTATGTGTGGTATGTGCTAACTGTACAGGTCACCATATTCTGAGTTACAATGCTGCATTGTCTGCATCCGTAATGAGTGTGGTGACCACCACTCTTGGATTCTGCTCATGCTTTCCTTCAAGCACTTTGACAGGCTCATATAAAAAATAATATGGTACAGCTTACCTGTGACTCATGACGTTATACAGTATCGGGTTAACAGTAGCCGAGATGTAGTAAAACGCTCCAGCGACGTGGAACAGGTACTCGTTGATGATGTGGTAGTGCGGCGATGAAGTGCCGTATATGAAGAACAGGCGTTGGAAGTGGAATGGAGCCCAGCACACGAAGAATGCTACCACTACCGCAGCTGGTGAAGAAATAATATAAAGTTAGGACTTTGGTATCTAGAGGTATTTTGTGGTCTTGCTGCTTTCTCGTGCGCTGAATGTTGAAGACTCAAGGCCCACGTGGGTACATGTTTACTTTACATCACATAAATTATGTACTGATGTTACAAATTTATAGTAAAAGTTTTAAAAGAGTATGATTTATTCTTTGTAGCGCATTTTTAAAATAATTTTATTTTATTTAATTTTACACTTCCCTACATATTAAACATTACCTTACATATTACTAAGCATGAATAAATTAATAGTAACTACCTCGAAATGTCAACAGAGGTCATCCATTGCGATCCAATATTCATTCATGAACAAATTTGTGACCGAGAATTGGTTCCACTAATGGCATCAATGTAACATAATGCGTGCTTGGCTTTAGTTGTCGTAGTCATTAAGGGGACATTGAACATGGTTTTCTGTAGTCTTTTAATGACTGCTTCGGTGGCGTAGTGGTAGCGTATGCGACTGCTAAGCTTGAGGTCTCGGGTTCGATGCCCGGGTCGGACCAAATGTTTGTATGATCTGCAAATATTTGTTTCGGAGTTTGGGTATTTCCTATGTATAATATGTATGTATTTACAAAAAAAAAGTATGTAAGTATTTATATCAGTTGTCTAGTACCCATAACACAAGCTCTGCTTAGCTTGGGACTAAATGGCGTTGTGTGTTAGATGTCCGGAATATTTATTTATTATATTTATTAATAAATAAAATTAAAGTTTTTCCTTATTAACAACCGCTGGTAATGCTACGGGGCAAAGCTAGTCTAAAGAAATCTGTGTCGCGGGACTTTACAAACATACATGAAACGACCACAAAGAACACCTAGACTCAGAACAACAAATTGTGGATACAACAAAGTTTTGTGAAATGTGAGATTTGAACCCACAACTATCGGCGCAGTACAAAGCGGCATGGCGACCCCCTAAGCTACTAGGCCAACCGTGCAGTCATATGTTATAATAATATATCATGCATGAACGGGCTACGATAATACAGACCCTGCCTTTTTAAGGGCAGACAAACGCGTCTGAGATGTATAATTGGAACGAAGTTCCTTATCGCGCGTTGCGAAAGGGAGCTAGACGGAATTGTAATGCCACTTTCGACACTTTTTAAATTGTAACGACACTTTTTGTCAAGACGAATTTATTATACCAAATTGTGTGTTTACCCAAGAAATTTAGTGGTACCACAGGGAGGATAAAATTTTCCCCACATACTCCTGGATCGCCTACTTAGTCACGTCGTGAAGACGAGTTCTTCGATACCACCATACTTCTCTCATACATAACCGCTTTTTACTATATGTAAAAAGCGGTTATTTAAACTACTACTATATAACTGTACTATATGTACCATGTATAAATTCACATGTATACATGGTACATATATCAAAATATCATTTTTTTAAAATTTTTGTCTGCCTGTCGTACGTCTGTCTGTTTGTTCCGGCTGATCTCTGGAACGACATCCAAAAAGAATTGCGGGTAACATCGCTGGATCGCTAGTAATATAATACAAGCAACATAATTACTAAACGTTAATCTGTACAACTTCAAAAACAGTAGCATTCACACTGTCGTCTAGATGGGTATGCGGTTAAACTAAATGGATTAACAGCTTCCAGTGAGCTCTCAACGAGAATTGGAACAGAGGGGAACTAATTAATTATTTGCTCTAGTAGATGTTCTAGAGACTGCGGTTAAATCGTTGGAGGGATATTGGAGTTCACTAATAATTGATTTAGTTCACCTCACTGGTCTAATAAGCATAACCGGTAGATAACGCACTGGTTTATTGTGCACTCATGTTTACAGCGAGTAAAATTAGCTTAAGGGTTTAGATGAATATAGGAACCTCTTCCTCGGACCTCTATACTGTGACCGTATATTGGTATGTCTTTCTAGCTGTTCCAGCGGCGTGTGTGTCGATTATCGCGGTATAAAGTAGCCTATGTCTTTCCTCAAAACTCAAAGTATCTACATGCCAAATTTCATTGAAATTAGTGCAGCAATTTAGTTATTGGTAATAGTATGTAGTATGAATTTTGTTTGTCATGCACGGAATCTTTGGGTGAGTTCGGCTCCTATTTAATTTTTGTTACCATGTTAAAGCCGAAAGAAAGAGTGATATTTTTGGCAGACTATGTATGTTTATATGTTCCACCGTAACGCCTAAACCACTGAACCGATTTTAATGAATGAGGAGTCGTTATATGTATAAATTTTGTCAAAAGTTTTACCTGGTAGCGTTGTAGTTTTTTGATCCCTTCTTGTTTACTATTAACTTTTATTTACCTTTGTAATCTAATCTTAAAAGGTAGGAAGGATGGACGATCTTTGACTACGGGGACCTCACTCACAAAAAAATAAAAAGGAAAGAAAATCATGAAAAGTGTAACTTGATAAGGTAGTTGCCTTGATGGCTTCCAAAGTTAACACGCACTTTGTATAAAATGCATATATTTACAAATAAGCTTATTTAAAAAAAAAACCCCTAAGCAAGCACCTCGAGTAGGTAATCATACGCCAAAAATGCCTTACGTCATTTTAGAAAAGAGCTGGTACTCTTACACTACTCGACCGATATTAACCAAATTTAGCTAAGAACCATCGCAAAGAAACTGGCTTTCAAATGAAAAATAGCCGCATTCAAATCGGTCCATCCATTTGGGAGCTACCATACAAACAGACACACAGAAAGATAAACATCGATGTCAAACTTTTAAAACCCCTCTTTTTTATAAAAATCGGGGGTTAAAATCTATACTAATATTATAAAGCTGAAGAGTTTGTTTGTTTGAACGCGCTAATCTCAGGAACCTCTGGTCCGATTTGAAAAATTATTTCAGTATTGGATAGTCCATTTATCAAAGAAGGCTATAGGGTATATATCATCAAGCTAAGACTAATAGGAGCAGAACCCCAATGATGAATGTTTTAAAAACGTGGGAAAATTATTACGCTAAGGGCAATAGTAGACGTCCAATCAAGATCGATCTCGTTCTTTTGAATCTATGTTTATGTATCAGTTGTCTAGTTCCATAGTACAGGCTCTGCTTAGTTTGTGACTGAATGGTGTTGTTTGTAAGATGTTCGAAATATTACTTAATAATTAATTAAGATTAAAATAAAGTACTTACATGACCAAAATACTGCATTTGTAGATATTGTACAAATTGATGAAAACATACGAAACATTAGACTATTCCTTTGTGCACCCGTTTAAGCCGATTAGTACATGAGGACACCCTGGTGTGAGGCGAGACATCACAATAAATAAGGGTTGGTTATATAAACGTCGTGTAGGGGTAGACGATGCATGCAAATGAGGCCCCTATGGGGTTCTATACATAAGATTGTATGTTTAATAATATTTTTACCTTGGCATAATTGTGTTCAAAAGTTTTAATTAAAACCAGGAGCTAATTTAAAAGGTATGACGCCGGTATATCTCCAGTTATGTTTACCTATAACAATGGTAATAAGGATTGTTACTTTATAACATACTAGCTGACCCAAGCAACCTCGTTTACGTCTCTTATTGCCCGTAGTTTAGTATTTTTCCCCGGTTTTTGTGACATTCTTCATTAGTGCTCCGCTCCCAATGGTCTTAGCGTGATGATATATAGCCTATATCTACAGATCTATAATATCATCATGTTACGACCAAAAAGGAGAAAATTACTTCCCCTTAAAAACATTTTTTTTTAAATCTACGACGGTATATATCCATCTTTTAAGATTGCATCATTGTTAACTGTTTCTATAAGAAAAAAAATTGTTACTGCGTTATATCGTGGAAACAGAATCAATCAGAAGCCGCAAACAGACTGCGTGTGTCAGCTATTACATTTATAAACCTTTTTTTGAAGCAGTCGGATTATAAATTTCAAATATTACTTTAAGTGTATTTTAATCAAATCCAATACAATGAACTATCTTTGTTCATAACGATACAATAGTCAGGTCCCTTTTGTAATATAAATTATAACTTAGCCACGAAACTAAAGCTATTAAAGCACTAGAATAGCCTGCTAATTGGTGGTTATACTAATATACCTATGTAGCAGGGGTTGGTTGCCTCTGGGTTTGCGTATCAGATAGTTGAAGTAATTGAGTCACGATCAGGGTCGTTTTAAATTTGGTTATAAGTATTAAAGCAATTATTTTTTAGTTTATTCAAGTTACTAGGTGGTGACGTCAAAAAAATGTAATTTTTAAGGTTCCGTACTCAAAGGGTGAAACAGGACCCTATTACTAAGACTTCGCTGATCGTCTGTCGTCTGTCCGTCCGTCTGTCATCAGATCATGTCATCGTCATAGTTAGACAGTTGAAGTTTTAAGAGATGATATATTTCTGTAATTTCTGTTACCGCAATAACAACAAATACCAAAAAAACAGAATAAAATAAATATTTAATGGAGCGTCCATACAAAAGACGTGATATTTTTGCTCGATATTAATAACGATATCAGGTCGATTTATTTCTTTCCAAAGTAGTTTAAGTGTTTTGGACCGATTCAAAGGAGAATAACCACAAATATTTGATTCAACCCGGGAATCAAACCTGATACCTCAAGCACAGCAGTCGCATACGCTCCAAGGCAGTCGATTGGTGGAGAGAAGAACTCGACCAACACGTATACCTACATCAATATTTGACTTGAAAAGCCGACATTCGCAATGAAGAAACTCAAACGTGCCATTAACAATATTATTTTGACACAATTACGAGTACAATAACCAGTGTTGCCACTACGTATTCGACTCTAAGGCTCTGAAAATTCGGCAATATATTTTTGTCTATTGAGATTTCTTTTTTTTCTCTGTTATAGGGGGCAAACGAGCAGATGTATCGCCGGATGGTAAACGATTACCGCCGCCCAGTGGTGTCATAAGTGCGTTGCCGGCATTTAAGGGATGTGGAAAGGGATGGAGGGAGGGTCTCCGGTATCCTCACTCACTCGGTGAAACACAGCGCAGGCGCCATTTCACACCGGTTTTCTGTGAGGCCGTGGTATTACTCCGATCTAGCCGGCCCATGCATGCCGAAGCGTGGCTCTCCCACGGTAAAAGTGAAGTGAGTAGCACTAAACTCCTTTCTAAAAAGATGCCTCAGTCTAGGAGTGAAGTATAGATGAGTTACAGATTTCATCAGTATGCTTCTTTTTAGCCTCCTTATTACCAAACAAAAATCGATAATGTTTTTTTTCTAACGAAGTAAACTTCGTGAAGTAATTAGAGGTACTTCTGTTTATAAAACATAATTTACTAAACGGAACGGCAATAGGGTACTTGAATGTTAATAACTGTAACAGTGCGTTAGTAAGAGGCAATAAAACTTTGTTAATGGTTTAATGGCGCCAAATTGGTCTCATAAATAATATTTTGCTCTATATTCCTTTCAAAAAAATACACGTTTTAGTCGTTGGATAGAAGAGCATTCATTTTTTTTATCTATTAGCTACCAAAATGACTCAACTTTGCCTGATGGAAAGCATGAGTAGAAGCCAAGAATGGTGGTCACTATCCTCAATGTGAACGTGGACAATGCAGTATTGTGACCCACACTATGAGGGTCTAGTGTTATGCTTTCTGTCACCCCACTTACAGAACCCGGGATCATAGTGGGAGGGAAACACGTGCGCTGGTAGTGAGTTCCAAGTTTGGATCGCTCAGTACAAGAAGGAAGAACCAAAATGTTGAGTTCCAAAACATTAGTCTGTCAATCTGAAGTGGTGACTTCCAAGGACAATACATTTTTTATATGTAATCGGTGGCAAACGAGCAGACGTATCGCCCATGGTAAGCAACTACCGCCGGCCATGGATACCCGTAACAACCGTCACAAGTGCGTTGCCGGCCTTTGGGTATGGGGAGAGGGATGGAGAGGGGTTGGAGTATGGGCCTCCGATATCCTCAATCACGCGGTTAAACACAAGACAGGCGCTGTTTCACACCGATTTTCTCTAAGGCCGTGATATCACTCCGGTCGAGCTAGCCCATGCATGCCGAAGCGCAGCTCTCCCACGGTGCGTGTTGTGAAAAGTGTCCTCGAAGGGGTATTCAAAGACGTAAATAATAGCGAAGTTTTGCCAACAATACCTTGTTCCTAGTCACATAATACGAGCCTATTGTCGACACCGTTAAGAAAAGACCGGATAATTAAAAGTGTTTTGAAAGTTTGGTAAGAATAGCGGGCTATAGAAGGTAAGGGTTGTTATTTCAGGAAGGAAGTAAGTATACAACACTTTAAAACAATGACGAAGATTAAATGAAGAATTAAAGTTTTGCCAGTCTAGGTATGTTTGTATATGTCCCATCGTAGGCCCTTAACTACAGTGTTGATTTTGATGAATGAAATGTTAATAGATTTGTAATAACAGCTTGAGTGACAAAAGGTAATTAAATTTTACCAAAAGCTATTTCTTACTCGGATAATACTCTTAAAACAATGTAACAAAAAAAAAACACTTTAAGAACTGGACCAAATTGGAATGGGATCACACGGGATGCACCAGCTTTCAAATAAAAAAGAATCATCAAAATTGGTTCACCCAGTCGAAAGTTCTGAGATAACAAACATAAAAAACACAGTCGAATTGAGAACGTCCTTCTTTTTGAAGTGGGTTAAAGACTGTAAACAATTATGCCACTTCAGAATCTATTGACCTGTCATAATGCTGAATTTTATTTATTTCTAAACAAACTTCACATTTCACGTAACTTAAGCTGTTAACACAAGCCTCTTACGCAAACAATAAAATAGATAAATAAAGTCTCGAGAGGCAGAATAAAGCCTTCTTAAGGCCTCTCTTATAATACTATTAACTTTTGTCCAGGCTCCGTCTGCGTGTATTTAGGTTATCACGGTAAAAAGAAGCCTGTACCTATGTCTCACTTCAAGAATTAAAGTATCTCCAATCCAAATTTCATTTCATTATTAAACTAGTATAGCAAGATTTTTAGAGCCACGCTTCGGCATGAATGGGCCGGCTCGACCGGAGTGATACCACGGCCTCACAGAAAACCGGTGATGAATGAATAGCGCTTGCGCTGTATTTCACCGACTGAGTGCGGATACCGGGGCCCCATTTTTTTTTTTTTTTTTACGTGTGGAAACCCCCTCGGGCCGTCACCCCGCCGGGGTTTGCGGCGGGGCGGTGTGTCGGAATCGAACCGACTAAAACCACACGGTGTGCCAACTCTGCGCCTGAGAAGGGAGGGGTCCGGGAATTGCGTTTATTAACACGACCGGACCCCTCCCAGCGCCTGCCCGCACTGAAGCGGGCACCGTCTGCTGGTAAAAAACTCAAATTAGGCGACGCACGACACACGCGTACGTCGCCCCCTCGCGGTTGGCCTGTAATGCGGATGGAGGGGAAAACCCATCCCGTCCATCCGCAACCACACTCAGGGCGGCATGAGGCGCTGATAGGCGCGCCTTCGCCGCCCCGTGCGCCGGCGGCGGATCGGGTCCGAGTGGATATCGTCCTCCCGGGCCTTCTCCGCCGCCTCCTTCTGCGAAATTACTTCTTCGCAGAAGGTCGCGACCGCGGTAAAACTGTTGTCGCTACCGGCCATGGACAGTACGACGGCCGGTAGCGACAGATCTCCTACGATGACTGCAGCGAGGGCCCGGCGCTGATCCGCCCAAGCGGGGCAGATCTCCAGCGTATGCTGGGCCGAGTCCTCACTGCAGTCGCAGTGGTGGCAGGCGGGACTCAATTCCCTCCTAGCGACCGAGTGCAGGTACTTCCCGAAGCAACCGTGCCCGGCAAGCACCTGCGTCAGTCGGAAGGAAAGAGTCCCGTGCTGCCGCCCTGCCCACTCGAGAATAGGATACCGGGGCCCATACCCCAACCCCTCACCCTATCCCGTTCCCGATACCCCAAAGGCCAGTAACGCAGTTGTGACGCCTCTGGTGTTGCAGGTGTCTATGGGCGGCGGTAATTGCTTACCATCAGGTTCTAAGCCTGCACGTTTGCCCCATATTACACATAAAAAAAAATATAAGTTCTATTATTTTCAAATATTTGTTATGAAAATTAATTTGAGTGGTACCTAAATCTGAGTTGACAGGGTACACGAAAATATGGCATTAAAAAACCTTTTAAAAACATCACCGTGAATCGCAATAAACTATATTCTTCATTACTTAGTAAGTTTTTCAATTGCTTGCGTTTAGTTTTAATTTCCTCAAAGATTGAAGATGCAATAACAAAACATCAATGTGTTACATTCAAACGTGAGAATAATTACGAAGCAAATATAGTAAATATTGCATAATAGACTCCTTTCGAACTGCCGAAAATGTATTTTGTAATCAGTTTAAATTCAAAGATTTCTTCACACATGTTTAATACAATGAAATGAGAGCTAGGTTCATTCCTTTACACAATACATAATTACATTAAATCCCTAAATGGAACAATACGAGTACTTTGTGTGATCTATAGATTATATTGTTACGTGATAGGGTTCGATGGATTTGAGAAATAAACCTTTAGACGCGTAAAAGAGTCTTTATTAAAAACACTTAAGAGTAACAGACCTTAATTGTCGCTGAGATTGCTAGGGTAGGTTAATCACTGATATCACTTCAATATTTATCGCACTGTAGCTCAAGCTGAACTAAAATCCATTATTATTATTGCTGGCGCATTCTAGAAACAACTCGTACATACAATGTCTCCAAAAACACACCCATCGATGAAATCGCTGCTCAACTATCAATCGATATTTGATGCTATGCATATCGATGTAAAGTTCATTATTTTGTGCCTAAGGAAATCAACAGAACTTACTGTGTATGTGCATGTGTGTGTGTGTGTGCCGTGTAGACGTCTCGAGCGTTGCTCGCGAATAATCTTTATTAGTAACAATATCATAATAATATTGTTCTGGTCTGGGTGTTCTTTATATATGTTTTATGTGTATATATTTAGTTCTCCGCGACACGGTATTTATATTCCTAGTGCGGGAGTTGTCTTTTCTTAAATGTGAATAAATATAGTATAAATATTTACCAACTGTATTTCCAGTTTCACTTGAATAATAGGTATAAACAACTAGACATCATAGCCATTATTATAAACGGACATTTTGGAAGTATTTTATAAAGACAAATATAGTTAAGAGTGAAAAGTAATGGAAGAAATGAGATACTGCTTAAAAGCAAGGATTAGAGAGTGTAAACAATTTATAATTCAGTAGGTCAGGGTCGCTCATCTGTAACTTAAACTGGCTTTTACCGGAAAATCCGAGCTCTTTAACATTTTAATAGTAAATTATAAACCTTTTAACAGCTTAAGCAGATAAATTACAAAGGGTATTGCTTACGATTTTTAATAAGGGTTGAAAAGTAATTACAGAATGATAATGTCCTTTATAAGCAGTTGATAAATTACATTTTGCTACGATTTTGACGTAGGAAGCTTCTGAGCGAATACAAAATGACTATAATGTCCATCATATTTAATTATAAGGAAAATTATTCTTGTTGTACTTTGTTAAACTATTCAATGTTTATTTAAGACAAAATTATTAAAGGCGTTGTTTCTCTAAAACAACCAATATCTCCTTTCTAGGGAGAGATATATGCCCAGCAGTTCACTGATAAGCTCTTGTTGTGATGGGATGATGTTCCTCTATCTCACATTGAAAGTAAAACATATTTATACATGACTACCTCTGCCCGCGGCTCCGCCTCGTTTGGTGTTGGTTACCGCGTTAAATAACGACCTATGTGTTATTCTGACAAATATTTTATATTATTGTATAGTTCCTTCTAAATTGTCTAAATATTATTAGGATTACGACTAACACCTCTGGAAACCTGCAATCCAAGAAACACAAATATTTTACCGCCATTTGAGTCCCCCCTAGAGTCGAAGGAGTGCAATATGTTTTAAATGACCGCTACCCTCCAGCCAAGTCTGCATTTCTGTATTGGGATATTATGGAAGAGAAATCTGTAATTTTTTTCAGAACATCTCCAATACCCACATCAAAATTTCTACTAACTCTCGGACTATAAATGCCATCGACGTCAATAGTCTTTATAAATAAGCTTAACGAGCAATTAGAATCATTGCTCGATGAATACCAATCAACCATTAATACTATTTGTTACTAACTGCCCCGGTGGTGCAGTAGTAGCGTATGCGACTGCTGTGCTTGAGGTTCGATCTCGGACCAAATGTTTGTATGATCTACAAATATTTGTTTCGGAGTTTAGGTATTTTGTGTGTATAATATGTACGTATTTACAAACAAAAGGTAATATGTATTTATAACAGTTGTGTAGTACCCATAACACAAGGTTTGCTTAGCTTGGGAAGAGGTGACGTTGTGTGTTAGATATTCGATATATTTATTAATTTGTAAATATTTATTCAGCGAATAAATTAGCTCAGCTCAGTACTCCGTGAATGTCGCAGGTCTGGTCGCGTCTTAATACATAGGGTTGTACCGATAAGGCGATGTCGTTTAGCGATGCGGGTTTCGCTTAGCGGTTGATGCAGAAAAATACGTTTAAGATCATTTTCGTATCCATCAGAACTTTTGTTGCGATGCAGTATTTGCGTTTTGCAATATTTTAGTAATCAAGTTCTGTTTTTCAGATTAAATCATTTCAGTTTGATTACAGCCTGTTCAATTTGATAGTTTGATTTTCTAAACTATAATCTATTTCTGTGCTCTTATCAAAGCTATTTAGCCAATTTCCTGTGATTAAATAAAACAGGCATTTCTACTTTCTTAACAACTATCTAACTATCAAAGCATTTTGTAACAATACTCAGCTTCTGTTAATAATAGCGTGATTTTATTTTTCAATTCAAACCAGTAGATTTTGAGATTAGCGCTATCAACCTAAAAAAACTTTAGTTTTATAAAATAAGTATCTATATATATTAATACGTGAAGCAAAGACTTTCTACTTCTCTAACGAAAATTATAAAGACGGAGGAGTGTGAAATTTGGCTCAGTTAAAGTTCATACGGACGAAGAGTGTAAAAAAAATTAAGGAAATAAAATGTATTAAGGTCGAATTTCGACCACTGGGGTATAATTAATTTGTACTAGCTTCCACCCGCGGCTTTGCCCACATTTAATAAAAAGTCCTATGTTAGTTCTAATACCTCCAAGAATATGTGTACAAAGTTTCATGATGATCGTTTTAGTAGTTTTCGCATGAGAGCGTAAAAGACAATCTCACTTTCACCTTTATAATATTAGTGCGTTTTTTTTTTATTTATTTAAAATCATATACACATGCTCAAGTCTGCCAAACTGTAACACAGTTTGTCGGCAGATAGGATTAGGATTACATATTATCTTGTGACAAACGACATTACATAAAAGTAAACTATGTATAGGAAAAAATGTTAGGTAACCAAACCTTACATCACACATCACATGAAAAATACCTCAAGATTATCTCATTTGCCAAAAAAGTATCATTTTTTGTTCTTGATAATCCTCGAAAGCTTCGGAGATTAATGAGGGAAAGGAAAGTAAACGAACCTTGTTCAACCGACCTGTGAAGGGAGATTGTCTCAAAATATTCCAAACCATTTATTCATTTAGAATAAATTCGTTTAGGAAACTTAATATCTTTTTTTTTTAATAATAAGGTTTTTAACAATAATTATACTTACATACTAATCTCGCCAAACTTTGACGTTTGATGGCGAGATGCGCCCTTTTTTTACAATAAATAACACAATATTTCTGTTATATATTCTATACGCAATACTCTGTTTGAAATTTATATGTACGCCTGTTCACCTCAAGGTGTCCAAGGTGTTGTATCACCGTGTTTTATTGTTTAAAGTGAAAGCGTACTAGATAAGGTTCTAGGCCACAATTGAACATAATCGCCCGCGATGCGCGGGACTATATAAGGTTAAATAAATGCTAACTCACCTTATGAATTAAGCTGAAATTAGTTACGGTTAGGTACGAGACACATTTAAAAACTATTTCGACTACGCAGTGATCTATACTCAAGTATACTTGCCAACCTTCCGTAATTAGTTTTCAAACCCACGCGATCCTCAGCGTGGTTTTCACACGTTAGTTTTCGTTCACTAAAGGTTTAATTCAAATATATTACAAAATACCGTGCGTCAACAATTACGCGAGCAGTTTGGGAAGCCAATTTTCAAAGATTTCAAACAATTAAGTTTTTCAGCGACAATAGCGCGTTTCACTTTGGAACTCAATCGGCCGCGCTTACTTTAATCTCGATTGCGCCGAAAGTGCCACTGCGCACCACTTACCACATCCGAACACAAAACGAATAATCCCAAATTGATTAACAATTTTTCCCGGCAAATTGCAATCAAAGCGTCGCCAACACGACTTACGACCAAGTCGTTAAATTGAAAGTTTGACATAGTGAATGACAGCTTCAACTTCTGCTAAAGTTAAAAAAGAGTTACTCGATTTTACGAATGTCAAACGGAATTTATACCAAAATAAGTTTAAAATACTATAACCCGACTATAACTTTAATAAAATTCGTCTAGCCTATGTCACCTGGACCATCATTACGAATCTATTATCACCTTATTTATTAAACTCGATTGAGTAGTTTAGACGCTACAGTGAAACATACAGAAATATATATATGACTGCTAAAAATATTACAATTCTTTTTGGCTTAGCTCCCCGAGAAAAAACAAGTTTTAATATTGATACTGTTTACATGTATTTTTTCTCTAGACAGTGATTTACAATAGCTTTACAATATATTTCGGTGTTTGGAGTTGCACAGTATTTATGGAGGTTTCAGTGTTTGGTAATTACGTTAGTACTGGCATAAACGTATATCAAGAGAGAATGAGATAGAAGTATTTTATGGGTTTTCATTACTGTGCGATATATAACGGGATAGCATATGCATGTTTTAAAGTTTAAAGTATAGTAGAAAAACAATTAATTTACCTAAAGTATAAATATTGAGAATGTTTTGAAATTGCATCATCATCAGCCTATCGCAGTCCACTGCTGGACATAGGCCTCTCCAATAGCACGCCACTTAGTTCGATCCTCGGCATCTCGCATCCAGCTCCTGTAAGCCGTCTTGCGCAAATCATCACTCCACCTGGCCTGTGGACGTCCTACACTACGTTTGCCGAGACGCGGTCTCCACTCAAGAACCCGTTTACCCCAACGGTTATCGGTTCTGCGGCAAATGTGACCAGCCCACTGCCACTTCAGCTTGCTAATCCTGTGGGCTATGTCGATGACCTTGGTTCTCTGTCGGATCACCTCGTTTCTAATACGGTCCCTTAGAGAAACGCCGAGCATAGCCCTTTCCATAGCACGCTCAGCGACTTTGAACGTATATCAAGAGAGAATGAGATAGAAGTATTTTATGGGTTTTCATTACTGTGCGATATATAACGGGATAGCATATGCATGTTTTAAAGTTTAAAGTATAGTAGAAAAACAATTAATTTACCTAAAGTATAAATATTGAGAATGTTTTGAAATTGCATCATCATCAGCCTATCGCAGTCCACTGCTGGACATAGGCCTCTCCAATAGCACGCCACTTAGTTCGATCCTCGGCATCTCGCATCCAGCTCCTGTAAGCCGTCTTGCGCAAATCATCACTCCACCTGGCCTGTGGACGTCCTACACTACGTTTGCCGAGACGCGGTCTCCACTCAAGAACCCGTTTACCCCAACGGTTATCGGTTCTGCGGCAAATGTGACCAGCCCACTGCCACTTCAGCTTGCTAATCCTGTGGGCTATGTCGATGACCTTGGTTCTCTGTCGGATCACCTCGTTTCTAATACGGTCCCTTAGAGAAACGCCGAGCATAGCCCTTTCCATAGCACGCTCAGCGACTTTGAACTTGTGGACCAGCCGTACCGTAAGTGTCCACGTTTCGGCTCCGTGTGTCATTACGGGTAGGACGCACTCATTAAAGACTTTTGTCTTTAGGCACTGTGGGATCGATGATGAGAAGACTCGACGAAGCTTCCCAAACGCTGCCCAACCCAGCCGGATTCTCCTGTTCACCTCGTTCTCAAAGTTGTTTCTCCCTAACTGCAAAGTCTGCCCGAGGTACACGTATTTTTGAACAACTTCGAGAACGGCACCGTGTACCGCAACCGGTTCCGGTAGTACGTGTTCATTGAACATGACCTTGGTCTTGTCCAAGTTCATCCGTAGGCCGATGCGTACAGAAGAGTCAGCAAGGTCGTTCAGCATCTGTTGTAGGTCCTGCAGCGTCTCTGTCGTCTGCAAATCGCAAGTGAGAGATGTATTCGCCATTGATGTTGATTCCGCGTCCTTTCCAGTGCAGCGTCTTGAAGAAGTCCTCCATTGCATTAGTGAACAATTTCGGGGATATAACGTCCCCTTGTCTCACTCCTCGATGCAATGGTACGGGTCTTGTATGCTGATTCTGTACTTGGACGGACATTGTGGCGGCTTTGTAGAGACATCTCAACACTTGTATGTATCGCCAATCTACTTGGCAACGCTGCAGGGACTCCAGAACAGACCAGATTTCTATCGAGTCAAAGGCCTTCTCATAGTCCACAAATGCTAGACACAGGGGCTGATTATACTCTTCGGTCTTCTGTATAATCTGCCGTACTGTATGAATGTGGTCTATGGTGCCATATCCGCTCCGAAACCCAGCTTGCTCCGGTGGTTGGAATTCATCGAGTCTTCGCGCAAGACGGTTCGAAATGACTCTCGAAAACAGCTTGTAGACGTGGCTTAGAAGGGAAATGGGCCGATAGTTCTTCAACATGGTCTTGTCACCCTTCTTGAAGAACAAGATGACCACACTTCAACTCCACGCCCCTGGAGTTCTCCCTTCGAACAGGACAGCGTTAAAAAGCTTTTTGAGCTCCCTCAATACGGGCGTACCTCCAGCCTTTAACAGCTCTGTTGTAATGCCATCCTCTCCAGGGGCTTTTCCATTTTTCAGCTGTCCAAGAGCCATTTCGATTTCATCAATGCTGACTTCTGGCAGATCTTCGGTGTTGTGGCGTGTTAATGTAGCTCTAGGGTCCTTATTTTCGGGATCAGGTCGAGATGTATGCGAAGCGTATAAGCTGCCGTAGAAGCTTTCGACTTCCGAAAGGACGGCCGGCTTGGAAGCAACGACTTCTCCTCCTGATGTGGTCAACTTTGTCAGGTGGCTTCTTCCAAGATTGCACGAACACTTTTGACCCCGATTCTGCTCGATCGCTCTTTCAATCGAAAGAGTATTGGAGCATCGGAGGTCGTGTCGCACAAGTTTGGTGATCTCTCGGTTTAGAGCCCGCTTTGCCGACGAAGTGGCAGGTGGGTTCTCACGTCGTTCCCTCATTAGCCCTAATGTCCTCTCTGAAAGCTTCAACTCCCCGCTTTTACGCTGCATTTTACAAAATCTCGTACCTTCGTCCCTGAGAATCCGAACCACATTTTCAAGGTTCTGGTTTACGTCTCTTGTGGTTTCCATGGCAGCAAATCGGTTTTCCAGATTTGACTGGAATTTTTCAGATCCCATCGCGGTTTGGAGCAGAGTTGGTCGGAGCCTGGATTTCATCAAACGGACACGTTCAGCCTTAAAGTTGATATTCAGAGAGCCTCGGACAAGACGGTGATCACTACCGGTGTTAAACCTATTGATCACTGAGACGTCTCTGAATATGTGCTTTCTGTCCGTCAAGATGAAATCAATCTCATTTTTAGTCATAGCGTCGGGGCCTCGCCACGTCCACTTCCTTTGGGGCCGTTTTTTGAAGAAAGAGTTCATCAAGAACAGCCCCTCCCGCTCGAGAAAATTGACGAGCATTTGCCCCCTATGATTCCTGCTTCCAAATCCATGGGTTCCTATTACCGATTCGCTGCAAGTTTGTACTCCCACTTTGGCGTTAAAGTCACCCATAACAACGGTATAGTGTGTTTTAGTAGTAAAGTGGAGGGCCCTCGATATGTCATCGAACATATCCTCCACCTCATCATCCGAGTGAGCCGAAGTCGGTGCGTACACTTGTACTACCTTGAGGCTATACCTCTCGGTAAGTTTGATAATGAGGTACGCTACCCTGTTCGACACACTGGACATTTCTACCACGTTGTCAGAGAGGGACTTGTTTACCAGAAACCCCACGCCACCTTGGGATTGTTGGTCTCCCTCGCGGAAGTACATCTGGTGGCCTGAGTCGAGAGTTACGGTGTCCTCCCCTCTCTTCGGACTTCACATAACCCTAAGATATGCCACCTAATCTTCCCAAGTTCCACCTCGAGCTGCGCCAAATGCGAGTCCAGCCGTAACGTGCGGCCGTTAAACGTAGCCAGGGTCAGTCGTTTACGGTGGCCTTCCGTAAACCGGTGATTCTTAGCACCCCCTGTCACGCCGTTACCGTGGCCGCCACCATGACCAGGAATAGCGAGACTGCCGGGAACTAGGGGCCGTGGCTTGTGTTGCTTATGCATGGAGGAGTTTTGCCCATAATCACCACGCTGGGCAGGCGGGTTGGTGATCGCAGGACGTAACTTGTTGTACCGAAGACGCTGCTGCCCGTCTCCAGCCTATTGTATTTAGTTACGCCAAGAGGCGTGGATATACCGCCATCGATCGGTCGCCAGAGCCTCGTTTGTCAGTCAGCAGGGTGCACCGCGTGCAGGTGAGGTTGGCTGGAAGCGAAAGATTGTGGTTCGTCCCCTTACACCCATAATTGCATATTATCATCAGTTATATTGCTTACTCTCCTTTTCCTTTTATATTTATTACCAATTATTCATCTATTCCTGTCTATGACTCACCAGTGATGCCACGATATCAGAAAAACCACGTTCATCATCTTCCTAGTGTTTATTATTCCCAAGAGTATTTGGGGTTGGCTACTAGTTCAACTGGTTTTACCTGAATATCAGTTTGTACACAAAGAGACTGGCATTTGACCTTCATAACCCTGAGGACGAACTGAATGCGAAGGTTGAACCAGTTGTCAGTATATTTGAGGGCACTTACTACACAATACTACACAAAAAAAAAAAATGTTCTTAGTGATGTGCTTATATGTATGACTGAGATAGAGAAAAGGTTGTATTATAAAAAAAAAAAATAACGATTACTACAGATGTTCATGAAAACCGGGACCGACGGCTTAACATGCTCTCCGATGCACAGGAGGGAAACACCGTCATCTTCCCCACACTCCGGGCTGCTATTAAGAATTTCTTGTAAGGAAAACTCAACAGCAATCCAGTTGAGTCAACTCTTGATTTGCAGTCGCTTACGCTAACCACTAGTCAACGATTAGCGTAAGCGTTCACTAGAACCACGTTAAACAACAATATATATATTGAGTGGGATTTGAACCCACAACTGTCCAGGGCTGTCAGGATCAACAGTCACTAGATTGACAGACCAGATTAGTATGTATCACAAAGTTCAAAATAAGTTTGATCTCACCCAACATTCTAATAATGGCTTTCTTGGATTGCGCCTGTCTTGCTTCTCCATGTACGCTGCCATTCACGCCGTTCAGCGTCCCAGGACTGCCGAGTTTTTGGGCATGAGTGGTTCTGAATAAAAAATCACTATTATAGCAACATTTAGTAACATATCCTTGAACACGAAAGGTAAAGATAATATAAATAAATATGAAATATAAATATTTTCGGACATTTAACACACAACGCCATCTAGTTCCAACTAAGCAGAGCTTGTACTATGGGTACTAGACAACTGATATTAATACATATATATACTTTTTTTTTGTAAATACATACATATCATACATAGAAAACGCCCAAACTCCGTAACAAATATTTACAGATCATACAAATATTTGGTCCGAACCGGGAATCGAACCTGAGACCTCATGCACAGCAGTCGCATACGCTACCACTGCGCCACCGAGGCAGTTAGTAAAGATAGTAGAGCCACGCTGATTTCATCAGTAGCAGCAGCATTTGTGTTGTTATGTTTTGTTGATAAGTGCAAAACCGGAGGCCCAATGATTCAGAAACATATCGATAGTCTGCCACAGCGTGGGTTACCATGCTGCATTGTAGCATTGTCTATATTCGTATGCAATGAGTAAGGTGAACTAGCTCATGCTTTACATCGGGTAGAGTATAGTCACTTTGAGAGGCACATATTAAAAAAAAACTAAAGGAAAATTGATATAACTGCACAGTTGTACATTTAGTCATCACCTCACTGCTTCTTATTGCGCCGAGTGTTGTGGATACAATTCCCACACAGGACAACACTTTGTATGATTCACAAAAGTGTATGCTCTACTTAGTCTAGGTGTCCTTTGTGTTCATTTCATGCATATTTGTTAATGCCAATGTGATATTTTTTTATTTAAGCGCCTGCCTTCATGACACATCGTATTACTCCTAATGCTTTACGTATTTTCATGCATTAATGAATAGCTTAATACGTACTTTCAAATTTATTCTTCTTCATACTAATAAAAACTTCAGTAAACTTCAGTAAACTACGTATGTTTTGTGGTCACCTTAAGGAGAACCTTTATCAAGGGATGGTCCCCACCTATCAATGACCTTCTACGTCAGTGTAACTCATGTCAGCCACTAATGAGACACCCTTGAAACACACCCTTGGGTATGTACGTCCTTTTACTTAAACTTCGGCAAAACATCTTATATCTTAGTATGTATATATATACTAGCTGACCCGACAAACGTTGCTTTGCCATAAAAAGGAATATATATTTTAGGGGTGGGTCAGTAAAACTCGCGATGGAAAAATAGGGGTTGATCGTAGAGGGTTGAAAGTTCATAATTGTATGTATTTTTTAATGCTGTATCATAAAAAAATAAAAATTTACCTAAAAATTAAAAAAAAATTAGGGGTGGACTACCTTTTATATTTAGAGGGATGAAAAATAGCCGTTGGCCGATTCTCAGACCTACCTAAAATGCTCCCAAAATTTCATGAAAATCGGTCCAGCCGTTTTTTGGAGGAGTATGGTAACTAACATTGTGACACGAGAATTTTAAATAATATATAAGAAAAAGCTCTGAGGCTTTTTTTCTAAATTAGGTTAAGGTCGACTTTGAGTCTATTACTATATGTATGTTTGGCAGATCTAACAAATAATATATCTTTGAAAGTTAATTATTCGCACACTGATTCATGATTAAAAATCAATTTTACTGCTGTAGACGCCCGTGAAATAGCTATCAAACTCCATGATCAGAGGATTCTGTCTGCGCCCAATTTTATTGCTTATTACGGAACCCTAAAGAGGGATTTAATAAGACTGCAGATTGCGCCATTAAAAACCTCATTTAAGATCGCGGTATAACTGTCGGAATTTTGCTTATTAAGATCTCAAAACAAATGTGTAATGTCAGGTATGATCACCTTGCTTGGGCGGAGAATCCTCCCTTTATGTTGGAGGAATATGTTCAAATTTAATTTAATTTGTTAATTATAAAAAATATTGTGTATCCATAAAAGATTTATAGGACATACCTTTTTAAGCTCCTAATTGAAATCTATTTTATATGTGTATATTATTGATGTTCTTTAAAAGACATATTATGCTAAAACTTCTTTATCAAGGAGAGTACTATGATCCGAAGTGGACTATAGGCTGTTGATGTGATATGGTGGTGTGTTGCTACAGCGGATCGTTCACGTCTCAAGCTATTAATATTTGTTCTTCAAATTACATATAAGGAGCCATCGTCTCTGTATCAATAACTTATGGTTTATCCTCACCTGTTATAGCCATTAGAGCTTACAAACTATTTTCGATTTTCCTTGTCCGTTCAGTAACTAATAATGATTGGATTATTGATTCCAGACTCAAGGGTAAAGGTCCCTTAGCTTTTTCTGCTAAATTACTTTCTTGTTATTGTACTACGTTAAAATGGATCGTAATAAAACTTATTGTGTGGTTCAATGTAGCAGTTTTTACTTGAACTATTGTTTTTGGATTTGGATTATGTAATTTTTAGTTAAAATATGGAATACGTGTGGTAACGGATTCGGGATTAGAAATACAGAGTAACGACACCTCAATGCGTCTCATAGCTCGTAGGAGACGACTAATGGAGCAAAATAAGCAGGACAACATCGCTGCAAGGAGAAGGAAAACTCGAAACAAATTCTAGACCAAACTGTCTGGCCATCGTTATATAGTAGACAAAAAGAGGCCTATGTTCAGCTGTGGACTGTTAAAGATTGGTGATGATAATCTATACTAATATTATAAAGGTGAAGAGTTTGTTTGTTTGAACGTGTTAATTTTAGGCACCGCTGATACAATTTCAAAAATTGTTTTAGTGACGGATAGTCCATTTATCTAGGAAGGCTATAGGCTATATATCATTACGGTAAGACAAATAGGAGCGGAGCCCGAATGAAGAATGTTTAAAAAACGAGGCAAAATTATTACACTACGGGCAATAGTAGACGTAAACGAGATTGCGAGGGTCACTAGTATATTATAATTTCGAATTGCCTCAGTGGTAGACGAATGCGACTGCCAATTAAGAACGATCTCGTTCTTTTGAATCGCGGGTCGGGCTAAAGTGTTAACGAGTTTTCTGATTATAAAATACTTAATAACAGCTCGGTGTTTAGAAGTTGGGGTCTGAAGCCCAATTTCTTAACCGTCCCATTGGATTATGAGAGAAAGGCAACAGAGAGTGCACCTGTGATTGTGCACACATTTGTGCACTATAATATCTCCTGCGTAGTTGGCTGGTCTCCGTTGAGACTGGCTGCCGTGGCCGTAATCAGCTAGGAAACATCATCATAATTTCGAAAGTTACTCTGTCTATCTGTTGCACCGATTTCAATGAGACTTGGAGATACTTCGGTTCTTGAGAAAAGACGTAGAAACAAGAGTAGCTTTACTGCGATATTCAATATACACGTGGCCGTGAGCAAAAGCAAGTAACTAATATACTTTATTCGACTGTATATTATTTGAAATTTAGTGTCAATTTGCTCAATTATTAATGCCCTAAAATTTACTTACTTCAGCTAACTTACAATCGCATTTCTATTATTTAAGTTGAGTTACAATGGTTTTTAAGTAAAGTTACAGTGCCTTTGTAACTCAATTTCTAAAATTTGAAATAATTTAAGTTACAGTTAAGTTACAATTGAAGTAAAGGTCTTTAATAAATAATTTGTTAAGAAATATTGCTTTTCTCTAGAAGCACTGTAGTAAGGAAGGAAGCATATTTGTTCTTTTTCGTGACAACTAAAAGTTGTCAAAAAATAAAAAAGAAGTTGATTAATGAAAGTATTGAATAAATTATATTGAAAAAAATTGACTATCCCCAATGTCAGGACGAGGCCATTATCCTGGCAGGTTTTACAAACCCTAAGGCGTTAAAACTTGGATTGCGTTTAAATTTTAAAATTCTTTCAACGATTATAAAACAACTGATTTGTAAATAACAGAATCATGATCAACAGCCTTGAATAGGCCACTGCTGGACACACGCCTTTCCTTAGCATTAGAATGAAAACTGAATCAACAGTTTCGTGACTGAGGAAGCACTTAATGAAAAAACCTTTCAAATAGAAAATATGAAATTAAAATAGATGTACATATATATACCACGTATGGATTCACTATATACTTGATACATACTTACATCCACATCGATATACTTTAACTAGCTAACCCACTTCATGTGCGTCTCTTTTCAATAATGCTCGCCTCCTTTATTTCTAAGCGTGATGTTAACCATCCTATAATAGGAACGCTAGCAGAGACAAACTTCTTAGCACTCCATGGATTCACCGTGCGGGTGCCGGGTCCATCGTGTGGCAGAGGGAGACACTCAAAGCAGTTCCCAGGACTTACGACCTGGATGTAGGTTTAAGGAGGCCCCCTTTAAGATGCGCATCAACGCTCACCTTCACTGCTCGAGTTTCCCGCCCTACCTAGCCAAATTTGGTAGGAACCTGTTAGTGCAGCCTTGGATACTCGTTCTAAAATAGAACTTACTGCAGATCTCGACAGGCCAAGGTCTTTCAGAAGGTTATAGAGAGATTTAGCTGGTATACCTCTCGCTCTTTTTACGATTTCTAACAAAACTTTTGTTAGAAATCGTAAAAATCGGATAAATTCTCGTAGTATTGGAATTCATCGTGAACAATACCGTGACAAAAGAATTATCCTACTAATAATAGGTCTTTACCTATGAAATTGCGTTTCTTCAGTACTGGTCATTTCAAATAAAAAAAAGTTTGTAATGGCTCTGTATTCTAAATTCAAATTAATTTTGTTTTAAAACCATGACATTCTATTTACAAACTCAGTCTTTTGTTTTTTGATTAGCGTTGTATTTTCATTACATTTGAACATTTTTCGTCATAATGGATACTTTAAAAATTCGTGTAATTATGGAATATGAGTTCCGTCGTGGCACCAACGCGACACAAACGGCACGTAACATCAAAAACGTTTACGGAGAGAACTGTACAAACGAACGCACAACCCTTTATTGGTTTTCCCGGTTCCGTTCTGGAAATTTTGACTTGAAAAATGAAGCTCGTGGTCGTCCGGAGACTTTGGTTAACAATAATGAATTAAAGGCGATTGTGGAAGCTGACGAAACTCAATCTACAGCTGAGCTAGCAGCAGCTTTTGATGTAAGCATCAAAACAATATTGATCCATTTGCGACAAATTGGCAAGGTAAAAAAGCTTAATAGATGGGTGCCCCACGACCTTAACGATCGCCAGCGCAACGTACGCGTCGAGACCTGCCTTTCGCTGCTCAACAGGCAAAGAAATGAAGGAATTTTGAAACGAATAGTTACGTGCGACGAAAAATGGATTCTGTTCGACAATCGAAAGCGCTCAGCAAGTTGGTTAGACCCTGGTTCAGCACCAAAGCAATGCCCTAAACCAAAAATAACCCCTAAAAAGGTGATGGTCACTGTTTGGTGGTCTAGTGCGGGTGTGATTCACCACAGCTTTTTACAAAATGGCATGAGCATTAATGCAGATGTGTGCTGTGAAGCACTGGAGAGAATGATGGAGAAGCTTGCACATCTGCAACCAGATTTGATCAATCGGTCGTCCCCACTGCTCCTTCACGACAACGCGCGACCTCATACTGCGCAACAGACAGTCTCCAAGCTGCAAGAGCTGGGTTGGAAGCTCTCCCTCATCCGCCATACTCACCAGACCTTGCACCTACCGACTATTACTTTTTCCAAAATTTAGACAACTTTTTAGTGGGTAAAAAATTCAATTCCCGAGAGGCAGTACAAAATGCCTTTGAAGAGTTTGTTGCCTCCCGTCCAGCTGATTTTTACAAGAAGGGCATCAATAAACTGCCAATGCGTTGGCAAAGATGCGTCGATTGCATGGGTGATTACTTCGAATAACAGAAATAAATAAGTTTGAAAAAATAAGTACTTTCACTTATTGCATACAAAACGGCAATTTCATAGGTAAAGACCTAATATTATAAACGCGAAAGTTTATGAGTATGTAAGTGAGTATGTGTGTTGCTCTTTCAAGCAAAAAACACTGAATGGATTTTGATGAAACTTTACAATAATATAACTTATACATCAGAATAATACATAGACTACAATTTATAAAGATACTAACTTCGCCTCGCGGCGTTGTCCGCGGTTATTGTCATATCGCGGGTAGCACCGTGGGGTTCAGTTAGTATACAAAATATGATTTTTTTTAAATTTCCATTCTTACTATATTCATATATGTATAAGCAATCCTATCTGTACACATATCTACAGTTTCACTCAAGGTTTCAGAGTCAATTACTTAGTTGAACACGTATTGTTTAAATAAACATTAGAGATACCCTACTTAACTGTACACACACACAAAACAAACCCTCTAAAATATACAAATAGTACAGCTCCGCCTGTCTTTAGTAGCACAGAATTTAGTGCAATTTAGTAAAGAGATTTGATTTCATTTCTTTTTATTTATCTTTAGTCCTAGTTGAATTAGAAGTATTCTTAATGTATTAATAGTTTGGTATATAAGAGGAATATGCAGAGGGTCACCTAAAAATAGGGGGTGGGGTGTTCTGCTTTTACAATTTTATTTACACTAGCTACCTTGGTCTGCATCCTATTGTCCGTAGCGTGGTGTTATAAAGTGTAAAGAAATGTGTTTACTATATCAAAGGCAGCTAAAAGATAGACATAATTATGATGTCACAAACTTCTTATTACAACTTTTTAAGTGAAATTTATCTTCCATACTTTCTGTTTGAGCAACTTTAACAGTTTATACAGTACTAGCTGACCCACGCAACCTCGTTTACGTCTCTTATTGCCCGTAGTGTAATATTTTTCCCCGGTTTTTGTAACATTATTCGTTAGTGCTCCGCTCCTATTGGTCTGCGTGATGATATATAGCCTATAGGCTCCCTCGATAAATGAGCTATCTAACACTGAAATAATTTTCCAAATCGAACCGGTAGTTCCTGAGATTAGTGTTTTCAAACAAACAAACACAGAAATAAACTCTTCAGCTTTATAATATGAGTTATAGATACGCGACGGAAGCTCTTATATACAATTATTTATTTTGCCCGTTTTATTAACAATTTTCATTGATTTATCATGACTACTGAAACAGTTTTCGAATCGGATCAGCAGTTCTCGAGATTAGAACGTTTAACCAAACACTCAAACACTTCAGCTTTACAATTTATAGTACAGATTTTAGTGTATTTATAAACACTACAAACTCACAATATGACTACCCTTGGCGCAGCTTTAAACCACGAGAGCGTCAGTAATTCTACAAAGGACGTAAACTTCAAACTAACTTAATTGCGAAACAGCCAGACAAACAGACAAAGTTTCGTGTCTTCAGCTAACTGTTGTTTAAGCATTTAGTTCTAAGCTCGCTTGTTATTTAACTGGTATTTAACTTAAATAAGTTAGCTTGGCTTACGTGGTCGGAATATATAATTATTTGTACACTTCCTTGATCGACTTTACTGTTAAACTTTCTGCCTCGCACAACGAAAATGTGGAATGAGCTGTCGCCTGCGCTGTTCCCGGACCAATACGACCTTCAAACCTTACTCTAGAAAAGAGCGTACTCCTTCTTAAAAGGCCAGCAACGCACTTGTAACGCCTCTACTTTTGTGGGTGTCGATAGGCGGCTGTAATCGCTTACCATCATCCAATACGTCTGCTCGTTTGTCCCCAATACAATAAAAAGACAAAAAAAGAAGTAAAAATAAACAGTTGTATACTAGTATCATATCAGCCGCAAGAAGTCCACTGCTGAACGTGGGCCTCCCCCAATGATCTCCGTCCACCTCGCATACAAGTATTTAACTTAATTTAGAACAATGTTGACAGATTAAGAACATGAAGTGTTCTGCCACCTCTATTGTCTATTCTTTAGTCAAAGTGGAACAGTAGATAAAAATCTCTTTTGTGAGAAGCTTATGTCCAGCTGTGGTGGTTATTTATTTTAATAGAGACTACTCATTGGAATCGGTGGAATCATTAATGGTAAGTTATGGTAACACAAAAGGCTTAAAATTATAAATACTACGGCAACACGACTATCTTACACATTTAACTAGCTGTTGCTTGCGGCTTCGTTCGCTTGTATGTTGGATATCGCGGTAAACAGTAATCTATATCCTTCCTCAAGATTTAAAGTATATTCATGCCAAAATTCATGTTAAACGGTGTAGCGGTTTAACTGTGACAGAGTAACAGACAAAGTGAGACAAAGAAAGTTACTTTTGAATATTTAATATTAGTATGGATTTAATGTAGATATTATACTCATTACACAATCTTATCGAACCTTTAGAGCCCAAACAATAAAGATTAGTTTGAAGTTGCGTAATTAAGATGTGATCAAAGTGGTTTCTAAAGAACCATTACAGCAATAATAATAAAACGCATATATGTCACCGTAAGATTGTAAATACCGTTAGATCATAATCTACCTAGCGAGATTGTAAACTGTCGTAAGATTGTCAACTGTGACATACTGCTTACAATTTAACGCAATTTTTTAGTTAGATTATTATGTATCGAAGTTAAATCACAATATTTCGGGCGTCAAATTGTCAAATGTCTCTGATTGGTAGGTCTTATAATAGACCGTTCCATGGCCATAGAGTCAGGCAGTTCTGTGGCCTGCTATACATGATCACTTAGCCTGGTAGGAGGATCTTCCCTTCGTGTTGGAGGGGCATGATTCCCGTTACCCCACATTCGTAATGAGGGGTATTTTAAAATATTTTTAGAACATCCGGTCATTGAACCAGACTTGTATTTGTGCTTTCTAAATAAAAAAATGTTAATACAACCGTTGTTTCAATTTACGTGTTTAGGCAGACATCTTTTGAACGTTACCAGCGTTACGAGGCAAAATAAATAGGTTGTCTGGCGTTTACGCATAAATTAAAAGGTTTTTGTTCTGTCTACTCTTTTATGTAATTGAATGCGTAAAAAGTTATAAAGCTTTAATAAGGCGATTTTCGTTGGCGGTGAAAAGAAGGAAAGTGTAATGACACATTTACATTTCGAAAAAAAAGAAATTTTTTCATCTCTATTTAATAGATGGCGTTGTTATGTTTGTAAATCGCGGTATGTTAATTCCCTCAACTTCATTTAAACTCATCATCATAACATAAATAGCCTTGACCAGGCACTGCTTTTTATAGGGGATGGGTCTTTCTTTGGTAAGGAGGTATTGACCTACTGTATTACGCTGGCCAGAAGATTTTTTATCTGAATCAGAAGACAAGAGTTTATTTTGCTTATCTAATTTTGGTGTTCTTTCTTATTACTATTTATTTTTATCTATGATCTTCGTGCAAATTATTTCGGCAATCTTTAAAAATATATTTATTTGTCTCGTTTCTTTATCAGAAGGTATACCTCTTCTTTAACCAACTGTACCACAAGACGTTGTTCAGCCTCGTACCTTAGCGCCCCGAATACAGGACACTCAAATTTTACGTGCAGGACGGTCTCCTCCTGGGCTGGGTCGCAGCTACAAGATGAGCTCTTGAAACTTGAAACAATGCAAGTATTGGGAGAACCCCCATGTCCCGTCAGCATCTGCGTGATAACACCTTGGGGTCGGAATTGAAATGTTTCCATATGTTTGCAGAGATATTGTCCTGCGTAGTTTGCTCCCTTATCCTCCCGCCTGGTGTAGACCAAGGGATGAAAAGGGGTGGCGACACTTCATATTCTTAACCCGCAATCACACATCAATTAAATTATCAATAATAAATACAAGAATTTTTTTATCAGTCCAGCTTTTTTGGCGGTGATAACGTAGCGAACACACAGTATTATTTTTGCGTTTACAATACGTACGTACGTTTATTAACTAGCACATGGGTACAGCGTAAATAATTTTAGTACTGAATCCATAATGAAATATTAATAGCAAGTTCATTCAGCACTTAAATGTCACGTTACTAGAGCAAGGCTTATTACTCCAACACGTACACAACCTAATTAATTTGTGTACGTAAGTTATAATTTGGCGTTAATTAACTATTCATAATTATATCTTTGTATGCGCACTTTGTAGAAATAAGTTTATTTATGTACACTAATGTGAGGTGGAGTATTAAAGCCCTCCCAGGGCTGTCTTCAACTCCTAAGTGGTCTGGTATTAGTCTGCCTAGTATTTCGTCTACATTTCTGCCGATTACACTTTCCGTGGGAGAGTCACGCTTCGGCATGAATGGGCCGGCTCGACCGGAGTGATACCACGGCCTCACAGAAAACCGGTGTGAAATAGCGCTTACGCTGTGTTTCACCGAGTGAGTGAGAATACCCCTCTCCCCATTCCCTCTCCCCATCCTCCAAAGGTCGGCAACGCACTTGTGATGCTTTTGCCCATGCCGCCGCCCATGGACACCCGCAACACCGGGTGTCCATGGGCGGCGGTAATCGCTTACCATCAGATGATGTGTCTGCTCGCTTGCCCCTATACAAAAAAAAAACATGAAATGTGAGTCTAGTTAAGCATAATTACGCTGATCATTTTTTTCGGCACTTTTGGTCTTGTGGTGGTATCTATAGGTTCAAGGTTTTTTTAGATAAATAAATATTTCTGGCTTTCGACTCAGGATATTCAAGTACAATCTTAGTATCCTAATAATATATCACGTAACAGTTTGTGAGTATGTAAGTGAGTATGTTTGTTGCTCTCTTAATAAATAAATAAATAATAAATAAATATTTCGGACATCTAACACACAACGCCATCTAGTCCCAAGCTAAGCAGAGCTTGTGTTAAGGGTACTGGACAACTCCGCCCGTTAGGGAATCGGAGGTAGGGGCGGCTGTTCTAAGGATTCGTTCCAAGAACACCGCCCCCGGGCCGGACGGGGTACCACCCCGAGTGATGGCCCGAGCCCTCGACCATATGTCGGACCGCCTCAGGGAGGTTTTGGACGCCAGCCTGGCGTCCGGACGCTTCCCTGAGTGCTGGAAATGTGGGAAGCTGGTCCTGTTGCCGAAGCCGGGACGGCCAGCCGATTCGGTCACGGCCTATAGGCCCATCGTGTTGCTGGACGAGGCGGGCAAATTGTTCGAGAGGATTCTCTCTGCCCGCATCGTCCAGCATCTCAGCGAGGTGGGGCCCGACCTGTCGGACGCCCAATTCGGGTTCCGAGAGGGGCGTTCGACGGTCGATGCCGTGATGCGCCTTAGGGCCGTGACCGAAGAGGCGGTTGGCTGTGGCGGCGTGGTGTTGGCGGTGTCCTTGGACATCGCCAACGCCTTTAATAGTCTGCCATTCAGCTGCATCAGGGAAGCACTCCAGTATCATGGGGTGCCAGAGTACCTGAGGCGGCTGGTGGCAGACTATTTGGACGAGCGTACCGTCGTGTACGAGGATCGAGATGACGTCTTGAGACGGCGACACATGTCGTGCGGCGTTCCGCAGGGGTCTGTCCTTGGACCACTCCTGTGGAACGTGGGGTACGACTGGGTCCTTCGTAGTCGTCTGCCCCCCGGGCTGGGCGTAATTTGTTACGCCGATGACACATTGGTCACAGCTCGGGGGGCCAACTTCCAAGAGGCGGCGCGCCTGGCCACCAGGGGTGTTTCTCTGGTGGTTGGGCGCATCGAGGCGCTGGGCTTGCGGGTGGCCCTGGATAAGACGGAGGCCCTATTATTTCATGGGCCCCGTCCTGGTCCACCCCCCGGCGCCTCCATCGAAGTCAACTCGGTCCTCGTACCGGTTCGGGCCCAGATGAGGTATCTGGGCCTGATCCTCGACGGTAGGTGGCTCTTCGACGAGCACTTCCGACAACTGTCTCCGAAGCTGGTCGACGCTGCCTCCGCCCTTGGGCGCCTTTTGCCCAACTTGGGTGGAGCCAGCGTCGCTACTAGGAACCTCTACACGGGGGTGGTCCGGTCGATGGCCCTTTATGGGTCACCGGTGTGGGTCCCGGCTCTGACTGCCCTGAATAAGGCGCGCCTCTGGCGCCCTCAGAGGGTATTGGCAGTCAGAGCCAGTCGAGCCGGAGAAGGCCCGAGAGGACGATCTCCACTCGGACCCGATCCGCCGCCGGCGCACGGGACGGCGGAGGCGCGCCTATCAGCGCCTCATGCCGCCCTGAGTGTGGCCGCGGATGGACGGGATGGGTTTTCCCCTCCATCCGCATTACAGGCCAACCGCGAGGGGGCGACGTGCCGTGCGTCGCCTAAATTGAGATTTTTATTTGAAGAAGGTGCCCGCTTCAGTGCGGGCAGGCGCTGGGAGGGGCCCGGTTGTGTTAATAAACGCATTTCCCGGACCCCTCCCTTCTCAGGCGCAGAGTTGGCACACCGTGTGGTTTTAGTCGGTTCGATTCCGACACACCGCCCCGCCGCAAACCCCGGCGGGGTGACGGCCCGAGGGGGTTTCCAAACGTAAAAAAAAAAAAAAAAAAAGGGTACTGGACAACTGATATGAATACATATATTATTATTTTTTGTAAATACGAGTACATACTTAGTATACATAGAAAACACCCAAACTCCGAAATAAATATTTGTAAATTACACAAACATTTGGTCCGACCCAGGATTTGAACCCAAGAATTCAAGCACTCACAGTCGCATTCACTACCACTACGCCACCGAGGCAGTTATATATATGAGTGCGTATTTACAACAAAAATAGCATATAAGTATACTATCAATCAATCTAGAACATAGCTCAGCTTAGTTTAAGCTAGATGACGTTATGTCGGATGTCCGTATTTAGAAGAAAAAATCTCCTAGTTAACTATAATCTATACTAATATTATAAAGAAGTAAAGTTTGTGTGTTTGTTAAATTGTAGGGGGTAATCTCGGGATCTACTAAACCGATTTTAAAAATTCTTTCAGTGTTGGATAGTCCATTTATCGAGGAAGGCTATAGGCTATATATCATCACGGTAATACTAATAGGAGCGGAGCACTAATGAAGAATGTTTCAAAAACGGGGAAAATTTTCACGCTACGGGCAATTGAAGACGCAAACGAGGTTGCGTGGGTCAGCTAGTATGAAATAAAATCTGTGCAACGGTTTGGTTGTGAAAACGAAACAGAAAACGACAAAGTTACTTTCGAATTTATAATATAAGTATGAAATTAGAATTATTTAATTATATTTATTTAGGAATTCCCCTGGTTAACGGCAATAGTCTTGAAGCATGTTACTTTAGTGGAACTTTAAACATAATCGGCAGAAATGTAGACGGTTTACAAGTCTCTGCCTACATTTTTGTACATAAAGACTTGTGTATGGATGAAAACGACACACACAGAGAGAGGGTTGGCCTCGAGCGAGGGGTCGGCCATTAAATAAAACAACGGCATCTTTTGTAATGTGTGTTGCGACGATCCTGAGATAAATTACAAGGGCACGATGATGGCTAATATGAACACAATGGTCTCAAAATAGTTTTTGATAACAGCCGTGAATAGAAAATAGTCTCAACCCTGAGGGCTAACTGAATAATAACAATTGCCATAGATGTTCATGACAACTGGGAACGGCGGCTTAAAGAGTGCTCTCCGAGACACGGGCAACTACCCGACACTTTTAATGAAATAGGTTGTATACGAGCAGACGTATCACTGATTGTAAGCGATTATCGCCGCCCATGGACACCCGATATATATGACTCTCTTACAAAAATATACATATATAAATAGCAATAAACATGTGTGTATACTGTATTTGTACGTTTATTATGAGTAAATTTCAAAATAAAACAAGAAGTAGAATTCATTTTCAATCATGTTGGTGTCGATCCTCTCAGGAGAACAGTTACAAGTCAGTTACGGAAACTTTTGAACTTCGCTCAACAGAAACAAAGTTCATATTTTGACTGGAACTTCTGCTTTGGAAGTAAATTTGTATAAATGTTTTAAAATTATGTAAACCAAATCAATTTTAGCTAGGTTTAAGGTATTTTTTGTGTAAGACATTTTACACACAACGCCATCTAGTCCCAAGCTAAGCAGAGTTTATGTTATGGGTACTAAGTAACTGATATGTCATATTTTATTTTATTTTAAAGTAGGTGCTTTTTTGCTTGTTTTTTTTTTGTAACTGATGTAGTAATGGCTTATGTTTGGTGTGTTTGCTGGTGTCTGCAACTGTTGGCGGAAATGTCAGGGGCCAGCTGAAAACCAGTGCTGTGCTTCACAGCGTAAACTGAGCTGGTTGCCTTTGCTGCACAGTGCAATTGTTTCCATCATTTTCTTTGTAGATTGTATGTTGTAGCAAAAATAAATGGTTTAAATGGTTTAGATAATGATATAAATACATTTATACTTTTTTGTAAATACAGACACGTTATACATAGAAACAGCTAAACACCGAAACAAATATTTGCATATCATACAAACATTTGGTTCAACCCGGGTAAATAAATAAATAAATAAAATAAAATAAAAATAAAAAAGCCTTTTATTTCTTGCGTACTCCAAATACAAATAAATTATTGTTACAGATATGCTATTATTCTGGTTCATTTAGTATTATTGTTGTTTACAATTTGTTATTCATAGCATCATCAGTTCATATATCATATATCAATGTTCTATCATTAATGTAATGATCAATATAGTATCATATTATCATGATTTATAATTGCTAGGTACTACTGATTGTTTATTAATGAATCTATAAACAAATCCATCCAATAATTAATTAATTAATTCAAATTCCTGTAATAATAACATTATTTCCTCTAGTATTATTAAATTAACTTATATCAGTGAATTATAAGTTACTTAAATTAACTTGACATGCAATGAAAATACAACATAGATATATATCTTATATCAATGCTATATATATATCTTATATAAATAAATCCATTCAATAATCAATTAATTAATTTAAATTCCTGTAATAATAACATTATTTTCTCTAGTATTCTTAAATTAAATTATATTTTACTGAGCTTGTTTAAGTTACTTAGATTTACTTGACATGCGATGAAAATCAATAAAAATGAAATAAAATCATTGCTGTGACATGCAAGAACCCCTCCTTGTGAGGGTGAAGGCCTCCTCCAGATTTTTCCACTTGTCCCTATCTTTGGCTTTTGTTTTCCAATGTTTTCCTGCTATTTTTAGTTGATAATTTTGTTTAGTGTTGGTGTTCCTTGGGATAGTGGTTATCAGTGGAGGGTTTTGGTCATAATCCTCCACGGTGACCAACCGGGTTGGAGGGTTTGTTGTGTTTTTTTTTTGTTGTAATACTTCTGTACTGAATCTGTTCGGAGAGGGCCAGCTAATTGCTATACAATGTTTTTGGGGGTTTCTTGATGAAGTGTACTGTTTTTATTTATTAAGTAGTTAAGCATACTCGGTTTAATTACTCTCTCTGAGATGCTGTTTGATCTTCTTGCCGGGGGGTCATGCTGTTGTGATTTGTTCTTCTTATTTGATGATGTGCTTCTTTCTTTTGGCATGTCCTCGGTACGTTTTGTTGGTGAAGGAGAAAGCTTTCTTTTATTTGTTTGTTTAAGTTTGTCGTACTTTAGAAAAGCCATGTTTCCTTTTTCTCTCTCTGATTTTAACTGTTCTTGTAACTGGTTTCTCTTTTCTAAAACCTGTTTAGGGTAGTCTTCCTTCATGTAGTAATTTGTGTCTCGCAGTGCTCTTTTTTGTTTAAAGATTTGGATCTTTATGCCCAAACTCAAGAAGGATACCACCACTGGTCGTGGTCTGTCGCCTTTCTTCCCTATTCTTTTGACTTCTTGTAGGTCGTTTAAGGACAGTTTGATTGAGAAACGTTGTTCTAAAAATTTGAGCATATTTTTTTCTAAAATACTATATGAAGACTCCAATTCTTCGATGCCGAAGAAAACTATATTTCTTTGTCTCGCCTGCTTTTCTAAGAAATAGATAGATCTCTCCTGGTTTTCTACTATTTCCTTTAATCTTTCGTGTTTTTCTTCTAATACAAAAAATTTTTCCTCTAATATTTTATTGATATTTTGTGTTACTTGTTCAGTCACGATTTTTCCATTTTCTCGAATCTCTTTCTTTTGCTCATGTAGTTCCAGTTGATTTTTTTTAAGAGCTTTCAGAATTTCATCCATGATTAGTTTGTTTACCTATATGTGTCGCCCTCTACTGGCGTGTCTCGGTATTTTTTGAACAACTGAGAGTTAGATCGATGCGATGTCACAGAACCCACACAGTGTTGTTGGGCTTTGAAGTAGTTCGTGTTTACTTCAACAGATGGCGTTACTAGTTTTATAATATTGTTGGATGACTTCGCAAATCGTGGTTCCTTTTTGGGAAAGAGGTTATGTCACTATTTTTCGCAAAATATATTTAATAGCACTAATGTTCGTTTTTAATCACTTTTGAGCGCTGAATACATGAACACAGACCATCCAATATGGCTTATATTGTATGGTAAACACGAAAAGTTTATATGAAAAAGTTCACAGTCACTGGATTTTGTTTATCGTTTAACTTTCTTCAGATTGTGTCTTTGCTGGTTTCTTCAATATATCACTATATCAACCCGGGTAATTCTTTCTTAATTGTGTTATGCCTATATTTTTGATAGTGACATTTCTTTAGTCAAATTCAGAAATCAGGTAATAGATTCAGCACTAACCAACCGGACAATGACAACGTTCGTGCTGTTGTGTTTCGTTGGTGGTTCGATGCAGAAGCATCACTAGGCCGCCTTGGTGTGGGTCACCATACAGCATTGTCTGCACGAGCGATGAGTATGGTGACCTTGACCTTTGACTCTTGGATTCTGCTTATGCTTTCCATCAGGCAGAGTAGTAATTTTGGCAGGGCCAAACATAAAAAAAGAATTTGTCGATTCGTATGTTTAACTTTTGTTTTAAGTTCAGATGAATTTGCAAAATATTTTTTTGTTCAAATTGAGTTTTACAAATGGTCCCATTTAAAATTTTATGTAGATCTGATAATGAATGAAACAAAAAAAAAACTCTTCAAAAACAACAACAAATCGACAACAATTGCTGTAATCGCATAAATATCCATTTTTACGCTATCACATAGTACCTACTCTTTGATTTCGGTTCACCTTTTTTCGAAATAAATTATGTTATTTAATACATTATGCAAACAAATAAATAATATACGATAACGGCCTTAATGCCAAAGGAATAACTACCAGTTTCCTTAGGGCTGGTTCGGAATTGTGTGAGTAAATGCTCAAAATTTAAGAGATAGAATAACCTGTGTGTTTCGTTTTGTCCATGAATGTTTGTAGTGTTGTTCTCAACGTTTGTAGGCTCTTACCATGAGGTCAATACCACCATTTCTTTAAAATTAATAATTCCACCAATATTATAAATTCGAAAGTGTGTGACGATGGACATATGTATGAGGGAATGGATGTTTGTTATTCTCTCACGCAGAAGCTATTGAACGTATTTAGATGAAACCTTACAGAAATCCATATCAATATTAAAAAATCGAAAGTAGCTCTGCTTGTCCGTCCATTACGCTTTTACGGCTGCACTGCTTACAATGAAGTTCGTCATGTAGATACTCTGATTCTTAAGGAATCAGTTGGAGCCACGGTACTACTTGAAAACCACCGCTTTCATTAAAATAGTTTTAGTTTGGTTGTAAGTTGTTTTGTTATGTAAAATAATAAAAAGTATTTTTTTAGAAGAAAATGTTCTAATGTTTTTCTTGACAAGAGATGTATTGAAGTCTTCAAAAGTCAAAAGGATATTTACATAAACCTGCGTTTGTAGTACGCCAGCGTCCGATAATGTTACTACGAAGTTACGTACATTTAAGGTATCGTCAAAGGCGAACACAAAGCGAACGAAGCAATAGATAAGTGGTGTTCATTATTCTCTGGTTGTGACCACAACTATTCATGCATCCTTTAGCCATGCTATGGCACAGCTTTGTGCAAAGCAATCCACTCAGTTAGAACCTACTCAATAGTTTTGAAGTAGCACCGAGCATCTTGTTTCAGAGAAAACAATGAATGTTGGATTTTCGATGGTTTTCGACTTAATACAATGGTTTATTTTCATATAAGTAACAGTGGGTTGAAATAACAGTTTAATATAATCTGTAGCCTCATTTTTTAGCAGTTAGCGTATCAAGAGGTATCAGATTCGATTTCCGGATCGGGCCAAAAGTGTTTAATACCGATCGCCAATGCTCTCTAATATACTAACAACTAGTTCAACTTTTGAATTCAGTTTACCCTCAAGATTGCGGAGGTCCAATGCCAGTAGCTCCGTGGAAAACTGATTTTCAGATAAATTTTGTTGAACTAGTAGTCGGTCCCAAATCATCTCAGTAAAAGAAAAGGCTAGGAAGAATCTGTACGTGCGAACTCATTTGGTCCGTTTATAGCGTTTTGTTAACGGTCTTGTTAACAAAACGCTATAAACGCTTGGGTACTCAGAGTACTGAACTTGTACAGTGGTCTGTATAAGCTCAACTTAGTATTGAATCAGACGATGTCGATGTATGTAAGATTTTTTAATAGCACTCAGTTCAGACACCTTTGGACAAGTGTAATTCTAGGATTACGTTTTTTGAGAATCCCTTCACCCCTACATGATGATTCTCTAAGACTCAAAAGAGCCAATACATTTGTGACATTGAAGTAGCCGATGTTCCTGGACGGTGGAGATGACGCTCCATCAAACGTTTTCCACATATACCATAAAAAATATAAACAAACTGAAAGGTTTAACTAAATATATGTAAGCATGAAAGATACATACCCCAAAACATACCTAATCCGAAGTCCCATTCGCACGTAGAGACCTAAGATGATGATGCCAGGTAGGATAAAGAACAGCAAGCTGCTCAGCTCACATAGGTACCAGGAAGGCTGCTCGAGCATCGCGCAGAATGCAGAATCCAGGGATGAGTTTCCAGAACCTGGAAAAAAACCATTGCTTAAACATTGCATATAAACAACTGTGCGATTTTCCCGAAACTTTCTGCCGCGCACAGCAAGACTGTGGAATGAGGTGTCGCCTGCGGTGTTCCCAGACCAATACGACCTTCGAACCTTCAAGAAAATAGCGTACCTCCTTCCCAAAAGGCCAGCAATGCACTTTCAACGCCTCTGGTGGCGGGTGTCCATGGGCGGCGGTAATCGCTTACCATCAGGCGATACGTCTGCTCAAAGTCAAAGTCAAAGTCAAAGTCAAATTATTTATTTCCATAGGCCCCAAAAGGCACTTGAACACGTCAAAAATACAAACATCAAACATTATTAATACAAATATAAAAAAAAAACTCAAGTACTGAATTGATCAGTGATAAAAGGATGTAACTCAAGTAATCAATGATTTGAATTACCGGAGCTTAGATTGATTTCGATTCAACTCAAAGGTTTAAATTGAAATCAATCCAAGTACCAGCTCCGATGGGTATTTATATTCATGAGAAGAGCTGGTGAGAAACACATGAGTTTCTTTTCAAATAATTTATACAAAAAAAAAGTTCAAAATGTAATAAAATAATAAATACTAATATAATTATTTACACCAACAATGTAAACACAGATCGCCTTAACTTAACAAAATTCAAATGTCAGGTAATAAATGCAGTATAAGATGTCAAGAATTAATTACAATCAAATAAATTATATGAAGGATTGTAAATAAATAAATACATTGCCCATAAATACAAATTACTTCAATCAGCCCATAACAAGTCCATACCAAATTCCCACTCACATCCAAGGCACTGCGTCGGTCAAGAAATCGTTTATTGTATAATAGCCCCTTTCCATAAGACGACTCTTAACGGAACTCTTGAACTTTTGTAGGGGTAAGTTCAAGATTTGGACAGGAATTTTGTTATAAAAACGCACACCAAGTCCTTCAAATGGATTGTGTGATAATATTGGCCTACTAATTTGTGCTTATTCCTTGTGTTTAGTGAATGATGATCACTTTTGCTAGTATATTTATCTATGTTTTTCCGTACAAACATAATATTAGCAAATATATATTGAGACGCCACTGTTAAAATACCTATTTCCTTAAATCGTTCTTTCAGAGAATCTCGAACTTTAAGTTTATAAATCGCACGAATTGCCCGTTTTTGAATTACAAAAATGGTTTGAATATCAGTTGCCTTGCCCCATAGTAAAATACCATATGACATGACACTGTGAAAATAGCTAAAATAAACTAGTCGCGCAGTTTCAATATTAGTTAACTGGCGAACTTTCCAAACAGCGAATGCCGCGGAGCTCAGTTTCCCTGCTAGATACGATATATGGGCGCCCCACTGAAGCTTATGATCCAAGGTTATTCCTAAAAACATAGTTGACTCTACGAGACCAATCGTCGTTTGCCCGCTATATATTACAAAAAAAAATAAACATAAATAGTGAAGAATAGAATAGAATTTGAACCTCTACAATATTTGACTTACTAAAAATTGCATAAGACACATAGGAAACGAGATATTTGCAGTAAATGTGTAAAAAAATCGTTTTTTTTGACAGTTGATTGACCTTGGAATATCTGTAACCGCAGACACCTTACGATAGGTAAGTTTTGGGACAAGTGTAAAGGTTTCAAAATAGAGGTTTATACCCGACTTTCTCTAATTACGAGATTCTTTCCCTCATGAGACTATAAATCGCTTTACGAAACAAAAAATATTTTTCCTAAAAGTATTCATAAAGTATTAAAACTAATTTATCCACAATTGCCTAATAAAAAAATAATAGGACCTACCAAGCCACAATCCTTTAACCCTCCAGGTCCCCAAAGAACGATATATACGAATATACGAATAGCAAGTTTTCTCTCACTGTTCCACCCTCAGACCGAACTAAAAAAATAAACATTCTTTATGTATTTGATGATAGATCGCTTGTCATTTATCGTAGAGTGAATAAGATGGATTGACCAGCTATCAAGGTGGCCGAAGGCGAATCCATTTCATCTGATGAATTCTGACCCCGCTGCAGAGAAGTTTTGACTAGACTTTACAAGTGTTTATGGGCACTGTCTCACAACTAAGGATATTAGCGTAAGGGCAATTTTATTCAGAACAATTTTCTATTCATAAAAACATGCCAAATATTTGCCTTAAAGCAACAAACAAAACATATTTAGAAGCACTTTCTTTTACTGATATATGACAAACAGTGTTTCGTGAATATTTATTAGCAAACAAGAAACATTGTCCCAATATTATTCTTTGTTCATGCGATATTCTGCAGAAAGCGATAAAAACGATGCGAAACCAACGGGCTTCTGTAAAAGATTTAAATACAGTCGAGAAAAGTCATTGAGTACGTGTAGCCGATTATTATGTACGCCTACGCTTAAGGAAGATCTGATCATATTTCTCGATCCTTACCTCGATGGTGCAGTGATAGCATATAGGACCGCTGTGCTGTGACCAAATCTTTATATGATCTACAAATATTTGTTTAGACTGAGAGTGTTTTTAATGTGTAATCTACATATTTTAAAAATAACCTAAATGTATTTATATCCGTTTTCTAGCACCCATAGTATAAGCACTGCTTCGTTCGGGACTAGATGGAATTGTTTGGATGTGGTAGAATGTATAAATTAAAGAAAAGTTTTTAGGGAAGTTAAAAAGAGACATGCTAACTGATTATTAAGTATGTTAAGGTGCGTTTCCCCCGAAATTGTTGGTAATTTCAGTGTTTTGTTTCCAACAAAGCGTCTCCACAGAGCCAATGGATATCTGCAAAAAGCGTATTCTTTTGATGTTTACCATAAACACCAGCAACATGGTCCCCAACATTTGTTTACAAGTTTAGTTACAAGGCAATTACAGAAGCTTTTGTCACAAACACGTGTTGACAACACAAAAGTTGCCAACTTTTGTTCGTTGGAGACTTGGCTTTAAACAGCTCAAAAATCATAAAAGCGCCCCCAGAATTATCGAGAAGGCGAGTTGAGGCACTTACTCGACGAAAGACAACGATTGAAATATTAATCCTCTTTATGATTTCTCCGTGTGGTGACGGGTTAAGAATACGGAGTATCTCCAAAACTATACATCCTGTAAAAGCAGGTGGTAGAGCCACACTGATTTAATCACGGTTGGACCGGCTACACCGGGGAGGTACTTCCCTAGCACAGAGTATCAACGTAAAATGGCAGCATTCGTGCTGTCGTGTTTCGTTGGTGAGTGTAAGACCGGAGGCCCAATGATGCAGAAACATCACTATGTATGTGAGGTCGTAATATCTCTCCCGTCGAGCAGTCTTATTTGCACCAAAGTTGTGATTCTTACACGACATAAAGATAAACATTTGAATCATTATTTATTAGCTTTACTTCGACTAACATCGAAAATAAACACGTATTACTACTTGTATTACATTTTATACTCCTAGCTATGTATTGCTCTGTGTGTTTAGTGTCTTGACAAATATTAGCCCAAGATAACTCGTAATTCCAAGTAATGAATTCTTTAAATTGTTAGTATAATTCAGTATTTCACGAAATATTTTGCAGAAATTCGCGGGTGTATTAACCTTTTGAGAGTTATAGTCCACGGGCCCACGAACAAGGGATTTCAGTGATTGACAACAGGCTGAAAGTTTATACACAGCTTCGTTTTGACGAGACACCCAACTTTTATTATTGGGCCAAATTCTGAAAGCGGAAGGAAAAAGCGGGATAGGGAGCGAAACACGTCGATTTGATGAGTGTCCCAAATTAAATAACAACAGTTTCTAAACATCAATACTTTGAGAAAATACGATGGAAAACTGAGAAAAACTTGTGGCATACAAATTGAATGGCACCTTCCGGGTGACCCCCAGCTCTAACATGTCAAAATGGTGACTTGAAAAAATTTATTAACAACAAGCTGATTTTTGTTTTGGGGCTTGCAAAATATATATATTTTATAAAAAATGCATCGGCATACAAATTTGTTGGTAATTTTTTTGAGACCTACACTCGAAAGTTGTCAAGATTATGTTAATCTTTTTTTGATTGACAACTGTATGCCACGAAAAAATTATGATTATTTGCTTAATTTTTAATCTAAATATAATAGTGACCTACAAAAAAAATGGAATTTATGAGGTTAACCTACAAAAACAAAAAATCTAATCATTTAATATGTGCTCCGTACTTATGTCTTGTAACCACTGGTTTCATTTGTAATATAATAAATAATAAATAAATAAATATTTCGGACATCTATTTAACACACAACGCCATCTAGTCCCAAGCTAAGCAGTGCTTGTGTTATGGGTACTAGACAACTGATATAAATACTTATATATACTTTTTTTTTGTAAATACATACATACTATACATAGAAAACACCCAAACTCCGAAACAAATATTTGTAGATTCCACAAACATTTGGTCCGACCCAGGATTTGAACCCGAGACCTCAAGCTTAGCAGTCGCATACGCGTACCACTACGCCACCGAGGCAGTCACTTGTATTAAACTAATGTTAAAAAAATGAAAGCTTGTATTTTCAGTGTATTAATACACTACAGAACTTTAATAATAATGCAATGTGCAAACAGTGCATGAAAAGAATTAAACTTATAAATAATTTATGATAAATATAAAAAAATCAATCAATCCTCATCAGATTCGTCACTCGATGAGTCTTCACTATGTGTGATATTATCGTCATCTTCAGAACTATCGGTATCATACTGTTCAGATTCTGTAAATTTTTACTTTTTTTATAAGTTTTATTTTCGGATGAAAACGTTCGTCCTTACATGAAGAATTGCACAAGAAACACTCCATGATGACGATCACTTAACAGCTTCGAAAAGAGAGCTCGACTAAACTAAAAAGGTAAAATAGTCGTTAGAGCTGATGCTTAAAGGAAGTTGGGCGGGGATAGTGGGTCTTACGATTTTATACCTGAGGCAAAATCACACAGTTCAGCATATTATTATTTTTGATATGGATATTGAACTAAATTTCAATGTAATAAATGTTTTTTTATAAGGTACTGCAAAAAGATTATACTGAAAAAATTATCGCTACAAACATGTATTATTTGTATTTTAGATAAATATTTTTAATTTGTTAATATAATAACTTAAAGATATTACTTTTAATTCGATTATAAATTATAGATTCAAATTATAGAGAAATTAAAAAACTTTAATTTATATTAATTTTAAAGTACCTACACGACTTATAAATATGCATTTTTCGAACTTAGAACGATTTTACGATTTGTTTTACAATACAATGATTTTTTCATTACTTGACTATCACTTAAAAATTGTTGTTAACTGAATAATAAAATAAATAAGTAGTTCAATAGCTCAATCACTCGTTACAAGAAATTTCAACAAATTTTCATGCAATTCCCTTGTTTTTATTGCTGTAATTGTTTATATAATTAAGTAATTAAAAAAAAAATTTTCATTTTCATTAAATAAGCTGTAATATTGTATACGAATTTTCCATTTTAGCAATTTCAAACAAAAGCTGGCGAAACTTATGTACAGGACTTCGACATGATATGTTTTCAAGATTTAATTTGTTTGAAATTTCGAAAATTTCACTTGTAATTAATCGCTTCCATTTTTTTTGTATGCCAATAGTTTCATGGTGTTATACGTTTGATTCTTAATAGAAAAAAATAAAAAAAAAGTTGTTATTGATGAAAAAAAGATTAACATAATCTTGACAACTTTCGAGTGTAGGTCTCAAAAAAATTACCAACAAATTTGTATGCCGATGCATTTTTTATAAAATATATATATTTTGCAAGCCCCAAAACAAAAATCAGCTTGTTGTTAATAAATTTTTTCAAGTCACCATTTCGACATGTTAGAGCTGGGGGTCACCCGGAAGGTGCCATTCCATTTGTATGCCACAAGTTTTTCTCAGTTTTCCATCGTATTTTCTCAAAGTATTGATGTTTAGAAACTGTTGTTATTTAATTTGGGACACTCATCAAATCGACGTGTTTCGCTCCCTATCCCGCTTTTTTCTTCCACTTTCAGAATTTGGCCCAATAATAAAAGTTGGGTGTCTCGTCAAAACGAAGCTGTGTATAAACTTTCAGCCTGTTGTCAATCACTGAAATCCCTTGTTCGTGGGCCCGTGGACTATTATATTCACTACCAGTAAACCTTTTGAAATGTGAGAAACAAATAACCTTATTTTGACACCTAATTTTATTATCAAAAGCTTCACTCGTTTGTATATTTTTTCTTACAGATTTTACTGATTTTGTTTGCATTCTAGTGTGATTTCGACTGTAATTTTTATTTCAATGTAACGTTGAAACTTAAAAAAAGTATGACCTTTAATAAAGTGCAAATAAAATCAAAATGAGGTGTTGCCTTCAAGACGAGGAACCTTGGTTTGTTTCTGTGTATTAGCCTTGGATTTGGTATTATACTCGGCTTTTTATGTTTGCTCCTCCCAAAATAACTCTACTCTGTCTGTTATAAAGCATAAGCAGAATCCATGACTAGTGGTCACCATACGGCATGAAAATATTTTAGATAGTTTTCGAACAAAAACATATTTGGCAAATACTTGACCATTACTCTGTCAGAAATGTTCAACTCTCAAAGTTAAATGGGAAATATTTTAAATATCGAGTGCGTTGATAACACATTTGAAAAGTGTTTTCAAAAAGTATCACTTTATTTTTAGCAATCTAATCTATGGACCAGGAGCCAGTGACAGATTACCATGACCAAGTCCCTCCCAATGGACAATTCGTAAATGCATTAGGGATTTATATTATGAATATTCGTGACCGTCAGCTACGACTCAGTGGGTGGGGTGGGCAGTAGCAGCCTCCCACGCATGCAGAAAAAAAAAAGTTTTTAGTCACTTCCTCCCATTTAAAAATGTGTAGTTTAATAGTTAACCTAGTATCTTGAAGGAAGAATAAAGTCAGCTGACTATAATTTGGTTGATTACACGTCAGCTGGCTGCTTAAACACGACAAAAAAAAATATTTTCAATGATTTCCTCTCAACAAATTTTTTTTCTGGTGATAGTTTATATGCTACTGTGAATAAATATTAATGTCAGCTTACTCTATGTCAGTGGAAAGTTTGTCAGCTGGTACCTTGAAAGGTGTAACGCAGCAGCATCTGTCACCTACTAAATCTTATCAGCTGACGACTTTTCCCTTGACTTACAGCTAGCTGATTTTTTTCAATATTTACTAGAACATATTAACAATCCTCTAATACATTTTCATCCGAGAGGAAATCACGTTTCTTAAGTTATTAAGGCTGCCACTGCCCGCCCCTACATTCCTGACGCATTTCAAGAAGTTCCGCTCGAGAGGAAATAATTGACCGAATTTGTTCCTGCTTCCTAGACCACTAGATTTAAAGTTGTTGAGTTTAATAGTTTTTAAAAGAAAGCTACAATGCTCATGAGTGTAAGATATCAATCAATATCAAATCTCGTTATGGCTAAATTTATAGGTTTTTTTGTGTATCGGTACCCTCTAGTTAGACATCGTTACTTCTGAAATATGATATCTAGTCGGCCATTAACGAGAATCGAATCGCCCATCGCACAATGGAGTAATGATACCTTTAATAGATACAAAAATATCGACTTTTGGTAGGAATCAATTTTATGTGATACAATCGTTTATTAAATCTTTGAGGTTTGTGTTTGTATCATAAAACTTAATAACGAATTGTAAGATGTATTTATATTGAAATGTGTAATAATATCTATTTAGTAGCTGCTCCTACACCAGATTGATTGATCCTTTACGCAGTGATATTGTCCTGCACAGTTTGTTCAAATTGTGACTCTCTGTATCATTAATTCTTACTACACGGAAGATGTAAATCAGTATGACAAAAAATGTATAGCTTAACTTTTAAGGTAACGGTATGCCCAAATTCGTATTTCTCCTGTGCATATTCAACAAAAATGGGGCAGAGAGAAACAACTATTCAGAAAACATAATTAGGATTATGCTTTTTTTTATGTATGGTATGTATGACTCTTATCTGCTTGATGGTAATCATAAGCAGAATCCGAAAATGGTGGCCACCATACTCATTTTGAATAAAAGACACTGCAACATGGTGACCCACACCATGGCTACCTAGTGATGCATCTGCATCATAGGGCCTCCGGTCTCGCACTCATCAACGAAACCACGAACGCTGTCATTTTACGATGATTTTCTGTGCGATGGTAGTACTGCTCCGGTCGAGCCGGTCCGTTCGTGTTGAAATTAGCGTGGCTTTACTAAGTCGTATCCTCGCTAATTCCTTTAAATTAATATTGCTTACTTACGTAAAGCACAAGTATTTATAAAAAAACTTGAGAGGTGTCAAGGGAAACCCGAATAGAACGAAGTTCGAAATAGAAAGACGAAACTAAAATATCTGCCTTGCTTTCTATAAGAGAGATAGAGATAGAGAGAGAGACAGACAGACAGACAGAGAAACATGCGCACGCCGCACGGCTTACAATAGCTTACTTTAACAAAAAGTGTCGTTACCAGCCTATCGCAGTTCACTGCTAAACTTATTTATTGATATATTTTGTATTTATATTTGATATACATAATTTTAAAAATCATTAATTTACAGCGACATCTATGTTATTAATATTAAACTACTGGCAACGACACGTAAATGTAAGTTCAGTTTCTATTCAAAAGATGGCGCTATATATAAAATTGAAAAATGTTTTTCACCAATTCTTTAAAAAATAATAACAAAACAATATTTTCTCAATAAAAAATATTAAGACTTCGTTCCCATAACAAAAATAGTGAATCAAGCAATGAAAAATAAACTAATAACAAATATAATTTAAAATAGCAAAAAGTGTCGTGACAACAAAACGTGTCGTGACAACAAAACGTGTCGTGACAACTTTTTCGTATGAATTTTTTCCTTCTAGCCCCCTTTCACAACGCGCGATAAGGAACTTCGTTCCAAAAATAGTTCTTACCAGGTGGATATTCATGATAGCTGACGGTCGTATAAACAGCGAAGGGCGATGCTGCGAGGAGTGACACCAGCCACAAAGCAGCCACAATCTTCAGGGCTCTACCAAGCCCCGCCATGGCGTATAGATGTAGTGGATGGCAGATGGCCAGGTAGCGCTCCAGGGAGAATGCCACAATCGTTAGAACTGACACGTAGGAAGCCCTGTTGAAAAAAAAACTTTCATATAACTCCACAACATACCAATGACTTTAAAATATAAGGTACTAGAGTCACGCTGGTTTCAGCATGAACTTACTGGTTTGACAGATGACCAACATAAAATGACATCATTTATGCTGTCGTGTTTCTTTTGTGAGTGCTAGAACGGAGGCCCAATGATGCAGAAGCATGTCGATAGGTCACCTTAATGTGCGTCACCATGCTGCATTATCTGCATGCGCAATGGGTAAGGTTACCATCATTCTTTTCGATTATGCTCATGCTATAATCTGGCATAGTAGACTCACTTTGTCAGGCTCATACATAAAACAATAAAAAATGTAAAAACTAAAACCCAACTGCGACGAAAAAACGACGCTGAAAAACACGTTGTTAAAGTGTTTTGGTGCGTTTGTATGTAACGTGTGATTGCGGCTTTTCAAACTTGTTTCATAATAATAATAATAATAATAATTTATTTGCTGATCAAAGGTTTTTCACGGTGTTACAAGTTTATATGTAGATGTCCTCTTTGGTCTACCTTAACGGCATGCAAATTTTTTTTTTTAAATTATTAATCAGTGAATTAGATGTCACAAATTACATTTACCATACAATCAAAAAACCATGAAAAAAACAAAAAAAATAAAAAATTCAATCAAAAATGTCAATTTAACTTATCAATGTCAACAATACAACACAGATGTCAAAATGTTACAATTATAACCACAAATAATAATAATAAATAAGCACCAATTAGGTCAAAGCATATATTACATAATTTTATGTGTCTCACAAACTTTCATCATTAAGAAATTCATCAATTGAATAGTAACATTTTCTATTTAGGAATGCTTTTAAAGATCTTTTAAATACTTCTGCCTTTAACATTTTAATACCAGCAGGGATCCCATTGTAGATTATTGGAGCTTTGCACACAATACTTTTATGCAATAATGTTGTATTAGCAGGATGTACACAAAGTCTATTATTGTTACGTCTATTGCTCCTACCGTTATATACGTCAGCAACCCGTGGAAATAAATGTAAGTTGTTTTTGACAAATAAGGCTGTTTCCAATATGTACAGTGATGGAAGCGTGAGAATACTATGCCTTATAAACGCCGGCCTACAGCTGTCTGTAGTTTGGAGACCGAACATAGCGCGTATGCATCGCTTTTGCATTTTGAACACCATATCTTTATTTGTTGAGTTTGTCCAAAAAATGATACCATACCTAAGAACAGATTCCACGAGGCCATGATAAGCTGATAGCAATGCGTCGGTATTTAAAGTTGGTGCAAGTTTATACAGTGCATATGCTAAACTGCTTACTTTTTTGCACAATGAGTCTATGTGTTCCTTCCAATTTAATTTGCTGTCTATAATTAATCCCAGAAAACGAGCAGTGGTGACCTCTTTTATGGTATAATTATTGTAAGTCGAAGTTATGTTTAATGGGTTTACTTTTCTTTGATTAAAATGAATTATATTTGTCTTACTCAGATTTATTCTCAGGTTGTTATTTTCAAGCCATGAAATAATGGATGTCATTGCGTTATTTATGTCAAGTTTATATTTGCTAATGTCCATACAACTAATAGTAACGGTGCTGTCATCTGCAAATAATGTCATAGCCTGATTTGTGGCATTTGGCAAGTCATTAATATAAATGATCTTATATACTTTACTTTACGTTCATACTTCTTCAGAAACGTTTTTTGTCGTAGTTGGGTTTTAGTTTTTACTTGATTTGTTATTTAAAATGTTTTGGTGCCGTTTTAATATTAATTTCTTTGTAAACTATATTTTTTAAATATCATAGAAATATCACAATTATCGAATTAATACGGTCAAAGTCACGAGCAAATGCTAACGCTATTCTATTTGTTTTACACCAGCAATAGGAGGAATGTAAGGGTCCTGGAATAAGTTCCCCACCTAGATCCAGTTCGTCGCTGGCGTATTATTATTCACATTTTATATTTTCGTGAAAATAGTAATCCAAAAAAAGGTGTACAGCTTATATGGTTGAAATAACCAATTAATCGCAGCGCAGTCAAACTTTTGCACATGTGTATACATCGATTATCCGAATGGCTGAACGCTACATTCAGGTTCTCGTATTTCCGAAAACTTTAATATTTTAATTTGTTGTTTCACCTGTTACTGAATTTGTTTTCGTTATTCGGCTAAAGTCTAGTGGAGCGACGGTAATTGAATGTGTGTTAAAAGTTATTATTGAATTTAGACGAGGTAATTATAATTTTGAGGAATTAAGTTTTGTAATGGAAGAACCAAGCTTTGGTGTGCGAATGTGGTTAAGCCAATGCATGTTGCATTGGCTTAACGGGATCAATGCTATGTTCTGGCCAAACTTACAAAGCTAAGTGTTAAGAATGTTTTTCGTTGTATTTCGTTTGACTGTATGGTTGACCTTAGTTCTTTAGGCGGTCTACTGCGCCAAATGTTGTAGGTTTAAGTCCCAAATGTGTGATCCACAAATTTTTGTTCTGAGTTTGGATGCTCCTTGTGCCCGTTTCATGTATGTTTGTGAAGTCCCAAACAACGCAGGATATATATTCCTATGTCCCTAATGCGAGAGTTGTCTTTTATAAACATAAAAATTGAAGTACATTAGCGAAGAACAAAAAGCCCTTAACCGCGCGAATAAGAGCTATTCCCGGCTCCCACCTATTTTCGATATAGTATGGCACTTCACGTGGATTCAGGGTATTTGATTTCGATCCACCGCCCTACCAGGAAATCCGGTGGGTTAACCCAGTGGTCTAGTGGAGCGATCCTCTTTCGCACAAATAATCTACACACACAAACAACTGGCCAAGTACTAGTCGCACTCGCCCACGAAGGGTTTTGCATCATTATCTAATTCACTAACAAAAACGAACAAATAAATCACGTTGTAATCCCTTAAATATTTATTTTATTTTAAATTTACTTATTTATTTTAAATGTGAATACCTATATGTCTAAACATTATGTCAACAACAATTTAATTATTTATTTTATTCTGCTTTTTAACAACAGAAATTCACCATCGCTGATAATTTCAACTGCCGACTATTACGGTTCATGAGATCAAGCCAGGTGACAGACGGACGGACAGCGGAGTCTTAATAATATGGTCCCGTTTCACCCTTTAGGTACCGAACCTTAAAACTAGGTCCATAAATTTCGGAAAAGGGTAGAGAAATGAAAATTCTCTATTTTCTAAATCACAGCCAGATTAAGCAATGAAAGAAGGTCTGTAAAAGTAAAATACCTCAGAACTCTAGACTCAGGTTATTTTATAATAAAAAAAAGTTAGTTCATTTTTGGGACACAGGTATTTTCACCAGCAGCACGATTCAAAAGCTTTAACTGCAATTCGCGCATGCTCAACTAAAATTGAAAAGTCCTTGGCAATACCACAATTTGTCGTGTTACAGTGCGTTCAACTGGGAAACATTCAAGCATTTTATTGAGAGGTGGCTTGTAATTTAAATATAACTTTATTTTTAGCAAACACTATAAATTTACATCAATTTGTTATGGAACAACAAATTGGTAAAACTGTTTTTATACTTTTGCTTCTTTTACATATAGTTTATCTTATATAGGGACTTTTTCACGATAAAATTGTTTACATCAGAAAATAGAAGGTAACACAATCTTTTAAGTAATTTTTATCACGAATAAGGCTCACTTTACAACTAAAACTAAATCTACAAATATTTCGTTATTTTAGTTTTTTTATCTATCTATTTTTTAATACCATGCGTTAATTATTTTCGCAATTCCATGACATTATTCAAAATTTTACATTATATAAAAAATCGGTTTAATTTAAACTGCACTAAATGATGTAATAATTGTAGTGTCATTACAATTTCATCGAGTTTTACGACCGTTACTGCAGTTAAAATTTATTTTCCACTGTACCGCCAGGGGATACAGAAGTAAACGAGCGCAGAAACTAAAATGAGAATATTACTTATCACTATTACCAATCAATTATAAAGTGTTTAGATAATTGAACTTTTAAAAAATTAAAACGGCGATTACACTCCTGCCCGGACGATTTTATGACAGTCTGCAAATAGATCTCAATCCTGAGCGAAATCATAATTTAAACTAAGTTAATTGGTTGTACTCCAGCTAACAAAGGTCCATGTATTGCCAAGCATCGCCCCAGTGTATACTTTCCTAGTAATTACCATCCTGTACTTTGTACCGCCCGAGAGACATCTAATTATCACGGCTTCTGTAAACATGTATTTCTAACAGAGCGATGTAAGAACAGGTACAGCAGGGTTTCGTAACTAATAATAGATGCAGTTCTTTTAACAATACATTGAGGGTGCTTTTGGGATTGCCATGGAGTTGTAGGTCGATGGGTTCGCCACAATTATTAAAATAGTGAAACGTTGCGCTTCCATGCTTGTGCCTGCTCTTCTAATCCAACAGCATCCTGAATGATTTTTCAGATAGGTGGGATTCCCCGGAAAGTCCAGGTGCTTATCCATCCACATTAATTAATATTTATATTACTAACACTAGGTTAAGTCACTCTGTTACTAACAATATATGGATGTATTGATAAGTCCGAAATAAATAATTTGAATTTTATTTCAATATAAATAGCCCGGAGAACCGATGGCCGATGGGGCAGAAAGGTTCTTGAGTGGAGACCACGTGACGGTAAACGCAGCGTAGGAAGACCTCCCGCGAGGTGGACGGACGACCTGGTTAAGATCGCGGGGACTCGTTGGATGCGGGCCACTACCGACCGGTCAATATGGAAGTCAATGGGGGAGGCCTATGTTCAGCAGTGGACTTCTTGTGGCTGAGATGATGATGATGATGATGATGATGATAAATAGTAAAAATAATTGCGCGTAAAGAACCAAGAATAGTTGCCTGCACTTGTGGTGTAGTGGTTAAGGCAGTCTCCTTGTCGTTTCTTACTAAGTGTCGTGGGCTGTTTCACTACATGGGACACTTTGTGTGATCCACATATTGTTGTACTGAACTTGGGTATCGTTTGTGTACATTGCATATTATTATATAAACAAAGTTCTCCTTCTTTAAAGCAAAAATTCGATCATATATCTGTTGAAAATATTATTAACTAGCTGACCCAAGCAACTTTGTTTGCGTCTTCTATTGCCCGTAGCGTGAACATTTTCTCCCGTTTTGGAAACATTCTTCGTTGGTACTCCGCTCTTATTAGTATTAGCGTGATGACATATAGGCTATAGCCTTTCTCTATAAATGGACTATCCAATGATTATCAACTCTAACGCACATACGGACACTGTTTTGATAGATATGATTGAATTTGAACTTTGTATAGCGGTAATAAAGTGCAAATTGACTCATTGACGTTAGGAACACACCGACATTGCTTAGACAACAGTGAGTGCTTGTAATACATATATGATCTTTATACAATAGCAATAAAGTTCAAATTGACTTTACGTTTGTATGGGAAAAAGAAAAGGGCTGTTTTAGGGCTTTTCCGGCCATTATTCGAACTTTTCTCGCCGTAAAAACCATCCTTGAACTTCAACAAACATTTAAAAAAAAGAATTGGCCAAATTGGTCCAGGCGTTGTTGAGTTATGCGCTTACCAACACATTGAGCGATTCATTTTTATATTATAGATTTTACGGTAACTATTGTCAGTTGTTTGTCTTAATTTTCATCAATCGTCTTCCTAGGTTGAAATATAGGGAAGAGAGATCTTTCTAGCCTATTTATAAAAAGGCAAGCTTTTGCCCACAACTCTGTCCGCATGTATGCCGGTTATCATAGTAAAGAGTAACCTATATTCCTCTTCAGAAATCAAAGTATCTCCTTGTCAAATTTCATTGAAATCGGTGCAGCGGTTTGTCCGTGAGATTGTAACAAACAGACAGACACAGTTACTTTCGAATATAAAATATTAGGTACATATTTTTTTGGTTAACTCTAGATATAGACAGTAAGTAAAAGTTTTCATCTGACAAGCATTCGCTTATAAAGTATACACTTAGTTCTGTCCTGAACCGACGAAAGAGAACATTAATTAATTGACATCTATTAGATTTTGCCTTTGTAGTTTCTTCACAAAAACAGAACACAGTAAATTCTATTTTATTAAACACAGTCAGTTCAATAATTTGTTATAAGCTTAAATAGATCGACCTTAATTTATTTATTTATCGTACATCGATGAGTAGGAAAGTACTTTTAAAAGTTAGAAATAAAAAAGTATGTTTAAATTGTCTAATTGTCACTAATTGTCAGTGAAACAGTAGACGGTGGACGGTCGGATAGACATGATACAATCAGAAAAGCGGGCAAGAATATTCAAGAGTTTATACTTTAATTATTTTTGAGATTAGCACCTTAATCGAAATTCATACGGATTCTTTAGTGAACTCACATAGGTTTTTTTATTTTCTAAATCAAATAACTTCAAAGCAAATTGAATTTTATTGAAAACTGATTGAGAGTAGGACACCGATATGAATTAAAATCAGTCTATAATGTTCCCCAATCCTGAACACAACACTTAGACAAATATAATCGAAGCCGTGTATATGAATAAGAAAAAGTTTAAAATACAATATAAACCGACTACGTTAAAACTTTTGATATAATTTATACAATCTATTTCACCTGGACTGTTGTTCAAATCTATTGACATCTTATTCAATACAATTGGTTCATTAGTTAAGGAATTAACTACAGTGGAACATGCACAGACTACCAGAAATATTACTCTACCTTTTGGTAGGTAAAAACACGTTTTAATATTGATACTGTTCACATGTTAAAACATATACATTTTCTCTAAACAGTGATTCATAATGGCTGTACAAGATAATTCGGAGTTCGAAGTGCCACAATATTTATGGAGGTTTCATTGTTTTTGCAGGATAACAGGATTAAAATAATCCTAGGTACAGAAATAAATTCAGACATAAGAATGCAATAACATTTTGGTATAATGGATGTTATGTTCCATACAAAGGGAGAGATTAATGGTTGAACTTTGGAAAAGTAGATATTGCGTAGTTCCATTAATCTACACTAAAAGTGTTCGAGAAAAGGGCCAAATGGCTTATGTGTATTCGGCCACATCATTTTACACATATATACATATGTTGTACCAAAGGCTTTTCGAAAATAAATAATGTGTCGTATCAGTGTTCGTTTAGCCTCAAAATACTGCTTCACACATTTAATGCATAATGGTCTGATCACAAACTAGACAAAGCATGTGTTACGGTAGTGAGACTGTTGATAATTGGTAGTTGCTGAGGTTGGGGACCACCAGGATCTATTTATTAATATTATCATTTACTGCTTACCGTACTGTAATTAACAAATAAATAAATAATAAATATTTCTTACAACACAACGCCATATAGTCCCAAATTAAGCAGAGCTTGTATTATGTGTAGTAGACAACTGATAGAAATACTTATAAACTTTTTTTCGTAAATATATAAATATTATACATATAAAATACCCAAACTCCGAAACAAATATTTGTAGATTATACAAACATTGGTACGAAATCGAACCCCAAACCTTAAACACAGCAATCGCACACGCTACCACTGCGAAATCAAGACATTTAATAATAATAAATGACAGAATGAGAAGTTAATTTATAGAAAAGCCATCCCTTACAAATATCAATGACTTCAATCTATACTAATATTATAAAGTTAAAGAGTTGGTTTGTTTGTTTGAACGCGCTAATCTCAGGGACCGCTGGTCCGATTTAAAAAAAAACTTCATTGTTAGACAGCCCATTTATCGAAGAAGGCTATAGGCTATATATCATTACGCTAAGACTAATAAGAACGAAGCACTAATGAAGAAAAACTAAAACAAAAACCGGGAAAAATATTACACTACGGGCAATAAGAGACGTAAACGAGGTTGCGTGGGTCAGCTAGTATTAGATATAATTTATTTTGGGGCTTACTACTTAATAAACGATTTAGGGTGAGTATGAAATCTTACGAAGAGTGAAATCGAACGTTCATTAAAAGTAAGGTAAGGTACGAGTAAGATGGTGGTAAAGAAATAATACAAAGCAGTACACCTACTGTACTGCTTTGTATTATTTCTATTTCATGTATAACATGGCCAGGAAACCTGTAACTGCACGAACTTGTGTCTCCTCGAATTATGATTTTATCAATAGCTCCAGTTTTCTGAAGATATTTTTAGTTTGTTTGCTTTGATATTATTTATCAATTTATTCTATAACATAAGTGAATTAATAACATTTACAACATAAATTACACTTTTTTTTTACTTATTTCTTTAAATTTGTAGAACTTCATCACTTTGGACTTCAAACACACCATATCCTCCGCGACATATATATTATATCAATTCACGATAGGTATAAAGGAAATACAGTTTCTTAACAATAGACTGTTTTATTCCATAAATACAAAATATAGGCGTGTGGCGTGTGCACAAAACAAGTAATGGCTGGCTGTTCTGGCTCCCAAGTCACAGGTGATGAACCTAGTTTGGGAGCCAAGAACAGAATCTAACATATTTGTTTACATATGAACTGATTGTTAATTATTTTTAATTCGATTGTAACTATTACTTGTATTATCTGTAAACAAGGTGGAATGAATTCATTTTGTTTAAATAAATTATTATTATTATAATTCGGTAGTACAATGAGGGCCAAGCTTGGTGGCCCAAACCTAACTTGAAATAAGTGTAATGGCCAACGAAATAAAAAAAAAGTTATTAGGTGTGAATATAGCTTTTAGAACAAATGGCGGTATGTAGAAGCGTCCCGATTCATCGATAAAGTATCATGTTATTTTATTAGTGTCTGATTGGTTGCACGGCGGATCCTAATAATTAACAAAAATAGCAGTATATTATGTTAATAATACTCATAAAAGTGTCTCTTATCGACCACTGGGACGCTGGTATCCCTTTATGTTTATGATATGTTATCAACTAGATAAATAATGGTTAGAGGAACAAATATAATGGATATTAAATGACCAGGAAATAACTACAGTTACAAAACAAAATGAAACACCATGGCGCTCCTAAAAACTTTGGGCAATTGAGCGAAAGCGTGCTAAACGATCTATCACTTTACAATTACCGAAAATAACATTGTTTATTAGCAGAGAGTGCATTAACACTTATGAAAAAAATATCGATTAGACTATATTTATTTAGTCTATTTAATTTTTAAGCTATTTTTTCATGGATGGTAAGCGATTACCGCCGCCCATGGACACCCGCAACACTAGGGGCATTACAGATGCGTTGCCAGCCTTTGGGGGATCGGGAGAGGGATGGGAGAAGGGTTGGAATATGGGCCTCCGGTATCCTTGTCCGGCTACGGCCCTGTATGGGGTGTGGGTGGCGGCTCTGACTGCCCAGAATAAGGCGTACCTTTGGCACCCTCAGAGGGTATTGGCGGTCAGAGCCATACGCGGATACCGCACCGTGTCCACCGAGATGGCGTGCGCCTTGGCCGGCACACCCCCGTGGGATTTGGAGGCGGAAGTGCCATCATTCGATCCATGGTCGGTAGCGATTGCAGTTTTACCCCGGTCGCATCCTTCTGCGAAGACGTAATTTCGCAGAAGGAGGCGGCGGAGAAGGCCCGGGAGGACGATGATCACTCGGACCCGATCCGCCGCCTGCGAACCGGGCGGCGGAGGCGCGCCTATCAGCGGTTCATGCCGCCCTGAGTGTGGCCGCGGGTGGTGGGGACGGGTTTTCCCCTCCATCCGCATTACAGGCCAACCGCGAGGAGGCGACGTACCAGGTGCCGTGCGTCGCCTAATTTGAGAGATTTACCAGCAGACGGTGCCCGCTTCAGTGTGGGCAGGCGCTGGGAGGGGTCCAGTCGGGTTAATAAGAGCAGTTCCCGGACCCCTCCCTTCTCAGACGCAGAGTTGGCACACCGTGTGGTTTTAGTCGGTTCGATTCCGACACACCGCCCCGCCGCAAACCCCGGCGGGGTGACGGCCCGAGGGGGTTTCGAAACGATATTTTTTTTAACGATATTTATTTGGTCATAACTGTAATTTATTTAACTGTTTTATCTCTTTTATTTAATTATGATGACTCGCAGAGCTTTATCTCGTCAGGAGGAGTCTAAACTCAAATTGACTTTACAAGAATTAAAAATTTCAAAAGAATTGTGTGCACAGTTAAGCGGTGAAAGGGATGACAATGAGAAGGAACTCATTGAGATCTTGAACACTAACACAAAGTTAAAAAGTGATATGACTGCCTTACATTTGGAATATAGTTTAATTGTTGAGGAACGGGACACTCTCAAAAACTTAGTTAGTAAGTTTGATCGCTGCAGTGATGAGTACGAACAGGCCCTTGCTAGGATTTCTACCTTGGAACAAGAGCTCCGGGAGGCCCACCTACACATCTCACAACTGCAAGAGGATGCCCACAACATCACTGTGCAGCAAAATATGAGTCTGTTTAGTGAATTGGTAGAAAGTGCCCCCCAGTTGGTTTCTCCTACAATAACACACACTGATGCTATCAGTTATCCAATTGTTGATTTAAGGGATGTAACTTTAAGACAACAACAGTCAGTGAGTATGTCAATTTGTGGTAGGAATAAACTGAAAAAATATGTCAAAATTAATAGGTATATTAAAAGAACACAAAAGTTAATCAAAAATCAAAAAATTGAATCAGGGCGGTCTAAACCGCAGGATGATAGGTTAGAATTAGTTGTTAACAACAATATTATTAAAGATAATCGGGGTTTGGCTGAAACTTTTAACAATTATTTTGCAAAGATACCAGTTGATACTACCAGTTCTTTGGATTCCTGCTCAGTCACAGCTGAATCCTTGGCCAGGGGCAGCGTGAAAGAGTGTGATGTCATGTTCAAGTTTCAGTTTATAAGCCCTAATGATGTGGTGAAAACTTTCAAGTCGCTCAATTCAAAGAAATCAACCGACTTGTGGGGTATTTCTGTCAAATTATTGCAAAATATAATTATTGATATAGCACTACATTTAGCTGTAATATTTAATAAGTGTGTAGAAAATGGTGTATTTCCGGATTTAATGAAACATAGTAAGTTGATACCATTATTCAAGAGTGGGTCTAAGAGCGATCCAGGTAATTTTAGACCCATCTCAATCTTGCCAGCAGTCAGTAAAGTCTTTGAAAAACTTATTCTTCAGCAGTTAGAAACTCATTTTAATATTAATAATTTATTTCATAAAGAGCAGTATGGTTTCAGAAAGGATCGCTCAACCATTGATGCTGGTTCAACACTTATAAAACATATATTTAGTGCCTGGGAAAACGCGCAAGATGCTATTGGCGTTTTCTGTGACTTATCCAAAGCATTTGACTGCGTTGAACATCAAACGCTTTTGCGAAAACTCAGGCACTATGGCATTAGGGATACTGCACTTGATCTGGTTGCCTCGTACCTTGGAGACAGAGTTCAACAAGTGGATATAAATGGAATTAGGTCCTCCGGATTACCTGTCTCAATGGGCGTGCCACAGGGCTCAATTCTCGGTCCTTTTCTCTTTCTAGTGTATATTAATGATTTACCTTTCTTTGTGCAAAATTTCTGTGATGTAGTACTTTTTGCAGATGACACTTCGCTTGTTTTTAAAGTTGATCGTAATCAGAATAGTTTTGATGATATTAACAGATCACTTACACTAGTCCAAGATTGGTTTACAAGCAACAACTTACTATTGAACTCGAATAAAACTAAATGTATAAAGTTCACTTTGCCTAATGTTAAGAAACTCAACACGAACATTATAATAAATAATGAAATGATTGATCTCGTAGAGTCAACTATGTTTCTAGGAATAACCTTGGATCATAAGCTTCAGTGGGGCGCCCATATATCGTATCTAGCAGGGAAACTGAGCTCCGCGGCATTCGCTGTTTGGAAAGTTCGCCAGTTAACTAATATTGAAACTGCGCGAATAGTTTATTTTAGTTATTTTCACAGTGTCATGTCATATGGTATTTTACTATGGGGCAAGGCAGCTGATATTCAAACCATTTTTGTAATTCAAAAACGGGCAATTCGTGCGATTTACAAACTTAAAGTTCGAGATTCTCTGAAAGAACGATTTAAGGAAATAGGTATTTTAACAGTTGCATCTCAATATATATTTGCTAATATTATGTTTGTACGAAAAAACATAGATAAATATAGTTGCAAAAGTGATCATCATTCACTAAACACAAGGAATAAGCACAAATTAGTAGGCCAACATTATCGCCTTAACAAAGTCCACAATTCATTTGAAGGACTTGGTGTGCGTTTTTATAACAAAATTCCTGTCGAAATCTTGAACTTACCCCTACAAAAGTTCAAGAGTGCCGTTAAGAGTCGTCTTGTGGAGAGGGGCTATTATACGATAAACGATTTCTTGACTGATGCAGTGCCTTGGATGTGAGTGAAAGTGAAATAATTTATTGGATTGTAATTAATTCTTGACATCTTATTCTGCATTTATTACCTGACATTTGAACTTTGTTAAGTTGAGGCGATCTGTGTTTACATTGTTGGAGCTTAAATAATTTGTATTTATTATTTTATTACATTTTAAACGTTTTTTTTCTTTTTCTCTGGGACCAGTATGTATGCACACATTGCTTTTACTCCTTGATGTGTAAGTGATTGCAACCTTATATGCTATGGACTAATTTTTAATATTTTATTAGACAAAAATTTTTTTTTTTCCTAGCTTTAATATCTTATTAGACCGCTTTCTAGCCTTTGTGTTTTGGTTGCCTTAACTTGCACATAGAAATACTGTTGTCAAAAACAAACAAGCTTTGTATGAATTATCTGAAAAGATGGTGCACATGAGTTTCTCACCAGCTCTTCTCATGAATGCAATACCCATCGGAGCTGGTACTTGGATTGATTTCAATTTAAACCTTTGAGTTGAATCGAAATCAATCTAAGCTCCGGTAATTCAATCATCTCAGTGCATTTAGTATTATGAGTTTTGTTTTATATTTTTATGTTTGTATTTTTGACGTATTCAAGTGCCTTTTGGGGCCTATGGAAATAAATGATTTGAGTTTGAGTTTGAGATTGAGTTTGATAAAAAAAAAAAAGATGGGCCTCCGGTATCCTCACTCACTCGGTGAAACACAGCGCAAACGCTATTTCACACCGGTTTTCTGTAAGGCCGTGGTATCACTCCAGTCGAGCCGGCCCATGCATACCAAAGCATGACTCTCCCACGGTAAATAATATTAGGGATAGTTCTGTTGAGACCTGAAAAGAGAAGTGTCGCAAGCACCGAGAACTTCATGGCGCTTAAGCGTTTCATCACCTTACTGGTGATAACAACTTCCATACTGTTTACCATTCATGTAATACTAACACTATTGTACCTGAATATCGCACTTTTAAAAAGAGTGGCCATGACTTTCTTCGCCAGTATTCTTCTCATAAGGCCCTACGCACTTTGAAAACTGGAAGTTATAGATCGACACAAGCGGGCAGTAGATTTTGGTGTTATCACCATGTGCACCTTATCAATCCAGTACATGCTGTGGCGTCTGTTTGTGTTGATCTATGATATTTAACTGTAGCTTCAATTTAACGTTCATAAATAAAATTTGTGTCTTAATTGAATAAATGATTTTGAATTTAGTTTAGGCGCGCAAGTATACAAACGCTCTTGTGATCCTACGAGACGTAAACTCATGTTAGCGTCCCTGATACATACACTTTTTTATTTTATTTACGAGAAAGTGACCAAGCGTTGTGAAATTTTCATGGGAATGTGCATTTCTTTCGCATGGGTAGAGGTATTTCGGAGAATCTGAATCATATACATGAAAGTACATTCTTTTGCCGACTTGAATGGCCAGACTCACAGCTGACAGACATACTCGTAAATGCAAATGTAAATTTATTTGTGATGCTTTCAACTCTGCTTATCCGATTGTCAAGAACTAGCTGAGCGCACAACTTCGTCTGAGTCACTCAAAAGGAATTGATTTTCCTCGTATCTGCAACATTTTCAATTGAGATTCAGTTTCTACTGGTTATAGTGTGATAAAATAAATTCTACTAGCTTCTGCCCGTGATCCCACCCGCATGTATGTAAATTGGACTATGTCCTTCCTCAAGACTCAAAGTATCTATATGACAAATTTCATTGACGTCGGTGTAGCAGTTTAGCTGTGAAACTGTAACAAGCAGATCTACTAATATATAATAATGTAGTAGTCGTGTAAATCATTATACATAAAATAATGATTACACAAGCAAACCCACAAGCAAATGTCAGTATTTTCAATTTACTTTAATATAGAAGACAGAGTAACATTAGAAGCACATCAAATAAACCACTAATGATTACAAGCAAGCTTCTAATGATACGAATATCGATACATCCCAATATTTCATCCACAATTACATGTGATCTCGTAATCGATAATGTGCTGTTAAAATCGACTATCCGAAGCAATGTTATCGGTGTGCTTCGGTAATTCGATTATGTGGCTTTGTAATCATTATGTCTTACTTACTGTTAGAATTAAAAAAATATTTAAATTTCTTATAAAGTACCTTGAAAAAAGGCAGTTCTATAAGCGATACAATCGAATTACCGAAGCACACCGATAACATCGCTTCGGATAGTCGGTAATTCAGTTTAATAATTAAGTATTTTTATGTGTTTTATTTAAGTGTTTGAAACAAACATACAGGTGAAGCTAAATACTCGTATATTGTTTTTAGTATAATTTTTCTCTTTTTTTTGCAAAATATTCTTACCCAACTAAAGGAAGTACCTTTTTACCGTGGGAGAGCTACGTTTCGTTTGTCCATGGGCGGCGGTAATCGTTTACCATCAGGCGATGATGATACATTTGCTCGTTTGCCCCTTATTCAACAAAAAAGAAAATGGATTCGGCAGTTTATCAGGTGATGCGTCTGCCCGTTTGCCCACTATTCAATCAAAAAAAAAAGCAAAAGACGTGTGTCAGGACCGTAGTAAGTGGAAATCAATTGTCTCTGCCTACCCCTATGGGAAATAACCGTGATATTATATTGTTAGTGAAATCGTACATAATTATAATTATGTAATGTGAATGACTTTGCTGATTTATTGTGGCTTCGTGTCGATGGAGTAAGAATATGAGGGGAGGTCCATGACTTGCCACATTGGCGTAATTACCTTAACAAAATGTTTCTCTGAAGGTAGCTACAATAGTTTGTTCGGGACGTTAATTTATGTTACTTTGAACTGGCTTTTGGCTTTTTCTAATATATGATTAAGGTAATGGATAAGAACACATTAAGGATAATTAAATTAAATGTTGGGTTTATTATTGATTGGAATTTAATTACGTCCCTTGGATTTTCTCAAAGGCTAAGTTAAGTTTTAGTAGTGGAGCAACGCTGATTTCAATGCGGTTGGGCTGGCTCCACCGGAGCGGTACTACCCTTGCACAGATGATCACCATGTAACATGCCAGCGTTCGTGTTGTCGTGTTTAGTTGATGAGCGCTACACCGGAGTTTTACTACGTTATTTTATATTTTAAGAACTGCAGGTACCTAGTACAATATTTACGGTGTCTTTTAGTTAGATACATAAAATCCCATTTACCTATATCAAACTTTAATTTTTATTTCAATATTATACAAAATTGATGAGGATCGAATGCATACTAAAAGCGTAAAAAAATATCAACTTTAGCCTACTGGCGTCCACTGTTGATCGGAGTCTGCACTCAAAAGACCGCAACCATCCGATGTCAGCTATTTTCCTGAAATCGTCAGTCCTTCGTGCCACAAGGTACCAAGGTGCCACTTACAGTTATCTAGTTGCGGTCTCCCAATCTAACAGTTGTCTCAGGCGACCATCAGTCCCCCTGGAGATATGAACGGTCCACTTCTAACTTCAGCGTGCTAGTTCTCCATGCGATATCGGTTATCTCCATAAAAATATGACCATCAAAAAGTTCTTGACATATTTTTTAATATAAACACAATACGAATAATATTTTATAACACGGGCGGGATTATACAGCGTCCATAAAATACTTTGAAACATTACCTTGTAATGCGTACACTATTATGTGGACTTATGTACCTAGTACCAGTGTTACTACGGCAAAATTTTAATTACGTTTTTAAGTAATTAGGTTTGTTTATAGTTACATAAAATGCTATATTAGTATATACGTGTGTCACGAGCGAATTTAAATGCGGATTCATACTGTGTTGTAACTTATTTACAAGCTCGTAATCGTAGTACATAAATATATCTATCCAAAATAATGTCTTTAAGTATGTCTGTGTATTGACAGATTCAGAATAAAGAGTGTCACCACCACACTCATGTCTTGGGTGTTGTGAGAGGTGACTAAGGGTGCAAACTACACAGGACATCAGCACTGCAAACAGAAGGAACACTTAAAACGAACCCTATACTGACTCGTTCGACCAACGCGGTCTCATAGGCCATAAAGTCCTCTCTAAGAACAGGTCTATATTTAGCAGTGGATTGATAATGGTTGTTAATGATAAGGATATTATGCACATTATTGTTTATACTACTAACAGTAAGTTTGGGTTATCCACTCTTGATTTATACTCAGGCTCAGGCAAGGTCATTCGTCGTTGGGAATTGCGCCGAAAGCGCGAAAATTTTATTAGATATAGCTTATAGAAAACCCATTTAGATGTGGAATAAGAAACTGAGATGGTTTTCGCTGAACTAAAAATGATGCTACTTAAAAAAAACCGGTCAAGTGCGAATTGGACTCGCGCACTGAGGGTTCCGTATAAACCTGTATGTATATTATATGATGTAACTAAAAATTTATGCTTTTCGCAATTTTTCCTTTATCTGAGCTATAAGATGTTGCTTCGTACCAAATTTCAAGATGCCGAGTTCATGGGAAGTACTCAGTGGGTTTCGATTCCCTTGCGAGTACAGAAAATTTGCAGCATAAACGGCTGTATCTTTTGATTACGTTGGCTTACAAGTTTGATTTTTACATACCTTCAAGGAATAGTAGACTTGAGTATTTGATATGAATTTCAGCTTGATATTAAGCGTTCCTGAGAAAAAGAGTCTTGACAGACAGACAAACGTACAACAAGGTGATCCTATAAGGGTTCCGTTAAAAATGATTATTATCGTAAGTGTTAGAATCGGGGGGCACGGCAGTGCCCCCGCCAAGTCATCTCATTTACTAATATACTATTTCTAAATCTGCTACTTAATAGTATAAAAGAAAATAGTTTGTAGGAGTATGTTTGTTTCCCTTTTTTATTTAATAGGAGGCCAACGAGCAAACATGAAGGTAAGTAGGTAGGTAAGCAACTACCGCTGCCCATGGACATCCAACACCAGAGACGGCACAAGCATGTTGCCGGTCTTTATGGGATAGGGAGATGGGGGAGGGGTTGGGATATGGGCATCCGGTATTCTCACTCACTCGGTGAAATACAGCGCGCGCAGGCGCTATTTCACATCAGTTTTCTGTGAGGTCGTGATATCACTCCTGTCCAGCCGGCCCATGCATGCCGAAGCATGGGTCTCCCACGATTTTTGATACAGTCCTGTGATAGGTGTTAGTTTCATGATGATACCCTTGACTAGGATTTTTAATAGGAGTTTCAAATCGAATTGCCACATGCAATAGTAAGTTAGATTTAAACTAGTAGGTACTTATATTTGGAACTTACTCGTATTATATCAATGACCCCTTTTTTGCAGAAATCCCCTCGGATGCTACGGACTGGTGGTTATGTCGGACTCGAACCGAATAAAAACCGGATTCTAGAAGCCGGGTAACCAGGTGCACCCTCGATAGGAAATCCCTGGAACCCCGACGTTACTCGGGCCATCTATGGTAATTAGAAGACCCCCTCCTGTGTAGGAACCCTGTTGCTTTTTTTCTATTTCCCGGCGCTTTATTTTCTTTTTCGTTTAGTTAGTTTCAGTTTGAGAAAACGCTCGGATAAAGAAGTTATTTATGAGGTTCCAATCCCCGCAACGTATTTGTCAGAAGCCTGAAGCTTCGCATTCAAAGTACTTTGTGACATATTTTACGTTACTATTCGTATGACACTATTTAAGGTCAACGAACTCTACCGTATTTCGTCGGAATGTTTGATAAATATGTGACATTCTCAAGAAATTCCGCATTGTCAAAGGACATATTTTCAATGAATGTTGCTCTTCAGAGGTAAAGTAGATTTCCGTGAGTTCACATATCCTATCTGTCAGTAACAAATTGTAAGATTTTAGAATTATGTTCTATTTTAATAACAAGTTGTTTTGCAAGGACGGTTTTTTTTTCATTGAAGTACAAATTAAAAATAAAATATAGACTAGATGCAGCTCCGCTTGCGTGTATGTCCGTTATCGCGACAAAAAGCAGTCTATGTCTTTCTCTAAAATGAAGTTTATCTCTATACCGAAATTAATTCAAATTGGGTTTAGCGGTTGGCGGACAGTTAATTACTTTCAAATGTATAATATTAGTATGTAAGTATGAATGACTGCACGTTTGGCTTAGTGGTAAGCGATCTATTATAATTACAGACAGGACTGTTGTAGCCAATAAGCCTGATATTGTGGTGATAGATCGATTAGAGCGCCGCGCAATGATTGTCGATATCGCCGTTCCTAATGACGAGAATCTCGTGAAAGTCGAAAAAGAAAAACAAATAAAATATATGGATTTATCTCACGAGATTGTCGATATGTGGAATGTGGATTCGGTGATCATTGTTCCGATAGTCGTATCTGCTCACGTACTGCTGGATCAAGGGTCTGATACAGAAGGCAGTCCTTCTTGACACGGCACGTATAGTGAGAAGGTTCCTGTCTTTGGAGTCCTAACCACCGGTTTCTTGGTCCCTGTACCCGAAGTCGGTGGTCTACTATTTTTATATTTTTAAATGTATTTGTTTTTCTATGTATATTTCAAATTTAATTGATATGTGTTAAATACACTTAAATAGACATGTAAAAAAGAGGAATAATAATAATAATAAAACTTTATTTGTTACACACAGCATACAAAATTAAAAACCAAAATCTAAATATTCCAAACAAAAAAAAATCTAAAATGTAAAAATCTTATTATTTTAAACACATAAAACATTATGCCTAGAGAACACACAAAAAATATTTGTATTTCATACAAACATTTGATTGGACCCGGGCATCGAACCCGAGACCTTAAGCACATTAGTCTCTTACGCTACCACTACGACACTGAGGCAGTCAATTCAGCTGCTATCATAATATATTATATTTTAAAAAATATACAAATATTCAATTAGTCAATTTAGTTGTCATAGTACAATAGCTCAAACTATGCATATTTTTGTACCAAATATTTTTGTATTTGAAATACTAAAAAAATACAAATCTTTTGTGATGAAGAGCCCAAAAAAAATTGTTGCGTCACTTAACTAACATTTCTCTAAAATTAGGTAATACACATACATTTATTGTTGAAATATTAAAGAAGAAAAAATAAAATTAAAGAAACTTTACTCAGCTGATCAAGACCTCATCAAGCAATAATTAAATTCCCCTCCCCGCCTCACCTTGCACCTTTTCTTGAATGTATTTGTATAATCAATATTGCTTCTCCTCTCCAGTTGCCAGGTGCTCTAGCCATTACCAATTTAAAATAGCACTTCAAAATCCTTAAGTGAACCGCAAAATAAATAATTAAATTCGTCATGATAAACAGATATACCTACCCTTATTTTTTACCGACCTCAAAAGCAAGAGGTTCTCAATCCCTTTGCCTTTGCGTATATCCTTCTTCATGAATCAATGTAACCACATCCCAAATTGTATTGAAATCAGTGCAACGGTTTAGCCGTGAAACTCTTTATACGAAACTGGCGTTCAGAAAATCTTTCGTTGAGGTTCATCAATTGAATCAGGTTACTGAGGGATCAACCCTCAGGGTTCTATGGGCGGGGAAGCTTATAATATAAAAATAACTTTATTTACCTTTATATTAGAGAGTTACTTATAATTATTAACAGTGTTTAAACAACAAACATTTTATGTACCATATACTTGCTTTTCCTTGACTGCCTCGTTGGTCTAGTGGTTAGCGTAAGCGACTGCAAATCAAGAGGTCTCGGGTTCAATTCCCGGGTCGGACTGCTGTTGGGTTTTTCCAACAAGAAATTCCTAATAGCAGCCCGGAGTATGGAAGATGGCGGTGTTTCCTGCCCGTGCTTCGGAGAGCACGTTAAGCCGTCGGTCCCGGTTGTCATGAACATCTATGGCACTCGTTATTGGGAAGTCAGTGCCCTCAAATATACTGATATAGTTATCAGTATGTTCAACCTTCGAATTCAGTTCGCCCTCAGGGTTGCGGAGGTCAGATGCCAGTCGCTCTGTGTAAAAACTGATATTCAGGTAAAACCGGTTGAACTGGTAGCCGACCCCAAATATTGGGAATAATAAAGGCTAGGAAGATGACTTGGTTTTCCTTAATTATCATATCCGTACTTTTTTTCTTTTTTTTTATTGAATAGTGGGCAAACGAGCAGACGTAATGAAGTTGAGCGATTATTCCGCCCATGGACACTCGCAACACCAAAGGCGTCACATGTGCATTGCCGACATTTGGAGGATGGGGAGAGGGAATGGGGGGAGGGGTTGGGGTATGGTCCTTTGGTATCCTCACTTACTCGGTGAAATACAGCACACCAGTTTTCTGTGAGGCCGTGGTATCACTCTGGTCGAGCCCGCCCATTCATGCCGAAGCGTGGCTCTCCCATGGTAATTTCGGTAAGGTACGGTAAAAAAAAAAGTTGAATAGGGTGTCCCACAGTTAACTTCAAACTTGAATTTGCCACTATTTGTGCAGTAAAATTATTACGTTATATGTTAAAAAAAAACGAACTGGAGTTAGCAGAAATGAATGATTAAATTGTAGAAAAAAGTATTTTCACTGTTAAACAATTTCTTAAATACAATGAAAGTTTGACAGCCAGAGTTCGAGCAAAATCAACCTATAGTCGTTCCAATAGTTTATTTAACTTTTGACAGCTCTAATACTTAATCAAATAGTGATACCCTGACCCGTTACCTATTCGATTTCTTTCATCGATCGATTTTATGCATTAAGAAGTTTTAATCGATTTAACAAACTCATTATTTTATAGATAATTTCGTACTTCATATTTCTATGTGTTTCAATGTGCGACCTCCTTTGTCAAAATAAAGAAGAAATGGATTAAAAGAATGTTGTTCAAATATGACGGTTCTATGTCATGAAAAAATATATAAAAGGAACTGAATTTTCAAAATGTATTATTGTATTTTGTTGTAATTCAGTGGTTAATATTGTATTTGTTAAACTATTGATGATCTTTATTAAATCTCTCTATGTCTATTTTAAAATAATCTACAGTATTTCAATGAGTAACCTTCAATATAGTTGAGTATTTATATTCCTCCGTATTGATTTATTTGTGAATTCTCACGTTTGGTTGAGTTGAGCGTATCGTTCCTGCCTTCGTTACTGTCAAAATGCCAAAAAAGAAAGTACTCAAAGGACAAACAAGAGAGTTTGTCTTGCGACTTCGTGAATACTTTGAAAAGGAAAGCCGTAATGGTGGGCCTCTTATACCAGTGACTCAAGTTAGAGACCGTGTTGCAGCAGCATTAGGTATTAGTGCTCCAACAGTGGCAAAAATAACAAAAGAAGGCTACGGCAGCAGTGGCATGGAACAGAATAAGCTATCTACACCTAAGAAAAAACGTCCGCCTAGTAAAGTTACAGCCGTTGACAATTTTGACGCTGATGCTATTCGTCGTCATATATACGACTATTACCAAAGAAAAGAGATTCCAACATTAAAAAAACTAACACAATCTCTTCGAAATAGTGGTTTGTTCCGTGGTCAAAAATCTTCTCTGACAAAGGTATTGAAAGACATTGGAATGTTATTCCAAAAATGTGACAAACGAAAAATTTTAATGGAACGCAATGATATTGCTTTGTATAGATGCGATTTTTTAAGACAAGCAAAAAAAATAGAAGATTGGTCGAATGTTGTTTTCACAGATGAAACTTGGCTCAATGCGAATCATACGCTGTCAAAAACTTGGACTGACAACACCGTTGGCTCCACTTCTACAGTACCAATGGGAAAAGGCGAACGACTGATTACTTGTCATGCAGGAACAGTAAAAGGATTTGTGCCAGGCGCTCTATTAGCTTTTAAATCCCAGAAAACAGGAGATTATCATGAGGAGATGAATTCGAACGTGTATGAAAAGTGGTTCAGAGAAATGCTTACATCACTCGAAGAGCCATCAATAATATTTATTGATAATGCACCTTATCACTCTCGTCAAATTAATGAAATACCAACACAGGCCAACAAAAAACATGAAATTATAAACTGGCTCCGTGACAATGGCGAAGAGGTGAATGAGTCCCTACTAAAAGTAGAGTTAGTAAAGATATTAAAAACAAAGAAGCTGCCAAAACGATACGTCATAGATGAAATGGCAGCAGAGCATGGGCATACCGTCCTCAGAATTCCCCCATATCACTGCCAATATAATGCAATTGAAATGATCTGGGCACAAGTTAAAGGATATGCTGCGAGGAACAATACAACTCCTCCTTTCACCGCAAGAAAAATACTGAATTTACTGAAAAATGCGTGTGAAAAAGTAACTCCAGAAAACTGGGCGAATGTTGTAGAAAAAACAAAGAAGGTGATAATGTCGGATTGGGATCGGGATGTTGCATTCGACAATTTATCTATCCAAGAAATGATAATCAATATTACTGAGAACTCAAGTGATGATGATTCCTGGTCATACGAAGAAGACGATTCTTTATAATTAAAATTAGTATTACAGTACCTCTTTTGGTTGTTTTATTTTTAATCCGTAAATTACTACGAATTTCAACATTTTGTACCTGTTCATTACAAGTAGGTACCGCAGGTAGTTTTTATTTGAACCAACTATAGTAAGTCTAAACAATTATTTTAGATTCATTAATTTGCGGCGAATACATTCGATCCCATTACTAGGTACGAGTACGATGGAACTGTTTTCATTACGCAAATTATTTATGCATTGAAACAGAGACATTTAGGGCATTTTAATGCAAAATAATAAAGCTTTTTATAAATAAAAAATAATTTATAAAATATAATCACAATAATTTTATTGTATGTTTTATTAATATAATCGATAATCGATTTATTTCAAAACCGTTTTATAGTCTGTGGTCATTAATTACGAATGACACATCCCTAAGTAGGCGGAGCCCGCCCATAAAGTACAGTATTATCTGTAGTACATTGTATCAAAAATTATTACAAAACTTTATGTGCGTGATCTGTCAAAAGTTAAATAAAGTATTGGAACGACTATAAGCGATGCGTATTTTTATCTTTATAGTTTTGTTACTCGAAATCGCGACATGACAACACAGTTCTTTCTGCCTCAGTTTGGTGATATTAATAAAGACCATTTCAACAAGATGGTGACACATGCCATACAGCCCGTGAAGCAATCACTGTATGAGACATTCCATAGTCGTGATTTCTCTTATTTCGGTGATCAGAATTGACCCTATAGAACTTGTTATTTAACATCCTTAGATTTGTTTTTATAGGAAGATTTAAAATCAAAGGTCTGTTCAACAAGCACACAACTACCCGCGCATTACAGGAGGAAATGGACAAACGATTAAAGAGTATCTACTTACGTGCCAGCAAAGCCGTTGAGGCCATTTGCTCAGTGTGATATGCCATAAATAACTCTATCCTATGTATTTTATTATTCATCAACAAAATAACTACAAGGAAATTGAAAACAGTATTTTGTATTTAATTCACGTTATTTTGGGATACCTTTACTAATATTAAAACTAGCTGACACACGCAATTTTCAATCATACTCTAAATAGTAACTATTCTATCTTAAACACGCTAGCTGCCTCGGTGGCGCAGTGGTAGTGAATGCGACTGCTGTGCTTGAGGTCTTGGGTTCAAATCCTGGGTCGGACCAAAATGTATGTGTAATCTACAAATATTTGTTTTGGAGTTTGGATGTTTTTTATGTAAAATATATATGTATTTACAAAAAAAAAGTATATATGTATTCATATCAGTTGTCTAGTACCCATAACACAAGCTCTGCTTAGCTGGGGATAAAATGGCGTTATATCCGAAATATTAATTAATTAATAATATTAAAGCTAAACACACAAGTGAAAGTCAGTTAAATAGTTCAAGCGGAAATGATACACAATAAGCTATTAAAAGTTATAACAGTAAAATTTACTTAAATAAGTCGCCGTTTTTGCAAAATTATTTACGAGTATATTAATTTTACTGCTTATTATTTTAAAACTTTGGCTATTTGAAATGATATAAGCGGGGTAGGAGGAGATTAGGGGTGTAAAATATATATAAAGTTAATATTTTATGGAGACAATAAGAAGAGTTTCCTTAAATGGTTCTCTGTGCGAGATATTTTAATTAAAGCAGACTATTTGTGTAACAATCTTACTTTATGTATGTACTATGTTTATATGTTTGTTTTAATTCATGTATGTACTAACTTACGCACGCGGCGTCGCTCGCATTTAATAAAAAGTATCCTATGTTACTTCTAATACCTCTAAGAGTATGTATACAAAGTTCCTTGGTGATCGATTAAGTAGTTTTCGCGTAAAGTGAAACAGACAAACTTACATTAGCATTTATAACATTAGTAAGATGTTTAATTGCTTATTTCTTCTCGTACCCTAATTAACTTGATTGGTTTATGCGGGTAGGTAAGTGTCATGAGATTCGTCTTAAGTAACTGTGAGAGTGACACTGGTCATGTACCAAAAAAAACAATATTTGTAAATTTAAAATAATTATATTTCAGTCAGTCGGATTTTCTTCAATAATATTAGTCTGTTATCATACTTATTTAAAGTAATAACTTAACACATCTCACTCTTACCTTATACGTGATACGTAGATAAATAAATAAATATTTCTGAGATCTTATACACAACGCCATCTAGCCTCAAACTAAGCAAAGCTTGTACTATGAAAGCTAGTGACTTATATAATACTTATGTTATTATAATTAGTTATAAGTTTTAATATGTATGATGTGGTAGTACTTTATGTAAATAAATACTTATATACTTTTTTCTGTAAACATGTTTAGAATGAAAATATACGAAACGGGACTCTTATCTTTTTCTATCTTCACTAACTTATATTTTCCTCTTAACTTCCATTCGCCTCGCCTGATCACTATATTCTTAACGCTATCGTCACGGATTGTAAAAGTGCGTAAAGCAGTTACTTAAAACTTTTTACCGCGGGAGAGCCACGCTTCGGCATGCATGGGCCGGCTCGACCGGAGTGATACCACGGCCCCACAGAAAACCGGTGTGAAACAGCGCCTGCTCTGTGTTTCACTGAGTGAGTCAGTATACCAGAGACCCATACCCCATCCTCTACCCCCATGCTTTTACCCATCCCCTGACACCTTTGGTGATACGGGTGTCCATAGGCGGCGGTAATCCTTTACCATCAGGCGATACATCTGCTCGTATGCCCCCTATTTTATAGAAAAAAAAAGAATGACAGATGCGTTGGGATAAAAATCTCATCGCAGTCTACGATCTCTTCTTGTAGACGATATTATATGGACTATTCTGAACGTTTGAAAAGTACATTATACATATTTATAGTGAGTTTATTCACTAAATATAAATATATTTTTATAAAATTCACACCCACAGTATAACAACACAATAACCAAGAGTATCTAAGCCATTTTCATTCCACTCAAAGCATATACCTTTCAATATTATTGATGTACCAGCTGAGCCATTACTATCAAACATTGAGGAACATTTTTGTTTAGACATGGAAATTATAGCCCTAAAAAAAAGGTGTACGTTGTTGTAGTTTCCCTATAGATAGATGGATAATTCTTTATTGTTTATTTTATTTTATGTAAGAGCTGCCAAAATGACTGCTCTGCCTGATAAAAATCCTGAGCAGAATTGATGAGATGGGGTCACCATACACACTGAATGTGGACGATGTAACATGGTGACTCACACAGTGGCCTATTGAGATGCATTTTCACGCCGCGCTTAGGGAATATAATAATAGTATAGTTTAAACACATTTATAAGTTTTATAATCTAAGAACAGTCACAAAAAAGTAAAACTAATTTAATGTAATTAAATTGTAACAAAAAAGGACTTCAAGAACTAGACCAAATTGAAATGTTACCACACGGAAGCACCAGCTTTCAAATAGGTACAAAAAGATCTTAAGATATCTCCATCAGCAATTGACTGGTTTCGTAGCTACCTGTTTGGTCGTCAGCAGCGTTCTTGCATTGAAAATAAATCCTCCTCTTGGTGTCATACATCTGCGGGCGTACCTCAGGGCGGCGTGCTATCTCCATTACTTTTCGCAGTTTTTATCAACTCAATCACAGATCGATTATTTTCTTCCTACCACCTTTATGCAGATGACCTCCAAATCTACACCAAAGCTTCTACGACTAAACTGAGCGAAGCTATCGCCAACATTAATAAAGAGTTGGTGCAAATTTGTGTTTGGGGTAGGGAGTATGGGTTGAAGGTAAATCCAACAAAGACGCAAGTAATGATAATAGGTAGTCCAAGAATGAACTCCTTAATAAATTGGCAACAACTACCTGCTATATCTTGTGATGGAATCAATATTCCATACAGTGACAAAATTAAAAATCTTGGAATCTATATGGACAAGTACATGTCCTGGGCTCCCCAGATTGGTGAAGTTAGCCGAAAGTTATTTGCTGCAGCGGGGTCGCTGCGTAGACTTCGTAACTTTCTTCCTACCAAGACGAAAATCACCCTAGCACAATCCCTTCTCCTTCCTATTCTTGACTATGGTGATGTTAGCTATCTAGATCTTACCGAAGAACAATTAAATAAACTTGAGCGTCTCCAAAATGTCTGCATAAGGTTCATATTTGGTTTACGTAAATATGACCATATTTCTGAGTTTCGTGTTAAGCTCAAATGGTTACCTATACGCCTTCGCCGGAATGTTCATATTCTCTCCATTCTATACAGTACTCTGTTCCTCCCACATTCGCAGTCCTATCTCAAACAACGTTTTAAATTCCTTGAAAATTCACATTGTAGGCTCCTGAGATCGTCGGAGAATCTAAAGTTGAAGATGCCCCTGCATACTACAAAATTTACTGATAAGTCGCTCTCAGTGCAAGCCGTTAGATTGTGGAATAACCTACCTGAGACAATAAAAAAATCGAAATCTCTGCATACCTTTAAGAAAAATGTCACTATTTATTACTTGACCATGTAAAGTATTATCCAGTACAGGAATGCTTTGTAAATGTGTGGTACGTCATGGTTTTTAAGGTGTGTTAATTATGGTAATATTTGTGTATGTATTTGTATATGTTGGTATATATGTAGTATATGTGATATATATTAGTGTAAGTAGGTATATATGTAGGTAACTTTATGTTTATTATAACTTAGATTTATTGAAGTACACCGCCGACTGCCCAAGGGATAATTTCATAAAATCCGTACAAAGGTTGTCTGGAAGAGATCGCCGTGAGTGATAAGACCGCCTATTGTGATACCTGATGTCGATGTCCGTTTATGTATCTCTGTACAAATATTTACTATAGTGGTGTGCAATAAAGTTTATAAATAAAATAAATAAATAAAAATAAATAAATAAAAAGAATCATTAAAATCGGTTCACCCAGTCCAAAAGTTCCGAGGTAACCAACATAAAAAATACAGCCTTGAGAACCTCTTCTTTTACTTAAGTAGGTTAAAAATAGCCATTTAAATCAGATCGTTATAAAGATATACAAGGATAGACACGAACTGCTCAGACCGAAATAAGTGGAAGGAATTAGAGAAGATCTATGTCAAAAGACAACCAGACCTGGTTACTGATACTGTTCAGTAAAATTTAGTTTTTATTTTATGTAAACAAGTGTTAAAATATTATCAACTACTGATTACAGGAAATAAAGGTTATTTTTATTTACTTATAAATAAAAAAAAGTAGAAATTATCTCTTATATTACCGTGGGAGAACCACGCTTCGGCATGCAGGGGCCGGCACGATTGGAGTGATACCACGGCCTCACAGAAAACAGGTGTGAAATAACGCTTGCGCTGTGTTTCATCGAGTGAGTGAGGATACCCCAACTCCTATATCCCAACTCCTCCCCCCAGCCCCCAAAGGCCGGCAACGCACCTGTGTCGACACCCCCGGCGTTGCGGATGTCCATGGGCGGCGGTAATCGCTTACCATCAGGCGATACGTCTGCTCGTTTGACAACTACTACATAGAAAGAAAATAATGAAAAAGGAACAAATGGCGGCTTTATATGCGGTCTCTTGAAGACCACGGTAACTCTCAATCATGAATCGACCGAACTAACTGTGAATAGAATAGAATAGAATAGAAAACTCTTTATTTGTACACCGTTTAACAAATTCATAAGATAGTACAGAGTGAAGGTGGAGGTAGGGTTACATCTTACATGGCATAGGCACAGATTACAAAATAGCGAGGGGTTTGGTAAATTAGATATAGATTTAATTCTGGTCTGATAACAAGTGCAAGAAGTAAGTCATGTAATATTTTAGTGAAATAAAATTCGATAAACATTACATATATTTACTAACTATTACCCGCTGGTTTTTTGGTTTTGGCCAGTAAAAGACCCGTGAAAATCGGTCCAGCTGTTCCTGAGATTAGCCAGATCAAACAGAAAAACCAAAAAATATATATTCCTTAATAAAAAAACTTTCATTAAGAAATTTTTATTCATTGAAAATTCAACAATTTGAAATTACAAACAGACACTTTAATTTTATTTATGTGTACAGATTATGAAGAATTAACCATTTACTTTTCAGTATGAATTCTTATTCACGTACATAACAAATATTTCACTTGCACAGTCTCTTCAACTTTGAACAATTCAGTGTGCTGATGTCACATAGGTACATCTTGATTCCACTAATAAGAAAATTCGACCAACGCGAGTGCTTTTAATTTTTTTATGTAAAGTATATTTACATTTGTCCTACATAAATAAGACCACACATAATACCGAAATTTTCTTATATGGCCTCCGAATCGTCTCCGTCCCCATATCTAATATCCGTTTTATAATATATTGTTCAAACAATAAGGATTGAAACCTCCCTCTTATTTCTAAGGAGGTTTCAAGTTTCAATGCGACACGTACGATGTTACTAGTAAGAACTTAGAATTTAAACTTGAAATATGAATGTATTCTACAAAGATCGTTGTTTCCCAGTTAAATACTTAACCTATAAACCGATACCTAATATAATATTTAAGTACCTCGATAAAAGCACTTAAAAACTTATAGATAAGAAAATAAAATCAATAAATTGTGAACACAATACAATAGCTGCATGTAATTCTTTCAAAGCATTAAGCAAATTAAATATCGACGTGGTAACAAATTTGTAGTTGATAAATCCTCTGCTGAATTAATGTACATAATAGGATGGTACAAATTAACTAAAGGATTATCCGCCGCGACCCCCGTTAACAGGTTCAATTTAATCCTCCTCTCTCATAATATTACTTTATAAAATCTAATACAGATATAGATCGTGTCAAAGTCTAAGTACTTAACCTTGGTACTCGACCTGAATCTCAAGTATAGTGTCAAGTACATTGGCAAATATAATACAAACTTGATATTAAAGTAGAATTCATAGTTTATTATATACTCGTAATAACAAAATTAAGATTTGGATAAGTGGTCGCCACGCGGTTTCCTAAGTTTGTGTGATCTCCAAAGTGTTGTTCTGAATCTGAGTGTTCTTTGTCCGGTGTTACGTATATTTATAAAGAACCGGCGACACAAAGTGCATTTCTGCGGCCGAAGTTACCTTTAGGCCGCGTATACGAAATCAGCGGGAGCGGAGCGGTAGTGGGGCGGACAGCGGTGCGGTTAAATGTACAGAGTTATCTTAGTCCAGTCGTTTTAGGCATATTAATCAGCGGAAATATTTCTAGTGAGACGAATTTTTGTATACTCTTTTTTTAAGGTTTTGTAATGAATTTAAATTTTGTAATTTATTGTAGTTTTTCGCAAACGTCTCGCAACCTATTGCTCGGGGGTCAATAGAAGTTAGTATAAAATCATTTCTCGTATAATTGTCTACAAAAAATGCCTCTCGCATGTTTCTGTAAAATTAACTGTATTCAGAGTAGAGCGACTAAAATGCACTTACATTCCGACCTTTTAGGAAGGAGTACGCTCTTTTCTTGAAGGTTTTAAGTATCTTATAAACAAATGCCATTTTTCACCAACTGACACAACTGCTTAAATCGAATCACTATTGGCTCAAGTGACAGTGCTTTACTGCCAAAAGGAAGTTTCACTATCGACCGCGTCAGTTCAATAAATTAGATCAAGACCAACTATATATTTTAATTAGATAATTAACTAGATATTTTCACATCACCTTAAAGTTGACTGGCAGAGAATGTTCTATGGCATTAAGTTCGTCTTTGTGCAAAATGTATGAAGTTTAAATAAAATATAATAAATAAAACAATTAGATACTAAATCTTCTTTCTAAGGCTCTTCTTAGAGCGGTCTAAGTCCAGTAGTGAACTCCTAAAGACTGTTAATGATGCTGATGTCGGCATTCGAAGTGGGTTAAAAAAGGTTTCACAGTTTCATTGACATAATTAATTAAACAGTATTATCAATATCATGAGAGTAATAACTAGATAAATAAAGAAAAAAAACCTTAATCCCGCGAAAGATCAAAATCAAAAAAAAGATTTCGTTTTCCACAAGGCAAAGCGAAATGTAATTACAACGTTGGCTGGACTACACAAAAGCCTTAATGGAAGTAACACTGATTAGGTATTTCTCGCCTAAGTGAAGTTAGATGAAGAGGAAACTGAGGTATGTACCAATCTTCGTTTCAATAGCTTCACCTACTTTAATGTAATTATTACTTTACCCTTTAAGGTGCTAAAATTCATTTTGCACCAATTAGTATGAAAGCATTCCTGTTAGAACCCGAATTCTCGTAAAAATTTCATCTCATATTACTCCGCTATGTTTAAAGTTGAGCCAAGAGGTAAGTTTTACAAAACTCAGGATATTTGAGCACTTAATCTGAGCTCAGAATTTTCCTAAGCTTATACCCATCTTCATAACTCAGCATCACGTATACCACTCAAATGCTGTATTCATTTATGTTGGCACTCAAAAGTTTTTAGAAGTTTGTCATGCGTAGAATTTAATTTTTCAGCTTGGAATATTCACCCAAATATCACTGCTAAACCATGTCGTCACATAAGCCTAGTTTTGAATAACCTTATAATGTATGGTGTAGCGCTTACTTACATGAAAAAAACGGATGTTTTTTTTGTCGACTTCATCTAACGCCTATACCTGCTCTTGGCATCCTACGCGCTACCTGCCTTTACATAACTACTCTGTTTGACAAATTGTAGCCTACGGTATTGGCGTATTTCCAGACCGACGCAACTTAAAAACCTATACTATTAGAGTTATCTTAGCTCTACTACTATGAGGAAGACTTATCATCCCGCGATATTACTTCATCGTGGAGTAAAGCAAGAAGAATGCATTCCTGGATAACTGACTGCCGAAAGAGGCCGCCGCGGAATTTAGTTTGTAGACCTTTTTTGGGTCTGGTGTTGCGTAAAGATGTGGCTTCGCTGTGCATCTTCTACCGCATTTACCATAGGAAGTGCTCCGAGGAATTGTTCGGACTGAAATTTCATCCCCATCATCTAAATGGTTGGCAGTCCACAACTGTGTAATTTTCCCGAAACTTTCTGCCGCGCATAACAAAACTGTGGAATGAGTTGTCGCCTGCGGTGTTCCCGGACCAATACGATCTTCAAACACCAGAGGCGTTACAAGTACGCCTCTGGTGTTGCGGGTGTCCATGGGCAACGGTAATCGCTTACCATCAGGCAAAACGTCTGCGCGATTGCCCCTTATATAATAAAAACAAAAAACAAGACCAGTTGTCCGAGAGTCCCACAGAGAAGGATAAATATGGAGCGAGAAACTTACTCGCGTATAAAAAGGAGTATGCATGGCGTTAGTGACATACCACCCGGTGTTTTGTCTGCCTCTTGAGCCTTATGCCATAGAAAACTTATAATAATATAATTTTAGACACAGACAGCCGTCTAGTCCCAAGCTAGCCAGAACCTAGTACTATCATAATCAGACGCCATTAGTCTAAGTTGGCTGTGTACACTTCATTACTTAGAAGTTTAGCATGGTAATTATTTTCTCCCAAAGGTACTAGAAGACTTTTAAGTAAAGTATGAATTTTATCTAAAAACTCATTCCGCGTACCAAGCGAAAAGGTTTTAGAAGAGTAGATTTGTTTTTACATAAATATTACTTTAAATTACCTTTTTTTCAGGTAACTGTAATTAATATAATATCTTAAGTTATTCCCAAGATGTCTAGTATTTAATAGGATAAAATAAACTAAATATTTAATAGGGTATTTTTATTCCATTTTATTTACCTCCTTTAGTGTCGCTATTATCAGAATTGACGGTATCAATCTTTAGAATCGATCAAAGGCATATTTAAACAAATACGTGAAGACAAAACTGTATGCACTTTTTACGAAAATTATGGGAACGGAGAAGTATGAAATATGACACAGCTTTTTTTTCTTTTTTCTTAAAAAGACTGCATCCGCTGTAGGAATGAACCCCATGTCGCGAAGGACTTTGCAAATATACACGAAACGGACACAGAGAACACCCAGACTTAGAACAACAATTTGTGGATCACGCAAAATGTTTTTCCGTGTAGGATTGAACTACACTTGGCGAAGTAGGAAGCGGCGTGGCGGCCGCTTAAACCACTAGGCCATACGTGCAGTTTGTATGGAGGAAGAATAAAGAAAGCCACCGGCTGACAACCAACTATATGAAATACTTCAACTAGGTATAGTTATTAAGTTTGAACCCAGAAATGATATTATTTACAATATTATATGTAATCTGTTTTCGAAAAATAATAACGACACGCATTTCATTCCCTCTTTGATCCTAAACTAGACAGAGACTGTATATAGTAACCGCAATACTAATGAACATACTTGCATATTAAGACTAGCTGAGCCCCAAGGTGTTACCCACGGTAGAACAACCACCGTCACGGAACTAAAGTAGTCTCAAAAAAGTAGCCTAAATTACGCCTAATTAAAAATGATGATGCTTATACGGGGCGTAGGCCTAGCCACGGGAAAACGCTGGTAGATATAACCATAGAGAATGTTAACGAAATTCTTATAAATATACTAGCTGTTGCCCGCGGCTCCGCCCGCGTTTATGTCGGTTTTTTCGTGTTTTTTCGCGGTCGCGGATATGTGACTGATGCAAAAATTAGATAAAAACAATCCTTGATGCGGATTATATATCATTCTAAAATTTCAGCTCGATCGGTGCAGAACTTTTTGAGTTTTTGAAGCGTATACAAATCAACATAACATTTATATATACATAGAGATATAGATATCAATAATTCCTTTCCTACTTCTACAAGTCACATTACAAACGTCCGCAATTGTTATTAAGATAGCATATATTATGATAAGTAAATACATTTATTTATCCATCCCATTCGGAAGTAGAAGAACGAAATACGGAAGATCCATTAGAGCACCAGATAGAGTCATCTATTTATTATTAAATTCATGTCAAAGCGCTTGCTCGGGACTAGAAACGTTTGCACAAGCGTACACTGGGATCTTTACTTGATTAAAGTAATCAGTTTAGTTCATATTCAAAGAATCTATCAACATATTCAAGTACAGTCGGAATTCAATAACACAGGAAATCCTTACAAGAAATTCTTCAATAGAAATAAAAAATATTACAAAAGGAAAAGCATATTTCTACACGTATGAACCTACTTGTGGTATTAGTACTAATATTATAAATTCAAAAGTAAGTCTGCGTGTCTGTCTGTTTCGTTTTCACGGCTATACCGTTGTACCAATTTCAATTAAATTCGGCATGGCGATTCTTTAATTATAAGGAAGGACACAGGCTTTTCTTACCTTGTATGCACACTGGCGGAGCCGCAGGAAAACTCGTATTAGACATTTGATTGGTATAATTTCTTTACCGTGGGAGAGCCACGCTTCGTCACACACGCGGCCTCACAGAAAACCGGTGTGAAGCAGCGCTTGCGCTGTGTTTTACCGAGTGAGTGAGGATACCGGAGGCCCATACTCCAACCTGTCCTCCCATGACCCGGACCATCCCCCAAAGGCTGCCAACGTACTTGTGACGCCTCAGGTATTGCGGGTGTCCATGGGCGGTGATAATCGCTTACCATCAGATGATATGTCTGTTCGTTTGCGCCCTATTCCATAAAATAATAATAATAATAGGAGTCTTTAATAAAGCCATAGAACGAACCTACTCAAAAAAAAATAAGACTTAATAGTGGTATAAAAGTGTAACTAAATATCACTTCAATAATGTATTGTTTAATACCACTTCTGTGGTCTGAATATATGAATAGTAATGAACAATTTTTGTTGCTTTTTATTGGTCAATGAAGAACGGAAGAAAGCCCCGCATTCTTAGGCACTCAAAGAATGGACGGCAGTAGTGACTTTTCATCTGTATGTAGGTCTACTTTACATATAAAGAGGAAAACGTTAAGGTAATTCAAATCCCTACACAATTCTATCTCCACATACCAAAAAAAGCGAAAAATCAAATAAAACTTCTGACAAATGTAAATACATTAAAACTGATAGCAGACAAAGTGCTCATAGAAAACTAAGACAAAGAAATAAACAAAGGCAGAACCGGGAAAATAATAAACAACAAGTGTAGCAAGATAAAAAATATTTCACACGATAAAAGTAGTAACACTGAGTAGGAAGTAAAACTCGCATTATTCATTCATTTAACTCCGCCTCGCACGAAACCCATAATTTTCTTTGTCGTGATTCCAAGCAACACAATGCATAATTTATTCTAAAATGTTTTTATTAGTTATAAACATTTTACTGAAATCTATGATGTTGATTTATGTCAAAATTTCATTCGTAGACCTATAGGTCTGTATAGTGCAATATAAAAATGATATAATTTATTCATTAGTTTTATTGAGCTATCAGTCAGGTTCTGTACTTATATCGTTCAAGTTCAAAATTATGATATTTTTAAATAGTAAATTGACGTCCTGTTATGATTTGAAACTTTCAGTTTACATATTAATATATATACAACATTGAAAACATTATCATTTTTTTATCAAATTTTATAAATCTAATTAAATTTGCCTATATTATGAAATTATCAAGTCATTAAAGGTTAAGATGACGTAACGAATCACAACACAAGTTAGTCAAAATATTACTGAATGGCGAAAGAGTTCTAAAACTGATCATTGATATTCACTTTAGAAGTTTGATAGTCACCTGATATCAGTGATGTCGAAAGTTAAAGTTTAATAAAGAAGAAATAAAATAAAATTTTCAATGTGCCACCTTCATGTTAGCCGCGATCACTGTATTTCGTAGCCGACTGTACTTTCCTTTACGTGAAATGCTGTTAAAGAAAATATTTACAAAAAATATTTGCGGATGGAATTAGTTTGTTAAGCTGGTTTCTATTTATACGGCTAATGAGAAGCTTTGAGAGTTAACCAACATAGCCATATTTACATTTAGTGGTCGTTGAAAATAATTCAAGTACTCACTCAAAAATGAGTAGATACTTTAATAGTAATTATAAAAACCTTTGATGAGTAATTTGTACATAATTTGGTTACCCTAAATATATTAATGATTATCGGTTTTTATATTGTACTTGCTGATCCGGCAAATGTTATTTTGAAATTAAAATGAAAATACATTTACGAGTGAGTCACCCTTATCATTTAGTTTTATGAAAAATAATTGTTGGCCGATTCTCGGACCTACCCAATATGCACACAAAATGTCATAAAATTTTGGTCCAGCCGTTTCGTGAGTTTGGTAACAAACACCGCGGCGAGAATTTCATATATTAGATTATTGTGTTTGTTTTTGAATTAATACCTGTTGTTAACTAATATTTAGTGACCAATTTTGTTCGATGATTGGTTCACAGTATTCTTGGACTGGCTTTCAATATGGAATGCCGTGTTATCGTTTGCTGTTTATTTAATGCAAGTCAACTGAGTTTGAGTTCAATGAAACATGAGTGCGTTTGTGTCAATCACTTCGTTAATATTTTTACATTTGTTAAAATTGAGTCATATTTTTAAGCTGTGTGTGTATTTCGAGTCCTAAACAGAGAAAATGTGATGATAGATTTCTAGTTCTTGATAAACACTCTAGCTGAACTTAATACTGATATGAGAAGGTGGTTGATGCTGATAGTACATTAATCGGGGCTCGAACCCGTAAGCATTTGATAGATTTCACTACTGCTTTTGTCAATCAATCAACGACAGAAGAAATGTTTCGTTTCTCTATCTTCATTTAATATTTGAGCGAGCAATTAGTGTGTAACAATGATGATGATGATGATGATGATACTTAGCTCCAGTTCCACCAGTTTCTGATTTCAGTTAATTATCTGACATAAAAATTGTTGATAAATATATGCTTATCGGACATGTTTCTTTTATTTAACGGAATGGAGGGTAAACGAGTTAGCAAATCGCCTGATGGTAATCGATTACCGCCGCCCATGGAAAATCGCACACCAGAGGCGTCACAAGTGCATTACCGGCCTTTTAAGAAAGAGTACGCTATTTCCTTGAAGGTTTGAAGGTCGTATTGGTTCGGGAATACCGCATGCGACAGTTCAGTTATGCGAGGCAGAAAGTTATCAAGTGTGTATACAGTGTCTGTATCCAAAACATATTAAGCTAAAATTTACAATTTTTTGACAGATAACTTGACATAAGTCTATCTGGTACTTTATCAGCAAGTGGTGAAAGTGAATTGACAGTTTAGATAAATGAATGGAATTATAAATGTTTGTGTCACATTATTTTCTTCACCTTGACGTCGATTGTGACATTTTTCTTTTCTTACAAAAACAACTTATTACCCGATTATTCCAAAGTATTGTCCAAAAAATTATCTTTCTGTTTCATTTATTTTCTATTTCTTTATGTTCTATTGTTATTTCAATAACTGCGTGAGAAATTTATGGTCCATGGAAAATTAGAAATGAAAGAATATTAAAACACTTAATCAAAACTGACAAGCTACTGCTTACTCGAATTCACAAGCGTCGAATAGTAAATAAATTATGTTTTTCTATTTATCTGTCAATTTTTCTTTTAGATATTCAGGTTTCTATTGTATAGGGACAAAGACTCACGTTAAGAATATATATCCTGTATGGCTGGGGACTTTATAAACATACATGAAATTAACATAAAGAAGAAGAAAGATAAAGAAGAGAAAGAAGGAGAATTTTGAACCCATAAGCTGTAGAATTTTTTTCCACTTACCGTCAGGCGATACGTCTGCTCGTTTGCCTCCTATATAAAAAAAAGAAAGCGATGTGGTGACCGCTTAAACCACTAAGTTAACCGTGCAATCAAACTGCAGTCAATCCGTGCAGTCCGACTGGCCACCTAATAGTGATCAAAATGAATATTCTTTCTACTTTGATAATACATTTAACTTAACAACAAATTTTAACAAAAGGAACGACTTCGAGTGTTGAACCAATTGAAATGGGACCCCACAAGAAACACCAACTTTCAAATAAAAAAAGAATCATCAAAATCGGTCGAAAGGTTTGAAGTATATCGAAGGAAACAAACATAAAAACAGACGGATCGATAACCTCCTCATTTTTTGTAGTCGATTACAACAACGTATATTTACCTATACAACCTAATTGACTATATATAAATGTGTGTTTAAAATTTTACAAAATCTGTTTTAGCGGCTTTTTCAACTTTCATTATATTATAATACCCAGTATTAGAGTTAAGTTTCACAATAAAATTTAGATACATTTATCATATAACTAAATGAAACAGAGTCGTTTAGGAGACAGAAATTGCCTAAAATATATACACATTTATAATTATGCACATTCTATAAAGCATAGTCGAGTTCAATTTGTCCTTGAATAACCAATAAATATAAAAGCACTAAGACCAAAACAATAACATAACATAAATAAAATTACGTTACAGAAACGTCTCGACCAATAATATTCAGAGATTTTATTGTTATAAAAATTCAACCAAAGAAATAACCATCTATTGTTGTGAGAAGGGTGTTCAGACTCTTTTCATTCATTCGTGAAGTAATTCAACAATGCAATCTGTTAAACATTTCTGAAGCTTTTGTGCTGTTCACTTAAATATACTTCAATAAACACTTGAAGGTCATTAAAATCATATATGACAGTAACACGTATATGATCCACCACCGAATTTTAAGAAAAAATCCTTCAAACCAATGTGTGCTCCTTGTAATAACGTTCTTAGACGTGGTTCTTAGACTAACTGCTATAACATAAACTTAAAGCTTAAAGTTTAAGCTCGAAGTCTATCTGAAGGACAAAGTTAGGAACGAAGTGATCTGCCAAAGAACAAAGACAACCGACCTAGCTCTGGAAGCCAATAGGTTGAAGTGACAATGAACTGGTCATGCATATCGCAGAACTGATACCTCCTGGAGTAAACGTGGAGACCGCGTCTTGGTAAATGCAGTGTGGGGCGTACTTTGGCCAGATGACGGAACAACTTGCGTAAGAGGGTCGCCGGCGATTGGCAACAAACCGAGCTCTTTGATAAGCCGTGGGAGAGGCTTATATTCAACTGATGATGATGAATCAAAACAGCTTCTCCAGAAAGCCTATTGGGCTATTAGTTACTGACCCTAACTGCTACGTCCGAGATCGCAAGTTCGTCCGTTAAGAAATTATGTAATGAGAGCTAATGATTTGTTCTGTATCTATGTGTAATTCACCTAAAATACGTACGTATTGTAATATACAAGGTGTCTCAAAAGAAATTTCATATTTAGTGGATTGATTAAAAAAAAAGGAAGCGGTATATAGAAAAAATGTTTATTTATTGTTAAAATACACTTTTTGGGAATTCATTTCTTAAAAATAATATCGTCTAAATGTAAACCCTCACGTTGTTGGCACTCATTTAATCGAACAGTAAAATTACTTATGACTGCTCGACAGGTGGAGTGAGGGATGGCTGCCATTTCGTGACGGATATTTTCTTTCAAATGCGCCAGTGAAGTTGGTTTATTGGCGTAAACTTTAGATTTAAGATAACCCCATAGGAAAAAGTCCATAGGGGTTAAATCTGGGCTACGTGGAGGCCAATTTATGTCACCTCTCCGGGAGATCAATTTTCCTGAGAAAATTTCACGAACACGTGGCAGAGATATATTGGACGTGTGTGAAGTTGCTCCGTCCTGTTGAAACCATGTTCTTTGGTTATAGCCAGGAAAGTTTTGCAGTTCAGGTACCAAGAAGTTGTCTAACATCTCCACATAACGCTCTGAATTCACTGTAACTGTACGCCCCATTTCGTCTTCAAAAAAGTAAGGGCCGATAATTCCTCGCGCCGACATGGCAGCCCATACGGTCACTTTAGGCGAGTGTAGGGGTTTCTGATGTTTGCGTTTCGGATTGGCTGAACTCCAGTAGCGGCAGTTTTGCTTATTTACGTGGCCATTAAGATGAAAATGAGCTTCATCCGAAAACAAAATGTTGGTAAACGTTGAAAATCGCTCAATCATCTGATTTACGAAATTAAGCCTCTGACCGGCATCTTGGGGCTTTAATTCTTGCACCAATTGAATTTTGTAGGGGTGCAGCTTTAGATCTTTGTGCATAATGCGATGTAATGATGATCTATGCACATTTAAAGCACTCGCGCGCTTCCGAATTCAAAGGCTCGGGTCGTCACGTACAGATTGATTAACACTCTCCACGTTTTCTACCGTTCTTGATGACCTAGGTCGCCCGGATTTTGATTTATCCAGCGTTGATCCAGTCTCTTCAAACTTTTTAACCCAATGTCGAATGAGAGGAAGGCTTGGCGCATCATTTAAGTGGCGAAAACCTCGAATACTGCAGAATTTTCTACGCGCGACAGTTGTCGAATCACCGTTCTTGTAAAACTCTCGCACGCACAACGCGCGGTCTGCTCCCGAGAAACGCTCCATAGCGACTGAATCCCCAAGAGCCAAGCTACCAATTGACATAACCCCCGCACCCCTCAAGTACGCAGCGTTCACGCAGTAAGCTAAACAAATATAAAATTTCTTTTGAGACACCCTGTATATAAGTGTGTATACCAGCAGTCCGGTTAAAATGACACGATATATGCCTAGTTTGGCATCAGATCACGTCGCAAATCCTGACTCATTTATAGGGTTCACAGCAAGCATTGAAAATCAGGCGTATATTATACAGACTGACACTGACTGAGAGAATATCTTATCAACGTCTAAAATTTATCTGCGGTCCTATAATTTCATGTCCGTACTAACATTATAAATTCGAAAGTAACTCTGTGTGGCTATTGCGCTTTTACGACTTAACTGGTGTACTAATTACAATGAAATATGGAATGGATATTCTTTGATTCTTGAGGCAGGACATATGCTGCCGTTGCCGCGCAATCCAACAAAAAGTAATCTTACTAATATTATAAACGGTGTGAAATAGCGTTTGCGCTGTGTTTCACCGAGTGAGTGAGGATACCGGAGGCCCATACCCCAACCCCTCCCCCCATCCCCTTTCCTATCCCCCAAAGGTCGGCAACGCACTTGTGACGCCTTTGGTGTTGCGGGTGTCCATGGGCGGCGATAATCGCTTACCATCAGGTGATACGTCTGCTCGTTTGCCCACTATTCAATAAAAAAAAAAAAAAAAAAAACTCCAAAGTTTGTAAGTATGGATGGATAGATGTTTGTTACTCTTTCAAGCAACAACTACTGAATGGGTTTTGATAAAACTTTACAATAATATATCTTATAAAACAGAATAACACATAGGCAACAATTTATAAAGATACTAGATAGCTTCGATTCGCGGCGTTGCCCGCAGTTATTGTCGTAACGCGGGTAGCACCGCCCTGCTACCCGCGGTGCCCCGGTGCGATATTCAGCTAGTGGTTCATAAATTTATTGTTACTATTAACAGCTATTGTTAATATAACTAAAAACTTATAAAACTTATCACGCAATGGTCGTAGAGTGATTTTACACATAATAATGTTTTCATTATGAACCATTTGTTTTTTTTTTATATTTAGACCAACCAAAATGACTACTCTGCCAGATGAAAAGCACTGTCCAAGAGTGGTGGTCACCATACTCATTGTGATTGCAAACAATGCAACATGGTGACCCACACCATGGCGGCCTAGTAATGCTTCTGCATCACTGGGCCTCCGGTCTTGCACTCAACAACGAAACACGACAGCACGAACGCTGTCATTTTACGTTGATCTTCTGTGTGAGGGTAGTACCGCCCCGGTCGAGCCGGCCCAACCATGCTGAAATCAGCATGACTCTACTACCCTGAGTTCCTGAAATCACCACATTCGACTACAAAAAGAAACACAATCTTAACCATTAACATATTAATATCAATGAAGACGTAGTTCAGATATATTCCTACATATGCTTTCCTTGATAAATTAGCTGTGCAATACTAAAATATTTTCTCATTCAGAACCATTAGCTCCTATTATTTTCACTTCAACTTCACAAACAAACAAATTTTCACCATTTAAGTATTAATTTAAATGTACTGTAATGTGATACTTACGCTTCAGAAATCAATGCCCGAAGTTTGCAGAACCCGATCCCCAAGCTGTATGGGTACTGGTGCCACAACACTGTCAAGTCATTTGGAAGACCTGCAACAAAGTAAAATAAATTTATACTCTCGATTGTCGGCACTTGATGGAACTTGTTGCAATAGATTCTAGAATGAAACTCACTTGTGCTTATTCCACTTGTACATAATACCATAAGGCGAAACCGGTCAGGTGTAAACTTAATTGAAATAGTGTAATAAGTACAAGTGAGTTTGATTCTATAAAGTGAAAGAAGATTTTCAGAACCGATTATATGAAATACTTAAACACCTAATTTTCATCGGAAAAAAATTCGTTGCCGGCTCTTACTCTGTGAATATATGATTAGTTATTATTTTTTATTATGGAATAGGGGGCAAACGAGCAGACGTATCACCTGATGGTAAGCGATTACCGCCGCTTATGGATACCCATGCAACACCAGAGGCGACACAAGTGCGTGTCGACCTTTGGGGGATGGGCCTCGGATATCCTCACTGACTCGGTGAAACACAGCGCAAACGCTATTTCACACCGATTTTCTGTGAGGTCGTGGTATCACTCCGGTCGAGCCGGCCCATTCATGCCAAAACGTGGCATGGTAAGTAATTCCTCAGAAAGAGTCAGTGCGAATTATAGATTTAGACGTGGGTTGCCTAAACTGTTGAAGTCATACGACCATATTCTACAATAAGATTGTTTGTGTTTAATAGTGTATACAGATAAATAAAATTGAAGTGAAATATATCTTTTAATCAAGCAACCAAAGACAACATCCATTTTTTGAATGTGTGCTGTGAATTACAGACTACACCGGTGACGCAGTGGTTTAAGCGGTCACTGCACTACTTTCTACTGTGCTCAGTGGTGTGGGTTCAAGCCCGACATGGGACAACACTTTGTGTGATTCACAAAGAGTGTCCGTTTCATTGATGTTTGTAAAGTATATACGACTATATTCTACAATGGGGTTATTTGTCTTAAATAATCTATACAAATAATTCAAATTAATGATATATACGGCATTTACACAAAACAATTACTTTTTTAAAAAAAATACGGTCTGTGTGTTTGTTCCGGCCTTTTTTTAAAATAACTGTATCGTTTTTGATGAGACATTTACTTTCAGACAGGTGATTCAAGGAGCAACTAGGACTACATTTTATACTAGCTTCGCCCCATGCGTTACTCGCAGTTGTTGTAAAGATACGAGTAGAACAATGGCCACAGATAACACCGCGGGACTCAGTTAGTTGTAAATGAAAGTCTGAGATAGCATGTATCTACTTTTTATATGGAATCAAGTATATTCTAAATAGTAAGCCATAAACACAGTAAAATTATATTGGATCTTTTTTACGAAACACATTTTAGACTAATTATTTAGTTGTTTTCAAAATTTACACATTTTTTTTTATTTATATTAATTGTAGTAAATCAATTTTGTCTGTTACGGCGGCATCAATTTTAATCAAATTCATTTTTATTCTTGAGGAAAGACTTTACGCGTGTGGAGTCGTAGGTAACAGCTAGTATATTCACTTAAACGATAATCTCATCCACGAGTAATTTCCAAAGTGTCTCGTAAGTGACAATAAGCTTTCTCCATTACGCGAGTGGGACATAAATTAGGGTCGGCATAATGTGGGTTTTAATACGTCACTGTCAGTCTATTTTGGGGACTGTGTTGTGTAAAACATACTGCATGGGTGGCGTAGTGGTTCAAACGGTCACCTCGATAACTTCTATTGCGCTGAGTTGTGTAGGTTCATGCCCGACATGTGACAACACTTTGTGTTATTCATAAAGAATGTATCTGGACGTTCTTTATAACCGTTCCACGTATGTTACAAGAAAATAATAATGAAATCTGTTTATTTTGTTGATAATATTACTAGCACTCTTTGTAAACATAATCTAATATTAGGGCTTCACAAATTTTTCATGTAATTTCAAAATATTTTAGGTATACTTTATTAAGTTTTAAAGATGCAAAATAGTACTTTGTAAGCACTACGCTCTAGAATATTCTTGCAATATTGCCGCAATTCATGATTTACATAATATCTCTTAATATTCCACTAATTATTTTCAAGTGCAATATTACATTCCTGAGAATCTTACTTCCAGGAAATGTAACATCGAGACCTGTAGTTGCATTCATAAGTTCATGTTACTAGTTATATCCGTAAAATATAGTCGTAAATGAAATGTAATTTCAAAACTCATGTATTACATTTTTTTATGTATTCACATGTATATTAACATAGTTGTAGAGTTGTTAATGGTGTCTCATTTAACGGATATATCAAACAATAGTTTTACTTGTTAATTTACTCAAAAGACAAGACACTCAAATAACTCTCAATTTATATATCATACAAACTAGGTACAAATGTAGGGATCAAACCTAAAATATTCAACGAAGTAGGAAGCGACCGGTGACCGTTTAAACTACTCTACCTATCGCAGACCACTACTGGAAATAGGCCTCTCCAACTACACGCCACTTGGTTTGTTCCTCGGCTTCTGATAGAGACCGTTGCGGCGCTACGGCGCTACGTCGCTACGTCCCTACATCCGTAGCGTTCAATCTATTACGCCATGCAATCTTCCAGTTAGTGGTCCATTAAAAACACACACAATTAGTTTTGAAATTAAACATTATATTCAACTAGATTGTTTCGGTAAATTAGCCTATATTCTTCCTCAACAATCATAGAATTTCCATGTTAAATTTCATTTTAATCGGTGCAGCAAGCAAGTTTACATTTGAAAGCGTAACACTGATTGGTATGAATTTTACACTACATTTCCTCATCATGTCAACTTTCGTCTAATCTACACAGGAACACAACTAAAGGAAGTATCAAAACAAACCTTATATGTCTGATCCCATGTCATATGTAATATAATGTCAATAGCACTTATGGTTCACCAGAACGAGGGTCAGAAACCCTTCGTATAACAAACAATAGTTAAATTAAAAACACACCTTTTTCTCCCATTCAGACCCATGTCAAAATAGCCTTCTGTTTTTGACCGAACGACACCTCACCAAGATCACGAAATTAAATAACAAGCACCCTTATTTGTACTTGCTTGTTCGTCTAATGCTGAGATAGGGTGACTGCTTAGCTAATCTAACCACTAAGTCGTGGGTTTAGATTTGAATCTAGAATGTAGAACTGTGTGAAGAGCACGATCATCAATTTGACCTTGGTCTCAGTGTTATCTATTTATTACTAGCTTGATATTTTTGGTCAATTTTACAATACATAATGTTTAGCTGCTACTGATCCTATCATGATTGTGTATAGCCTTCCTTTATAAACGAACTATCCAAATAAAAAATAATGTTCAATTGTAATCAGCACTTCCTGGAATTAAACGCGCAAACAACATTTTATTTATGTATAAGCCTACCAAAGTGACTCTACTTTGCCTGATGAAAAGCATGAGCAGCTTTTGAATCCATTGGGCCTTCGGTCTCGCACCCACTAACGAAACACGACAATACCAATGTTTTCATATTAGGTTGGTTTTCTGAGAGAGGGTAGTACCGCCGCGATCGTGCTAAAATCAGCATATCTCTACTACCTTGAAAACTCATCGTCTGATGATATGTCATATATTAATGCCAATCACAGTCCGCTGCTAGAAATAGTCCTCTCCAATTTCACGTCACTTGGTTTGATCCTCGGCTTCTCGCATCCAGCTCCCGCCAGCCGTCTTGCGTAAATCAACACTTCGTCTGGCCTTTGGAGATCCTACACTACGTTTGCTGAGACGCGGTCTTCACTCAAGAACCCGTTTACCCCAACGGTTATCAATTCTGCGGCCAATGATAACAACAATACAAAACTCTTCAGTTTTCTATTTTTCGTATAGATATGAATATGCTACAGACTCCACTTGGTTCGAATTTAGACGCTCGTGTATGAGTTAAATCAAATTTTAATATTAATTTTATTCAGAAGTTGTTAAATTTCAAATTCTCAGAATTGTTATTATTTCGTCTATTTGAATAATCTTTATGAGTAGAAGACAAGGAGAGCCGTGTATTCAATCAAGACTTTTAAGAAATTAGCATTTAAACGTAGACATTGTACTCCGGTGTATAAAAAGAGGCTTTTCTGTACTGAATTTAATTAAAATGTAAAATATTGTTCTCTTGCGCCTGTAATTAAGATTTCATAGCCTTTACAAAAAAGATTTAATACTTTTTGTGTGTAACCTGTTAAATATTGAGATGAAAGTCACCATCTTCCTAGCCTTTATTATTCCCAAGATTATTTAGGGTCGGCAACTAGTTCAACCGGTTTTACCTGAATATCAGTTTAATGATATTCAGGTAAAACCTTTGTGAAATATTGTAATGGAAGTAACTTTTTTTATATTCTTTTAGGTTTCTACGAAATCTATTAACTTCGACAGGAGTCTTTGTGCGACTCATAATGTACCTATTTGTAGTCATATCATCCCCATGTGTCCATATTTTTTATCTTTTCTGTATTCTTTGAGGATAATATTGTCATATCTTTATTTCTTTATATTTAAAACAGACCTGCTTCAAGAATCCTGTATCGCGAGGGATTTAACAAACATATACGAAACTAATGGGTAACTACGAGTATAAAACCCAATTCTTGGCCAGTTTTTAATTTATTTAAAAAAGTCCTTAGTCATAATTCCTTAACTACATGGGACTATAACAAAATATACTTAGAGACCACATATGTGTCTAACACAAATAGACATCTTTTATACAAATCGAACTCATAAGTTCAAAAAGCGTAGCAGCGTGACGATCACTTAAACCATTGCACCATTCGTGCAA